>JARWLC010000009.1:115867228-117067228 GCA_033318265.1 Phyllotis vaccarum | reverse complement strand
TATGAGGAAGAGTGTGTGTGTGTGTGTGTGTGTGTGTGTGTGTGTGTGTGTTCTATCAACACATGTGAGGATGAGCATGTGCAGGGACCAAATGAAGATGTTGCATGCTCTGCTTGACCACTCTCTGTCTTATTCCCTTGAGGCAGGACCTCTCACTGAACCCAAGCTAGCTCCAGTGGTCCTGTCTCTGTCCACCCCATAGAGCTGGGGTTACAGGAATACACTGCAATGCCTACCTTTTTACAGGGTGTGCCGGGAATTTGAACCCAGGCCTTCATGCTTGCACAACAGGCACTTTACTTACTGAACCATCTCCAAAGTTCCAATGTAATTTTTTAGTAGCAAGAAACAATGCCAAGTAGGCTGAGGGTAGCAGAGAGCAAAAATACAGAGAGAAAACTCAAGAGTTCAAAACTGTCTCATCAAGAAAGGGCTTTTCCGGGAAACGACCTCCACATACCCCAGTTCTAGCTATCCAAAGCAGTAGAATCAAAATCAAGAGCGGAGACAGAGCTTCCAATGTGGCAGGAAGAGGATGTATCAACCCCCAAAGTCCTGGGTCCTGGGCTGTCTCAAGGTTGGGATGTAAGTTAGCTGGCATTGCATGGTGTAGGCAATACACCTGTTCCAGGGCTTTTCTGAGTCTGAATTGTTCTGCTATGTTCTTAGTTCTAACTGGAATGTTCTACCCCATTACACTTCAGATGGGTAATACTGAACAAGTGAGCTGTAAGCATCTCTACTTCAGAACAAAAGAAGAACACCTTCCAGGCATACCTTGTATCTGTGTCAGCCAGTCTGGCTGATTGTAGTGCTCAGAGGAAATAGTTAAAGTGTTGAGAAACACCAGGACAATAACCAGCCAGTAAAACGTGACAGATTTCACAGCAGCCCTGCATCTCCGGCGATTGAATCGGTTCCAGCGACGCCAGCGGCGGCTGAAAAACAAGCAAACATTGCTCCCTAGACCATGGACAAATATGGCAACTCAGAGGCCAGTAAACTTTACTGTATAATAAAAGTTCACATTAGGTGGCTTAGGAAGAAAAGCTATGAACCACCAGCACAGAAGTGAACAGACCCCATGATAAAAACTGTTAGTCTTAACATACAGCTTTCAACAGTGTAATCTTGAATAAATTGTGGTATCACTTTCCCTGCTGGCTATAAATAACCCTTGGATCTGATCTGACATATGCAGCCTGTAAGTGGGTTAGAAAATCTAGACATCCAGAGACTTATATGTAGATTCAAGACTATACTAGGACACACACAAAGACCTCGGGAGGTACCGTAGAGCACATGATCTGTTGGAAGCAGAGGGGCAGAACCACTCTACTTATTATATGTATCTGTGTAGCAGCTTATCATTGTACAGGAGTTATTAGGCAGCAAAGCAATCCATGACCATAACTCTCTTTTTGGAGAAGTTTTTAATCCTTTCTCAAATCTGACATTCCTCTGGTGCTTCGTAGGTGTTAAAACTGAGTGGGACATGTGTCTTCAGGCTGAGTCATCAGGTGCCCTTTCTAACTAGCAATGCTCAAAATATACCTTTAGGAGAGGATCCAATATTGAATCATGTTTTCATAAAAATAAAATGAGCAGAACCAAACAGACACGTGACATGTCCCCACCCACCTTCCGTCTCTGTCTGTAATTTGGGAAAGACATTTTTTCCCTTTGCCTGTTTCCTTTTGGAAAACACCCCCCATCTCCTTGCCAAAAGTGGACAGACTTCTCAGCAATCTGAAACCCAGGGAAAGAACCAGCTGGGTTGCAAAGTCCCTTCTCTTCTGGCCATGCTGTCTCAATGTCCGTCTCAGGAGGAAAATCAAGGCTGTGTCAATGGAACCCTGGCTGAGTCAGCTGTGTTGCTATGCTAGACACATGCAACCCACGAAGCCAGCAAAGGATGAGCAATGGGCGGCTTCACCCAGACCCAGCAAGTTGGGCTTTGCTTTTATTCTGCTCTGCAGTTTCCAGTGGGACAAACAGCATCTAGACACATGGTAAGTAGAACAGGCAACTCTGTGGAGGACTCGAACAGCTCCCAGCTAAGCTCTCCTGGACACAGTCCCAAAAGGCTAGGCTTGGTGGGTCTATCTTGCACAGTAGTGACAAGGTACAAGTGATTACAACATCTAGACCTCAGTGTCATATCCCCTGGAAACATTAACACTACTAGTTTGGCTCCCCCCGGCTCAATTATGTGTGGGTGGTGGGAAGCTCGCATTCCTGAACACTGGCTCTGTAGGTCCTGGTGCTAGTAAATGGAGAAGCAGAGAGCACTTTTCCAGGGCTGTTGGCCTTAGCAGACACAAAGGAACATGAGGAAATGGGAACTGCAACTTCACAGAAGCCCAGCCCCAGATTTAAGGTGTGAGAACAGGGAAAAGGGAGCCTATATGCTCTTTGGAAGAGCCAGAGAAGGTTTGTCTGCAGACCACAGTGACTAGGAACTTTCCAGAGGCAGGTGGAAGTTTCCCCACAGGAGCCTTCAGGCCAAAGACCCTGGAAGTGCAGGCACCAAAGGCAAGACATGTATGGAAACAGGACAGTCCCATATGGCCTCAGAGTCTGGAGGATTTGGGGATGGATGTCAAAGCTGAGGCAGGAGATAGGAGGCAGCTGCCAAATTAGGAAGCACTTCTGTTGTCTTGGTAACAGAGACCAACAAAACAACTCTTAAATTTTACTCAAAGTCAGGCTAAATATAATTTACATGCAGCAATTTTATACTTTTTAGCACTACACTTGGTCAGAATATAGGACATTTCCAAGACGTATGAGTTCTTTCATGGCTCACATCTCAAGATCAATACTACAGGTCTGTCATCTATGCCCATTGTTCTGTTTTAACTAGACTGCCATAAAACCAGAATCATAACATGTATCCTTTTGAGGCTTCTTTTTTCTCAACTAAGTATTTTTAAGATTCGCCAGTATTGCTACATTATCAATAATTAAAACAAAAAAACAAAATGTAATGCTACTGTGTGTGTACACATGCATATGAGGTGTGTTGTGCGGTGGGTAAACATGTTGTGCTGGGTGTGGTGGTCAGGGGACAACTCTGTTGGGTTGATTCCCTTTTCCTTTCTGTATGTCCTAGGGCACATCAAGCACCTTCCACACTAAGCCATCTCAATGACCCTCACACTATTCTCTCCTTCCTTCTTCCTATCACTGAGCAGGATTCCACCACGTGGATAAATCACAACTGATTTGCTCATTTTACCATTTGATGACTGTTGGGTTATTTCTCGTTTAAGGTAATTATGAATAAAACCACTATAAACACATATCATTCTTATATATGCCTTTCTCTTACATAAATACCTCAGAATTGAAATTGCAAGGCCATATCATTAATGTAACTTTGTAAGAAACTAGTAAGTGCTTTTTCAAAATAATTATGTCATTTAACATGCCTGCCAGCACTGCACAAAAATACCTATCAGCATTCTTGTCAGAAGTTGGCATCACCAGAGACTTGAATGCGATCTACTTGTATCAGTATATAGTGGTATCAAATTATGCCTTTGACTTGCATTTTCTGAGTAAACCATGTTCATGTGCTTATATAACACGCATTTCTCCTTTTGTGACCTGCCTGCTGGAACTTTCTTTCCACTTTTATAGGGCTGTTTTGTCATTGACATTGTATTTACATATTATTCTGTGATATTAGTCCTTTATCAAATACCGTCTGCAAATATTTTTATCAGGTCTGTAGCTTACCTTTTTATTTTATAATAAAAACAAAGTTAGAAGCATTAATTCTTATGAGGCCCAATCTACCAATTATTTTCTAAAATAGATTATGTATTGGGGAATTAATTCTAAGAAATCTTCGCCTAACCAATGGTCACTTGCTTTTTCTCCGATCTTCTTCTAGAGTTTCTAGAAGTTTAGATGTTATATTTAGTTTTGGTGTACGCTTTGTATACAGCAGGAAAATTCTTTAGTTGGTAAAGAACACATAGGGCAAGTACACAAAATGCAGACATATGGGTCAATGTAACTTACAAAGTGAACATGTAGTCTGCGTCCAGGTCAAGATACTAAATACTACGAGGTGCCTTAGATGTCTTCATGAACCTGCTTTTATGAAAAATGTTTAGGACAAGAGACTGGGGGGTTGATAAAGAGGCCAAGAGTTGCTCGTGTGTTACGCTCTGCTGGTTTAATAAGCTGATGCCCATCCTGCTTTTTTAAGGCAGGATTCTAATACTTAAAACTGACTGAAATTTGGGATACATCTTTAAACTCAAGTTTAGACCAATTCTATGTAAAATTCAGAATTTAAAACATAACATAAAAAGCCCAACACAAGATCTCAGAGGAAAAACACCAGAAAGAATGAAAATGGAACAATAACTGACCTGAGTTTGGATTTCGAGATGGCCTGACTGAAAGGGAAGAAGACAGAGTTAAGTCTCCCATTTGGAAGGTTTGAGCATATGCTCCCCTTGCTGAAGCAGAAATGGCCAAAGCCATGCACAGAAGCCAGAACTCTGGTCCCCCGTGCCCACAGCCGGCCAGCTGGGTTAAAGGCAGAGCAAATGTCAGTGCTACTCATGTGCCAAGAGGTGGGCAGGCACCATGGAGAGCCCAGGCAAGAGGAAACCCAGATTTCCTTCCAGAAATGGACCTGGAAATAACACAGGTGTGGGGTCCTTCTCCTGTCACCCCAAGTGGAAGCCAGGAGGGCTTCTGCAACCCCATCTCAACAGTAGCAACTACTGCTCCTGTTGGAACCAAATCCTGGCTCTCCTGACCACCGAATAGGTGAGAATGTTCTCATCTGTAAAATGGGGATGGTGAATCCATTCCCAGCTACTTAATGTCATAGGGAGTCAGAGGGGGAAGAGAACAGAGGCAAAATACACCCCATGAGCCATTGCAGTACTACAACATAATGTGTCATTTTTATAGAACTTTGCCCCAAATGAGGTTGAGGTCTCTTAAAAATGACACCTGTACTTTACAAGAATAAGATGTAAAGGATATAGGCAGGAAGCAAATGAATCAGAACAGCACCGGGCTCCCCAAAGCAGGCAGTTCTTAGCACATTCTGCATTGCTGCTCCCACCCCACCCCCCACCCCAATCCCTGCTATTGCCGCCCAATCATCTGGAGAAAGCCTGGAAGCCTTAATGGGATGGTGCCCCCATGGTTAGGAAAGGGCAGTGCAGGCATGGCTTCTGAATAGAGGCAGGCAGGGCCTCTAGATCCAGCTGCTGGGGATGCGTTTGGAAGGCCCCATGGGTGAAAGCAAGTTTGAGTATGTGGCACATTCTAGTCAGCAATTCTGCCATCCAAGCTCTTCCTTCAAAGCACAGATGCCAAACCCAACGGGAAGGAGAATTCGGCCTTTACCCCCACCGCCGACACCCAGAGGGCCCAGTCTCGGAAGCGCCTCTTCCTTTCCACCAGCACCTAATGAACACAGCAGGTGGCTGGGTTAAGCAGAATACTCCCCAGGTTCTGCCTTAGCAGGACAACATCATGTGAGATGCTGGGATGCCCCTACAGGCCAGGTACAGGAGGAAGGGTACCAAATGCACAGAGGCAAACTGTTAGAGCCCAGCTATTCTGCCACAGCCTTAAGACTCCACTGCCCTCTGGGGTGTCTTCTAAATATTAGCATCTCTAAACTGTGGGGTAAGGAGGGCAGGAAGCTTCCACACTTACCAGAGATTTCCACAGCATCCCCTGGTCTCGCCTTCACCACTTACGTTCTCTGTGTTCACAGATTCCGTCTCACTGGTGGGCATGCTAGCTGTGAGGAGAAGAAGAGGCCTTAGACAACATGCTGTGGCATGGCATGTCTGGGGTGGGCCAGGTGCAGACTCTCTCAGAAGAACCAGGCTGAATAGCCAGGCCCCTCTACTGTATGTGAGCCTCTGCTTCCAGTATATGCAGAGAAAGCCAATAGCATCTTCAAGAGACAATTCTGATGGCCCAGATGCTTCCCAAGAAAAGAAGGTGCCACGCTGAATCCAGTCACCAGGTCCAGAATAGGGTTATTCTCCCAATCTTAGCATCACAGAGAACCTACCTAAACATCTCAGTATGGAAATATTTCTACTGCCCGCTCTGGGAATAAGAGGTTAGTTCCATGCCTCATATAAAACTTTTTACAACACACTGAAGATGAGCTATTGTGGTTGGAGAAGGCAGTGCATGTTGATATCATGCACAAATCCTTTTCAAATGTTAGAAGCTTCACTCAGTGAGGCAGCTGATCTGACATCTAAGTTCTACTGAAGTCAACATGCAAACGGTACTTCCCACATGAAACAGCTTTAGTACTAACAGCAGGTTACAGCTCTTGCTAGCCACTGAGCAGGGCAGGGTTGACTTCAGTCCAAGGTCTGAGATCCTCATTGGGACCCTCAAACATGGCAGAAAAGTAAAAATTGACCGCTACTGTTTGGAGGCCCAGGGATCCCCAGAGCCAGCATCTGACATGTAGCACCTGGAGGTGAAGGTCAGGTAGTCCCGAATGGAGCTACCTCAGGGTTCTATGCAAGATGCTCTCGGATAAGAAAGAACTGTTTTTACTGTGGGAAGGGGGAGCTGAAACTGGGGAGGCCTCCTAAACACATGTACATCTTTCTCGTGAGGATAATCGCAGCAAGGGGCTGTTCAGACCTTACACTATCCACATGAAAGCCTTGTTCCTGTGGGCTGGAAGTTCTATGAACAAGCATGCCTCAAAACTCTATAAAAACTGGTAGTGGGGCCTATAGCTGTGGAGGACATTATGAGGCCCACTAGAAACTGAGAGGGGCTACCTGCTGTATGGCTTCATTCCTGCTGAGGAAAGAGATAAAGCTCACCACAAGGATGGAGGCAGAACCTGTCTCACAGATTCAGAGGTCACGGAGGCATGTTTTCCAAGAGCACGGGCACACGCGCACACACACACACACACACACACACACACACACACACACACACACACTCTCTACTGACTCCTTTCTTTTTGCAAACACTCAAGAAACTGAGCTTGCCCCTGTGGGAGGCTTAGCAGCTGTGTCCAGGTACACTCGGGCAAAGGTTTCAGAAGCAAAGGCTCATGAGTAGAGAAGCATGGACTCTGGTTGCACTCCCCGGACTGTCCTGTCCCTTCGCCCTTGAATTCAAAGCAATCCAACTACAAACTTCCATTTAAATGTCTGATAAAAACAACAGAGAACAATACAGATCAGGGCACATCATCATCTGACCCAGGAACACCCTTTACGCAGGCAAGCACACATGCACACGTAGCTCCCTTCTCCTGGCCTGCTCCATCACTTAGAAGACTAGGTCGCTCTTGCAGTGACAAGGTGAAGACCACCCACCCTGGAAATCCCGCCAGCTCTTCTCTTTGTGAACAGTTGGTGGTTTCTGAAGTTGACATGCATTTGGGAAATCTCCAGGCCCTCATCTACCCAACTCTTCCTGGGAACATCCCGCCTCTCTTTGGGCTTCAGTTTCCCAGTGATAAAATGTGGTATGAACCATACATCCAGGGCTAATTCTGTCTGTATTAAGTACCCCACAATTCTCACATTCTCAGATTGTAACATTACTATTTTCCAAACACAAACTTCAAAACAGACTAAATCCTTGTGGCTTCTGCTCCCTGGAGCTTTGGCTCATCACACTATGGCTTCATCTTCTAGACTGAGTGACAGACAGCCTGTAGAAGAGGGGACACACTGTTTTGCACCTCTGGCTCTGTGCCAATTGTTAATGAGTGACTCTTAATAGCTGCTCCCCAGGCTGTGCAGAGAGAAAGGCAGGAAACAAAACTCCACATCTTGAATGGCAGCCAGCACTGGGAATTGTGAGGCCCCCAGGGCAGGCTGCACAAAGGTGAGGCCTCTGCTCTCCAAGCCTCTTCCATCCATTCTCAGGTGTGGTAGGAGAGTGCTTGAGAGTCATGAGCGGCATATCAGACCTAAGTTTAACCCTCATCTGTGGCTTGGCTTCTCCCAGACTCCATGTCTTCATCTGGAGAGTTGAGAGCAGGACCTTAGGGCTGGATGAGGCCCACCTGGTGTTGGTCTTAGCCCCAGATCATGAGCAAGGTACAGAAGCATGAGCCCTGCCATTGCATCAGAAAAAAATGCAGCAGATGTTCTCTGAAAGCAAAGCATTGCAATTTGGGGTCATTTTATCATTACTGTCTAGAGGTATTGGAGGTAAATGGCCAAATATACCTCTGAGTCAGCTCTGACTACAGCTTTTGTGTATGTGTATATATATTTGTCTTAAGAAGAGTTACGATCTAATTTAGCTTGTTTGTAGAGACAGCAACTCTCTGGTCATAATCATTTACACGGAGTCCCCGGGACTGTGATGACTATTCTGGAATGATGTCACCAGGGCTATAGAAGGGAGAGTACGAGGACAATGTCTGCTTGATCCTTGATCAGGTCCCTCAGTCTGAGCAAGGGACCAGTGCTCTACAGGAGGCTGTCCAACAGTGCTCTACCCGACCCTCTGGCTCTCTAATGCAGGACACAGTAGTCCTCTCTCCCACAGTGACAAAATTTCTGGGCCAGAGGGGGGACTGTAGGCCTTGCAGTGCTAAGCATTTTACCCTTCCCTTTCAAGGGAACTTCCTTCACTTCGTCCTGAAAGGATCTCATCTACATTTAAAAACAACCAGGACAGAAGAATCCCTCAGTGTAGGAAGAGGCTTCTGAAAGTACACAACCAAGTACATAATTTTACAGGTAACCAAGCAGGTGACTTGCCACAGGGACACATAGCTCAAATGCTAAAAGCTCACCTCTGTCCCACTTGGCACTCATCCATGCAGCATATCATATCTGCAGTTTCAGTACAGGTGCTCATATTTACAGGGCTGGTACATGCTTAAAACTCTACAGAGCAAAAACCTCCCAAACTGAGCAAGTCTATTATCCACAGATGTACTATTCCCATGACTACAAACCACATCCAGGCAATCAGCCCAGCATCTGGAGACAGTGCTGGTGACCACTGGGACTTTACAAAGTGAAAACAGGAAGAATTACAAAAATTCATGTAATAAACCTTCAGGCAAGCCTGTGGGGACAGGTGCTTTTCTCCTAAGGCTTCCACAGCATCATGGCAGAGTGACTACTCTTCTCCCATTAGCAGGGGACAGTGTTGAGACCTGGAAAGTGCCTGGGCTTTATTAGGGTGCAGGAAGACCTCTCAGAACCTCATGTTGTTTGTGGGAACATGCTAGGGCCATCTGCATAGGGAGAGGCTGCAAGTCCATTTCTACTTCAGGTACTGAGACATCTGGGGGCAGTAGTAGGAGGAACCTAAGGCTGGGGGAGAGGAACTGGATGGAACCTGGGTACAGCTGTGTGTGAGCAGATACAAGGAAAGCAGCCTAGCACATCTGGAGCTGAGGCCTTGGTCATAGGCAGCCCAGGTCACCAGGTTTTCTTTAACATTTAGTACTGGACCTGTTAACATGACATTCACATTAACACTGAACTGTACTCCATACAAAATAAATGAAGAACAAACATTTCTCAGGATAGCTCAATACCTGACATATTTAACCATTGCTCAGAGATTTCCTCATCAACTTTCACTCTATAGATAACATGTTTCTTAATCAAATATGTCACCTGTACGAATCAAGAGGCAAGCACACACGCATGCACACAAACACATGTGCACAGGGATAAATAAGTCTGTAAGAGGGCTCAAGCAGGTATCACTTGGGAAGGACATTCACTGCTAACAGACCAATCATCTCTTTCAGTGAGGTCAAAGACTCCAGAAGAGAGGCCAGGAAAGCCGAGGCTCACTGGAGATGTGCATTTGCTGTGTCTGTGCTTAGTGATCTGATATGGCAGGGCAGCAACTCTTCCCTGATCTACTTACCTCTGACCTATTATCAGCAAGAAAATCAATACCTACAAGCTGTCTGGCTGTACTAGGAACACCTGAGAGGAAGAGTCTTTTCATGGAGACCTGAGTCCAAGCGGCACCAGAAATCCACTGCCCGCCACCCTTGTGGGTAGTCAGAAGTCCAGCTGCCTGCCCAGAAGGACTTGAACCTGAGTCCTCTCCAGGCCTAATGTTCAAGAAACAGAACACAAAACCTGAGTGGCCCCTGAAAAGCCTAAGCCAGTCCTAGGAGCCCCAGATCCTCCAGCCACAGCAGCTCCCAAAGAATGCTTTTCACATACCACAGTGAGCTCCCTGCTCTTCTGGAACCAGTCACAACAGTAGCTGCTGGCACAGATCATCTGGGTTTGCTAAACTTATCTTCAAAGTGTGTGTGTGTGTGTGTGTGTGTGTGTGTTCTGCTAAAGCTTCTCAGGAAAGGGGAGATAAGAGGTGAGGCCAATCCACTGGTCAGTGGTAGAATTAAGCCCCCTTTCCCAAGGAGCAAGGGATCTGACCTCAAGTTCTTCTGTTTTCATAACATTTTCATGACAAGCATGAGCAGTACCACGCTGTGACAAGCCTGCTAAACTCCAAAGGTCCCAGGTGGCCCCTGAAGGCACTGGCACATGCTTGCGCTAATTCATGTTGCTGACACAGGGAGAGAGACTTCTCTGAGGCAGCCATACTCATCTTGGGAAATGTGGGTCAAGGTCAGACCAAGGTTCCCGGGTCTAAAGCAAGAAATGTGCCTAGAGAATGACTCTTTCTTTGTAATGGAAAAGGTGGACAATCATCTTCACAAGGTTAAAAAAGATAGGGCTGTTTCTTCTCTCTGTCAATCTCACAACTAACAGAGGAGCCACAAGCATCTTTAACTAACTGCTTCTGAGGAAGGTGGGCCCAAGGAGGGCTCGCCCTTCTTGATGATGCCCTCCCCCTCAGGAACAGCAGCAAAGCATCCTCCTGATCAGCAGCTCACTATGAACACTAAAGCCAAGCAGGTCAGCTCCATCCTTGGCCTAACTTGATGTCCAAGCTTTGTAGAGTTCATCTTTCTCATGCTCTTTTTGAGGCCCTGTGGGCCAACGGCTTCCCATGTGACAATCCTATGATTCCTTCCCTCCTTTAAGTCTTCTAAGGAGGCTGGGACTCTAACACAGCCTCTATGAGACCGGCCTGCTTCCCTTCACTATTGAGCTCAGCATTCTTGCAGGAGGCTGTGATCACACCAACAAAACTGTGCAGTACACCTTTTCCTATCCCCACAGTCCAGTCTTCTCAAAGACTCTTCCTCTTCCTTACTGGGGTCCATCTTGGTGTTAGCACCAGGCTGGCTAAGCTGGAAGGCATATCCAGGCACAGAGTGTGCTTGTGTCCAGCTATAGCAGTGACTCATAGAAAGCAGAGCAGGGACCTAGTTCTTGTCATAAGCACCCATATAATAATGGCCCTAACAGCTTTGCCAAGGGATTGGGTGAGAGATGTGATCAACATTATTTCAAACATAACTTTATATTTAATTGTTTCCCAAATAAGACTATTTTCATTGAAAAGATGCCTGTCACCCCAGATTTTTTTTTCCTTATTTGATTCCACTCTTTTTGATCTGTAACTACTAGCTTAAACATGGCCTTGGGTAGATGTTCCAGCGACTAGAAGGCCAAGGAGAAATTTGAAACATGTAGCCTGGAAAAAAAAGTCAAATAACATTATTGGAATTTCTAAACAGTTTAAATTTAAAAGCATCATTTAAGGAAAAGCATTTTAAAGTGTGTCTTTCCCACTGAACCAAGTGAGCTCTCAGCTGGCTCAGCTGCTTCTCTGTAGGCACAGGCCAAACAAAAAGGTGTCATCTTGCTAATGTCACACATCTGAGAAAAAGACAAGAAGAACGTAGTGTGACCAAGCATCAGAGAGAAACCAAGTCACAACAACATAGGCATCTTCTGAAAGGAACACGCAAGGCATGCAGCTCACACAATGCCTATGTGAAAGGAGAAGACACCAGAAATGTCAGACAAGGCGCTTCCAAAGAGCAAGTCCACCTCAGCAAGTTACCGTGATCTTTAGCCCTGCGTTGTCGAAAGCAGCAAAACTTTCTTTTCTTCTTTTCCTCTTTTAACAGGTCAGCAACTGTGACCCCTTCAGGAAGAACACAGGCAATTCCGTTACCACACAGCAGAGGGCAGCAAAGGCAATGTAAACATGAGAGCCAGCGAGGCAGGCAGGAGCCCTGTTCCTGGTGCACAATAGATGATGCCTGAGACCTCTGATCCTCACCTGCTACCCCTGCCCTCCTAGGTAGGAGTCTATAGCTCAGGATCTGAGGGGATGGGGACATCTGTCATAGCTACTATGCAACCTGTCCTTAAGAACCTGTTCTAAATAAACAATCAATTAGCCTACTTGAAACACAGGTTTCCTTGCATCTAAGGAGGTGCTTAACAAAGTACCCTCAGGGATTCAGGGGCCCTGGGTAGGGACTGGCAGTGTGATGCCAACCAGGACAGCACTCTGGGACAGGGCAGATAGGGGAGAAGAAAGAAGACTCCAATTCTGATTTCAACTGTACCTCATACTGGCTGTGGGAGCATAGACTGGTTTGCTAGCCTATGTGATGTTAGCAATGGCTGGGACTGAATATACTTCCGGAGGTGGGGTTGCTGGAGAAAGGCAAATGAGGGCCCAGATAAGCAACTGCTTGGCTCCAGCAAGGCACGGCCACCCATATCTGTTAGCATCACCATTACTGCCGCTCTCCTTACGGTCAGGTCACAAGGAAAGGGTCCTAGAGTCTCTTATCTCCTTGCAGTGTTATGAGGCAAGAGCTTGGGGACATGGGCCTACCCTTTTGTTGGGCCTAACACATTTCTACAAAGGGCATGCTCTCTCAACACTGTAAGTCCCCTTATCCTAATCTACCCCAGAAGAACATGAGACAAATGTTCAAATACTCATGTGTCAGAACATGGTCCGTGAATGAAGCTGTGTGAGGAGATTTCTGAGGCTTTGTTGGAAAATGCCAAGTAAATAAGTCTTGTTGTTCTTGGAATGTGCTTTTGTGGCTCTCCCAGGTGGAGCAGACAGAGTTTACCTTGGATTATCCATCACAATCGGCTATTGCTATTTGTTAATATGCCTCTCAAGAAAAACATATTTTTGACACATGCAGCCTTTCCTTGTGATTATACACTTGACTCAGGTGACTCTTAACACTCAGAGGACAAACTGCCTGATGATCTGAATAAAGTTGGCTATTACACGGGACTATTTAGTCTCAATTTTAGGCCCTACCCTCCCAGCTTCAAGCTGCTGCCAACACTAAGCTTGGGTTCAAACCCCAACTTAGCCACTTCACAACCATGCAGCCTGGGGAAGCTACGAGGCTTCCATGTGCCTTGGTTTCCACATCCATCAAGCTCCTGCCTCATACAGCAGTGTGAAGAATAAGAACATATGTGCTCACAGCACCTGAGGCACACAGAGGGCCTGATAAATGCAAATCGCCACTCTGTGACCTCTGAGCAAATAAATAACAGAGTGCTTAAACGTGTGGTGAATGCTGCACTCTCCACACCACACAGTGCTGAGTTAACCATCCATCCAGAGGACAGAGGGCCAGGGTTGTCCAGGGAGGGCAGATGACCAGGACACAGGTTTATCGTGGACCACACTGCTGCTGTTTATTCTGCAGCTTTTAGTAGAATATTTGCAATTCTGAACTTCTTCATTGTGATACTTTTTGATAAAAAGCAATTCCATAAATAAAAGCAAATTAAATGCAAACTTTGTTTTGAGATAGGTCTTGAAGAACAGATAGCCTTGGCCTTCTTATCCCCCTGCCTCATCCTCTTCACAACTGAGATTATGATACACAACATCCATTTTATAAGGTGTTGGGGATCAAATCCAAGGTGTAGTGAGTGTCAGACAAATACTTACCAACTAAGCGACATCCCTCAAATACAGTCTTTCAAAACAGGCCTGCAAAATGCCATGACTTTCATTTACAAACAGGTATGCCACCCTTTACTCTCTACTGACATTTGAAGCAAACAAATCAGGGGGAAAATAATCAAGTAGCATAGGCTAAAGGCAGCCAGGTAGCCTCATGTACTAAGGTCCATGGCAGAAGCAGGAGGCAGTGGGGCAGTGGCCTCCACTCTGGGACCAGTGAGGGCACAAGGCACTCAGGTACTCTTGTGAGTGGCAGAGAGTGCAGGTACCCCCATCCTCTCTTTGGGTATCAATTATCACTACCTAGAGGGATTACTGGTCCCTAAGAGTCCCCACAAGGAGGCTGCCCTGTTTCATTTGGTCAGAAATTTAGAATGAGATTCCTTTAAAATGGTTTCCTTATTTTTAGTTTTTTAAAAACTAATCACTAACAATGAAAGGAGATTAAAATAGAACTTGAGGCTTCCAGATTTTAATAGCCCTAGAATACAGATTTTAATAGCCCTAGAATAACACCATTGTTCATGAAGGAGCAGCTGCACATGTCCAAAAAAATTCACACACACACACAGAGCACAAAGCCTTGGCAGGGTTTCTTAAAGAAATTTGAAGCTCAGCAAAAAGTTAAATAAATTATCCTTGAAATTTCCCCAAATGCTTAGGGACTAACTTCTGAGATAATTTTGCCTATTCAATTAACTGTGGTGTAGCAGCTTTCTAACAGCAAATCTACACTCCTGATATCTTAAATAGTCCAAGGATGCTCACAGGGGATTCCCCTGTCACCAGCACCAGATATCTAGGTTAGAGACCAGCCTTGCACAGCCCTCCAGAGAATCTTAGACCAATGGGAGTTTTAACTACTGACCCAGATCAAGACCTGAGTCACTTCAGTTCCTAACTGAAGCTCCCTATGACTCTCTCCCAGGAGCACACATAGAGAGGTCCCCTGCCATTGGCTTAAAGAACCAGAGCCTCTGAACCAGGGAGCAAGAGTTAGTTATGAGAGCCTGAGGTATATCTTAAGGTATGGTAGTCAGTGTCAAAGCTGAGACTCAGCCCACTCAACCACGTCTGTAGATCTGAGAACAGGTTACATGAGTGCTTCCCCAAGTGCTCCCAGTCAGCAAGCCTGAGAAATCAGAAATGGACCTCCAGAAAGCAGTGCCACTGGGTCTCAGAAGGCAGTGAGGGGGAATGTCTGTTTGTCATCCCTTCAGAGAATTTTACAGTTTATGAACAAAAGTATAGACCTAGGCTCCTTGAAGAGGTCCTCAGCCTGAAACTGGCCCGAGATCTGGTAGGATCTTCAGGAACCTGCCACACGGGCCAAGCTCTGCCTTGTACAGTCAGTCAGTCAGCAGCAAGGACTACTATAGTTCCAGCCGCAGGACCTCCCAGCCCGGGTACCGGTTCTCATGCCTCAGTCTGTGCTCATCCAGGCTGGGGCTCAGGCACAGGGAGAACTTCTCCTATGCTCAGCCACTCAGCATCTCCAGAGGAAACTGCCATTTTGCATCCAAGATCAGTAGCTGAAGACAGTAAGTAGCCAGTCAAATCAATATCCTCAGCCAGCCGGATAAAGTGAGGAGTCCGGCACTACCACTGTCCCTTCTCACCAGAGACATTCCAGGAGCAGGGCTGAGGTATGAAGCACAGGTGATCTTATACACCTGGTGGTAACGCTGCAACCACACTTTCACTTCTCCACCTGCTAATCAGATGCACAGGGACAGTCCCAGGCCTGGCACATGCAGGTGGCAGGGCCACCACTGTTTGGCACTCAGGGATACATGAGCCTAGCTGAAATCCTGCCCCCACCCCCCGGATGGTTGGTTTTCTTGCCATAACAGAAAGAAAGCAGCTGGCAGCCATGGCAATGCCAGGGAAAGCTTACCAGAACAGCTTCTCTAGAAGCTCAGGGAGACTCTCTTCATCCTCATTAGGAGGATACTGGGGCTCTCCTCCCAAGTCATGTGACTCTCACCATGGTTCTCACAGCAGGACTGATTTCCTTTATATAAAACCCTAATCACTGAAGTTCTGGAAATCTGACAACTCCAGAAGCACCACGAGCCTCACACCACAGGAAATTCCAGCACCTAGCTAAAGAACATGGGACTACCTCAGAAGTACTTTTCGCAGTCAAACTGTAAGCTGCGGTCACTGCGCACTGGAGAAGCCATTCTTAGTCAGAAGATGCAGCACAGCTTCTTCATGGCAACCCCTCTGAAAGGCATAGGCTGTGTAGATCGGTCATCTCATAGTCAGGTTCTTTACAGAAAGTGGCAGGGCATAGGAGATGCCAGCCTCACATAAAACAGCGATCCCTTTAGGACCATCAGAAGACATCGAGACCAGGAAAAGCCATGCTTACAGCACAGGTCATTAAAAATCAATGGAAATAAAATCCTCCTCCACACTAGATCATAGTAACCCAAGAATCGGGATCACTGGATCTCTAGATGTGGATTGCCTAGGACATGGCAAGCCGAAGGCATGCATGGCACATTTAAACCAGAAAAGAAGGTGCTTGCCTCAGAAGAGGAGACGATACTTTCTCTCGTTTAGACATAACACGGTGTGTTTTGAGCTTAGGAGGGTGAAGCAGATGGAGGTGGGCTTCCATGGGTCAGCACTGCAAATGAAGAAAAGTCTGGATAGGCTCTGTGCTGGCTAGTTTTAGTCAACTTAACTTGAGCTAGAGCCATCTTGAGCGAGAAAGCCTCAGGTGAGGAATTGCCTCAATCAGTCTGCCCTATGGGTGAGTCTGTGGGGACATTTTCTTGATTGGTGATTGACGTGGAATGGCCCAGCCCACAGGGGGCAGTATCATCCCTGGACAGGTGGTCCTGGAGTATATTAGAAACTCAGTAAGTCAGGAGGAAGGAACTAGGCATTAGTGGTTCTCCGTGTCCTTTGCTTCACTTCCCACCTCCAGGTCCCTACTTTAAGTTCCTGTCCTGACTTCCCTCTGTGATGGATCATAAACAGTTAGATGAAATAAACCCTTTTTGTTATGGTGTTTTATCATAGCAGCAGAAAGAAATCTAAGACAAGCATCCGCATCTGGGCCCAAACGGTGCTGTCAGTCACAGTAAAGCTCTGCATGGCCTGTGGAGGCCTTAGGGGTTTGGATGAACTAGTTCCCATGGAAAGCTGTGCCTCTACTTCTCCGATGAAGCACTTAGCACACAGATCAGCAAATACAGAAATCAAATAAACGCCCATTCATCAACCTTGATCTCCTGGGGGAGACAAAGACAACACCAGAAAACCTCCCACTGAGTTCTGGCAATAATTTCCTCATCCTCAGGCACTGAGGCTCCACCCTTCTCTGATGCAGTGAGCAGGGCGTGGCCAGAGGCTACAGCATGCAGGTCCTCATCAGCACAGGCATTTTAGAGGCAGTTGCAAAGACCCATAACAACACAAAACACCCCTCATCCCTGTGGCAGCTTGGATTAGAGTCCCAGACACAAGGAACATCCTGGCTATCTTGGTTGAATGACTCTACCCATGTGGTCTTTGTCCATTCCATGCTAACCCTAAATCAAAAGCCTTCTGTCATCTCACTCAACTGTTCTATCTTAAAGACCAATCTTCCAGGCCATGCCAAGTAGCCCCATCTGCCCTAGGCCTTCATCATAGCTCCTGAGGTATCACTGTCCCTTGTGTGACCGGAGGGAACCAACCATGACCTGCTCAGCAAAAGCTTACTCAACATTCTACATAAAAGGACCAGTCTTGGCTTCCAGACCTCTCCATGGACGACATTCTCCAAACATGTTCTTGGTCTTTTCTACCAACTACTCCAGAATAAAAATAAATCAAAAGCATTGTAGTCAAACGCACTGTTAGATTTCAACTTCTACCCTTTCTAAGGCCCAGATGTTCCCAGGATGACTAAGAGTCCACATTAGTCTGTGGGGAAAGTATGTGGTAAGAGAGACACTGTGATCAACAAAAGCAATTAATTCCAGTGGTTGACTGATTATGGTACCTGGGCTCCTGCTGAAAGCACTGAAGGGTGCCTAGTATCGCTGTGTGGGGTCCAGGCAGGTGGACTGCAAAGCAGTCAGCACGGACTTGCTCACCAGCCTCTTAACAACTGCCTAGCACAATCAGCTGGTTTCTTCTCTGCCCTGATGGCCTAAGCAGTTAGCTTCGTGTGGAGCACACTGGAGGTAAGGAAAAGCACCCTACTTACCCTGTAGCTGAGTTGAAATGTGTCTTCCTCTACCCTCTGTTCACACAGGGCTAACGGAGTTCCCAAGGTCCACAATGCAAATGGCTGCTTTCCTCAACTAGAAAGCCATCTTCTTATGAACCTCAACCCCAGCCATGCTTCAGGCAGAGACCCAGAGTATGCACAGATGTACTAACAGGCAGGGGGAGAGGGAAGCTGGAAAGGTGTTCACTCATAGTCAAGGGATAGAGGCCCAGGGGATGGGGCCACATTGTAGCATCTCAATTACATAGCAGGTCTGCCTGGGCAGAAACAGCAAGGGTAACACCTACTATTTCGTTTGCCTTCCTCTCCACCCTCCTCTTCATTCTCAGGATCTATGTCTTCTGCTTGGGTGATCCAATCCAAGTAGCCCTTGAGATCCTCTTCTAGTTGCTGCTTCTCCCGAAGCTTCTGGAAATCTCCACGTGCTTTAGCCTTCTCTCTTTCCTTTGAGAATTCTCTGAGAGACAGAAAGAGAAGAGCGCACCCATCAGAGCATCCATGGGGATCTATCTATAACACCAGCCATCTGCCCTGCTGTGCAGTGGTCTTTATAACAGGACACAGTCACAAGAGCACAGCAGTGGAGCCACACACGTGCACAGGACAGAAGACAGTGTCTTTCTAAGCAGAACTGTGGGCATCAGAATTGCAAAGACCACATTGACACACATGCGTCATTTATGAGGAAGTACACACCCTTCAGGGTAACCATACAAAGAAGCCCAGACTCAAAACATCTTGGGCTGTCATAGTGGGTGGGCCTTTTACTCTTTTCCACCCACGGTGATACCTGGCCACCCACTTCATAAAGAAGGGTATCAAGTGATCTAAGCTGAGGTCACAGAGAGCACCCAGAGCAGTGACTGGAACCATCTTACAGCCCAGGTCTCCCTTCCTGGGCAGGACCTACAGTCCTGGAGAAGTACTCCTGATTGTCTTAACCTTTGCCTCTGGCTCATCTCTCCCAGATTACCCGCTAGGAGGTGGAGAGGTAGAGCTAACTGTGTGCTGTTTCTCTGCCTCCCATAACTGCAACCCCATAACCTTGTATCTATGCCACATACACAAAGTCACACAGTTGTGCAGGCAAGTCTGAGATTCAGGGGCATGGTCATGGCCAGTTTTTACATACATTGGCACTTCCAACTCTTAACAGGAGCCAAGATATGTGAACTATAGGTCTGGGGCACACATTAACGCTGTGAAGAAGTGGGTGATGTTATGAGCAGAGAGGTCTCTGCACACAGACCGAGCACTCTGACACATCCACTGCCCTCCCTCATCTATCCACCTGCTATCCAACTCAAAGTCCGCACAGCTCGCGATCATGACCTCACTAACTCTGGCAAAAGAAAATGACCTGGTTTTTTTGTTTGTTTGTTTGTTTGTTTTTATTTTGTTTTTTTAAATCAAGCCAGCTCCCTTCTCTCTTCTCTCTTCTCTCTCTCTCTCTCTCTCTCTCTCTCTCTCTCTCTCTCTCTCTCTCTCTCTCTCTCTCTCTCCTTCATGCCCCTCCCTCAATTCCAAGCCTCTGAGGAGCTGAATGAGCATCTAAGCAGCCATCAAAGCTGGAATCTTTGCACAGGGTTTCTCTCTGCCGTCAAGGAAGGCTCCCACTCACTGCCCGTCTTGTCACAACTCAGACCCTAGGACCCATCCTTGGCCCTAGTATGCTGATCCACCTCATTTTGTCATCTGAAGAAAGCAGAAGAGACAAGGCTGTGGGAGTTCCAGTGTAGTGAACATAGTGGTGAGGTAGGGGATGGGGGGTGGGTGTGTGCAGGACCTGTGCTCTGTCCTCTGGCCAAAGCACTTCTGGGGATAAGGCCTTCCAGCTTCAATACAAAGGAGACTTGGAAGGCTGCATCCTGCTGCTCACACAACAAGATGAGGAGAACAGATGAGGTGTCTGGTCCACCAGACCATCCCAAAGCATAAGCAACACACAGCTTAGCTGGGGACACTCGCTAAGTGGTTCTCAACTCCAAGAGTTCCATTCTAGCCAGAGCCACATCTTTGAGCCAAGACTAGAAGACCTGTGTAAAATGTACCCACAGAAAGCTGCATGAGATAATGTTTTCTTAAAAACCTGTGAAAATAAAGTGGCCCTTCAATTCCATCGTTTATGTTATTGTCATTTATATTACAGACCTCTGTCATACTTTGATTGTGATCTTAGTATATTAAATGTAAGTTATTACATACTGCGTTCTTATTCTGAATTCATACAAGATCCGAGCTCTTTAAAAACAATGATAGAAGCAAAGTGTTACCCTTTGCAGCTAGAGTGTCAGAGATGAAATATTACTTTAACATCACATCTACCAGTTTACAGTAGAACTATAACAATCCCTTTCATGTCCCCTGCCTATTGTGGTGAGTCAGAATTAAGCAGGCATACACAAAGCCCTGATGTGACCAGCATTTCTAGAACAGAAACACTGCCAATACCTGTCCCATTGCCTATTCACAGGAAAGGAACCCTTCCAACTACTGCACCCTCCTGTCCTAGAAGGTCTCACTTCCAGTCCACTGCATCTGGGATCAACCTCAGTGGATGATGGAAAAGATTACTCCATTTTTAATAGAGTTTCATCATCTTCTAAGGTGCTCATTACTAAGAGGTTATAATAACCACCATGGCAAATGTTTACTGGAATGAAGTTACTAGTAAGAATGATAAGATTTTTGTGAGTGAACAGAAAATCTAGGAGCCTACTTGTCTGGGTCTGAAATTTTGTGGTGTATGTGACCAAAAGAAAATACAACAATGTCTGTACAAAAATATACATCTAGTACATTTCCCTTTGCACTTGAAGGAGGGAGAAATATAGAAATAGACATATGTCTACACGATGTATTTAAAAGAACAGAAAACAAGGTTGGAAACATCTTCATAGGTCAAGTGCTTGCATGAGAACCCGAGTTTGGATGCCAGATTTTTGAGGGAAAGCTGGGCATGTTACATGCCTGTAACCCCAATGCCAGAGTAACGGAGACAAATGGATCCTAGGAACTTACTATGGCAAGCTCCAGGTCCAGCAAGAGACTCCGTGTCAGAGAAATAAGATGGAGTCTATAGAGGGGCAACTGACATTGACCTCTGGCCGCTGCATGCACACACGGCACCTGCCTATGTGAAGAGAAGCCCTTCCCTGCACCTTCATGAACATGCACTTAGAAAGAGAACGCAATGGACAGGGATGAGTAAAGGTAACAAAGGACGAAGTGCTTTCTCTAAGCACACTGTCTTGCACAGCTCTGACTTTTGGAACTAAATCGTTTTTACACTATAGACTTTTAATGAACTCAAAATTTCCCACATTGAAAGTAAATCAAACAAGTGCATCTGATGGTACTGTAAATAAATACCATAAGTGTCCTAAGGAGGAGGACAGGGGTGGGTGGATGCTGCTCATGCACACACATCAGTCAGTTCTGGGCAGAGCGGGAACAACGGGGAAAGAACACAGAAAGGCCTTGGCTTTGCTTAGGTTTGCTTGCTCTCTCTCTCTCTCTCTCTCTCTCTCTCTCTCTCTCTCTCTCTCTCTCTCTCTCTCTCTCTCTCTATGTGTGTGTGAATGAGATAACTCTGGAACTACTTTAGCGGCAAGGCAGGATCTGACATGTTGATGTTGGGAGCTCTCTCAGTGGAGAACGTCGAACGTAAGGCTTGAGGAGACTAGAGAGAAGCCTCTGAGAGACCAGATGTTCTGGACCATGGAATCGGCAGAGGCTTGGAGGGCTCAGGGGGTGGGACAAGTGAGCTTGTGAATGCTGAGGTTACAGGAGGGTACCCTGAAACTGGAACTGTTATAGCTGTGAACTCAGGATTTCTAAATACTCTGCTCTACAGGTGAATGTCTGACTCTTTAAAAGATACTGACACCCAAGAACATGCTTCAGTGCACACGTAAGTGTATAGAAATATGTGTGTCCCAGTTCCATCTGTTGCAAGGGTCTAGAGACAGTCTTCCTAGTCAGTATAAAAACACGGGGTGACAGCATCTACTTTCTCAAAATATTTCTCATTCAAAGGCATAAAAAAGCCAAATGTGGCAACACATGCCTGTAATTCCATCACTTGGATGAGGAAGCATAGAGGCAGAGGACTGTACGTGTTAAAAGCCAGTCTGGGCAATATAGTGAGTTCCAGGCCAGCCTGGGCTACATAGTATAAAAGCTCAATCAAAAAAATTAAACCAACAAAGCCTTTGTAATTGTTTTAATCAATTGCAAATTTACATTGCTGCCAGTCCATTCCATTCATTAGTTAGACCTGGATGCTCCTCATGGGAGTTGACCTTGGTGCCCATTTTTTTTTTATATATTTCTTTTCAAGTCTCTTTCCCAAGATGTCCACTTCAGATAGGAATGCCAGAACATAACACACACACACACACACACACACACACACACACACACACACACACACACACACTCCTTCTCAAGAGGCCAGAACACATCTCTATGGGACATACAGCCTATGACTGCTGGGATCATGTGTCCAAATCCAGACATGCCATCTGGAGCAGCTTCCATCGGCAGCCTGCCATTCCCTGTATGAACACAGGCCTCATGCGGTGGATTTTTCATGGCTGACTGATTAAAAATTCTTCCATTTTATTTCCTTTTTAAGGAGTCATCACTCAACAAAAACATCTTTACACCCCACCAGAATGACTATTGTGAGTCTTATATTGTCTGGTCTGTGTACAACTCTTAGGCCTCTGCAGCTGCTACAGGAGTTGGTGAAGCCCGTCTGTACCCAGGAAATCACTGCAAACCTGCCTTCATTTTGGTGGTCAATCATTCAGAATACCAATTGGACCTTTATCCCTCCCACCCCAAGTGTGAAGGCCCCGTCTCCCAGCTGCTACTCCATCTTCATGTGGCTAGCTTATAAATTTGTACTTTGTACTCTGATCACTTACTCAATTCCTCAACCTGCTAGACTCCTCCAAACTTTTGGGGACCAGAGCAGATATCTTTTCTTATCTTTGAATTCTAATGCAAGTCCCACAATTTGGGGGGAAACAATCCCTAGTTCCCACTTCTAAAGAGAACCTGTAAGCCTCTGAGTCATCGGGACACTTTGTCATTAAGAGCCAAGACCCAGAAATGTTCCTGTCCCCTCCCATAGACAGACTCTTTCAACACAGCCTTTGCTCATCCCGAGGGAGAGGTGGTTATAATCTATATGGGCACTATATGGGAAGCTGCTCCAGGTGCTATATATGAACATACTATAACTGTATGAACACTGAGACTCTGTAAGGCCAGGCACACACGCCCACCCAGCTGCTGATGCCACTCCTCAACAGCGCATTGTGGACACAGGAAGCTAGATCAGGGTGCAGGTGTGTGGAAGAAAGAGGATCAAGACAGGTCTGAGGGATGAGACAGAGCTCAGTGGTAGAGTCCTGTCTAGGGTACAAGCCCCAGCACAAAGGGGAAAGACCCTCAAATTCTAAACTAAGGGGCCTAAATTGCTTCCTCTTTGTAGGATAGAATATTGAGGCAGAGTCTTTCTAGGATGCTCAGACTGGCCTTTAACTTGTGAGTGCTGGGTTTACAGGAGTGCAATCCACCCCTGGTTGTGAATTGCTTCCTCATAAGCCATAGAAACAGCAGAAATCTGAAAAATCACTGACTGGGTTTTATAGATGTCATGTGTGAGGCTGAGAACCAAACGGAGAGAAAGAGATGGTGGTGAGGCCAGGGCATTCTGTAAACACAGATGATGAGCTACACTTAGCACTGATAAAACCATGACAACATTAGCAATTTCTAAGGCCTCAATTTTCTTACAGTACAGTATGAAAAAGGACTCACCGATCTTGTGATGGCTGACCCAGCCATCCACACCCGGAGGTCATTGTCACGTCTGCCTAGTTTGGTCTGGCACACCAGTGTGATCATTTAGCCACTCTGGACCTTGTGAATCTTCCTTGCCTTCGAGAAGGAGTGGGATGGAAAGTTTGCCCTCATTCTCTGAGAGGCTGCCATGGGAAAAGGAGGCAGGAGGGCTGGAGTCCCCAGGGGCCAACGGAGTTTGAAAACAGCAGATTTTAGTACAATTCAATTCCTAATGAGCTAGGTTCTACAATGAGAAGGGTCTCCTTTGCAAGCAATGACTTCTCAGAAGGGGTACTAATACCTAATGTGGTCTGTAATAAGAGTCTGCCTTTTCTAGGCACACTGACACTCTCTGCCCGCCCACCTGAGCTAGCCGCCCAACATACTCTCTTGAACTGTAGTTCATATCTCCCTGGACTCATCTGTGACCCCTAAGGGAAGCAAGCAGGAAGGCCACCTGCTGGGAACTCAGCCCCTCTGATTTAGCTCCTTTCCCAGGGAAGCAGTCTTGCTCCTTCCTAGCCCTACAACACTACTGCTCCTTCAGACTCAAAATGCCCCAAAGACAAGAGCAACACAACAAAGCAGCATCCTAAGCAGAATCAGAGGCTGCATTATTGAAGAAAGTGCCCTGGGTTTCTGTGCACTGTGCCCCTCTCCCACCAAACACACAACAGAAATAAATCTCACATTTGCTGGCATTTGTATGTAGAATCTTTAAAGTACATTTCTATTCGCTGCCCCATGTGCTGTTCACACCTGAGAGTGGCACAGTCGGGACCCAAGTGTTCTTGTTCATCTCATGCAGACCAACACTGAGGCTCGGCAAGGTCCTGTACATGCCCAGTTCATAGCCGGACTAATGAGGCTCTGATCTGTATCCTTTCCACGGTCCTGCTGACACAGGGGAGGAGACCCCAGGGACACTCAATGGGCCAGGGAAGGACTAGCGAGGTAGAAAGTGCTCCTCTACTTTCCACATGTTCTGGTTTTCTTCCAGAGCCCCAACTCAGGAATAAAGTGATAACTCCTTTGTGCATAGCTCCCTGTGCTTCCTTAGGGAGCACGATGCTTCCTTAGGGAGCACCACTCTTCCAAGAGACCCCTGCCTCCTACCTGAGAACCTGAAAGGAGTCTTGGGCAGAGAGTCCCCCAAGTCCTGACCTCCTAGGACTCCCAGATCCTGACATGGTGAATTATGGAACCCCTGATTAGCTAGAATTCCTAAGAAGACAACAGTGGGCCTGCAGTGGGCCGCTGCGCACAAACATGGGAGCAGATTAAACATGACTGCCCCAAGTGCAAAAGGCTGACATGCGGCTTGCTCTGGGAAGTTTCATTTTTTTAAATGCCCTCTAAAATAAACAGGCCACTGGGAATCATCTTAATTTAGACATGAGGTTTATTCTTGCTATTTTTTTTTAAACTAGACTTGCATAAATGAAAGGCAAGCAAATGAAAGCATCACACACATTCATTCACTAGTCTAAGACAAGAAAGGCCAACAGAACCTTTGGGATGTTGATTTCTAGTAAAACAGTGGACTCAGAAACTCATGGAAACCAAATGCAGCATTTACAAAAACAAAGACAAGGGTGAGTTGAAGGTTGCTTTCCCTCAGGAGAGAACAAGATTCCTTAGGCCTAAATCACATCCACACACAGACATAAAGGGAAAGATGAAGAATGAAGGCAGCCTGCCTGGGAGTGCTAAACACATGTGTAGCTTACCACTTGGGAGGTAAAAGCAGGAAGTTCAGAAGTTCAAGGTCAACCTTAGCCCCAGCCCCTGCCCAAACCTCAGTGATCCCCTCTGGCTTCGGGTCCCTCAGCAACTTTTTTGAGAACATGCCTTATGCTGGGACAGATGTGAGGCAATTCCCTGGCACCTGTGAATGTCTGGATTAGAATCCTGCATTTGTGGAATGCATTTCACAGCCATGAAGTTGGTTATTTAACAGTTTTTCCTACACACCAGGCTGTAAATGCGCTGTGAAAAGGGAGCTGGATCTTATCTCAAGCCCCAATCAGTCAATAAGAATCTAATCAATAAGTGGGTGTTTCTATAATATACAGTTATGATCTCAATGACACTGATGTCACAGATGTTGATACTGGGCTCTGTGATGGAGGATCTGGGCACAAGTGCCCATGTAAATTTTCACCACTTGAAACTATATCCCAAAGCATCGCTAAAAGTTTTTAAGCAAGATTCTTACTTAAGTCTAAAATATATAGACATCATAGCAAAGTATCTTGGACAGCTTATAATGAAACACCAGCTATATTTAATTCACTTCCTTGTTTGAGGATGGAAGAGCTCTCTCTTCAAAGGGTTAGTCTACATAGCTATCAAAGACATCCAAACCCTGGGAAAACTGTTAGTTCTCTAGAGAGATGATAAGAATCTCAGTGGATGTATGCTAAGAGCTACAGACATCTTTCAGCCTTTTTAAAGGTATGTTTTAAGAAGTATTTTTTAAAACCCTCAATAACACAAGCTCCTGTTGAACATGGCTTTCTCTGAATGATCGCTATCATGTGACCAAATGAGCCGAACCACATATTTTATATCACCTTTTAAGTATTTTCACTTAAGAAATAATTTTTAAAAATATATATACCCCACTAAACTTATCAAGCAGTTTTGTTCTGTTTTTTTGTTTGTTTGTTTTTATGAAAGCCATGGTAAATATGCACCTGAAGAGAGTAGAGAGGGAGGCAGGACTGGGAAACAGAAACGTGTTTAAAGGCACCAGTGGTCTCGGGAGTCATCTTTCTTATGAACCAAAACAGGATATTGCATGGAAGGTTCAATCAAAGTGCCTGCCATAGACTGAAAAGCAGATAAGCAACGTGGGGGGAGGGAGCTCCCATTATAGATCAACAACAAAGGCCCAAGAGGCTAGAATAGGGCTAACCCATCAGGACGCCCCTAAAGAAATATCTAGGAACTCAAATCCTACCCTCTATGTAAAAGGCAAAACCACCTGGTGAGCTACACTGAAGGGACCAGGCACCTCTTTCAGGAGGAGTCCCCCAACAAAAAGCAGAGTTGTAAGAAAATACAGGTAAGAGTATTTATTATATCACGGAGGACAGAGGCAACAAAATGTAGTCCCCAGCTCACAGACCTTAAAATTACTAGACCACCAAGAGGCTTACTCACAAGTGGATGTATGGGGCACATGGAAGGAAGGCCCAAGTTAGCGGAGGATACTCTGTTGTTCAAATCTGCTTCGGGTGATGAGACTTGAGAAGAGAGACAACCACCCGAAAGAGCACAAGGAAACAAGCCACTCAGGAGGTACCTCTGAGCTTCTGAGTGGGCAGCCTCACACATGGGTGCTCCCCTCGCCAGACACAGAAGAGCTCCTGGTCAATGGGAAAGCATCTTGGGCTCTGGAGACTCCAAGGTCTTTACTTAATTATTAGCTTCATCTCTTCTAGCTGTGTTACTTTGAGGAAGCTGAGGGGGACCTCCTGAGTTTTGATTCAGCCACAGGAATCTTATGAGCCATATCCGTCTATAAAACAGAGGCAAAGACTCCCTACTGCCCCAGAGCAGTATAGAATGGAATAAACCAAATGAAGCACACAGCCTGGCAGCTGCCATATGAACAATGATATGCACAACAGTTCCATGCCAGGTCTCACACAATTCCACCCCAGCTTGACAGCTGAACCCCACAGATTCTGCTTCCTCATGAAAGATGCAATAACTTCCCTTCATCTGCATGTCCAACTCCATCCCTCACCCCCAAACCCATCCCCTGCTCAGGGATTCTCCTCATCTCATCTTAGTTTGATAGTTCAGAACCACTGAATGCTTCAACAGTATCCACAGCTCAAAGGAGAGACCATGCTTCTTCAGTAGGGACTTCCAACTATAAACCCACTCTCCTGTCCCACTGTTGGGCAGCCAGCTTAGAGCTCCCTGAAAGGCTCTGACAGGCCTGAGGCCTGCTTACCACTTGGAAGGAGCTGGAAAGCATTTCCCTTTCTTTACCATCCTTGTGACTCTGTCCGTATTTTAACACTCAGTCAGAGCCTCCTTAAGTGAGCCCTCTTTGATCAGCCAACCCCTTCATACTCCCATGTTGAACAAATCCTTAGTTGAATCTTTGCCAATAAAGGATAAGGTGTAGCTGGCATCCCCTGGCATGTCTGTTGTCCTGTTCATGAGTAGCAGCTAATAATTCGTGACAGGCTCTCTTCTGTGAAGAGGATGACAGGTGGAGTCTGTTTCCCACTGCATTAAAGTCTTTTAGATGACACAAAAGCCCCCAAGGTTGAAGGAATGAAACCCTATGCTTGCAGGCTCTGAAGATGTCAGCAGACAACTTAAACCAAGATTTATCTTAAAGCGGACTTTTAAGGGAATGATAGAGTTCAGAGTGTATCAATGTTT
Source organism: Phyllotis vaccarum (assembly GCA_033318265.1). NCBI lineage: Eukaryota > Metazoa > Chordata > Mammalia > Rodentia > Cricetidae > Phyllotis > Phyllotis vaccarum. Next base: position 117,038,865 of record JARWLC010000009.1, on the reverse strand, counting down.
TAGCCTTGAATCTGAACCAGTGTGACAGCAAGAAAGACATGGGACCCTGCAGAGAAATACTAGCGAGTGAATCTTCAGACTCTCAACAAGAAGGTTTTCCTCTCCCAGAGAGCACAGCCAGGCATGTGACACCCTTACATGTGGTCAGGACTTTCAAGTCCCTTCCATTTGACTCACTTCTCAGGACATTCAGGAAATGGGGCTGTCCCATTTCAAGGACAACAAAGCCTGGGCATGAAGAAGTGAACTATAATGACCAAGAGTGGGACAGAGCCAGGACATTTGACTTCTCTGATGTCTCACCTTCCCCATACAATAGGGGAGCTGACAACCAACACTGCAGGGGTCACTGCACCCCAGGCCAGCCAGAGATCACAGCCACAAGTGATGTAAACTACCAAAGGGATGTAGAGATCTCAGCACAGAGACCCAGTGTCCCAGAGTGTGCATACTGAGACAAGAGCTTCTGAAACCTTCACACCCTGAGCTGCTGAAGCCAAATCAGGCTTTCAAGATGGCACCTATGTGAAGTCCTTAGTCAACTGAAGACCTACATCTGTCACACGTCTCCGGCACTTTCCAATGCCCTTGCTCTCTCTAGTCCCCCACCCCCATGTACCATCATCCTTGTTTCCTAAGTTTGTCACCAACTCAGTCTTAATCTTCAACTCTCTAGTCCCTTTTGAGTCCTCTGGGATGCTTCCCCTGAGTGGCAAACTCTTCTGACCTCTCAGTCTATTTCTAGGGGATCCCCAAAACTCCTTGATGCTTGCTGGTCCTGAGGACCCTCCCTACAATTTGTATGTAGAAATCAAATTAACTTTTTGGATGTTGACAAGGTGTCCCCTTTATTTAGTGCACGTCAACAATAATGCAGTCTACGAACAGAAATGCATTTTCTTTCTCCAAAATCTTACTGCATTTTATTTCTTTTTGCCCTAATGTGCTGCCCAGTGTTATCAATTTCATGATGAATAAATGAGCTAATAGATTCATCCAAACCCTGCTATTAGTCTTAGGAAGAGAGTCATTGGTCTTCAAGCATTAACTGTGGAGTCAGCTATGGGTTTCTCTAGAGGATGGTTTCCGGGTTGTAAAAGGTCTGTGTCATCCTCTGTTACATAGGGGTTTTGGCCCCTGTCTGGCCAGATGTCTAGACCTTTAGACTTGTAGTCAGTCTCAGACTGCTTAGCCACCCACCGCTGTTTAGGCTTTGAAAATGACTTAGATATTTATATTAACTTTTTGTTGTTTGGCTTATGGCTTAGGCACACCATTTTTTTTTATTTTGATAATTATTGTTATTAATTTGTCATGTGGTTCGTGGCTTATTTGTGTTTTTTAGGGGGAGCGCATCTGGCTTGATTTTTGACTTTTTTTTTTTTTTTTTAACTATTCTGATTCCCTACCTACTTCTTCTATGGTGCCTGCCATGGCCAAAACAGTCCTTTATTTAAAGATTGATATGCACAGCATACAGCCATTCCCACATCAATCCTCATTTGTTCAGAGTAAACAATGTTTCTGGAACAACCTGTCAGTGGTTCTTTCTGTGCAAGGGTCACAAAATGCCCCATCTCATTAATGTGGTAAATGTGGTAAAAACCCATTGATCTTCTTCCAAGAATGGACTCACTGTGTTTCTTCTATTTCACCACATGCATTTCTGGTATCATAGAGGCCAGAAGAAGGCATTGGATCCCCTGGAACTGGGGTGCAGGTAGTTATGAGATGCCATGCTGGGAATTGAACCTGGGTCCTCTGGATGAGCACCAAGTGCTCTTACCCACAGAGCCATCTCTCCAGCTCTTGTTTTGAGATTCACTGAAATGTGTTTAATAGCCACAATGTAGCTGTTCTGTTTGTTCTTGAACAGTACATGTTGTTCTGATAGTAAGTCATGTAGTTAATTGAGTTATTAACCTAACTGTAATCTAGATACTAACTACACTTGCTGTCTGTCTTTACCTCCTGACCTTATCAGTTACAGACAAGAGATTCTGAACACTTGCCTCTACATTTGTGGACTCACCCATGTTTCTACATAGTTTCGACAGGTCTGGCTTTAAGCACATTGTATTTGTTCCTGCAAACAAGCAGTGTCGTGCTGAACTAACCCTGGTCATTACAGAATCTCCCCTTCCCCTCTCCCTCTGCCCCTTTCTCCCCCCTCCCTCCTCTCCCCCCTACTTCCAGAAGTGTTCTTGGTCATGAAGTCCAATTGTGACATCTAATATTATTAACCTTACTTCTTTGTTTGGAGTTTGTGTCAAATTTTACGGTATTCTGCATTTTTATTTAGACTAACAGCCTCTGTCTTTAAAATGGCACGACCACTTTCACTGGGTTGTTATTGAGGATGCTGATAGCTGTCCACCAACTTGCTGTTTCTTCTGTTTTTCTTGAGTCGTGCTCTCTATATAGTTCAGGCTAGCCCAGAACATACAATCTTCTTGCTTAACCTTCCCAGACCTAGAACTTCAGGCATGAGCACTATGCTAAGTGCTGTCCTGCGGGTGCGTGTCCCTCCTTTCTCCTCAGGTGACTGACATCTCCTCTACGGCTTGCGACTTGTTTCACTTTTGAAATGAGACTGTCATACGCGTCCTTATATTAGCATGACGATCCGTAACTCACACTTTCTCTAATGGATGTAATATTTTACAGTAAGGAGACCCTTAGCTCCCCAGCATCCTGCTCCTGCTGTTCTGCAGTTCCCTTAGGGCCATTACACTCTCCATGGTAGCTTGATAATACTTTTTACATTAAATGACGTCATGTTAAGAAATTTAGAAATAAGAAGGAAACTTTTTATCTTTACATTTGTCATTTTGGGTACTTATTTCTAAAATATGTATTTGTTTCTACCTAAAAGTATTCTTTTAGAATGAAAGATTTCCTTTAACAATTTTTTATAGTGTAGAAAATCAGTTTTCTTGACTTTTATTTGCATTTTTTTTTTTTGCTTCAATTTTCTTTCTTTGGTAAATATTTCTGCTCCAGGGTTTGTTTGTTTGTTTGTTTGTTTTTTCCCAGCTCCTTTGCCCTTTTTCCTTGTTTTTTTCAAACAAGGAACTCTGGGTCTTTCACATGCCACGCAAGCACTCTACCACTAAGCTATACCTCCAAACTTTTTTCAGCTCTTAAAGATGCCATTCCATATAACTATAGTTTGTTTTTACTATGTCTAAAAACTGTCAATGGATTTTTATCTCATTCTAGCTGTAATGTACTTTCCCCTGATTTCATTTGTTTATGTGTGTGCACGTATTGAGTTGATATGTGTGTGTACATGAGCGTGGAGGCCAGAGGACACACTTGAGTCAATTCTCTCCAACCAATTTCCTTTAAAGCCTTGCCTTTAACCTTTGATGTGCCCAGGACTGGTTTTCTTTTCCATCTTTATTTGTATTACTGATTTTCCCCCCTTCCTTGTCCTATTTTCTTCTGGAACTCGGCCTTCACATCATCCACTGGCTTTGCCTTTTATTGCCCTGCATATCTATATCTCTAAGTGTTCACTCAACTTTCCCCCTCTAGGTCGCAATCATTTTTCAGACACGGGGTTACTCCTCTGAGAGGGTGTTTTATCTGTTTCTTTGTGGTGTATATCTTTTTCTTCAATGTCTTAGCTTTAAAGCAGTGACTTCAAAATCTGATCACCTACTGCAATGTTTCTGTCACCTCCTGATACGTTTCTCTTGTCTCCCTTGATTGTGAGTTTTCCTGCTGCCTTTCACAATGACTGATTATGAGAGGAAATATTTGGGAGAATGGCTACATCTTGGCATCTTCCTTTAACGAGTATTGGTTTCTGTTTTGGTAAAAGTGTCTAAGTTATTGGTCATTTGGCCTGGTCCTTTAGAAGCTTGATTTCCGCAGTGAAAGTGACTTCCTGCCAATGCCTACCTTTCCTGAAATCTCATTTAAAATACTGCACATGCTCTTTAAGGTTTACCCACTAGAGCTGGTGAGAGCCCAGCCCTGAACTCTACAGTAGCTGTTTTCTGGCTCCAGGAGTATGACCTGACTTGTAATTAGCTATGCACATGGCAAAAGACATCAGAGGACTGCTATTCTGGAGCCCTGTCTCAGAAGATGACTCCCCACTATTCTGCCCTACAAATTCCAGCTGTCTTAGCAGCCCTGAACCATTCTTTGCCTCCTCAGCAAATAGACTGACAGTCTCTGCTGAGCTCTGCTGCTGTCCACAACAATTCTAAGAGTGTTTCTAGGCAAAAAGCCAGGAAAGGCTGGAGCTATGGATCCCAATCCCGGGATGCCCATTTCCATTTTCTGAAAACAGTCATGTTATATTTTGTTCTATGTTACACTTCTTTATAGTAAAAAAAAACCCAAGCTGGTACCATTATACCTGGTGGCTGGAAGTGGTACACAGAAGCCTTAGGTTAGCTTCCTTGTATCCCCATTGTACCAAATACAGCCTTATTGTTGCAGCTATGGTGATTTTTATATGCAGATTTTCCAGCATTAAACTAAGAAAAATTTCAAACATTTATAAAAGCATAATATATTATAAAATATATGCCACCTGTATGCCTACCAGCTAGATTCCACAAATACTATCTTCGAAATGTCCATTATCACCAAATATCTCTCTAGATGATTGCCAATTTATCCTTCCTCCTTGTACATTTTTAAAGGTAATATGAAGACATTCAAATATTCAATATCATTTTTATATAACTTAAATATCAATTCTTTAAAAAAAATTTTTTTGAAACAGGATTTCTCAGTATAGCCCCCCTGGATGTCCTGGAACTCACTCTGTAGACCAGGTTAGCCTCAAACTCACAGAGATTCTCTACCTCTGCCTCTCCAGTGCTGGCATTAAAGGCATGCATCACCACCACCACTTAGCTAAATCTCATCAATTCCTGATTAATTTTTTTTTCTGTGATTTCTCTACACTTCAGCCATGAGCAAAGCTTACCACAGGCTCTATCTATAGGGACCTGTGTGATCTGAGTTTTGTGGCCAGTCTCCCTCCCTTGTCTCTGCTTCCCCAAGCCCTCAGGTCATCAGGTCCTGCTGTCTCAGCATTGAATAGTCTCTCCAATGTCTTCTGCTTCTTCCTGTTGTCCTGCCCTGATGGAAAGCTCATCCACCTTGCCTGCCTTTGGAGGTTATTATCCATTCTTCAATTCTTCAGGCTACTTCCCACATGCCTCAGCCGTGTACCAATTGTGCCCACAGCACCATCTGTCCTTTCAAAGCATTTCTAGGAGTTTTTCCATCATAAGTTTGCCTTCACAAACAAGCATACTTTATAAAAGACAAAACCTTTTTTAAAAAGTCACCTGTCTAAATAGCTGAGGTTGGCCTTGAACTCATGATAACCATGCCTATGCCCCTGTGTTAAAATTGCAGGCAGGCACTGCCATGCTCAGGCCTCTATTTTAAACTCAGTAACACAGTGGCTAGTGCAGCACTTGGCAAATACATTGTCCTTTGTAGGCATTTAAAACTTACTCATAAGATAAGCAGAAAAGCCATTTTTTTTAAGTAGAAGGAGAGAGAATTAATGTGACTCTAACAAGATTTTCACCTTTTGCTCATCTGTTATTTGAACCTAACTAGATGATACAGAAGTATTTAAGGGTCAGCCCTCAGCACGGCCTCTGGGCACAGCCACCTCTGTTCTAGGGAACTAAAAGAAAGTCAGTCATTGAGAGAGTCCTGCAGGGACTGAGTACAGGTTTCCATGATTATTCTGGATGCCCAGATCCATCTTCTGCCAACATTATACATCCACATCTCAAAGATAAAATTATAAATTGCAGGGCTTTTAATTATTTTTTCAGAAAAAGGCTTTAAAAAAAAAAGAAAGAAAGAAAGAAAGAAAGAAAAGAAAATGTGGACTTAGGGTAAACAATTTACTGGGACTCTCTCCCCACATGTACCCATTCCACATGCCAGACAACAAGGTTCTCTCTTGTGCTGTGGAACCCACAGATGCTGTCTCATGTAGGCAGGGGAAAACATGTGCTCTGGATGCAAACATGTGCAGAAATAAAATGAAACCCCACTGAACTGGAACAAAGAAAAGTTCCAGATATGGTAGACATACTGTCTTAATATATATATCAAGTCCCCTACAAGATCTGAGCCCTGAAAGCAATTTTTCTAGCCTGTATAAAAACAATGAACAGAAGAGAAAGTCTGGCAGAGCCTGGCAGTAACGTCTTTGAGACAGACATCAATGTTTCTCACAAGAAGTCAAATTATTAAACTCATAAACATCCTTTTCACTGTAGAAGACTCTGAATGCCACCAACATAATAAGGAACACATGAAAATTATGGCTTTAATATCAACTATTAAAGTTATCACCGGTTTTGTGAAGAGCTGAGTCTGTGCATAAAACCACAGTAATGAATTCTACTCCCCAAGAACTTGAGGTCAAGATATTCAACAGTCTGCTCTGCAAAACCAATGCACCAACAACCTTTTCCTGACGCCTACGCTATATAAACAAGTTGACACAGGTAGAGAGAGGAGATCACTGATAGCTTGCTTTGGACACAGTTTGCCATGGGCAAGATGGATGCCCAGAAGGTCACATGAGGCTAACAGTGCCTCTCAGGTTCTCAGAGGCCTTTGCTAGGTGTTATCAGAGACAATGTGGTCAGAAGCAGATGACAGCCACAGCTGACAAGTGAAAGCACACTACCGAATCTGTTTCTAGAGCCTGGCTGCTGTCCACGGCTGTTGCCAGGGAAACAGACGTCAGCTTGATGGAACAAGCATCAGTGAAAACTTTCTCTTACCTCGTTTCCACTGATCTAACAGCCATTTCTATGGAAACAGCAGCTGCCAGCCAGCTGCAGAGAGGTTACATTTACTTGTTAATGTCAGGTGTGGTTACCAGCCTGCGCACTTCTGGGAACCATGGTATCCACAGCACTAGGATTCCTCTGTCAACTACGCAACAAAGAAGCTCAAGGTCCAGAGCAGACAGGAATGTTTAGCCATGTTCTTTATTAGAAAAGAGAAATTTGGTGTTTTTCCACTTACAGTCAAATTGGGATGCAATTTCTTACTTTACCAAAGCCAAAACAAGGATGCTCCTATACGACTGAGGCTTTTTCTAGTACCCCAACCTCAGCATCATTTCCACGCATTACATGACCTCAAAGTTCAAGGAGGGACACCCAGGTATGAGGATGGGCTCTCCAGACAGCCTCATCCAACCAAAGAGAAATTATGCAAAATTTGGAGTCTTTTGCTTTAAGTGACACTCAGAGGTATCTCTGGCATTCAGGAAGCCTGGAGAGTGCTAATCACACACAGAAGAAAAACGTAAGCACAAACGGTCTCTGTAAGGAGTTCTCCACCATCCCTGTCTCTAAGACAAGCTCTTACCATATAGTCCTGGTTGCCATGTAACAAATACACTATGTAGACCAGGTTGGCCTTGAACCTTCATAGAGATCTGCCTGCTTCTGCCTCCTAAGTGCTGAGATTAAAGGTATAGTCCACCATTCACGGTTAAGACTAGACTTCCATGTGCCTTATTAGTCATTTTGCCAAAAGGGTTTTGTTGTCTGAGACATGGATTCACATTAGCTCTGAACATTGCATTTATATTCTCCAAGATAAGCAAATGGTTATCTCAGGGCCCTGGTGCTAACCATCCTTCCTAAGATGCAGATATATCAGAGGTGTGGACACCTGAGCGAATTCTGCTGTTCACTCTCTATCAATACATACTGGTAAAGAAATTTAAACTGTCATGAAAAATATGCAGAATGACTACTCCCAGAGCATATGTCTTCACTCAGAAAATAGCCAAAAGTGATAGCTCCTCCTCCTGGTGTGTTTTGGCCCCATGAGGAGTATTCAGAGATTTCCTAGCTCATTGTGCCATGAATATAAATGGAGCACAGTCTACCTCACCATGTTGTAAGGCTGACTCCGCTCTGACACAGCACAGTCTGCAGGCCCTCACCACTTTCCCACCCTATTGGCTCCGTACATCATCAACCTTTATTTGAGGAAGCCAAGGCCTATGCTTTGCCTTTGTCCATGCCTGATGTTTCATGTGTTCAGAACAGTCTGGTCAGTAAGTTTCAGAAAGATAAACTGTTTTGAAAATTGAACTTGCTTCCCCCCTCTCTCAATGTTTAGCTTTACTCAGTTTGCCCCCAAACTCCTCAAACTGAGATCAACAGGCCTGGTGATGGCTAATCTCCATTATCAACTTGACTGGACTTGGATAGTTCCACAGACCTATCTCTGGCCTGTCTGTGAGGGTGTTCCCAGAAATGCTTAACTGAGGAGGAAGGCCGGTGTCATCCACAGGGGGCCACATACTAAATACAATGCAAAAAAAGCAAGTTGAGTGTAGCATTCAAGACCTTCTGTTTCCTGACACAGACGCATATGAACAGCTGCCTCATGTTCACTGCCAAACCTGCTTCATCACCGGACTGAATTCTCCTGAGCCACAGGTCCAAACAAACCCTTCCTCCTCAAGATGCTTCTGCCAGGCATTTTGTCACAACAAACAGAAAAGTAACTCAAACTGGCCTCTACTAGCAGAAAACTGAGTGAGTGTAGTATGAGGTTTCTGTTCCAGACTTTTGGGCCTATCCTTACAGTTTAGACCCGCAGACCCGCAGAGACACACAGATGCTTACAATAGTTTTGGGCTGATCCGCCTAAGGCCCAGGCATATAACTTGCTAACTCTTTACCCTTAAGCTATCCCATGACTCTTATCCTGTTCAGCCATGGGGCTCAGTACCTTTTCTCAGAGCAGCATAGTTGTCCTCTGCTTCTTCCAGCTTCTCTCTGGTATTCTGCTCTGTTCTGCCTGTTCTCAGAGTTTTCCTAGTCTGGGAGCCCTGCCCATACTTCCTGTCTGTCTTTGGCCAATCAGCGCTTTTTATTAAACTAGTGGGTAGGGCAATTATTAACAATGGAACAACATAATCCCCTATAAGTGAATAATTTTTAAAGAAGTCTGCAACTTGGGTAGATTTGATGCTTACCAGAACACACAGACATATAGACACAAAATTAATTTGCAGCCAAATGGTTTTGACACACAGGCTCAGTTTATATTCAGTTTTATGTTCTGAAAGTAGGCTTACAAAGAACATTTATTGCCTGACAACATACAAGGCCTGCTTCAGAATAAAACTATTTTAAATATTTTTGTAAGATGTTAGAAAAAGCCTTGAATTGCCAGACCAGTGGCAAATGACCTTAACCTATTATTTTAAGCAGGCCCAGAAGGAGCTTATGTAGGAATATATTTTAGACAATTGGCTTACATCATTTACATATTTATAGAATAAGAAAGACTATCTTATTCCTGATTGCCAATACATTCCTCCTAGAACCTGACAGATGTTCCCAAGGGGTCTACACTCTGTAGTTCTCTGGAGGCTCTCACCACAAGGTTGGAACCAGCATTGGCTCCATGAGGAAAGTCACTCAAAGAGGGAAGGATTTGACCCAAATCACACAAACAGTAAAAGTCAGAGAAGACTCAAACTGTAGCTATTTAAGCTGGCAGGCCTGAGTGTTGCTTTCAAAATGCCATTCTCTGCCACTAATGCAAAGGAAGAATAAAAGGTTCTCACCACATATAATACCAGTAACAATGACTTTAGTCTGCACACAAAATATTTTATAACTGACAAAGAACTCCTATGCCCCATGGCCGTCTCCTACTGGCATGCAGTATGGTATATGTATCTATGACAAATATTATCTTAAGTTACTTTTTAGAAAAATGCAGAAATTCTCCTCTTAAGAATTTCCACAGAACTCTCTGGGCTGTCCCCACTTTCTCAGGGATGGGGGTGGGGGGTGGGGGAAGATCTGTGAATTGAAGATAAGGATGTGTTATATGAGTTAAAAGCACTGAAAGCCTTCCTTACACAGTTCTATGTTCATTAGCTGATTTCAAGCCACTCTGTGAGAAAGACAGAATTATTTCTGTATTAGGGAAAAGGGGACTAAAGATCAGAGTGACTGGAACCCATAGTAAACATGGGGTCCTAGCAGGGCCAGGTTTGGGCTTCCTTGGGATTTCAGGAACCTAAGAAGTCTCTCTTGACCACTCAGATCTCAGCACCACAGAGGCAGGCAGGTCCTGAAGTACAGAATCAGGCTACCACCCATGAGCACCACTGTCCCCTATGAGACCAGGCACTGGAGTGCCATATACACTGAAGTAAACTTTGTGTGGGCCAAGATTTAAGGGACTGAACAGTCCCTATGTCGCTAAAATGACAGTAGGAGAAGACACATCAAGCTCTCTGCCCATCATAGGATCAACCAAATGTGAAGGAAGCCACAGCACTGGCTGCAGACCGTTCCAGTCTTCCCACAGAGCACCATTAGCAGAGATGGTGTCATCTGTGCCCATGTTCAGAGCATGCAATTCAGGAGCTTCAGTCCCACCCTGAGAAAGAAACAAAACAAAACAAAACAGTATTTTCAGAGACTCGGCCTTCAAATGCCTTAAAAGTGTGCAAACCCCAAATCAACTGTGTAGATTAAGATACAACAGGATGCCAAGCCTGTATGCAAAGAAAGGAGCCACAATGCATAAGCCAATGTTTGAAAAGGGTTAACATCCACCATCATGGTACATGCTTCCCATCCCACTCTGAAGGCCGAGGCAGGAAGATACAGCCACTAATTAAGTAAGGATGTACTGAACAATGAACTTCATCTCAAGCACACGCACACACACGTGCGCGTGCATACACACACACACACACACACACACGCACGCACACACAAGCAAACAAAAGGGCTCAGTGTCAGACAGGTCTGGTGTCACCTAGAGAGTCCATATTACAATGCTATAATGCATGAAGCCTTGACTGACCTATGATGGGACACTTGGAACCCGGTGCTTTTTTGATTACATTAGTCTGAAAGTCCCTTAAGAGCTGTGTCACAAGAAATGTCCTCTGACATGTTGTGTCCTTCTCCCTCTGTGACACCTCTAAGATTAAAGTAACAATTCTAAATTTGCTTTAACAATATCAAGGAAAAAAAAAGCAAATGGATAAACAAAAAGGCGCAGGCAGGCAGATTAATGCAGGGAACCCTCACATGTGGTGAAATAGTGGAGGCCCGATAGCCCCCAGCTCTCTCAGTCACAGCATTTGCTATATACAGCTTGGGCTGCACTCTGAGCCCAAGGCTGGGAGTCTGTATCTTAGACACCTTGGCACCCCAGCCCTCAGGCCCGGAGCCAGGCCCTCATCAGGAACTTGGGGATGCTAGCCAAAGAGCTTTGCAGCTGACTCCACCTAGAACCTGCCTCAGCATTACCCTAGTGGCTTGGGGGGGGGGCAGGAGGGGAGGAAAGAGAGTGTGCACCCCCTAGCAGTCTGAGCACAGCATGAGCTGACAGTTAAAATCATCAGGAAGTCTTACGTTTGCTTCTTAACATTAAAACATCATCTGCTTTCTCTCCTTCAGTCTTCGTTTACCATAAAAATAATGCCTTTCAGAAGCGTGTTACTTTTCTTCCAGATATATTTCAGTAAAGTGCTTGGTGAGGATGTGTGCTTTTTAGCCCTCTAGCTTTGGGTTCCTCCTCCAAGGCTTCATGTCGAACCCCTGTCATTATAACGGGAAGCCCCTGCCCAATCTTCATCCTCTGTGTTCAGCTTTTTTAAACACCTCATGATTTGGCTGGCTTGTATCTCTGCTTCATCATGCTGGGGCAACAGTTCCTGCCCAGAGAGGGGGAACTAAAGATAAGGCACGTCACTGGCGCTGTTAAAATTAGTGGTTTCCATGGCCTCCGTCAGTTTAGCTGGGTTCAGGAGACATGGGGCGCCAAGGAACTCACAACACAGTTGCAGCTGCTGGCCTTGTATGGGGCTGTTCCTGTGGCAACGTATAACCACCACTCTCGCCATGCTGACCCTAACTTCAGGCCACAGAGGCTCAAAAGGAGGAAGGTAGCTGAACCTGGAGCCTCATGCTTCTAATCCCAGCACTCAGAAGAATCATTTCCTGTTCAAGGCCTGTCTGGGTCACATAGTGAGCTCTATAGCCTGGCTACAGAGTTAAGACCCTCTTTCAAAAATGAAAGAAAGAAAAAGAAAACCAAAATGAATGATAGAGTCGGGGGGGGGTTTACAGTCTGTGGGGGTAGGGGTGCTGGGGCTGTCCTCCTAGCTCATTTCCACTGCCTGCTCCTCTCACTGGCGGAGAGAGGAGGCAGTGCTCTGAAGATTAGGGGCTGTGGGACTGTGATTCACGGTGGGTGCAGAGCTGACCACAGGCAGTCCTGGCAGAGGCAGGTGTGGAGAAAGGCATGCAAAGGAAAACTGGGCTCCAAGAATGAGATAACACTCACAGTACTAAGTCAGCACACACAACACATCATGTCTGAGATGCAGCCTCTGAAAGAGCAAGATAAATCCAGGGAGTAGATAAACTCACGCTCAATCAAGTCTATCAGTTTGATTTCCTGAGAATTTCTGGGCTCAGTGCAGCGACTAGGGTCAGAGGGAGGGAGGGGCCAGGGTACCTTCTGGGCTGCTCAAGGCAATGGCTGTATGCTGGAACTGATTGTGTATATGTGTTGTTGTTTTTTGAGTTAGAAGTTGGCTATTTTATTATTCCTTAAAATTTTGAATTGTACAAGCTGTAAACATTAGATGTCTAATTCCTAAGACAAAACATTTTTAGTAACCTCATTTAAAATTTAGTACAATTCTTAATTAGATATTTTATCTTAACTATAAGGCAACCATACACATAGAATTAAATAAGTAAGACTCTAATGATGAGAATCCCCATAGTATTATTCAGGCCAAAACCAATCTCTCACTTAAGAAACTGCTTTTGAGAGAGTGCTCAGTCCTTTGATGGGGATACTCCACTTTTTGGGGGTACCTCCGAGATGTTGAGATTTACATCTGCTCACAGGGGCATTGGAATACCATCTCACACCACGGTAGAGCACAGCCCTGCGGCCATCTCCCCTGAACCTAACAAATGGAGGGTAAGTACAGAGGCAGGCATTAAACAAAATGAATTTTTTAAGTGGTGACCAAATAATGGGGACAATAGGCAGTAGGGACCATCTGTGTAAAAGCCGAACATCTTTCTGTATTAAGAAAAGATAAAAGCTGAATCAGAGGCATAATTCACATAGTGACAGCAGTGTCAGGCTAAGCTAATAAAAGGTCCCAATCTCAGGAAGGCAGGTTTTGAAACTGCCGGGTATTTATGTGCTAATCTAGGCTTTAGAACAAAATTTGAAACACAACTATTTATAATATGTTGAGAGTGACTAAAGAAGGCCAGGTCATGTACTAATGGAATGAAACCCATGGGAAACCAAGGCTAGGAAACCTTTTAGTAGCTCTAAGGGAAACATTTTCATTAAGTAAACAGTGCTTGGCAAGTGTCAGAAACACAGAATCTCACAGACAGATATAAGCAGAAAGAATCACAGTTCAATTCAAAAGCAACACACAGGGAACATCAGAGTCCAAAGGCATGCAAAGAAGCCATCAGGGAGCAGCTGGGAGACACGCAGGGCTGCCTCCCACGTGGCAGAGAGAGAATGTGCAACAGGGATCCAACTGCTTACCCACTAAGGACACCAAGAACCAGGTTAAGGACGAAAAATGAGCCAAGGATGATCAGACTAACAAAATACACCCATGGCCATTCCCATCCTATCGCATCATTTACCTGTAAAATGTAAGGAGATCAGTTATCAGTTATCCATTCACTAAGGAACAGAGCCCCAGGTGCAGCTGCAGGACCACTCAGGGCTTCGGTTAGAGGCTACTGTTCTAAGAAAAGGGCTTGAATGAGTAGAGGTCCTTGCAAGGCTTTTTTCAGGCTACTGCAAGCCCTAAGGCTGAAATCAGCAGGAAAGGGACTCTCCAAAATCAGCCTAGACCACTCATTTCGCTACAGTTTTGTGCCAATTAATGGGCATTGTATTTGGATCCAGACCAAGAAAGCAATTATAAACATATCTCATTTTAGGATCGACAAAAGGCCAAGCAAGGGAAATTATTTAAATCCCAAGCAACAATGCTGATTAATTAATTCCTGGTCAATCCTCTCTCTGTGGCTTTCTTTCATGACAGCTGGTGAAGTTCCAAGGAAGAACTAGGTTTGGGAAGGCTCGGCAGAAGAGCAAGCAATCCAACGGAAGCAGTACCCACCCACTGGCCCCTCTAGCAAAGCCTGTGTGGTCTTGGCAACGGTCCTCGGGACTCTGCTTTCAAGATGAAAGAGATGTAGCTTACCCGCTCAATACACCAAGTACAAGATTTAGTACGAAAAATGACCCAAAGATGAGGAGACTGACAAAATACACCCAGGGCAATTCAAATCCCATAGCATCATTCATCTGTAAGAAACAAGATGGGCTCACAGGACCGGGTTAATAGGAGAATCTAACAGAGAGAGAGGGTCACGTTAGAGAAAACATTCTATGCATTGAATTAAACATTCACAAGACTGAAATCAGAGAACAGCAGCCAGCAGACACTCATTACATACTTCCAACACACACTGGTACACAAGCATGCCTGCACACATGAAAAAAAGACTCATGGAGGCTTCAGGCCAAACAGCAGGTCCTGGTCCCAGGTAGTGAAATGAGCCAAGAGTTGGCTCCATCTCAGAACCCTGTCCTGATGAGCAGCTTCCAGGGGAAGTCTTGGTAGAGGGCAGAGCTAGTGCTTTCCGGGATCCTTACGGCTGCTCGACCCCAGGTGCTAGCCCCAATTGCTTTAAAATTGGGTGGAAAAGTCTTAATTAAAAAGTCAAACCTGTAACAGGTGACTCTATAAACTCTTAAAAAATAAAAAATAATAATAATTAAAAAAAAAAAACTAGGTGGGCATGGTGGCACATGCCTTTCTTTGATCCAGTTCCTGGGAGGAAGACGAATGGCTGTAGCTCAAGGCCCACCTGGTCTACCCTTGGCAGATCCAGGCCAGCCAGCTCTACAGTAAGACATGCTCTCAAAATGAATATATCTAAAATAACCATCATTTATTTGAAGGTAATCAACCCATCCATCTACCCAAAGATGCCTGGCCCACCTCAGATTTGGATTTGCAGCCTGTGAACAGAGTACCGCAAAATAAATATGGAAAAAGGAATGTTTCTGAGACCAATCACTAACACATGTCCAGGATGCTTGGGAATGGGTTTCCTTCTCAGCTGCACACACTAAAAGAACCTGGTTTTAACTGTGATCTGCCCCAACACCGACTCTGTGATTTGACAGGTGTTCAAAAAAAAAAGGGCTGGGCCAAAGAAGCAGCCGACTCTATTTGGAAGAATTCAGCTGCTCGCTCAGGAATGGCCTCCTTGTCAGGGATGGTTCGGGAGGGAGCCCCTTGCACAGTGGTGTGTGATAGATCACAGCTGGGTGGAACCTTCCAGCAGTACAGGTCTACACTCAGTGGGACAAATACTTCCATGCAGAAGGAAATGTTAAAATGTTACCCTTCAGGTAACAGCCTAACTGACTTCAGGCCCTGCTCTGCAGGAGCACCCTGAATTTTCAGCCAGTCAAAAATCCAGACAAGGCCCATTGCTCTTCCTGGCTGGTGCAAATCATTAGGGTTTTCAAGCCCTGTATCTTTTGCACATTATCTGCTTCTAGGTTTTAGTTTTATAGAAATAGGCTCATGCATTTCACAATGTTTGCCTCATGCAGAAGCCAAACAGGAAAAGGGAACATTAAAAAAAAAATTACATCTGTTGCTGGGAGAGGGCATTAACTCTCTTATGAAACACCTGTTCGGCCACATGAAAACTGATGTGTTTAATAGAACCCCTATGCATCTGCACATCAGCAATTAGAGGAATGAATGAGCCAGGGCCATGGCTCCAATTGTTGATCTAATTAAGTTGGATAAACTAATTTCATCAGGAAGGCAGAGGGTAATGCTTCTAAAGCAACCACACCACCAAACTTATTTAAAAACCCACATGAAGGGGGAAGAGACAGGTTGCTTGGTGTCGGGCAGGCAGAGCTTCAGCCTTGAATCAACACCTGTAACAGAAATGTCTAGCCTCTGCTAGTGTACCTGGCAGAGAAGACAGTGACCCAGTGCAGGGCTCTCATTAGACACCTTACTCTTGAGACTGACAAAGTCTGATGACCAGGCCATCTGGCTCACCTGCTTTCCTCAGGCCTCAGCGGCATCTGAGTAAGGCTCTGGTGACAGCCGCAGAGGGAACATCTCATTTAAAGAAATGAAGATGCCTTCGAATTTCTTGGGAGTAGGTGCTTACAGATTTGAATCTTCTCAAATCACTGTTACCCAGAAGGGCAGCTGAGGAGGGGGAAGGGTTCAACACAGCCAACTGGAGCATCTCCTCTCTTCATCAGAAGATATGAAACTTAAGCTCTCAGGGCCAGCCTTTCTCCCCACACACCTGCTGCAGAGCTGAGTCCTCAAAGCTTACCATGCACATGGTGGAGGGGGAAATCACAATTTCGGGGCTGGTCCCTCAAATACCCTCATTGAAGACACATTATCTGTCCAGGGCTTTGTCTGCATGCTCTTCACCAACACTGGAGATGCCAGCATGAGGCAAAACATTTAGATTCATTCATTTTTAAAGTATTTGTGTCAGCCTCATCGAGGGCCATCTGGCACCCAAAATAATTTTCTATTTCACTTAAGTTTTCTCTTATTTTAAAGGATTAAGTGCCTATGTATGCCTCAAGTTTAAAAAAAAAAAAGCATAAGGCTTTTGGGGTTTTCTAACTCTCTCGGAAACTACTGGAACACCTCAGAGCATAAAGTGTAGAAAAGACAAGTCTTGGCTGTTTGGGCACAGACAAATTTCCCAGGTGCTTTGACTGAGAGGTGCTGTCAGGTGATCAAGAACGTCTAACTAAGGTCTCTCAGCCAGGACTGCCATGGCTCTCTGTGCACTGTGGAAAAAGCTCAGTGCTAACTCAAGAGGCCATAGGGGACTTCTCTGACAGCATTCTTCTAAAGCCAATGCTTTGCTATTAATTTTTTACATTCAAAACATAAAGTAAACAAACAAAATCCTCAAGTTGAAGGAAAAAAGATCACATCTATAAAATGCTAAGTTTGCATCTTGTAGACAAGGGCATTACAGCCCAGAGGGATCCAGACACCTGCCTCGTCCAGCCTTTTCTCTGCACTCTGTGTGAGCTAAACAGTACTTTAAATACATTTGTGGAGCTCACTTTATAAAAAGTCTACAATACATTTCTCTAACAGCAGTTATAATCTCAGCTCCCCACATCTCCAAATAGCTCTGCTCCAGGTGTGCCTTTGTGCACATCCCTTTCCAAGACCCTGCCAGACATTTGCCAGAAACTCTTGAGAATTATGACCTGAGTGCATTGGAGAACATGCACTAAATATAAACTTGTCTAGCTGCAAAGACTTTGTCCAGCATATACAAAACCCTAAACACTGAAAAGTTTGTTTGCAGTTGATATTTAAAACTGAATTTCCTTTCTCTTCCAAGATAAAAATACTCAGACACAGCCCTACACCAATGAGGCAATGGGCTCGGTCTAGTGGGCCCAAGAGCAACAAAGTCATATGTATTTGTTGAGCACTCACTCTAGGCCAGGCTTTGTGCTGGACAGAGATGTTCTGTTCTAGGACCCAGCTCTGTGGCTTCCAGCTGACTGTGGCCCATAAAATATTGAGAGAATTTAGTTCCTTGGTTCTTGTCTATCTTTATGATGAGCTAATAAATGCACTCAACAAGCGATTAAAAATAATCCTGATGTGTTTCAGACAAAAAGGTCTTAAAGAACACAACACTCTGGAAGACATTACTCAGCTGCCCCCTAGTGTTATAAAAGCATCCGTAAACCACTGACAAGTAGAAGAATAGTAAGCAAAGTGTACTGGGTTCTAGTCTGGGCCAGCTGCCCCTCAACTGTGATCTGAAGGCCAAATCCACTTTTCTTTTATATGATTCTGAAAAGCTAAAAATTGGCTTCATGTTTTCAAATGACTGTGGGCATTGGGGAAGGTAAAAAGAAGAATACTTTATGATACATGAAAATCATAAGGAATTCAGATTTCAGGGCCCATAAATGAAGTCCAGCCAAGACCAAGCCCTATCCATTCAATTATGCTTATTCTATAGCTGGCTCCAAGCTTAATGGCAGAGTTGATGGCTGGGATGGGGATCACATGCCTGCAAGGTCAGACATATTTATTCTTAAGCATCTTATTAAGGTGTTCACAGATACCTTAATCAAGGATGACAAACACTTGTTGAGGACCCTGAGGATGCTCAGGGATCCCTATATACACTACTGTCTCCATCTTCAAGATCTCAGATCTGTTAGGAAGTGATAGAGATCAGAGTATGTGCTCCTCCATCATAATAAAGGTGTTATGTAATTCAGAGGATGTAATTAAATCTTTCAATTATTAACTGTTGTTGTCATAGCAACAATAAAGATCATTTCATCATCACAGGTGATACTTAAAAGTTCTCAAAAAAGCAGGTGGAAACTGGTGTTTGTGAGTATATGATGTTTTCTCTTCTTTGGTCACACACTCCTGAAATGTTCTCTGCATAACCAGCAGGAAGGACAATTGCTGTGGAGAATCAATGTGCAAACATATAAGATAAACTATAAAATTGTCCATTAGTCAAGGCATGCTGGATCGGCGTCCAGCAATTCACCATGACAACAGAAAGAAGAAAAGGCTGAGACAGTCACAAACTTATTAAAAAAAAAATAAAAACTTTTCCCTCCTGTTTGGGGAGGGAAAGGCAGAGCTTGGGCTTCTACGGGTGATGTGCTCTATTAATCATTTTAGGGGAGATTGGGACTGAGGTTTTGCTCTGCTAGAGAGCTGCAACTTAGGAGACAGAAGTAAAAGTCAACATTCACCCAACCCTGGAGCTCTGTGGCTGATAATGCCTGTCCTTCCTCTCCATGAGAAGGTATTGCCTGTGGCTATAATTAACATTTGTGTCTACAGATATACATGCGCACACACACACACACACACACACACACACACACACACACACACACACACACACACACACACTCCTACAACAACCAGAAAAAGGAATGAAGGACAAACAAGCTATAACATGTTGGTGAAGCTCATTCTCCACTTAACGTATATACAGTTGACCCTCAGTATCTGCAGGGACCAGCCACAGCCAAAGCTGCTGAAGCCCCACAGATAAAATAGTATTTGCATATGCCCTATATCCACATGACCCCATATACTTTAAATCATCTCAGGACTACTTTCAATTCCCAATAACACATGGATAATCATTATACCATTTTTTTATGGAATAACTAAAAATCAAGTCTGGACATATTCAATAAAGATGCTCCCCCCCCCCCAATTATTTTCAGACAGCATTTGGTTCAATCAGATGTGGATTGAACCTATGGATGAAGGATCCATAGGTACTGAGGGCCGGCTGTACAGGACCGCCTACAGTCTCACAAGCACAGCATTCACTAGTGAAGGGAAGCAAACCCATGGCTGAGCATCAGATGGTGCATTCTCTGGAGGTAGAGACTGATAGGAAACCCTGTCAAGTTAGGATTTAGAAAGTATCAGAAGCTGCTTCTCCATTTCTAAGCCTTTTAACTAAGAAGCTGCCTATTTAAGAAATACTATCACTTTCCTCTAGACCAGTGGTTCTCAACCTTCCTAACTGCAACCCTTGAATACAGTTCCTCATGTTGTGATGACCCCCAACCATAAAATTATTTCCTTGCTATGTCACTGCTGTAATTTTGCTACTGCTGTAAATCATAATGTAAATATCCCATATTCAATACCATTCCCAAAAGGGTTTGTGTCCCACAGGTTGAGAACCACTTCTCCAAACAATTAAATATTGGAATACTAGTTTGACAAACTTGGATTTGGGCCTCTATTTCCAGAAACTCACCTACTATGAGGTAAAAAAAAATTATTTCTAAATTTCTGTGAGCTTTAAAAATTCTGCCTATACACAAAATCACCAGGAAAAAATGGCTGCTGTATTTACAGCCAGCCCTCCTGGCTGTGTCCGGAAGGAGAGGAAGTCACTATGAGGTAATCCACCTGCTGGAGGGTCAGCCAGCCTTGACACTCCACCTTCTACCATCTCTGCCAGAGCTCTCTGGCTCAGGAGAGTGGAGGCAGGACCTGTTTGGGCCTGGCCGAGAGTGATGCTGGGAATATGAGAGGGAAATGGAAAAGAAGAAAAATTAATGGTGAGCTGCAGTCTCATAAAGCTGTGGATGCACAAAAGGGACCTGGCTCTGTTCTCCACTTTGCCTTTATAAGCTAGTAAAATAACTACCTTTAGGTATAGACTAGGAGTCCAGGCACATCTTCCTCAGGAAATGTTGCTCTAGCTCTCTGAATGTAATCAGGACAGCCCTGACCTCCAGAGTTCCCAGGGGGATTTGTGGGCAGGAGCAACTACAGTTAAAAACAAGTCCCCAAGTATGCTGGAGAAGTGGAGCCTACAAGGCCAGGAGTTAATGCCACACAGAAGCCTTCCTTCTGTTGCTGGGGAATTCCCCTAGAGCAGGAGGAGGGGGCTCACCAAGTGAAGAGAGAGCCTAGGTCTGCTTCCCTTCCCAAAGAACTGACCTCCAGGGCTCTGTTCTCAGCCAGCTGTTCCAAGGGAACAACATGCCATGAACACTCCCTGAGCTGCTTACCCAGTAGAGCACATCTGTCCAGCCCTCCATGGTGATGCACTGGAACACAGTGAGCATGGCAAAGGCAAAGTTATCAAAGTTAGTGATGCCTCCATTGGGGCCGACCCAGCCACTCCTACATTCCGTTCCATTGGCGGTGCACTGGCGTCCATTCCCTGAGAACGCACACGGAGCTGGGTCCTCTTCAGCTACAATATCTATGGAGAAGGAAGCAGAGGACTATTCAGAAGACAAATACTAGGACTCTTGGGCAAGCCCAGAATACTCAAAACTGTCACCTTTGCCAGCTCAGAATCTCAACTGCCCCCTTAGCTCTACTGGGAATATTCCCTCACCAGTGGAATTCAGTGTCTTCTAAACACCCACTGCCCATCACTCAGCACTCATATTCACAGTGCCTTTCCCGGGCTGACAGAATGGTGTTTCCTGCTTTGCCTTGCACAGGTCCTAAATCTTATCTGCTAGGACACATTCTATGGAAAATCAAGATAGAAAGGAGAATAAATTCCCATTTATCTTCAACACAATTCACACATAAGGAGAGAGTAGATGGGAAGGAAAGTTCAGGAGAGCAGCACCTTCCCCAAACCAAAATGTTTTCATGTTTGCCTAATAACTGCTGTCACTACTCACCTGAGTCAGCAAAAAAACATGTTTTGTGCATTTTTCCAATAAAAAGTTCCAATCCTATAATAGCATAGATGATAATTACAAATAATACCAAAAGGGCTATGTGAAGGAGGGGGACCATGGCTTTTATAATGGAGTTCAGAACAACTTGTAAACCTAGGGGAGAAAAAAAAATGCTTGTGAGTTAGGAAGACACTTCAAATGTATCATAAATATAACCCCTAATGATGCTTGCTCTATTTATGACATGCAGTAATAAAATGTAGAGATATTTTGAAGCTGCTAATTAATATTAAGCCTGGATATGAGATAAAAATGTACTCTTAAAGATCATTTGATACAACTCCTTCACCAGACAGATATGAAAAATGAAGACCCAGAGAGGAGTAGCCAGTAATAAAATCACTTATTCACTTACGTACTTTTGTATCCATTTAACAGAACGATCCAAATATGCAAAACATGGAGGGTAGTGATTTGGGTGATACAAAAATAAATTATAGAAAGTGGCTCTCTCAAAGAGGAAATACTCTAGAAGGAGATATAACAATTTAACACAAATTATATGCAGGCAAAGGCTAGTTGTATCGGTTTCCCGAAAGAAACATTCTGTATGGTTGAATAAAACCCTTTGTATATTAAAAATAGTTACTTGCAGATAGTGTGCAAATACTGTATGAGAAACAGCAATGGGAAATTAAAGAGGGATAAAGGTACTGCCTCTGAGTAGGGTGAGGACAGGGAACCTGAAGACAGATCCCCACAGGTAGGTCTTAGCAAAAAACCCAACACAGAAGTAAGCAGTGTACCGACCTGATGAGCTGGGGTGGGGAGTCATCACAGTGCCATGAAGGCCATCAGCAAAGAGGTCAGAGAATGCTGTTCTGGGTTTGCAGTTTAGGTTTGGAATCAGACCTGAGTCCACCAGCAAAAGCTGCCTCAGAGAGAGCAAGTGGACAGCAGGAAGCGGAACAGGCAGAGGGCCTTCCCAGCTCAGTACCTGGTGTCCTGCATCAACTTCTGCATGGGTCACTCATTCCTGTTCTCTCTTCCCTTTCTTACTTCCTAATAGTTATTCAAAAACGGAAATAAAGAAGAGAAAACTGAACCACTCGGAGTTAAGACAAAGCAGCTGGAATAAGCCAAGAAAAGGAAAACCATAGCAGCTGCAGCAGCCTGTCTCCCCATAAGCACATGGGAAAAGACAGGAGGGGGGCTGATAAGGGGACTTCAAGCCCAGCAGGACCCTGTCTCCCTAGAGCCTTCTTTGTGGCTAAAATCCTAGGCCCATCTTTAAATGTTCAATTGGTTTCTTTTAAAAACAAAACTAATGAGAAGATTTTAAAAATTTTTCCCACTGAAGGCAGTAAACGGGGGCGGGGAGCATTGGCTCCCATATACATGGACAGAGTTTCTTGGCTGTTATTCTCATATTTTCTTTTCTAGTTTTCTGTTTTTAGACACGAATGAGGCCCTTCTAGAGCACTCTTAAACTCTACTGCAGTGAGTCATTTGTCTCATGAATGGATTTATGTTTAGTGTAACTACTGTACCTCAGATTGGCCAAATTTAGGAGATAATATCAAGCTGTATCACAAACTGAGCCCATACGCCTTCATTACACTCAGCTCTCGGGACATAATCAACATGCACACAGCGAAGGCATATGAAGGCTGTCATACCAGGGTGTGGAGCCCTGTGACTGGCTTTGTGTGGCTGCTCATTAGCTATGAGAGCTCAAAAGTCACCACCTCCTAACCGGCCTCCCCGAGCTCCTCCAAAAGAGCAAGAAGCAGCCCGAAGAACTTGGATTTTATGATCTTGGATTCTAGCTTTGTTCTTTCTTTAGTTTAAGACAGGTCTCACTATAATATTATGGCTGTCCAGGAACTTGCTCTGTAGACTCAGCTGACCTCAAACTTACTGAAATTTACCTATCTCTGCCTCCAGGCTGGGATTAAGTGTGAGCACCACTTACCAGATAATAGAATGTAGACAGACAAGTCCACAAATCTCCTTACCTCCCCCCTCTCTTTGTCTCTGTCTCTCTCTCTTTCTCTCTCTCTCTCTCATACACACACTTTTAAATAAAAATGTTTTAGTGTGATGGTGAGATGGCTCCACAGTAAAATGAATCTGCTGCCAAGCTGGATGACCTGAGTTCTCTGACCTTCACAACTGTGCCATGACACACATGAGTGAGCACATATGCATGCGTGTCTACAAATAAAAATGTAATACAATTAAAAAAATAATTCCACATGGCTCAACTATGTGGAACACAGTTGTTTCTCCCTTAATGACTGTCTACTTGAGTGCACACTATTCTGTGGAATAGTCTCAGTCTTAAGGAGGGCGGAGACAATGCCTTAAGTATAGCCAATGTTCCTGGGTATTTTGAATGATTTCAGGTGCTGGAGAAGAAATCACCAAGTCCAGAGCTAAAAATAGCATGGCCCGAAAGCCCCAATTCCTCTCTCCCCAAGCCCCTTTGGATCTGAGGCAAATGTTTCCTGACAAAATCAGCTAGAAGATAGGCTCAAAGTCAGGACCTCGCTTTTTTCTCTGGTGACCAGTGGAGAGTGAAACATGGACCACAGAAAACTCAAACAGCCTTGTGTGGTGGAGGAAGGAAGCGCAGAAACTGTTCTGCAGAGTTTGTGGAGCGCTAACCATCCTGTGGAAACCTCCTTAGCCCGAGAAGCCAAGGCCAAGCCAGGCCAGTTCCAAGGGGCCTTCTACACACACGAGCCACAGTCTGCACACAGCACACGCCACAGGCAGGCTGTCCTGTCGTTTGCTCTTTAGGGGAGAAAGGCTGTCATGGTTACTTTGAAATTAGATTAAGCCATGACAACTAAATCTGAAAGAGCATATTTGCTCACTAAGCTTCTCATTTCATCATGCTACACTTAACAGTGCCAGCCATTGCCAAGGTATCTCTGTTTCTCTCAATTGCTTCCAGACAGTTCTGTGGTTTTTGACTGGCACTGATCTTTTTCAATGAAAATAAATGAACCATCTGGAAAAATAAGTACACTTAAAACACCACTTCCTACATTTTAAATGTTAAATTTGGAAATGTAGTATTTTTTTTTCCAGAGGAGTTTGGTGCATTCTGAGTGCCTAAGGTTTAATAAAACTTTATGGAAACAGTCTGGGAGGAGAAGAATCAGTGTTCTGATGGTTTTTTAAGTTGTGGAAAGTGGGTGTATCCAACGGTCCTATCTCCTCAGAAGTACCAATGCTAGGACAGGCATGAGAATGTCTACACTCTCAAGGCTCCAGAAAATGTAGTCTTACCAATGGCAGAGCTCGTGAGGCAAAGGCCAGGAAGACTTCTTCAAAAGGTAGTTTCCCTCCCAACCCAGAGCTTGCCCAGAGATCAAGAAGGGTCTGACACTGACACGGTAGGGTCAACTGGAAGGCACCAGTTTCCCTCACTCTTGCTAGGGTCTTCCTTCATGGTCTTGTGGGGTTCTCCTAACACCATCACACAGGGCTATGCTCTCTATACAGGTGTGGAAACTGACACGTTCATTCCTCTCCTCAGAGAGACAGGTGTCATCGCCATTAGGGCGGCGGGGGGGGGGGGGCAAGCGGAGTTTCCAGAAGTCCAGCACCCCTATTGCTCCCCACTCCGAGCCCCCTCAGCTTCAATACTGCTACCACTTCTAGGTGAGGCAGGCTTGGGAGCGGGGAGAAAACCACAAAACGCTCTCAGAGTGCAAAACTAGGCAGGAACCTAGAGGCCAGAAGCCCCGGTCCCCTACTGCCACCCAGTTCCCCTTTCTGGAATGTTCCAGAGAGCCAAAGTGATAATACAAGTTCTTCAGCATCAAAGAAGGCCTACTGCTGCTGGGGTCCCTACCAGGCACAGGACGACTCACCTTATAGCACTGTTTCCTGATCCAGAGACCCACCCAACAGGGAAAAGGCAGTACTGAGGGGGGGTGGTAGGAAGCAAAATGTGCTTACTGGGCACTCCTGATACAAGTCGAAGTGGTCTTAACACTCGGAAGGCACGGAGGGCTTTGACATCAAAGCCTCCTGATTTACCACTAGAGTGGTTCCCGCCTTCTGTTTCTTTGGTTAATTGTTCCAAAATTACACTAAACAATCTGAAAGAGGAAGAGAAAAACACACTTTAGTCTGCCATCCAGGTAAACAAAACAGGGTGATAATAGTTATTTTTGAGCAAGGGCTAATTCTGGGTGGCTGCTAAGTAGATAAAAGGAAGCCAAGCAAAGGCAAGAATCTGGCCACAGAACCCCAGCCTGCCCTGCTGCCTGAAGATCTGTGTTCATGCCAACATGGCAACCAGAAGCAGTGAGGATCCCAAGAGAACAAAGCACAGTGTCCTGATGACCATGACCTTAGCGGTCATGGCTTGTGAGCCCAGACTGTAGGCTAAGTACTTCACTGCCCCCCCCCGCTGCCCCCCCCCGCTGCCCCCCCTCTCATCTTCACAAAAGCCTTCTCCAATACCAAGGCCCCTTTATATATATGTGGAAGTGAAGCTCATGGGAAAGGCCCATCTGCCCAGGGTCAGGCCACCAGTGGTAGAACTAACATTTGAATCCAGGTGCTGAGCTGATGGAGTAAGAGTAGGGCTCCACCAGGGTAGTGAGTTTTCTTCTGTTTTACCTTAGTTCCCAAAACAGTCCCTGATACATACAAAGTACTCAAGAACTGTCTAGAAGAATAAATAGATGGATGACTTCAAAGCCCCACATCTTAATGTGTTACACTGCTCCCTGGCTCTCAGTGCAGTCACTGACAATGGCCACCTGCAGCCTCACTGAAGTATTTGTCAAAGCAATGTGACTCACAGATAGATGCCAAGGAGCTGTGGCGTGCAAAGGCTAAGAGAGTTATCTAACGGAAGTCTTTACCGTAGCCATTTTCTGTTCTGAAATGCGAGGAATGTTAGATCTGGCAGTCATGATAAGTTTTCTCTGAAGGTTTTTCGGATGACACTATTTTTGGACAATCTTCTCTTTGACAGTTACTTTTGCTTTTTTAAAATAAATATTTATTCCTTGGAATGGCTGCTTATTTTTTCAGAGTAAATATAAATTTGCCCATTGCAAATAGCATTAACTCTGGCCAATCAGATTGTGGGAATGATTGGCTGGGCAACAAAGAAAAGGTTTCTAAAGTTTAATTAGCAGGCAAAATAGAAACTCTGCTCCCTCCTCCACAGGCCTCAGGGTCACCAAGACACTACTCCATAAAACACAGGGTGGTCTGATTGCTGGCCTGATTGGACACAGCTCTGTCACTCCAGGGCATTTGTTTTAATGACAGGAGAGCAATTAGCAAGGGCCCAGGAGGGGAAAGAGCAAGGTCTCTACCTTCTCAAAGCTTCTGATGAGAGCTAGCTTGAGTTCTGACTGGGGAAACTGACCAGAGTTAGGACAGGCTTCTTATTATGCTGGCTTTAAAAAATGACTGTAAACTCTTGCAGCAGAGCTAATGTTAAAAAAAAAAACCTTTCCTCCAAAAACCAAGTTCACAGCTTCAGAGAAACCAAGTAAAAGATGGAAAAACTTCAAAGTGCAAACACAGAAACCACAGGAATGTTCACCCCAAAGGGCTAGGAGAACAACTCCTTCAGGTGGCAAATGGAGACAGACTGCTCTCAAGCATGGAGGTTTTGCAATGGGCTCCACAGTCACTTCATCCCCTATTCTTAAACAGTGTTCCTGAAAACAGGTGAAGAATGTGTCTGCTACCAAGAGAGGTTTGCTGCCACTTAAAGTTGGTGTGGGCTGTGAAGCCTCTCTTCTCTGGGACTTAGTTTCCCCCTCAGTAAAATGAGAAAACCTAAATTTCAGAGCTCCACCCTCCCTAGTCTCAGATTCTAATGTCTATTTCTCTCCCATGCCTATCAATAACAATAGTAGTAATAATAGTAATAATAACAATAATAATGTAAAGCACCACATACCTCAGCACCCGAACAGGTATGGACCAAAGAAGGAGGTAGCAATCTGGGATCCTAGGTTGTTATTAGAAGCTTTCTTCAAGAGGAGAAAAGGACAGGCCCAAACTGACCAAGTCTAGGGCACCAGAATGGGAACACCATGTCCCTCCTCCCAAGTTTAAGTGACAAGTTTGAATACCTAAAATACCTCTTCACTAAGCACCCAGAGGAGTGGGGTAAGTGTTGATGCAGCCTTCTTTAATCTGCAGTAGGCCTCTGAGACCTTGTGCACTCTCATTATGAACAGCTACATGCTACTTTCTTAATGTCTCTTTTAGCAGAAACCTTGCCCAAAGTAACAGGTCACTATGGACTCAGAACGGAAAACTCTTTGGACAGAGAAACAGTCTACGGTTGGAAACTTTAGTGAGTGGGAATTTGATTCAAAGACATCATAATTGTTCTTTTTCTTTTCTATAATTTTTTTCTGTTCTTGTCATAACCAACCATAATTTAGTAAGAAATTTACCCTGTGTGTGTGTGGGGGGGTGTGTGTTTGTTGGTTGTTGTGTGTTGTGGTGGTGGCAGGGACTGGGTCATTATTTTAGATAAACAATCTGAGTTTTTTTAGACTAAAAATATCCCATTGAGTCTATCTCTGCCTTAAGTTACTTTTATCTTTACCATCAACCAACTTCATTGCAGCTTATTTTACAGATGAGAAATGCATCTGTCTATAGTTTAAAATAGCTGAGGTATGACAAACTCATACGGGCAGAAAACATGATTCCGGCGTCTCTAGCAGCTCTCTGGGGCCCCATTAGCATGAGCAAGGCTATATCTGGAACATGGCTACCACTGATGGGCTATTCACCTATATCTTCCGTTTTCTAGAGACTATAGAAAGCAATCACATGGTACCCCTTTTTGCTTATCGTATTTTTTGAGATTCACCCAAGCAATTACATTTATAAGTTTTGTTTACTGTTCAATAAAATATTCAAAAAGTCAACATGTCATGATGATCTTCAATTTACCTTTTCTGTGGTATAATGCTATTTTCAGTTTTCTGCTATTCTGAATAGTCTTTCTGTGGACACATGCTTTCATTTCCTTAGATAAATAACAGAAAACTGGTAATGTGGTCACATGGCAAATGTTTATAATACTGGAAAAAGTGGGGGGGGGAATATTTCTAAGTGGGTTCATTGCTTCCATTTTTAGAAGTGGTATATGAGAGTTTCAATTATCCACAAGTTGGCTACCATTTGGTCTCTTCACAACCAGTAGTCCTGGTAGGTACACAGTGCTGTTACTGTGGTTTTAATTAACATTTCTTTAATTACTAACAATGTTCAGGGGCCAGTTGGCCAGCCACAAATTTTTTAAATGAAGATCCATTTAGATACTCTGTCCATTATGTCGTATGTGACCTTCTTGAATAGTCTTTAACACATGCTGAATGTGCATATCTGACTAGGTCCTTGGTGTATGTTTTTTGTCCTCATTTTTTTTTTCATTTTCTTCACACTCACTTTTGAAGAAAAGTTTTAAATTTTTATAAAATTGATCCTTTTCACTGTCGCTTTAATGGCCGCTGTTTTTGACCTCTTTATCTTTTCAGACAGGATCTCATGTGTCCAAAGCTGGCCTTGAACTCACTACATAGTTGAGGAAGACCTTGACTGAACTCCTGAGCTTCCTCCACTTATGCAGGGATTTAAGAAGTTCACCACAGGCACAGAGAAATCTTTCCCTGCCTGGGAATCAGGAAGATGTTCTACAGTATTTTCTCCTTGAAATTTTATACTTTTACATTGTAAATATGTGTCTACGGCCCTTGTGAGGGCAACATTTACATGTGGTATGAGGTAAGAAGAGCCTTTTATATCAACAACTAGTTACTTCAGCACTAATCACTGGAAACAATTTCCTTATGCAGTTGAATTATCAAGGCATCTTTTTCAAAAATCAATTGATGGCACACACATGTGTCTATTTCTAGATGACCCTGCTTGATTCCATTGTTCTTCATGTCAACTCCAATAACGTTAGACCATGCTATAAGATCAGGCTCCATCTTTGTTCTTAAAATTTTCGTTGGCCAGTTTAGAGTCTGTCTAATTTCCATATAGATGCTACAAAAATCTTGTCGATTTATAGTATATAAATTGGGATTTAATCTATACCTTGATTTGGGAAATAGTTGACACACCTAAGATGATCAAATCTTCTGACATGTGTGGTATCACACTCTGCCTCTTCCTTGGTTCCTTCCATAAAGACTTTGCTATTTTAGTGAGGTATCCATACCTACATACTTCATCTTAGTGCCACTGTAGACACTAACACTTAATTCTTGTTTTCTAATTGCACATGGCTAGTATTTAGAAGTTCCTATGCTTTCTATAGTGACTTTTATATAGAAGCACTATTACAGTTATTCAGGAAACTTGATTCTCCATGATTTCTTTTGGTCTTAAATTCTCTGAGATCAATTTTGTGGCCCAAAATATTAACTTTCTTGGTGAAGATGTCATACACATGTGGAAAAAAAAATATGCATTCTCCTTTTATTGCCAGAGAGTTCTTTTAAAAAGCCAAGGTGGTTAGTGGTAATGTTCAGGTCTCCCTCTCCCTGTAGGTCCTTGCCACACTCTAGTACAGAGAACCGGGGTACACAGAAGGACCCACACATCTTTATGTTCCTTCTTCTGCTCTAACAACTTTTGCTTTGGGCATTTTGAAGCTCTGTTACCAGTATTTGAGCAATGAGGATTCTTAGATCATTTTAATAAATACCTTTTATCATTATGAACTGTCTCTTTGTGTGCTCAATAACCCCCTTTTCTAACATCTACTTTGTTGGATACTAATATAGGACATCTAGCTGCCTTTTCTATCCTTTTATTCACAAATTATTTGTTTTTGCATTAAAGAAGGTCCAAGACAGACATTAGAAAGTTGAGTTTTGTTTTTATATATGGCATCTGCTGAACTCACGGTATTAACTGGGGCATTGAGATGTTAAACCTATGTCTTAGTATTTGTTTTCTGTTTGGTTTTTTCCCTTCTCTATTTTTTTTCTGAATTTTGTGTTTTTATGTTCCTTGCTATTGCACTTAATATTCACTGTTGCCTTAGTAACTGAAGCTCTGTGTTTCTGGTGGCTTCTGTAGGGAAAGTGTCAACAGATGTTCTCTGTGAAGGGAAACGAGTAGATATTCTAGAACTTGCAGACTGCAGGATCTCGGGGGCAACGAATCAGCTTTCCCACTAAACATCAAGTAGACCAAGCAGTCATGCATATAGTATGGATGGGTTACAATAAAACTTCATTTGCCAAAAATAGGTAGAAGATGCCTAATTATGGTAAAGAAATAGGCCTAAAGTAGAGATATCTCTAGGTCCTGGGGTGAGGTGTTGGCAGTTTGCCAATCTAGGCTCCAGGGTTTACAATCTTCACTTTTAATTGCTCATGATCTATCTTCAAACAGCATCTTATCATTCAGGGCAGTATATACACAATTGACAACAGCCCACAACAACCTTCCTGTCCCCTCTGTTAATGTCAGACATTTTATTGCTACAAAGGTATAAATGTCACAGAATGCTGTTATTGTTTTTATTTTAGACAATTACCTTTAAAGAGACATTAAAATGAGAATAAATACCTTTAAATTCACCCTGTCTGAAATTCCTCATGTCTTTTGTGTGGCTCTTCATTTCTACCTGATGTCATTTTTTTTTTTTTCAGTCTGAAAAGCTATCTTTTAGTATTTTTGAAGGTGCAAGTCTGTCAGCCACAAAGTCTCAGCTTCGGTTTGTCTAAAAAGAAATTCTATTTTGACTTGAGTTTTGGAAGAAAGTTCACTTGATGAGAGCTGTAGCTGACATTACCCCAGGACTCTGAGGGCAAATCTACTGTCTTCTGGCCTGTACTTTGACACGTCCTTTCTTCTGTTTTCAGATTCTCTTTACCTTTTA
Organism: Phyllotis vaccarum; assembly: GCA_033318265.1. Classification (NCBI taxonomy): domain Eukaryota; kingdom Metazoa; phylum Chordata; class Mammalia; order Rodentia; family Cricetidae; genus Phyllotis; species Phyllotis vaccarum. Next base: position 117,007,616 of record JARWLC010000009.1, on the reverse strand, counting down.
CTTTTAATCATTTTGACTACGGTTATGATATCCTTTTCCTTGTGTTCTTCCTTCCTTCCTTCCTTCTTTCCTTCCTTCCTTCCTTCCTTCCTTCCTTCCTTCCTTCCTTCCTTTCCTTCTTTCTTTCTTTCAAGTTTTGCCAAACATCTTGCACTTCTGAGTTCATTTTCCATCATATTTGGAGCTCTTAGAACTATTTCAAAAACTTTACTTTTCTGTCTTCCCACATCCCCTCTCTTCCTTTAAAAAATATTCATAGACGTATGTATTCTATGTATTACTTATATGTTTCACGTGCACTATATGCATGTTGGTATCCACAGACACCAAAGAAGGCACTGGATCCCTGGATCTGGGATTACAGACTTGGCGTGTGGGTTCTGGGAACCAAACACAGGTCCCCTGCAAGAGCATCCAATAGTCTTAACTGTTAGGCCATCTCTCCATCCTTTCTCTTCTGAGAGTCCAAATAAATACATTAGAACATTTGATAATTCATAATTAATGAGGTAGTGTTCATTTCCCTTAATTATTATTGTTAGTGCTCCATCTTTAAGTTTCCTGATATTTTTATCTATTTTACTCATTTATTTTGTCTTTGGTATAATACACTAGTGAGCCAATCTTGGGAACTTTTCATTTTATACGTGCTTTTCACAACTTCAAGTTCCATGTGTGTCTCTCGTATTATCCCATCTTTCTGTGTAGGCACATATTTCCTTAAGTCCATAAACACAATCATAGCTGCTATAATTTTTAAAACCCTTATAAAGTCCCTTGCTACCATCTCTGTGATTTCTGGGTCTGTTTCTAGTCATAGACTCTCCTCTTGGTAGTGGTCACACTTCTTCATATATCTAGTATTACCTGGCCACTGGTGAGGCACTCAGAATGAGCATCTAAATAATAGATTTTATTTTGACTTTGAAAAGTCTTCTCTCTTTTTCCAGGTAATAAGTTCCTTGCTTATCAGTTCTCTCTCCTCCAGGCTTCTTCTCAAACACTATTACCTAAGCTTCAAGAGACTGAACTCTAGAGCAGGGACAGCAGAGTTTTTCCTGTAAAGAACTGGACAGTAAATATTTTAGGCTTTATAGATCCGGACTCAACTCAATGATGCCAACAAATGAGTTGACTATGTTACAATAAAACTTTATTTATAAAAGTAAGTGGTAGGCCAGCCCTGGCCATAGTTTGCCAAGCTCTTCTCTAGATCTATGTCAACGGCACTACTAATGGCTCTTCTGAGGTGTCTATTGACAGTCCAGAATGGTCAGTGCACTCATTTATTCTGGGTATTTAAATGACAGACATCTTTCAATCTTAGGCAAACTCTGGTTATTATTTTTAATAGTCCCTGCTCCCTGTATTTTTCTTTTCCTTAACAATCCACTTTGCTTGGCCTCATGGAAGTTGCTTAGTTCCAGCCCAGACTCCAGAGGATCCCAAGGCGCATGTCCAGAGTTTTCTCTATTGCTCTCTGAATAGTTGTCTGCCTTCCCATTTTATGTTTCTTGGGCCTCCAAAGTTTTATCTCCTAAACTTGGTTCCCTGTTCCTGTGGTGTTCTATTATAGGAGAATGTTCCATCAAGGGAAAAGAAAGAAGCTGAGGTGTCTGCATCAATCATCGCATGGGGACATAAGAAACAAAGCTAAGCACCTCCCTTCTCTAGCTGAATAAAAGCCCAATGGCAGGAAAGGTGCAAGGCTCTTAGAGAACCAAGAGGCCTCCAAGGCTCCGGCTTACCACTCCTTGATAGGTGTGCCAAGTAAGAGGAGCTATCTGTCTTCACGCCTACCTGCAACCTATTTATTTAAGATGCATTGTCTCTGCAATACAGCCTTAGATGCCAATGTGCTAAGGGAGGTTTTGTAAAAGCAAACTTTCTTCCCTGTACGTCTAACCAGTCAATGGGCTACCACTTTGGGTCCCATTTTCACTCTAGTATAAAAAAAAAAATATATCATACTTAAGTTGCTCTCCAAATAGGCAGAAAAAAAGTCATCTCCAATGAAAACCCAGAGCAATCATGATACAGATAACCCAAAAGGTAACTCAGCTTGCTCAACTGCAAAAGGCAGCTGAATAAAATCACACATAAGAAAGCAGAGGGATGATTTTAAAAGCTCTCTCACAACCAGAGGACAGCCCAGCAGTTAAGAGCACTTGCTGCTCTTGCAGAGGACCTGGGTTTGATTCCCAGCGCCCACACAGTGCCTCAAAACTATCTGTTACTCCACTCTGAGGGATCTGATGCCCTCTTCTAGCTCCCATTGGCACTAGACATGCATTCGACATGAAGACACACATGCAGGTGAAACACAGATACATATAAAGTAAAAATGAATACATCTTTAAAAGCATACTTGATGAAAACAAGCATGATTTTCAGATTAAGTCACAGAACAGCCAGGGTATGCAGCCCCAGAGCAGGACTACATCTTGTCTTCCTTGGTGTGTGTTTGCTGCAGAGGCCGATTTATGTCCTCTCTGCCGGCAACGTTTCCTTCCAGGTGTAGAAGGAACAGAACAGCACAGACCCATTTTTCATTCTAACATTCTTCTTTAACTAAATCTACCAGTGTCTTCCTCTTGCACCAAGGTTTTGAACGAACACCTGCGTCTCTGCATTTTCTAGTTATTTTATGCCAGATATGTGCGGTATTCAGATACTTGTTTTATTATTTAAAGTGGGAAAGTGGCATGCCAGAGTTTCTCCCACAAGTCAGCATAAAAGCATAATAGCTTAGCTCAAGGGATATTAAGCAGCCAAGTACCTCACTGCTAGAAAGGCTTTATCATGTGATACCCATGGTTTTAACTAGCAGGGTGCTAAGTTTTAGAAGCTGTATTCACTTGACTCCACCTACCAGCAGGGCAAGTCTATTTGTGGAGACTCAAGGCCTTGTGAGGTGAATCATCTCTCATTAGCAGCTGAGACTTCCTCCAACAGTATGCTACTGACTTCCCCAACAACAACACCAGTCATGAGAGATCTTCACACCTGACTCTGCCCAGGGATTGACAGCAGCCCTGTCAGCATTTAAAAAAACAAAAAAACAAAAAAACAAAAAACAAAAAAACAATACTCCTGACAGGGCCTGGTGCTATGACTGGCATAGTAACAACCATCTTCCCCAAGAAGGCTATGTACCCTTTACCACCCAGCCTACACCTCCATTTCCCCAAAGCAAAAAGGACTTACCCTACTATTACTATAACAAAATCCAGTAAATTCCATCCATTCCTAACATAAGCGTTAGGGTGCAGCAACAATCCATACGCTATAATCTTCAGAAATGTCTCCACTGTAAAAATAATCAGGAAGGCATATTCTACTTTTTCCTATAAGAGAAACAAATGCACCAGGGGTGAAAAGGGGAATGAAAACAGAAACAGTGATTAGAAACAACAGCTCAGAGATGTGAGCATCTCCCGCCACAATTTTATCATGAGAACTGGAACTGCACCCTGCACCTGGGCTAGGAGCATTTTAATTTTAATGCTGAATTTCTCATAAGCATCTAAGTGTTAAGCACTATCATCCCAGGCTTTATTATTGCATTTGCCACCTGCCCCGAGGCATGTACAATGAGTCTGCCTAGGCTATAACAGGCATGTTTTCTATTTGCACACATTTGCACAACACAGCATGTTTCCCCTGAGATTTCCAGATCAGGTCCAGAAAAGCACAGAAGATGAAAGTTATATCCCAACAACGGCTTCAAACAGAACACCCTCTGGAGAAAATAAAGACATAATGGACTTAAGCCCTTATTTCTTTATGGGTTTTCCTCTGACATTTCAAGTTAAAGCCAGTTTTGTCTCTGTGTGGCAAGGTGACCTTGGACAAGTACCTACTCTCTTCTAAGTTTGACCGCCCTCACCTACAGAGTAAAAGGGGGTCAACTCAGTGCCTTGGACTGGCATGCCTCCTCTTCCTGGCTGGCACCACTGATGGACCCCAAGCAGCCTCCTGGAGTACAGCTCCACCTCCATTTTAGCACCAGAGGCTGCTGTCATCTGACTTCCACATACCTCTGTAGCACTGCCTGATGGCTAGAACCTCTCCAGCTCCAACCCACATGACCTCATAAGCAGAAAAGAATGCCTCAATCAACAGGTCTAAACACTAGACCACCTTCTATAATTGTTTTCTTTATACAGCCCCAATATTGATAGAAACCCAGATGGACAGGGCTATGTGTAATCAAGCAACATTTTCTGGCTTCGATCTACTCAACAAAACAAAAATCATTAACAAGAACTTTTCCCTGTGGGCTCTAGACCCCTCTGTAATGTCATCCTTAGATCCTGGACTTCTTAGCATGCCCTTTACAGGCGGCTACCACAACAATCTGGCTCAGGAAACAGGAAGCTCCTCCTCCACATAACAAACACCACAGAGGAAGCCAAGATTAGGAAAACATCCCAACTCTGGTCCCACTCTTGAAAACTTTGGTTTGGTGGAGGACACAGGAGTTTCAGGTATGTACACAGAAAACCTCTAAAATCACAAGTTAGTTAGTGGGAGAGTACTTCACCTGTGCGGAAACCAAAGTTCTCAGTCACAGGTCCTGCCCCCCCATCCCTGTCCGTCCCGTCATCATCTGTCCATTCCCCTTCCCTCCCCCCTCACCATGTCCATGTCATCATCGTTCCCCCCCATCTTCTCCTCCCCCCAGTCTCCTTCTCTCCCCTTCCCAGTCAGGAGAATGTTACTGCTGTTACATATGACCACTATTGCAGATGTGTATTTATAAATGCCAATTTATGCCTTTTAAAAGAAATTCCTCTGCATAGGAACTTATTTTGGAAGTCATCTTTTAAAATATTCATTTCAGGATGATTCCTACAGGCCTGCCTTCCTAAAAATCTTACATATCTATGCACTTATGCACTCATTTGCTTCGGTACCTGCAGCACTACCTCCTAAGCCGCAGGCCTCTGCTGCCAGACAGCTGGCTCCTGTCTCTGGCTGCCCCAGGACAGAACTTGCTCACTGCTTGTCCACAACATCTTCCCTCTGGGCCATCAGGGCAATATCCAACTGCAGCCTATACATCAGGTCAGTGCCCATCCTTTTGACCCCTCACTGGTTACATAAAAGCCAAATGATCAGCTTTGCCTTGCCTAACCGTACGCCATTCTTGGCTCTTAACTTCCCCTTGCCCACATGTGAGTGTGTGTGCCTGTGCATGTGCATACACACTTGTGTACATATATATGTGGAGGTCAGTGGAAAATGAGCAGGCATCGATTCTTCTGCCATGTGAGTTCAGGGGAATGAATTCAGGTCATGAAGCTTGGCAACAAGCATCCCCACACACTAAGCTACCTAGCTACTTGGCTTCTATTATTTCTAAACCTGCCCTTCAGTGCTCTCTGGATCCCTGGAACAATACCACTACAGTCTAAGAAACTCTCTTTGGAGTTGGTCAGAACCAGTACCTCCTTACTTCGTTCACACAGATACTCTGGGCTAAGCAGCCCTGAAGATGTCCCGTAGCAGCACATGAACCATCAACTGGCACATGTAGACCTATAGGCTACTGCTCTGTCTGCAACCCAGGTTTCTTATCCTTTCATTGCCATATCTCACAGGAGACACACCACACAATCTCACACTCACAAGACAATAAATACAGGATGGGTCAGGGCTGGAGTCTGCACTAGGAGGTGTGTGGAGATCCAGGAAGAAACATGAACTCTGAAAGCTTAAAGAAAAGAATTCTGTGACTTTAACCAGAGGCCCCAATTTCTGAAAATACCCAAGTGCTATACTCAGAGCTACCATAACCACCAAATGTACATCGCCAGTATGTTTTCAAGACTACTAGTTCTAAGGGAACGAGACAATCTAAAAACAGCACACTGACTTGACAATTTCTCTTCCCTTTCATCCCCTGTGCTTTATTTACTAGGCCCGACAGGAGAAAAGCTTTGCCTTCCATGCTATCAATATTCATAGGAGTCACATCGCTACGTCAAGGCAGTAGCATACTTCAGAGCACAACAAAAAGACAGAAAACAGAAAGTACACCTATCAAATGCACTTGCTTTTCCCTCTGCCTTTTATTTATAAGTAACTGTGCCACAATAATATGAGGGCCATTAGTGTTACTGAACAGTACTGCAAGAATTCTGGTTGTATTAAATGAAACTCAGAGCCAGATATCAGGGAAAAGCTGGAACATCAGAGAGAGAAAACACCACAGTCAGATCTCACCCAGCTGTCTTCCAGCTTCCTCAGCCTCGCTCCTCCTGGATTCTACTGCCTCATCTGTCTTTCTATGCCTGCCTTAAATACCCTCTTCACCCAGTTCTTTCACATCTAGATTAAGATTAAAGGCATAGGCTACTACTATTTGGTAGTTAGGCCTTGAATTCACAGAAACACAGAAAGATCTGTGTCTCTGGATTTATGGGATTAAAGGCATGGCACCACTCCTGGTCATCCCATTCCCCCACGCCCCCATCTCCCATATTGATTGTGGGTGGATCTGCTCTCTGATATTCCAGACTAGTTTTATTAACTATAGCATATCACCACAGGAAAGTTGAAGGGCTTTTTTTATATTCCCCTCCACTTCCTTTCCTCACCCTCCTTTTTAAAGATATTGACTGGCTCCTCTTTCTACGATCTTTAGTGAATTACTTTATGGAAGAAGTTGTAAAGAATATCAGCTTGCTATAATGTGGTTCTTTGTTACAGAGAATCTTCCAAATGCCAAATGAATAAGCACAGCCTGGTAGACCAGTTGGCCTATAAGCCAGTGATATCGTTTTCAATTTTGATATTATAAAAGACTCCTGAGAGATGAAGGTACTTCAACATTAAACAGAGTATTATTACTACTGTTGCTATTACAAAAGAAAAATTGAGGAAATGTAACAATTACCTCCTTTAAAAGGATTGCTCACTTGAAGAAAGTGGATTTGAAAAGGAAAGTAAGAAGAAAGCCAGACAACATAGAAAAGAGTCTAGAGGCAATGAAGTTAGGTGACCTCCAGCACATAGGCAGAGGTCTGTAAGAAAGATAGATGAGAGCATTGAGGATGGAGCCTCACCAAGGAAGCTGGGAAAAAAAACAGGTTAGAACCCCTGGATTTAAAATGAGATAACTCTTCTCTACAAAGTCTGGGCTAAAGCTGCACCAGAAAAGTGATCCCCACCACCGAAACAGGAAGATTGCATGATTTCAAACCCCTGTATCTGCCAAGTGTAGCAAGGTCAAATGACTCAGTCATGCCAAGCAGGTTTTCTTCTCTCTAGCAGGAGGTCCTGACTGGGTAGTGCCACTCAAACTGTCCTTTAGAAAGATATCACCTGAAGCCATTCTATATAAGGTCCAAGTCTCCCATGAGACTTCATACTATCACAGAAACAGTAGGCTCAAATCTAGGGTTGTTTTGTTTTAGTATGGGAAGGGGGGAGGGTTTGTGGTGAGTACATGTGTGTAAAGGTGCACATGTACATATACACACACATCCAGAAGGCAGAGATCAACCCCAACAGCTATCCACCTTGTTTTGGTTTGCCTGGAGCATACCAACTGTGCTGGCTAGTCAGAGAGCACTGGGAATCCAGCTGTCTCTGCCCACCCAGTTCTAGGGTCACAAATGTATAACAACATCCTAGCATCTTCACATGAGTTCTGGGATCAACGTCACGTCCTCTGCTTAACAGCAGGCACCTTACCCACCAGCCATTTCCTCAACTTTCCAATCTAACTCTGGAACCTTTTTATCTTCTTAAAGAACAGATTTTTAACAGTAGGACAATCTCCACATCAATAATTTCTGAAGTAATTTCCAGTCTCTAAACTACTTAGCCTTACAAAAGCCTTTATAAAACAAAAATGTAGAGAAGCAGTGACTGAGAGATTCCAGAATACTTGTTTCTTCTCTCCAGGATCCTTTTGCTGTGTGCTACAGCATCAGCATTCATCCATCTGTCTGCCTGTCCATTCATCTGTCCATGTGTGTTTCCATTTATCCATCCATACTGAGTTGGCTCCTCCTTAGCAAAACTTAGCAGCTATCCTCAGCACTCCCATCTGGCTGACAGAGGGAGGCCAGTGGCATTCTCCTCTTGGCTTTGCACATACACTCACATGGCCTTTGTCTAGCTTGTGAGCTGTCCCACACATCTTTGTGTGCCCAGCCGGTGTGCTTGTAGTCCTCAGCTCCCTGTTTTCAAGGATCATTTCTCTCTGCCTTTGTAACCCTAGCAACCTACTACCAGACACAGCATGCATAAACCACTCACAGGTGCTACTAGAAAGCAGTAAAGGAAATAAAAGAATAAAGTAATATAACCAGACTCAAAACAATAAAAATATGGCAATTTGTGATCCTAGGATATATATCAACAAGTAAAAATGTATCTAAGTTATTATAAATTCTTCCTAGACCAAGTCTGGAGTAAAACAGTCAAATTGCTGGAATAAAGGTTACTTTTATCTTATCCTGTGGTAGTTTGAATGTAGTCAGTCTTCCTTGGAACTGCCAGCTCCCAAATAATGACACAGAAACTTGTTATTAATTAGGAAAGCTTGGTCTTAGCTTAGGCTTGTTCTAACTGCGCTTAAAATTTAAATTACCCCTTTATATTAATCTACATTCTGCCACATGGCTCTCCTCCATACTGTACATATGGCTTCCCCTGTATCTCGTTGGTAAATTTCTCACTCCAGATTATTCCCAAGTTCCTCACTCTCCCCGGAAGTCCCATCTATCCTCTTCTGCCTACCAATTGGCCATTCAGCTCTTTATTCAACCACTCAGATGGTGCCTTGGCAGAGCAACATCTTCACAGTGTACAAAATGATTATCCTACAACAGGTCTGAATAAAAAATGACCCCTTAGCCTCTTAGGCCCATATATTTAAATGTTTAGTCACCAAGGAATGGAGAAGTTTGAAATGATTAGGATTAGGAGGTGTGGACTTGTTGAAGGAAGTATGAAGTATGTCACAGGGTGGACTTTGAGGTTTTAAAAGCCCACACTAAGCTGGAACATGCTCTCTCTCTCTCTCTCTCTCTCTCTCTCTCTCTCTCTCTCTCTCTCTCTCTCTCTCTCTGTGTGTGTGTGTGTGTGTGTGTGTGTGTGTGTGTGTGTGTGTGTGTGACTGACTATGGACCAGGATATAGCCCTTAGATAATAATGGACTAAACTTCTGAATATTTAAGCCAGCCCCCAATTACATCTGATAAGAATTCCTTTGGTCATGACATCTTTCATAGCAACAGAACAGTGACTAAGAAACTAAGAAATACCTCAATTTTCATCCTATCTGCAGCCCTGAAGTAAAGTCATCCTTACATCTCTATCAACTTCTTCACTTCTCATTTAGGAGAGCCCTCTACTGTGCACCATGGCCAGCCTACCTACCTACACACACACACACACACACACACACACACACACACACACACACACGTTGTCCTGCTTGCTTGCCATTGCCCAACCTGCTCCCCTGATCCCAATGTTCCTGCCACCAAACATGAAAACATCCCTCTTCATAGTGTTGCTATGGCATCACGATACCAGGATAAAAACAAGCCCTGTCCAGCTGATTAGGGAAAAGTACAGAGCGTACAGCCATCATGTCTGTTTTCTCCTAGCCTGGGCTCAGCCACTGTCCATTCCATGTGTGACCTTGGGCCACGGTAGAACCATTCCACATCTGTTCCCTCTTTCTATAATATCTTTCCACTCCATTTTCAACAGACAAATTCCACCTACCCTTCAAGCCTTGATTTAAATAGTATTGTCTCAGAAAGTCTTTATTGACTTCCCAGACAAAACTGGAGCTCACCGTTATTCTATCCACACTTATTAAATTCATACACCTAATTCATTAAAAATTTACCTCTCTTCTCAAGATTCCAATAATACACCTACACATTGAGAACCAACTGATCTTTGACAAAGGTGTCAGCATAATGAGGGCAGGAGAAAGAGGCCAAGGCATGATAGGCCTCACGTGCAGGTGACAGGTCTGGCCTCCCTTTCTCATATGTAGAAAGAGCAAATATAATTAAATGGAAAAGAAAATTAAGAATTCACTTGGCATAGATGGCAAAACTCACACACAGGCTTTACCAGGAGCTTCTGATAGCTCCCAATGGAGAAAGGACAGTATCTTAAATAAATGGTCCTGGTAAAATTGAGCATCAATAGGCAAAAGAAGGAAACAGGTTCTTCATCTTACAGCATATACATAACCGAGCAAAATGAACCAAAGACTTAAACATTAAGATAGTAAGTAAAAGCGCTAGAAGAAAACAGTAAAAAAAAAAAAAAAAAAAAAAAAAATTTTAATGTTTGATCTGAACCAAGACTTTTTGGGTATGACCCCAAAAGTACAGGCAAAAAAAAGCAAAAATCACATAACTGAAATTTCATCAAACTAAATAGCACTTCACACATGATGGTGAAGGCCACTACACAAAAGTCAGTAGATGAAGTGCTGGTAATCATGGAGAAAGGGAATCCCTGTATGCAGTGGGTGAGACCATAAACTAGTACAGCCATATGCAAAATAGGATGAGATCCCTCTGAGATTTTAAAATGGAATTACCATTTGATATAACAATTCCACAAAAGGGAAATAACTAAAGGAAATGAAATTCAAATGTCAAGGAGACATGGGTACTACCATGCTTGCTGCAGTACTGTACACGGTGAACTAACCTAAGTGTCCAACAAGGATGTGCAGATAAAGAAAAGCTGTTTCCCTTGAAAAGAAAGATGCTCTTCAAAGTAGAAAATACCATTTGTAATACGTGGGTGAACCTGGAGGACATTATGTTCAGTGAAATAAACTGAGCAGAGAAAGATAAACACATACTCATGACCTCACTTATAGGTGGCATCTAAAAAATAAAATCAAAGAAATAAGTAGACCGTAGCGGTTGGAGAAAAGCTGGATTTTAGTTGGGTAAGAGGAAGCTTGAGATATCACTGTACAACAGTGTGAGTAACAACAAAGTATAACATGGTAGAAAATCGCTAAGAAAGGATTTTAATGTTCTTACCATAAAAAGGTATGTAGGTAAATAGGGGTATGTTAATTAGCTCAATTGTCCCATTCCACAATGTATCTATACACAAACATGATAAATAATAAATCTGTATAGTCTAAAACAACTCTTAAAAATTACCTCTAATACTGTGTCTCTCAAAAATTGACCATGCCTATAGGGCCTGGGGTCATTTCTGATTCACGCATCATTGGATTCCCAAGGCAGATCACATTACTAGACATCCAATATCTGTAAATGAATCATAAGTGGACTAGATACTCAATATTTATAAGAGAATAAGTGGGCAAAACTATATATTTTGACTAAATCAGATTAAATACCCCTTCCTGCTCTATAATACCAGGACCCCTTTGGGTTTTTGCCTAGTTACAGGGAAACTTGCATATCAGTGCAGCCTCTTGCCCTCTGTCTGTGCCTCATGCTGGGAACAAGGTACCAGGCTCTTGATGTTAGAAAGATTATGTACAAATGGTGGTATGTGTCTTCAGAGTCAGGGGCATAATGCATGAAGACAGGACGAAGAGGCCAAGGCGTGATAGGCCTTACCTGAGGTGACAGGGTCTGACCTCCCTTTCTCATATGCAGAAAGAACAAACACAATTAGATGGTATCTTCCAGCAGAAAAGCTAGAGTTCACCCAGCATGGATGGCAGAACTCAAACACAGGCTTCACTAGGAGCTTGTGGTAAGTCCCAGAGACCTCCAAAGACAGCCAGCCGTTCCAGGGTAGCAAGGACAAAAAGCAGCTGCTATTTCTCCAAGTGACTGGGTCACTCAAGGTCATAGCTACATATGAGCTGAGTATGCTGAAACAAGCCCACCTACTGTCTCACACAGTTCAGAGGTGACCCCAGGGAGCCACTGGCTGCTCTTGCTTCCTTTTGGTAACCCAGTGCAAACCCTAGTAAACACTAGTGGGTGAAGCACAGGCAGGTGGCCTCTGCTCCTAACTAGACAGCTGCAGGGAAAGCTAATCTGGTTCCCGCAGGCTCCAATGAAGTATGCACTTAGAGGACCCCTAAGGGTAGTTTAATGGTACATTTACATAAAAAAAAGCTTCAATAGTCAGTGTCCTTGATTTTTCTCATTTGGGTTTTTTAAAAGTACAAATTTTTCATGACATTTGTGTCCCCCAAGTCCAATCCTGGTGTCACCTTGTTTATTTATCTCTCCAGATTCTCAGTTCCCTCATCTGGAAAAACAGGAATAGGTCATGCCTGTTAGGTCTAGCCAAGTTAGTGAAAATCCAGCTAGGTAAAGCAGTGGGAGCTTCCAGGCTATGGCATTTATCATGGTCAAATGCTGTCCTGAAGAAGGGCAGAGGTGTGAGAAGATGCCCCTGTCTAAGGGCGGGGGGTGTAGATGTGGCCCTTATAAAAGCCTCTGTAATTCTGGAATTTTTCTCCTGAGACCTCATGGCAACTGAGAGACCCCACATCTACCACTTGTAGGAGAACCCTGCCTAGGAAGTTGTTCCTAATATGTCCAGAAATGACAAATGAAGAGGCCAGCAAGGTGGCCTCAAAGACATCTGGTCTCTGAGCAGAAGGATGCCTCTGAGCCAGGAACAGAGGAGGCTGATGGTTGCGCCCCTTGGATCAACAGCAAAGGGCAGTCATTGCAGATGCAGTGGGTTATTATGGTCCCTGCCATCCAGTAAACTCCCAGATGACAGACGCTGTAGTGAATTTATGATGTTACATTGTAAATAATTGTCCCGCCTATGAGTTTAATAAAAGGCACTGATTGGCCAAAGGCAGTCAGGAAGTGTGGGTGGAACTACCAGACTAGGAAACCTCTGGGAACAGGAAAAACAGAGCAGAATGCCAGAGACAAACCAGAAGAAGCAGAGGACAACTATGCTGCTCTGAGAAAAGGTACCGAGCCCCATGGCTGAACAGGATAAGAGTCATGGGTTAGATTAAGGGTAAAGAGTTAGCAAGTTATATGCCTGGGCCTTAGGCTGATCAGTCTAAAATTGATGTAAGCTTCTGTGTGTCTCTGCGGGTCTGCGGGCCTAAACCTTGAGGTTGGCCTGAAAGTCTGGGCCAGAAACCTCTTACTATAAGTAGCCTACCTGTTCTCCAGAAACAACTGCATCCTAACTGTCTTTCCAAGAACTATGGAGCTGGCCTGGGAACTGGGCAGCTGGCTCAGGGCAGGCAGGTCCAGTTGACACTAATCCTGGGATTTACACTTCAGCAATAGATAAGAAGTCTGAAGCTGAGATAAAGGCCAGGGAAGGTCCAGGCAAAATCTGGGGACAAAGTGAGTCAGACACATAAATTCAGATGGAGGAAGCCTCTGGTCCCCATTGCCAATTTATAAGCCCCTGAATCAAGTGGAACCTGAAGTCAGAAATCTGCCTCCTGATATTCTTGTTATAAAAGCCAGTTGGGGTTGGCTTGTGGTCAAAAGCACATGGGCAAGCCCTCACTCCACACAAGATTGCCAGTCGTGACTCATTTACCAAAAGACTTCTGGCATACAGGATCAAGGGAGGGTCCCTCCACAGAGAACCAATGGACCCTGCCAGTCACGTTCTCTAGAAGATCACACAGGCTAAGCTTTCCAAATTCACTACTTCAAACATATTCCATCCTGGGTTCCTGCAATGTCTGCACTCGGGTGGATACATTCCATAGCTGGCAGCTTCCTACTTTTTTACCCAGGTCCTCAAAGGCATTGTCCAATCATTCGGATCTCCTATTTTGATTTAAATCAACAGCACTTACTGGGTACCTGCTCCCTATCGGGCTGATCCAAATATGGCTAAGATACTCCAGAGGGATGGCAGATGCACATACAATAATCTCAAAGCTCAACAGAATGACACTCAAGCTACAGGAACTCTTGTGGGAGGCCTTGGGAAGGAAGTAGTGGGTGGAACATTCAGGAAAACTTACTGGAAAGAATGAGACTAGAGTCCTTTGAAATCCTCCACCTGCACACAAAACCCCTCCACAGCCAATAAACTTTACAAACCAACATTCGGTTTCAGCCCCATGGGAATGGTCCCTTGCCTAGCAGCCTCCTCTCCACCTTTATGAGTCCTGCTGCTCCAGCATACCAACTCCCATGATGCTCTGCACAGGTGACATGCTGCTTGGATCATCTAGTCTTTGTGACTCTCTTCCCCAAATCTAGCGCGGACTCCCTGGTATATTTACGGAGATCATGTTATGACAATCTGAAATGCCTATGGTTTTAAGGAAGTCTTCACATGGTTGTTATACACAACATAAATGAAACATTACAACATGTCTACCTCCTTTGCCAAACAGAAAGCAGCAAATATTTCAAAAATGGCAGCAATCAGTCTGGCTAGAAATCAAGTGTTTTCATGTCAACAGAAAGTCATTCCTTTCCCCATTATCAGAACGAAAGAGAAGCTTTTCAATTTGTCTGTAGCTAAATTTACCAGTTTCTGAATTTAAAATGGCATCTCATTTAATTTTTCTGATACCCATTCATATTTCTGTAACACATAGACACCTAGACACAGAGGCTAAAGCTAAGGCTCTCCCATCTCTGATGTTGTCAATTATCAAAGCTAGACAAAGGAAGGCTAAGAAGTTTACATGTCATGTGTAAAATCCACAAACTGAGTTATTTCTGGCTCTCAGCAGCATCAACCGAGGAGACTTTGAAGATGCCTCTCTCTTCTGTTTTGGCCACTGTCGTGCCTCCACATTGAGAAGAACCTAGAAACGCTGAAGTCATGGCCACAGCAGTATCAGAAGCAGCACAAGCACCTATAGGGCTGGGAGATGCTAGAGGCTTGCATCATCGACACGGCTATCTGGGAAAGTTGGGATGAGGCATTTTCTCCTTAATGAGGAAGCAGAGATTCTGCCTGTTAGCCTGAATAAGCTGTGAACACTGGTCAGTGAGCAGACACATGTACGTGCTGTAAAAGAAATACACACAAGATGACAGCCGCTCCCATCGTAGCCATGGTACATACAGGCAACTACAGAGTTCTGGGACCCATCGTAGCCATGGTACATACAGGCAACTACAGAGTTCTGGGAAAGAAAAAGCTCCCTAAGTAGCCTGTCATGTAAAGGCTGAATTTTTCAGCTTAAGAGCTAGGGGAAAAAAATGAAGGATGCTGGAGATGCCTGTGTCCTGGTGACTTGAAGTCACTCAGGGAGGTTCATTAGATGCTGACATTTTCAAGGTGAAGAAAAAAATCCAACACAAGCAAAACAAGAAGCATGCCCTCTGCTTTGAAGAGCCTAGTGTGTCTACTTGGCGGAGAACCACTGCCCCACACTGTCATCATGCCTGCTCCCTCTTACCTGGACTGGCACACTGCTAACCTAGTCAATTTTCTGTTGCTGTGACAACACCATAACCAAAGCAAAGTAAAAGATCATTTAATTTGGAGGCTCATAGTTTCAGAAGGTTAGAGTCTATGACCATCATGGCAGGGCATATGGCAGCAGGCAGGCCAACATAGCACTGAGGCAGTAGCTGAGGGCTTACATCTTGATCTATAAGCGCGAGGTGCAGGGGGCTTTCTAAACTCCAAAGCCCACTCACAGTGACACACCTCCTCCTACTCCAAGGCCACACCTCCTAATCCTTCCCAAACAGTTCCACCAAGTAGGAACCAAACATTTAAATATATAAGCCCAGGGGAGCCATTCTCATCAAACCACCACCACTGATGTGGCAATGTCTTTCTGTATGCTGTGAATATCAATCTTTAAATAAAGGAGCTGTTTTGGCCCATGACAGGCACCATAAAAAAGGAAGGGGGGGTCAGAATAGGTAGGAAAAGAAGGGCAGAGTCAGAGTCAGATTCACCCAGCCACCCAAAGAAGAAACATGTAAGGAACACAGGTGAGCTACGGGCCACGTAGCAGACAGATTAATGAGAATGGGTTGAGTTAAGATAGAGAACTAGCCAGCAATGTGCCTGAGCCATAGGTCAAACAGCATGAACTTAATATAAGTGCCTGAGTCATTTTGGGGGCCTAAGCAGTGGCAGTGGCTAAGCACTCTAGGACTGCAGGTCTATGCATCTGGACCTTTGGCCTGACTGGACCAGGAAACCTCATTGTAACACACCATTGTCCTACCTAAGTGACACCAGAATGATTGCAGTGAACCAGGAAGTTAGGAGTGGCTGTCCTCTATCCAACTAGGTTAATCAATGTGAAAGTCACAAAAATCTTTCCAATGGTATAAAGTTTCTAAATATGCAAGGATCAAAAATTAATCAGAAATTAAATGTGTGCTGAACCTGAGGTGTTTCCGGCAGTGCTTGCCCATGTTGCATCATAGAGCATCCCTGGATTTGGCTCTGATCATACAATACCCACACTGTCACGCCATACAACAACAGTGAATTCCAATTCTAAGTAACCTGGGCTCAGTCAAGACTACAATCTACTATAAATTGCAGAATTTTTATTGTACATATAAAGTGTTCTGCTCTTAAAGAAAAAAATGATAATTCAATTATGGAAAATAAAGACTTTCAATAGTTTCCTACCATAGCAAGTAAATACCAGATTAGTATATCTTTGGACTAGATTGTGTTCAAATGTTTGATTTTTAAAATTGCTGTTGGAGTTGTTGAATTGAATCTAATTTTTTTAAAAAAATCATTCTGTAAATTTTGGCCTAGGGCTGGGAAAGAATTCACAACAATTCCTAAAATACTTCTGAACATACTTCTGCTATTTTGTGTTATACATTTATGTGAAGTGGTGTCCTCAGCAGGGTGATCAGAAAATCCAACTATCAGCCAACTCTGAAAAACACTGATTATGTTCCATGTCTTGTGGTATTAGATATGCAGCCAAGATTTAATTCTTCATAAGAAATCAACAAGCACATCTATCTCATCAGTATGCAAATTTACTTTCCTCTTTAATAAACTGTAAAGTTATAAACACACCAAGGAATTGCTTTAATATACATTTCTTTTTACTATCAGTAAATGTTTATTTTACTTACCTATACACTCCACATCTTAATTACTGTCTCAATACTGTGACAAGAAGCAGATTTAAGGGTTGACTTGGCTTTGCAGTGTGAGGTAAAGCCATTGTTGCAGGAAAGCTGCTGGTTATATTATGTTCAGAGCTATGACACAGAGAGCAGGAAACGTCCAGGCTCATCTCACTAATTCTGTTTAATTCCTTCAGGGACCAGGCTGGCCAGGAATTGGTGCTGTATACATTTAGGGTGTCTTCCTACCCCAAGTGATCTGATGAATAAAATCTGACACAGGGACATTCAGAGGCTAACCTAATCTAGCTGACCCCTCACAGGTATGCCCAGGGGCTAACCTAATCCAGCTGACCCCTCAAAGGCATGCTCAGGGGCTAAACTAATCTAGCTGACCCTTCACAGGCTCTTTTCCTAGGCAATTCTGGGTCAGCTTGACAAGACTTTTCTCAAATGCAAAGTAAAGTGGAAAAAGCCCATGGAACTCCCACCTAGCCACTCAATCTAGCAAATTAAAGGGGGGGGCTAAAGCTGCTCACCCAGTCATAGTCGCTGTAACCACATCTATCCCAACCAGCGGTACTGTTGAGCTCCTACCTTGAGGCAGGGGCCACGCCAGGCAGCACTTTCGCTTCAGAAAACAGAGGCCAAGGATTCTTAGCACCACCTCTTATTGTGTGGACTCAGGCAAGTGACTTTACTGTTCCTTTATCATAAAATAAGAGCATGAAGAAAAGGATGTGCAGCTTAGTTCAGTTCAAATGATGCCACACACATAAAACACAGAGCCCAAGGTTTGTGTGTGCCAATTCCACAAGTTCTCACGGCACACGGGCCATGACTACCATATGTATAAAATGCTTCCTGCACTGCCCCAGCCACAGCCAGGAGCAGCCTCTTACCTAGCAGAGTGACTATTAAATAATCAGTCAAGGACAACATATCCAGCTCCCTATGGTTTAAATTCGGGCCCTGGCTTCACTTTGAGAGAGATCACCACACCATCCTAGGCTGTTCTACAAAAGCTTCAGGCTACTATACAACAGCCTGGAAGAAGGCATAAGTGGGGGGGGGCAGCTCTGTAGAGAACAGGGGCTTCCGTGGAATACAGGCTGTGCTCATCTCACCTCAGACGCTATTCTTTTGGATCACCAACACTAATGCATGAATGCTTTTCCCCTATGAATCTGCTGAGGGTAGAGGAATGTGGACAATGTCTTTTAAAGTAAACTTTGTATCAAAGTTTACAGCTAATATTTGAGGGGGCTGTATGGGGACCTAATACAGTACAAACTTCCTAAAATATATACAAATATGAAAGCAATCTAAATGAAACTGACAGATAACAAGGGAGAGAATCCTAAATGGCCATCTCTTATCACCCAACAAAGCTTCCAGTACCAGGATTGGGTTACATCTAATTGAATTGTTGGCTAAAGAGGTCCTAGAGGAATCACCAAACAACCCAAGCTTCTTCCAAGACTGTAGGTTGCTCCCCACAAACTGATGGCAAGGCTGAAGACAACACCCACATTGAACATGGGGATGTCGAGCAGGTGTCTACATAGAGCCTTCACCCCTACATTCCAGCATCTTTGTTACAGGACAGTACTCAGCATGCTATCACAAGAGTGTCAGAAACATCAAACCAGCCATAAACCCTTTATCTATCATGATTTCCTGCCTGCAAGATATGTTAGGGTAATGGTGGCACAACCAACCAATAACTGATTTGACTTAAGGTGCACTCCATGAGCTGTAACCCATACCCAACCAACACTGCTTGGGCGACCAAGAATTTGAGACTAGATAGCCCAGAAAGCTAGGAGGAACCCACATACTACTGGTCTAACAAAGAAAAAAAATTGTAGTGATAAAACAACTCCTAATGATATTCTGCTGTTCTCATAGATCAGCGCCTTGTTCAGCCATCAGTAGAGAAGCTTCATCCTGCATCAGATGGGAACAAATGCCAGACATGGTGCACACAGAGAAAGACCTTGGAATTCTCAGCCCTCAATGGGATATCTCCATCAAATCCCTCCCCTCAGAGCTCAGGGAATCCATGGCAGAAGAGGAGGAAAGAGTTCCAAGGCTGAGTATGCTTGGGCATACTTCCCCTGGGAGGTAGAGGCAGGCTGACCTCTGCAAGTTCTAGGCTATCTAAGGATACATAGTGATACCGTGTCTCAGATAAAGAGGGGACAAGAGGGAGGGAGAGGAAGGGAGAGAATGTACTAACAACATGCATATTTTCCTTAAACTCCTATTTCAGATGGTACACTATTGGCTAAGGAAAAACAGAGTTGAACAACCCACCTCTAGAAGCCAAGAATCTGGAATGCTGGGGACAGAGGTCAGTTTCTTGCAGTTGGTTTCTGAAAGAAGTGACTGTCCAGGTAAGGAAACAGCCCTACCCACCCTAGGAGAACACCTGGGGCCATGCTGGAACTCTGTCATTTCTATCTTGTCTGGAGAGGGAACTGAGGGTGGTATAGGTGACACCCAGATGACATTCACATGTTCTTTGGAGAGACACAGGAGAAAGAAGCCAGGCTGGAGTTGGAGAGGGCCCCAGACAGAAGGCCTCAAGTCATAAGCACACAGTTCCAGACTACTACTCTGCTAGAAGCCATGTGGACAATGAGGAAATCCCAAAGGCTGCTCATGCCCCTCATTAGCTGTGTGACCCTAAGCAAAGCACAGATTCCCCCACACCACAGCCCTCATAGGGGCATCTGTGCCAATGAGTGGAACGGAGGATTAATAGTACTAGTGGGAAATGGCCAGCCTGTGGAAATCCCCTGTCACTGCAGTCACGGTGTGGGGACATTACACACCAGGGTCTCTGCTAGCTCTTACTAATCTGGGTTGGAAGCTTATGCAGACTCCATTGTACAGTGCCTCAATGCTAGACCCAGAGAGTCACACCAAGCTCAGCCCACCAAGTTGTGCCTTATGGTGAAAAGTCCAGTACAAAAGGCTCAGACAACACAGGAAGTGGGCCTGTCACTCAGTTGGGAGAGTGCTTGTCTAACATGCAAGAAACCCTGGATCCATGCCTGCACTTCATAAAACCAGGTGCCTGTAATCCCAGCTCTTGGGAAGTAGAGACAAGAGGATAAACAGTTCAAAGTCATTCTTGGCTTTATAGCAAGTTCAAGGTCAGGCATGGGCTACAAGAGACTACCTCAAAAACAAAGAGAAGACATGGTGTGTTTATGGGGGGTGGGAGGGTCTTGAAACCATCACAACCATTATTAAAGAGCAGCTTGGCTACCTGAGAGCTCTAAACAGCATTCATCCTGCTCAGTCCAAACAGATGCCTTTTTAATGGGCTCATAAATCACTGAGGTCAGTCATCATTTTAATGATGAATAGTGTTTGGAAAGACAACAGGCTTAATACCATTGCCTCCATCAACGTTCATTCACTCATAAAGGAGACCAACTGAAAGCATGATGCTTGAGCACCATACTTTGAAGAAGGATGCCCAGCTACTCTAACCCTCTAGCCTGTATTTCCAAGCTGCTTTATTTCAAATGTCAGCATAGCTCACTTCCCATAGTCATAGACCTATGGAGTCAGCATCTGGGCACTCCCAACATCAGCATCTGAGATACCCGAGCATGAACTCCTGAAAGCATTAACAGTTGAAGAGAAGCTATTTTCTAAAGGTCTAACTTTATTATTTATAAAACATTCTGGTGAGTTAGGATAAAATGCAGTGAACAAATACAGGTTTTCCATTAATTACAGTAATGTTGGTGATTCAGACTTCAAATGTCTGAAAATTACTGCTTTTTATAACTTGTGATGTTGCTCAAATGCCAAACTTTAAAAAAACAAATACAGAATAAGTGGTTCAACTGTAACTTAAATATAACTTGCATTTTAAGAATATTTTTGTCTGTTTTACAGCCCAGATACACAGAGTACAGGGAAGAAAATGAGAGGAGACAATCCTGACCACACAGTAGGTGGTAGGCTCTAAAAAGCTTCTCTAAGGAGCTGTAATCGGAGTAGTGTGCTGTGGCTTTAAGATAGTAGGCATCTCTTAAGCCAAGATGAAGCCAGATGACTTCCTGTTAGTACTTCCTTAACCTGGGGCATAATGCAACTGGAGTCAGGTAAGTCAAGATATCTCACTTGGCCTTCTGGTTCTGAGTTTTCTGGTCATGGTATACACTGTTTAAAGGGTGAGAGGGTGTGCAATGCTCAGGGCACAGAAGGTACCATCAGTGGGAGCTCCAAATATACTAGCTAAAGCCAGCAGCTTAGGTCTGACCTCCTTCCTAGTTTAGTAGGTCTCTACATTGACTCCTTTTAGTCTACATGGCTGGACTGACTTTGTTCTACTTGGTAAGCATATTGCCTGATGCCTAAAACACACAGACCTGAGAAGGTTCCTTTAATTTCTAGAAAGTTACACATTTTCATTTCCAACATTTGAAATGGACGCTTACTATAAATTGGCTATATTTGTTCCAAAGTTTGTTACTTGGTTTCCTACCTAACTGTAGCTCCCTAACTTAATTATGATGAAACATGAATATAAAACAAAACCTAAAGAGTTATTGCTTCCACAAAAACGAGGCAGAACCATTCACGAATCCTGAGAAGAAATGTGATGTATCTTTTTACTGGTGTTAAGTCAGGCATAGTTGAGACCACAGCGGAAGAGAGACATAAACTCTTACAATTGTTATGTTTTCTTCTCAGGTTTCATTAAGTTCTATTTTGTGTGTGTGTGTTGAGATGGAAGCCTCCTGTGGCCTAGACTTTCCACAAACTGGCAATGTAGCTATGATGCATAGCCTTGCGAGCCAAATCCCCTGGCCCCTCCTACCACAAATACAGAACTATTACGTGCAGCTTGCTGGGATTACAGGTGTGCTCCTGCACATCTGGCTCCTCATTATTTCAAAAAGTAAATTCATTCTTTGTAATGTTTATATGGTTTGTTTGATCATGTTCCTGTCCCCTCCCCCAGATCCATCCTCTCCCCTACCCACCCTACTCTGTCCCCCTCCTGCTCTCTTTTTTTATGCTGCCCAAATATTTTTGGGTGTGTGATCTCCCACTGGCATAGTCACCTTACCTGGGCTCCTCCACTCTTAGAAAATACTGC
Source organism: Phyllotis vaccarum (assembly GCA_033318265.1). Taxonomy (NCBI): domain Eukaryota; kingdom Metazoa; phylum Chordata; class Mammalia; order Rodentia; family Cricetidae; genus Phyllotis; species Phyllotis vaccarum. The sequence continues at coordinate 116,985,461 of JARWLC010000009.1, read as the reverse complement.
CTTGTCCCTCCCAGCAGATCAATTGCCAATGGCTTGACAGTTAACCCAGTTAACCATGAGACTGTGTGCTCAACTCCCCTTCCCATGCTGGAATTTACACCTGTTTTATGCACCCAGCTCCTTACTGTATCAGCTGGGAAGTGGATTGGTGCTGTAGGTGTCATTTCCAGGAGAGAGAAAATGGGCATGCTGACCAAGATAAACACAGCTTGGCCCTATTTCACAAAATGAGCAGGCCAAGGTCCAGTCACACTCACATTAAAAGAATCTTTAAGATGTGTTCATGCATTTTAAACAAGTCTCTTCACTGACTTTTAAGGGTAACCAAGCTGAGAGGGTCAAAGCAAGGACAACTAGGGTAGGAGTCAGAGAAACTAACCAGGGTTCCTGTCTCCTCTCCCGCCTGAGCACCAGGATTTCAAATAAACTAGAAACATACAGTCATCAGTACATGTGGGAGATTGTGTTGTTTCATTGTAAATAATTATCCCACCCACTGGTTTAATAAAAAGTGCTGATTGGCCAAAGGCAGGCAGGAAGTGTGGGCGGGGCTACCAGACTAAGAAAACTCTGAGAACAGGAAGCACAGAGCAGAATGCCAGAGAGAAGCCAGAGGAAGCAGAGGACAACTATGCTGCTGTGAGAAAAGGTACCGAGCTACATGGCTGAACAAGAGACATGGGTTAGATGAAGGGTAGAGAGCTAGTAAGTGATATGCCTGAGCCTTAGGTCGATCAGCCTAAAACTATAGTAAGCCTCTGTGTGTCTCTGTGGGTCTGCGAGCCTAAACCTTGAGGCTAGGCCCAAAAGTCAGGGCCAAAAACCTCCTACTACAAGTACATTAAAAACTCAAGTAGATTCCATACTGCTCTCTCGATACCTTTTGAACACATTGGTAGAGTAAGTATCAACTGCCACTATATATGCCCTTAGGCTTGAGGTTGGTAAACAATCCAAAATTATATGTTTTGTGCCAGCCTCTGTACTCGATGTGTTCGGACAGAGGGAAATGCCATGTGCACGTGTGTATGCACACACAGTGGCTGCAGCATTGTGTGCTGTGGGGAGAAGGGGAAAGGAAGGAAAGAGTTGCATAAGTGAGAGAAGAGAAGATGAAGACAACTTCTGGTGAAGACTGATAATCAGCTAGACAGAGTTCCTTCCAAACAATCAACCCGGTGCTCAGTGCTGCCCTTAATGTCACTTCATTTAAATCAACAAGGAGTCTTTCATTTATCCTAAGCTGGAAACATAAACTGAGTGTATGCTGGGAGTTAAGTGGGGTGAGCAAAGGAAAAAGAGGAGCTGCTTTGGGCACCCGCATAAAGTCCTATAGTTGCTAACACACCATGAGAGCATCTTTCTCCTTCCATTTGTTTAGATATGTTTAATTCATTTGTTTTATGTTGTTTGAATATTCTGCCTGCACATATGCACGTGTACCATGTGTGTGCCCAGAGCCCACAGAGGTCAGAAGAGGATATAAGATCCCCTGGAAGTAGGGTTACTGATGGCTGTGAGCTGCTGGAAACTGAACCCAGGTTCTCTGTAAGAGCAACAAGTATTCTTAACCAACAAGTTAGCTCTCCACTCATTCCATATACCTTTCAAAGTAAGGTGACATGTAGCTCAGGCTGGCCTTCAATGTAATATGTAGCTGAAGCTGGCCTTACATTCCTGATCCTCCTGCCTATGACCTAGATGCTGGGATTATAGACATGTGCCACTATGCCTGGATACAATTACTTAATTACTTGGTGTGTGTGTGTGTGTGTGTGTGTGTGTGTGTGTTCATGTATGGGTATACGTATGTGGAGGGTTATGTGCCTACTCTCAGGGCCTCGTCAACAAGAGCTGGAGAGAAGAGGTGATGTGAAGGCAAGCAGACAAGAAGAGCTAGCTTCCTGGGCTACAGCTATACGATCAGTGACAGTTCAAAATCAGTGCTTCTCCCTAGACCAGAATTAGTGAGTTGCACCTTCTGGTTTGCCAGCTTGCCTTTGTAAATGAAGCTTTACTGTACAGAGCCATCTCATTTGTGTATTTAACTATGGCTCATGACAGCAGAGCCAAATAGTAGGGACAGAAACTCCAGGTGCACAAAGCAGAAAGTGTCTGACCAGGTCTGGACCAGTGATGCCCAGGAGACAGACACTTTTAGTTCCACTTCTCTGCTAGAAAAAGATGAATGCTAAGTATCTAACTCTGGTTCCTTCTCCAAGATGAATGGTGTCACGTTTCTGCTTAATAGCTAGGCTATGTGTAAAATACTAGTGAAATGTCACTGAAAATGTTTTTACAAACCAGGTCCTGACTGTCTGCTTCCTGGGAATAATCCTGGTGCAGAATCCAAGTGACCTGGTGGATACCATCATAGTGTCCAGGTTGCTCTGGAGGGAGACATCACAATTCAGAATTTCAAGCATAAAGGGAAATGCTACTTGAGGAATATTTTATCTTTTAAGACCCAAAGAAGCCTCCAGGTTTTACTCTGGATTAACCAGAGTTACTACAATATTATATATATACTATAAATATATATATTATATATATATAATATTCCCACAGTGGCCACAAAAATCATTTAAAATTTTTTGCAAAAATACTTTAAGAACATTCACTTTTAAAAAATGGGTAACAGCATATTCCCTAACATCAGCGAACAGCAGGCCCAGAATAGTGTGTGTTGACTAGAAGATTTGGGGATGGGGTGGTTTCAATGGCTTTGCACATCCATTCTTTTATAATAATTTCCCCCTGGACTTTAGCAAAGGATATCATCACAGGGAAAAACAACAACAACAATAAAACAAAAACAAAAAAAAACACAACAACTGGCCCCAAAGGATGAAGGTTGTGCCCCTGATACTTGGGCTTATGTATATGTTTAAGCATGGCAGGTAGCATGGGGCTTGATGGAATCTGTACATAGAAGGGAATATGGTGCTTTGTTTGGTACCAGTGGGACAGGCCTCTGCTGAAGGAAGACACTCTAAGTACCTCAATGTGCAAGAAAGCAACATATGGGTTTGCCATTTCTGAGCCTTCTTCGGTCCAACTTCCTATCCCAATCTAGGAATGTTTCAGAAAGGGCACAATTACAGTATCTTCAGACCAGGGAGGAGCAGAGAAACCCATGGGAGGTCTTCTTTCCTAGATCTCAACACCAGGGACTCAAGAAAATCAACAATAGTCCTGTTTCCAAGAAGCAGCTAGCACCTCACCTCCAAAGCACTGTTGGCTTTGGCAGATTCCTGAAAGGATCCTCTGCTGGCCTTAGAAGGACATGCCTCCCTGTGGTCTGACAGGGTTCACAGGTTTCCGATGAGCCTCCTAGGAGCCAAGTGAACCACACAGGGTGGCTATATTGGAACTCATTCTGGGATCTCACCCAAGGTCACACTAGCCACCATAGGCTGGGAAGAGGAACCACAATGGCTGAATAGAGTCACATGTCCCTGTCAGGACCTGTTTAGTAAAGTGGCCTCCACAGTTCCCTCAGGGAATCTGCCTGTGGACACCTGTCAGATGGAGTATGTAGGCTTCTGTCCAGTTTTAGATAGAGATGCTAGAAATCCAACCAGGAAAAGTGGTGTCTTACAAAGTAAAAACTCCTACAACTTTTCTTCCTCAAAAATGGAGGCATGTCTGACACACGGAACAGGGATCATGCCACACTGCTTACCCCAAAGGCAGAGATTATAACGTTATAACATGGACATCCCATAATTAAAAACAGCCAGGGAGATCTAGTCTAGCTCAGGTGTTAGATACACAGGTAGCAAGAAGATCCTAAGTATCCTAGGTAAGAGTAGAAACTGGAAACTAAGCTATTTCATGCTATAATTTGATGCTCTTCAACTGTAGAGGGTACAGGTCCTTGGGCTCACAGATAAGCACTAAGGAAACCAGAGATGTTAAACACACAGAGTTGTCTCTACAATGGAAGAGATACCTGTTTTCTACCCGGGAAACGTGAAATGGATGTAGGCCTCATGTTCTGTGCTATCTGCAGGGGCAGGCCTCACCCAAATCCCCCAGACTATCCTGCCCTAGACCTTTATCGTGAGCATTTTGCTCAGTCATTATAACCCAACCCTATGGGAGATGTCTCATGCACCTTATAGCTTGGTGACCTCTGTACTATTTTTATGACTAAGATAACACCAGAGCCTCCCCAGGTCCTATCTGTAGAACCCATCTCATGGAAGAAGTGGCATGTACTTTGAGAAGAGTTTCAATGTAGTTATGCTTCCTTGTGCACACAAGATTGTATTTCAACAGGAAACTTCTTTCCAAGTTGCACTGCACTTAAATATGCCCAGGGCCGGACTCTAAAAGTTTGAATCAACATCAGCTACTGAGTTGTACTGAACCAATTTCCTCCTTGCCTCACACAGACTGACTCTGATGGCAGTCTCTGTATAGACACCTCCCCACACACATTAACCAGTAAAGTACAGAAGGGAAACTGAGGCTTAGAAGGAAGAAAATTGTCCAATCTCATAAACCAAGGCAGCAGCTAAAGAAATGGAAATTCTCGTCACTTGTCTGCCTTCCCTGGACCACATCTGAGCATCACTTTACCATATTCAACTCTTTAAAACAATCAGAAAGGGCTTGAGGCTATGGCTTGGGATGTAGGTCAGGGACTCAGGACACCCGCTTTACTCCAGGATGAGAATGGTAGAAGTCTTTAGCACAATCTGTTCTCTCCCCATTTCCTTCCCTTTATAAAAACATAAGCACCAACAGCTTCTAATACCCCTAGTCTATTAGCACATTTAAGATGCATCAAGTCTGTTGTGTATGTACCTCGGTCCAGGTTTCCATTTTCTATGTACCCCAACAGAGCATCTTTTACAATGCATGCACATACATGCATGCACTACAATCCTGCAGCATCCCTTGGAAAAGTCCATTCCATACCTAATCACTAAGAAACACACTGACTCTTACAGAAATCCTGTTTCTAATATCCTATTAAGGCTCATGTCCTGAGGAATGTGTGGTCTAATGATATGCCTGCTAAGAGCTTACAGGAATGCATGTGAATGCTCCTGCGGGCACTTCCTAAATGAAGCACTGCAGCACAGAAGGTCAACACTAGAACACACCTTCAGAGAGTGGTTACAGCTGAGCTTGGGCTGGCAGTTTAAAAACAAAAAACAAAGAACAAAAACCTTCCAAACCACCTGACTGAATAAGGTTTAAGCATCAGGAGAGGAAAGGGCAGAGTAAACTCTGCCAGAGGACAAAGCTGCTTTCTTTCCATGAGCACAAAAGGACAAGCAAGCCGATGTGCTCAATCACCTTTCTTTTATTTTTCCTTTCTTGTACTTATTACCGAGCAGATCAGTTAAGAATGAGCTCTGTGGCAATTAGAAATGAGAGCAATGCTGCTGTGACTTCATTCCAGGAAAAGTAAAAAGGAAGGAGTATCGATCCAATCTCTGTCCTCCGCTCACTTCAGTTCTCCGTGGGCTTAAGAATGCCTTCTTCCCCATTCAAAGGTTACCTGACGCTAACCAGAACAATGCAGCCAGCATTCTTGTCCAAAGCCTTCAAAGTTAAAATGAATGGCAAGTATCACAGCCTTGTGAATGGATAGCTTTCATCTGTGGGAAAAGTTGGCAGTTCACCTTTTATTTAAATCTCTCTTGAAAGACAACATTTTTTTGGTCAGTGGGTATATTAAAAATTATGTACTTAGTGCTGCACACACATACACACACACACACACACACACACACACACACACACACACACACACACACACCATTTTACAAGCTACCCATTTGTTGGTTTTTTTTATTCTACAAAGTAAGGCACAGTGAAAGACTCCCATTACAAATCTATTCCCAGAACTCTGCATTGACCACAATTACATTCAAGGGCTGGGGACTGGGACGGGATCATAGCTATATAGGAAGATGAACTCAGAGGAATTCATTTACTTGGCAGGAATGAGTTGGAGGGAGCAGAAGAATTTTCTCCCATATTTGGTAAGTCAACTCTTCTGCAGAGGCTCCATGGTGGGTTGTAATGAAGCTCTGAAGGTAAGTACAGTGTTGCTGGATAAGAAAGAGTAATAACCACAATTACCTTCCACTCACGAATGGCAGTGGGCATTCTCCAGTTATTTCAATGTTTACTGTAAACGTTTTCACATAGGAGAAGCAGCTGAGAGCACTCTAGAGTTGGACTGCCACACGTCTACTCCAGCTCTGCTAACAATTCTGACATAATTATAATTCTTTATAATGCAGTTGGATCCCTGAACTGACCTACAACACATCTTCCTTTTAGACACAATTCAAAATAAGGTGTGGGCCCATCTACGTATCACCACTAAACAGTTCACATGCTTTGGCACATGGTGGCAAATGCCTGAAATCTTACACTTGAGAAGCTGAGGCAAGAGGATAGTTGAGGCAAAAGAAAAGCTGAGGCAGGGGGATTGTTGAGCATAGTTAGGGCTACTTACCAAGACTCTTGAAAACACAAAATAAAACACAGAGGGAAGAATAGGAGGGAGGGAGAATTGATTCATGTTAGTATCTAGAGTTTAATTTGTGTTTAATGGGCTTGTTAAAGTATAATTTATGCACAAGAAATGCATGAATCTTTTTATGCCTTTAATAAATTTAGACATACATTATTTACTTGGGCTTCCAAGTAAATAATTACATTATTTCTTCCACTCAGCATACCATTCCATGTAGCAACAGTTCCTACCTTTTCATTGTTAAATATTGATCCACGGTATGAATATACTAATGGTTTGTTTATCCTTGCCCTATTGATAAATACTCACACTGTTCCAAGTTTTATCTTATTATGAAGATTGTCATCATTTGTGAATAAATATTTCTGTAGATATAGTTTTCATTTCTTGGATCAATACTGAGGAATTAAGTTGTTGGGCGGTGTGCTTATTATTTTTAACTGTCAACTTGACACTATCTAGAATCAATGAGGAAGAGAGTGATCATAAGGAATTTTCTAGTTCAGACTTTCCTGAGCTGGGCGTTATCTTGACTATTAACTGATATGGGAAGACCCAGCCCCTTGTGGGCAGCACCATTCCTTAGGCTGGAGGTCCTGAATAGCTACCTGAGAGCAAGCAAGCAAGGATCTATGTGACTGCTCTTTGTCCCTGACTGCAGATGTGGTATCTTAGAGTCCTTCCTCAGCTCTCCAGCAACGACAGACTTCGGCCTGGGACAGCACGCCACTGAACCGTTTAAGATGCATTTTCAGGGTATCTTATCACAACTACAGAAATGACATAAAAACATGTTCTAAGCTTAAAGAAGCTGCCTGAAGGTCCTCTACTGTAAAATGTGTTCCTCTGCTGAGCTCCACCAATGCTATGTGTGTATCAGAGCCTTCCACATTCTTGAATGCATTTGAAATTATTTTTAGTCACTCTGTGCGAATAGGTAATAATACATCACTATAGTTTTAATTAGCATTTTCATGATGACAACAGTGTGAAGTATCTTTTCATGATCCTCTTGGCCCTTTGTTGCATGTATTAAAAATATCTGTTAACTCCTTTACCCATTTCTTAAGTGCAAAAAAGTTGCCTTGTATTATTGAGTTGCATGGCTATTTTATAAATCCTATAAAGACAAGTGTTTTGTAGATATTTCCTCCCAGTTAGTGACTTGATTATTCATTTATTTTAACAGCATCTTTGGAGAGTGCTAATCTTTCTTTGCTGAACTGACTGTAGCAGTCTCCAGGGTTCTGGCTCCCTGCATCTTGCCTCACAAGCCTAATCACGTGTCTAATGCTCTTATCCTCCTCACAAGCATTTTGATCTGCACTGCTCCCATCAAGGCACTGCCATGCAACTTCAGCATTGCTCATCACTGTCTCCCTGGGCCTAGCCTCAGCCTCAGCAAACCAAAGGCCCAGGCCACTGAGTCTCTTTCTGAACTCTCACTGGCTTGCTTCTGGGTTTTGAGCTAAGTGTGTGGAAACAGCACGGGAGGTCTCCTGCTGGGACCTCAGGAGCTGCAGGAACAGTACCAAGGGACATTTATATTGATTTCCGGGAATTTATTCTGGCTTCTGTTCCTTCCTGGACTTACATTTGCCCTCAGAGATGAGAGAATTTTCCTCCTCTTTTTCACCTGTGGGCCTCATCCGATGGGGAAAGTTCCTAGTGCCTTTCAAAGAATCACCCAATGTTTCTTTAAAACAGAAACCAGAATTTCAATTCAGTAAAACAAAGAGTTCAACACTCCCATCAAAAGACCCTCCGCATACACTGTCACACAGAGGCCACTAGTTTGGTTTCTGTCCTGGCCCCAGCACACTTCTTAGGATCTGGACTCGAGAAGGCAGGGCATGCCTTTCCAGCACTGTCTAGGGGAAGATGTGGCATGATCTCTCTCCTCACTATACAGAACTGGTACCGCTACCTATTTTTCCGAAGATTTTTAGCTCACATACAACAACGGGTAACTGTCTTAACTGTTTTCTCTCTTTCCATCGTTACTGTCGTGCTGAGACTAGAAGCTTCAGAAATATCTGTTATGGCCAGCTGACTGTGGCATCACCAAACCTTAGCACAGCATGACAAATACTCCAGACAACCTGCAACTACCAAATGAAGATACGAGTAGCTTCTCCCTGCGGTGAGTTACAGACGCCTAGAAGGAAAGGGCCCGTGTCTTCTGCACCTTCCCAGCATTCTTTGCAATTACTATAAAGATGGATCAAAGGAAGCAGCCATGCTCACTGGGTCACTCTGACACCTGGGTCAGACAAATGCCAGCTCCTCAGCTGCCCATTCCAGCCAGGGATAGAGACACGAGCCAGGAAGATGTTAACTGGGGATGAAAGGCTCTCAGAAAATGAGTACACGGGCTAGTCCTCTATGAAGTAATGAGTATGCTGGTCACAATGCCTCTCCGGCTCAGCCCACCCTAAGCAGGGCCACTGTGGATCTTGGTAAGGACACATCTCTGAGGAGGACTGGCTGGCTGACTCACAGTCCCCAGTGCATCACCAATACTTCTCAGACATTTGCAAATTTCGAGAAAAACCCCAAAACAGTGATCTTTATAGAAAAACAAAGGGGAAAGAACAGAGAATGTTCCAGGAGGCATTTATAATTTTGACTGGTAACCTTCTGAGAGCAAGAGATAAGGCGTGAAAAAATCCATCTCAACTTCCTTCTGTGTGCAAATGGGAGAGGCTCTGCCCTCATACCGGAAACAGGTACAATCCTGGTGCTGGAGTTTATGGAGACAAGGATTAGTTCCCAGAGAGAAGTGCAGGCCTTCAGAGAATCCCAGGACCAAGATTTGTGCACCAAGGAAGAACAGCAGGAGAGAATGGCCTCTTGGGAAAAGCCAGAAGGGGGTAGATTCAAAGGGCCTAGGGGAGGCTGCTGTGCAGGATTGGAAGCCTGTGGTACTGAGGGGTAAGATGAGGAAAGCAGGTGGGAATTCCTAAGTGTCACACCATGTGGCCAACCAGCTAACAGTGGCTTCCAAGCAGCAGAGAGCCAGCGATGTTGCCAGACTGTCTCTGAACTCCAGGCAGTAGCATCAGCAGCACACATGGTTCCTGAGAGGGATCTCAGCACCACCTGGAATCTAGGCTATCTCCACAGCTGAAGTGGTCCTGTAGTATCCAGCCATTCTGGGTCATCTGAGGAAAGCCCTATGCTAGCAACAGTATGGACAGCACCTGGGCAGACTTGGCACCTGGCCAACCTCTCATGGCCTCCTGTCTCTAAGTACAACTGAGGCTGAGGTACCTGCTGTGTGGCATGAAGCTTCAAGGAGTCTTCAATCTATCAAGTCAGAGTAGCCAGTGTCTTGAGATGATCATGGTGACTCGAGGGAGATGACTAGCAGCTCGGTTATAGGGCAGAGTTAGGTCACGGGTCTTCTGCTTATTACTCCATTAAGCATACTGGGGGTGGGAGCAGATCCCACAAGGATACACAGCCTTGCTTCCAGGCAGTTTGCACGTGAAGTTATCACCCACTCATTTTGGTCCCTTGATGCCACTGAGCACTTGAGGTGAAAGAGGGTTATCTATGGGCTCCAGTAGCTGACATTCATTAGCATGAGAAAACTGCTTTCACAGAATGGAAGCAAGCAGGGAATCTCTGGAACACTGCTGATTCTCTGGGGCATCTTAATGCTTCCATGCTATATAGAAGTTAATGTGAAAGCACTGCCAACAAGCAGGTTAGAAATGTGGCAGTCTTCATACCCTTGGCTACTCAGGGTTTAGGTAGAGGAACTGTGTAAGCCCAGGAGATGAGGGATGGTCAGAATAACATACTCAGACCCAGGGTGGGGAGGAGGGAGGGACAGATGGGGGGGCTGATAGTGTGGCCAGGCCAGGGAAAATACAGAATGTAATGGAAATAAGAGCCAGGGATGTCTATGATCATATCCTAACTAATTATAGAGATAATTATATCAACTTACAAATTTACTTATTTTACACATGCATTTTTATTTGTTTATGTAATCTTTTTCTCTCTCATTTTGATCATATATGCAAGTGCTGAAAATTAATTTAGTTAACTCATTAAAGTATAACTTAGTGTTTAGGTAACAATAGGGCTATGACTAAATTTGAAGAGGTGATATAGTCAAGGGGAAATACAGCTGTTCTTGGAACTGTGTTATGCACAAGAACTGTGAGAACGTCTTTGCTTGTAATAAAGTCAGCGCTGCCTTGGTGGGTAGCAATAATTATGGTGTGGTACTGTATGAAGTTCAAATGTGTAGAGGAAATACAGATCGAAGCTGAGTGGCCAAAAGACTGGACAGGTGCCAGCTATTGTTCCGTTACCTCTTGACTCCACACCACCCATACAGCTGCTTCTATAAAGATGTATCTAGACCTTTTAGATACTTCCTTTGCCAACTGGCACAGTGTTAAGCTTTACCAACAGAGGATGCTATAAAGAAACTGACAGAAGAGAAGGTATTATTTCCTGATCCCAGGTAGCTTGCTCAGCAAGGTCCTGCAGCATGTGTGGCTTTTCCAGAACCTGGCATTTGCTCTCCCCTGCATTCTTGCCTTCCTCTTTGGGCATGTTCTAAACAGTGTCTTTAGTGAGACAGCTCCCATGAATGGCTTTGTTGGTGCTCTATGGGGTAGGTTGTAGGCAAATCTATAAGGGGTGAAGTCTGAGCAAGTTCCACCAAAACAGAGCCAGAGTGAATTGTCCATCGTCTGCAAGACACCTCAGCAACTTCTGTGCCATTCATTCAGTGAGCTTCAGTCAAGACCTGTGCAACAAGCACCGGTGAATATATTTCTGGATCATTCTAGCTCTTTCCTCAGAGTAGTGTCTGCCCTCTACTATCTGTCTTGTCTCCTCTGAAGTTAAATCTGCTTCTTACTAGCCACTCATTCATTATATGAATCTCATCATGGTTAATAATTTTGTGAAATTTTGGCTGTTCAGATTATTATGTGGCCAAGAGTAAGATTAAGTAATCTATCTATCTCTACCAAAAAGTACAGGAAACCTTTTAACACTACAGTGTAAGAAAAACTATCAAAAAAGTGACTGCTCTTAGCCCACACAAATGCTGGGAGCTTTTTGAAGAGCTTTCTTCAAGCAGAAGTCACTTCAACTGTTGGGTTATTGAATCTCAAAGAAATTCACAATGACCCCAAAACTACCCTACACACAGTTTGTACTGACATTTGCAAAGGTCCCTCACATACTGTCTTATTGAGTCTGTGGGGGAAGGAAAGGTGATGCTGAGGACATACATCTCTTACAGTAAATGACCAAGAGGCAAGTATCAACTCAGAATTAAAGCACCTGGCTTCTTATTCAGGTCCTGGGCTTTTCCCACTGTCTTTGCTGGCACATAAGGGGAAGAAGGAGAAAGAAAGAGATAATAGACTTAGGTGAGTTGTGAACAAGGCCAATTTCTTTTAGGTCAAAGGGGAAAATGAAACCCCAATGTTAAGACTGATGCAAAGCATAGAAAATTCCTACCAGCTCTGTCCTGGAAACCGTAAGTAGTTTACACTGTCATTTAATTTACAAGCTTAAGTTCACTTATTTGGGATGAGATACATCAAAGCACTCACTCCAGCAACATTCTATCTGCAGAAGCAATCCTCGTACAGAAGCAAGGTGTCTTTGCAGCTCTATAGCTTAGTAACCATGGCTTTACAAAAGTCAAAGGTGAAATGTCTTTTAATTCTGCACAATTGTATTCTTCAGCTTGATCAATCCCTGCCATAAGGGGGGTGTCTGATTTTGACATCCAACCGTGATAAATAAAAAGAACCAAGTCTGCCCTCCTGCCTTAAACTGCTAAAATACTGGAAGAAAGGGGGGGGGGGGCTGCTTTCAAATACGTAGCACTAGAGAGTGAATCTACTTAGACTTAGGGAACTAAGCTCTGAGAGAAGGCAAATCTCTCACACTGAGGGATACCCCATGACTGCAGATTTTCTGTCTGTGGTACATGCTGGAATATGGAGGAGAGATAAGACACTCCAAGCAGAATGCCGAAGTCTCCTTGAGTTGAGGAAGTAGACGAGAATACACGGGACCAAGTATTTCTTTAATCTTAGTCGAGAACTAAACCATGGATGTGAGGCTGGAACTGTATGAAGCTAAGCGAAAAGTAACCTTACAACCAAGCCAAAGCCTCAAAGGGGGAGTATTCCTTCCAGCAACCTGAGGCTAGAAGTTGTTATCTCCTGGGCTCTCGAGCCCCTTAACACAGATGAAAAAGCAGAAAGGGCAGTCATTGTAAATGTCAAGTATGAATATTAACTGCCAAAACAACCCACGTTCTTTACAGGGACCTCAGAGGCTCGCAATACCCAGCATATACACAAGACTTACTAGAATTACTGGGAAACAGGAGCAAAAACAATAGGTTTTTTTTTTTTCTTTCAATTTTTGTTGTTTGAAATAGATTCAAAATGATGAGATAAATAAAGATCAAACAAGAGGATAAAATTTTATCCAATAATGTAAAGAAAACTGTAAGGGAAATATAAGATGTTTACAGAAACAAAATTTCTAGATGAAGATGTCTAAAAGTTTGTTAGTGACTTTATTGAGTTAACATCAGACTGTAGCAGATTCCAGGCAACTATGACTCACAGTCCTAAGCCAGATCAGAGCCTATTTTTGCAAATAAAGAGTTTTATGTTTTCTTCTTTGATTATTTATTTTGATAATGGTGTGTGTGTGTTTGTGTATGTGTCTCTGTGTGTGTACACCCACGTGTGTGTACCTGTGCACCTATGTCAACAGTTCATGCCAGATATCAGAAGACAACATTGGGTGTTGGTCTTCCACTTCTATCTTGATTTTTTTTTTTCTACTGCACATGCCAGACTATCTGGGATGCACTCTTCCAGAGGATTCTCCTGTCTCTGCCTGCCATCATCTAGTAGGAATGTTGGGATTAGATGTTCACATCATGCTTCCAGCTTTTATGTGAGTTCTGGGGATTTGGACTAAGGACCTCATGCATGCCTGGTATGTGCTTTTACTCACTGAACCATCTCTCCAGCAGTAAATACAGTTTTATAAGAATATCTATATTTTTTGTATATTGTCTCTGGATCCCTCTTTGATATGATAGAGGAGCTGAGCTGCTATTAAAGATTGCATGAGCTGAAAAGCTTAACATTTATTAGCTTGTTTGTTTTAAGGAAAAAAAAAAACAGTTGCTATCCTTACTCAGTTAAAACACTATAATAAATAGTGAGCCCAAATTACATCTGGGGTCTCCCGGGGAGGTAATATCACAACACTAGATAAAAATAAATTTTAGAATAAGATCATACAAGGCAAAGACAGATATTGCATAACAAATGGAGTCAGCAATTTGTCAAGAAGAAAGGTCTGGCATCTATGGTTTGAGTGTACATCCCACAGTTTTGTTTGTTGGAAGTCTGGTCCCCAATGTGATAATGTTAAAAAGTGGCAGAACTTGTAAGAGGCAGAGCCCAAAGGCAGGTGACAATAATTCACTGGGGATGGCCCTTGGAGGGTAATAGCATAGCTCTGTGGAACTCCTTACACCTTCTGGCTTCCATGTATTTCTCTATTGTGATGCCATTGCCACGGAGTCCATATCAGAGCCAAAACCATGGTCTTTACTCTTGCAGCTTCCAAAATTATGCATTTAAATAAATGTCTTTTCTTTCCTAGTTACCCAAGCTTTGGGTATTTCATTACGGTAGTGAAAAGTGAACTCACACACAACCCTAAATATATGCTGATACATTAGCAAGTGAAATACAAGAAACAAAACTAACAGAATGAGAAGATAAACCCACAACTCCAGCTGGGAACATCTACATTCCTCTCCCGGTGGTTAATAACGCAGGTATGAAGAAAATCAGCACACTTTCAGAATACCAAAACACTTGCATTACCCAGCTTGATTGAACTTACAGGAACCGATATCTATAAACCAATAAACACTATTTTCAAGTTAATATGTGGTATTGATCAAGACATATGCCAGGGTGTAAAATAAGTATCAATAAATTAAAGGCATCTGAAAGAATGTAAAGAACATTCTCTCATCAAGGAGGAATTTGTTTAAACATCAACAACTGGAAACATATCTGAGAAATCCCAAACATGCAGGAATTTAAAAGCTCCATAGTCAAAGAGGTAAATGAGGAAACTCTTTGAAGTGGATGAAAATGGTGTGTGACAGCAACAACATTAAGAAGTGAATAGGACTTGGTGCATACAATGACTTACAGCTGGTCTCTGTACCTAGAAATATAGCATCAACTATGCAAAGTCTGTCATACAAAAGAATACAAAGTTAAACTCCAAAAAATTTTAGAAATAAAGATACTATAAAAAAAATAAATGAAATTTAAAATGGGCAGATACAGAAAAATCAAGACACTAAAATGTAGAGGTGTTTTCCCCTTAAAGCAAATTGACATCCAAAGTTCAGCTGGAAAGAAATAGAAAACCTGAATAGCCCTACATCTATTTAATAAATTGGATTCCTAATTTAAAAATTAACTCCAGACTCGGACTGTTGGACTAGTAAACTTTGTCAAACATTTTAGGACGCAAGAATACCAATCCTATACAAAGCTGTTCAGAAACCAGAGGAAGAAAGACTTTCCAATTCATTTAATGAAGGCAGAAAATCAAAGACATTTAAAGAAAACTACAAACCAACACGCCAAATTCTCACATGCACTAAAATAAATAAGTAAATAAATAAATAAATCCCCCAACAAATCATTAACAAATTAAACAACATATGACAAGAGTAAGCCACACAATCAAGGGAGATGTGCCCTAAGAAGACAAGGCAGCTTTCATCCTTGAAAGCAAATGTTACTCACTATGGTAGTAAACTAAAAAAAAAGACAAACTACATGGCCATTTCAGAAAACACAGCAGGGGTCCACTATGTAGGGAAGGACTCTAAATGAAAGAGTTATATTAAGACCCTGTCTCAAAAATAAACAAATAAAATCTTAAAAAAAAAAACATGCAAACTTCAACTCCTTCCTCACATACACCTTAAGTATTACCTAATAATGGATTATATATAGAAAAATACAACTGTGAGACTGGCTTCTTACCCAGAGGCTCTGAGGGAGATCTACCTACAGGCTCATTCTGTTGCTGCTGGAGTTAACTGCATACACTGTTAAGACTGAGGTTTGCCTTATTACAAGCCATCATCTGGAGTCGTTCTCATCCTTAGAGGCTGTCAACACTGGCTGGTATTACCAACTCCATTCTCCATCCACAAAGCCAGCAACACAGGCTCTAACTTTTCTCTTTTCTGTATTTAGTTGCCTCCCACTTCCTCCCCTTCCTCAGTTTAAGGATATGTGAGTGATAACTCTGGGTATACTCACTGAACCTTCCTAAGTAGCCAATTGATCAGCAAGTTAAATTCCATCTCCAAGTCCCTTGAACTTTGCAACATTACACACTCACAGATGTTGTACCAAGGGTCCGTCTTCCTTCCATGCCATGACCCAGTCATTCCAGTCTTAACTGCTTTCCCCAAGAGTAATGTCCACACAGATAATTTTATATAAAATACTCATGACAGTTTTACTCCTAATGGCCAAATACTGTCTATTTAGTTTTCATAACCAATACAATATTTCTTAATGCTTGCACCCAAAGACAGAAGTAGGCTGGAGGATAGAATTTTGTTTTATATAAAGTAGGAGTGTGGCTCACTGTAAAGCTGGATATAACAGTGTGTGAATCTGTAATCCCAAGACTCTTACTACAAGATGAGGAGGAGGCAGGAGAGTCCCTAGGACCTTACATGCCAGCTACCCTAGCCTACATGGCTATGAACAAGAGAATGACCAGAGGAAAAGACTGATTCCTGGGAAGTTCTTTAATCTCAGGTGCCCACATTCACACACACCCAGCATACCTCAACACATACAGTATAAAAACTATGGAATAGCCATACACTGCCATACCACCTAGCAACAAAATAAACAAACTTCTGATACAGGCACAAGAACACATTCTAGATCCTTCTGTTTGTATGAAGGAAGCTTTAGGGAGGAGCCTACAACAGAAAAGGCACACCAGTCTTTGCCTGGGTCAGGAATTAGGATAGCATGGTGATTTGAATGAGAATGTCTTTGAGGTTTTAGAAACCTGTGCCACCTAGCCCAGACTAACTCTCTATGCTGGTGCATCAGAGCAAGTCCTCAGCTATTGCTCTAGCATCATGCCTGCCTGCCTGCCTATCTGCCTGCCTGCCTATCTGCCTATCTGCCTGCCTGCCTATCTGCCTATCGGCCTGCCTGCCTGCCTGCCTGTCTGCCTGCATCATGCCTGCAGGCCATCATGTTTCCCACCATGACGATAACTCACTCTCTGAAACTGTCAGCTAGGCCCCAATTGAATGCTTTCATTTTAAAAGTTGCCTTGGTGGTCTCCACACAGTTACAGAACAATGACTCAGACAGGTAAGGACATGAAAACTGACAACGAAGCAATGGGGGAGGGGAATGATGTGACTGTAGAAGCAAACACATTTGTCAAAGCCCAAATATGTACACTTAAAGGCACACACACAAGACCCCATATCATGGGACTGTGGGAATCAGGCCGCAAGCCAAGCATCTCTGGTGACAGTCCATACCCTCAGTCCTGCTGCTGTGCCATAGTGGCTCTCGCCCATCTCTTCCCTGCTATCACTTTCTCTCATGGTCAAGGCTATCAGAAGAACTGATTCCCACTAAGGTGTATGGCAATGATACAGCTGCATATCCTTCACCATAATTGAAGGTAATTCATGTTGTCACATTTGCTGTAACCACAGGTCACATCTCTGGAGGCAGAGATGCTGTTCACTTTAATTGTGTCTGACATAGCCTCTCTCCCCCCAGGCAAAGCCTGCTCCAATCTAGGCTTTCTTCACTTTGGGATCCAGCAGCTTCATCAGAATCTCTGCATCTCTTTCTCCCTTTGCTTTTTTCCTTAAGTGAAAAATGACTAAGTGGTCCAGTTCCTTTCTTCCAAAAAGAAGAAATATCATATCAGCCAATTAAGCATGACTACAATGCTGATTTCAGCACTTTGCATCTACTATTGGGTCCAAAAGGACCTGTCTGTTGACACAGTTGACAATGTGTGTGCATGCTCTGGCTGCAGCATTGGCCTGGTTGGCGTTTCCCAGTCTTTGCCCCTGGGTCCATTTAAAAAACTAGGCAGCTGTAGAAACAAACAGGCCCCAAGGCCCATCTCCCCAGAGCCTTGCTGGGAGAATGACTGTGGCCGCTCTTGGGGGAGGGCAGGCACTTTAGGAAAGCAAGATGCCTTCTTCCCAGGGAGCTGAGTCCTGGGAGCCAGGGCCTCCAGGGAGGCAGGCATCTTAAGGCCCTGAGAGCTGGCACCTCAGGCTCAAGGACACACTCTCCCTCTATTTTGATCTTCTCTGGCTAAATCTTGTGTTGGAAAGTAAACTAGACCAGCCTCCCAAGGATGGCATGAACATTAATCAGGGTAGTATCTGCAAACATTTTCTGAAAATCCTAAGTGCACAGTTTGATTCTATTTTAAACTTTGGGTAGTCATGCTTCAAGTTGGGATATGCCCGCCCTTGTGGTGTGCTACAAACCCCTGAAGTATTCTTAACTGGGTCCTTAATTTTTATTAGCCATCTAGATTCTGAAAAGGCACAACTCATGCACCAGAGAAACACTAAGATGTACAATACTCTACCTAGAAGCTATGCAGTTATTCAGAGATTTTATTTTATTCTGCATAGCTACTGTCTGTCAGCACACTAAGCAATTAGAGTGTTTCAGTCACTTTCAGTCTCTCTTCCTCTCAACAACCATACTAAACCTAGAAATTGACATCCACTTGGGCACATGACCACAAATTCATAAAGAGGAGAGTACTTTGGAGGGGCCAGAAGACGATCCGTTACCTCCCTGAGAACTTGACACAGTACCAGGTATACACGGAAGTCCTCCACAGCAGTCCATAACACATGGCAGCTGCTACCTGGGGCCATGATTCTCACCATGGCAACATGAAGTATGCTGGATGCATTATCTATTTCTAAAATTCTGTGAATCGGCTACTGCATTTTCTTTTTCTTTTTTAATTGGCTTTTTCTTTGTATCCAAGGCAAGGGAACCAGTCATCCAGTAAAAACTGACCTCAATAAGAAAGAGACACAAACTCTTCAGCCCAAGCTTCAAGTGTCTGTTGGTGTCAAGAACTGCCTTCATACAAATCTAAGTTTAGGTGATGGGTCTGGCTTCCTGAAGAGAACACCTCACCTGTTCCATGTATCGGAGCAGGGCCCCTCAGATGTGCTAAGTGCACACCCAGGCTGGAGGCACTTTTGTTCTTTGTAAAGCTGTACTTCTCACGTCCTCCCAGCCCCAACTCCACCGCACCTTTGCCACAAGGACTGCATGTGAAGAGGGAGTGTGATCAGAGAGAGAGCTTGCTAATCTGCATCTGTTAGATAATAAGAGTCTGGAAACTGCCAGGCATGGCAGTGCAGCCCCAGCACTCAAAAAGGGCAGCAGCAGGCAGACTATGAGTTCAAAGCTGGCTTGGGCCATATAGCAAAGCCCCATGGGAAAGGGAGAGGGGGCGGAGGGAGAAGCATAGGGAAGGAAAGGGAGGGACCAGAATAGATGGAATTAAAGACAAGAAAAACATAACCAGTTTTCCACCTTACACGCAAGGGCTACAGAGCTCTGCAAGTTCACAGAGCGAAATAAAAGAGGGAAGGACAGAGAAGGAAAGGTCTCTCAGGAATGACTGGCTCCTGGAAGAACAAGGGAAGACTGGCCCTTCACAGTCCATGGCTGCACCTCTCCCCATGTGATCCTCCCACATGTGCTGGACCACTGTGACACCATCTGCCACAAAGTCCTCATGGAGCTAAGAACAATATGCCATGCTTCTGGAACCCCAAACTGTGAGTTAAATGGATTTTTATTTGTGAATTGCTCATACTCAGGTATTTTTATTACAGCAACAAAATCCAGAAACAACAATCAGTGGAAGAGTGATGGGCAGAAAGGGGGCTTCCCAGAGTCGTAAATTACTTCATGACTAGCTTGACCCAGAGCTCTTGGAGTCTTAACGCTTGCATCAGCATTAATGTAACATCCACCTAAACTCAAATGCCCTGCTGGGAACAACAGTTTCCACCAGGGTAAACACTGCCAGATCTAGTCAAAGAGCAAACAGCAGCAACACCTGCACACTAGAGGATGAGGTTTTTAGTGGTCACATAGAACCATGTTCCAAACAGGGTCATGACAGCAAAACTGAGATGATAAACAGATATGTCTTCCAGATTCGCATAACAAAGGTTAAATTCTAGCCTCTCTATCCCATTTCAGAGGGGCATGAAAAACCTTGCCTCTGGAAGTTAGTCTACAGCTAATACGGTGTTGAGATATCATGAAACTGGGTCATTATTATGATTAAGTAACTATGAAAAGCTCCCTCCACTAGTAGCAGCTACTAAGTCAGAGCTACCACCACCACCACAGCTCCATCACCACCATCACAGCTCCATCACCACCACCACAGCTCCATCACCACCACCACAGCTCCATCACCACCACCACAGCTCCATCATCACCACCGCAGCTCCATCACCACCACCGCAGCTCCATCACCACCACCTCAGCTCCATCACCACCACCGCAGCTCCATCACCACCACTACAGCTCTATCACCACCACAACCACCACCACAGCTCCATCACCACCACAACCACCACAACCAGCAGCAGCAGCAGCAGCAGCAGCAGCAGCAGCAGCAGCAGCAGCAGCAGCAGCAGCAGCAGCATCACTAACCATCTCATGTAGCATTCCCTCTGAGCAGTCAGAAAAAAAATTGCAATCTATAATAGAACAGTATTCTCAGAGATGACTCAAGTTGGCAGGGCCTTTTTCCCTCCTGAAAATCTTCTAGCTATTTTAGAATCCTTCAGCTTAAAATCCCAGGATTTTGAGAACCCTGGGTCTCTGTAATCAGTGTCCTGTTTTCTTTGCTACTAGATCATGGAGAAGCAGATCTTGGCAAAGTGGATGGGCTCACAGAGATTAAAGAAGTGGATTTAGTATTACAATTTCTTCAAATTTCAAAATTAAGAACCTTAATACACATGACAGAAGGCAAGGCTCAGTTTGTATTAGAAGGAAATATAACCATCTTTGCACATTGATGATTCCCAACAGGACGTGAGGGCTCTGGGCATGCATAGTAGTATCAGGATCTAAAGTGGGTGTGGGAGTTTTATAAAATGCCTAACAAGAGAGCTTAGCCTTAAACTCAGAAGCAGGGAACACAAACACATGTATCAGACAACTCTTTCCTCACAGCAGACTAGAGGAGCAAGACAGAGGCTAAGCTGCCAAGTTCCCGTCCTGGAAATGCAGTAAAGGAAGAGTCCAGAGAAGTGATAGCCAAAGGAGGGGCACACCAGGCTACATATCTGTGTGTGGTACATGTTTTGCATAAGAATTATCATTCTTAACCATTCTGAACTCATTTCCGCAGAGAATGTGGGATGTAATGTTATAGAGCAGTAGTTTTGCAACCCATGAGTCATGGACTTCTTTGAAGGGTCGAGCAACCCACCCCTTCACAAAGGTCACTTAAGACCACTGGAAAACACAGATTTATATTATGATTCTTAACAGTAGCAAAATTAGTTATAAAATAACAACAGGAATAAAGTTATGGTTGGGGTCACCACAGCATGAGGACCTGTGTTAAAGGGTCGCAGCATTAGGAAGGTTGAGGACCATTTCCTTCTACGGCTGCAGTTACTTTTCTGTCTCATAAGTCAGCCCCCAAGAAGCACATCTGTTTCTCTTGCTATCTTTACATGCCATCACTGTGTAACTGGTAAGTGGATGCTTATCCCCTGGCACACACAGTTTAAAACATTCTGATGAATAGATTGAATTGCTATGGCGCTATTGGTGGCTGAGAGTCGCCAGTAGTAGAGAGAGCCATATTCTGCAAGGACCTGATCTACTATCTATCACTTACTTGCATGTCTATGCTTGTTGGTTTTGATTAATTTGACACAAACCTAGATGTATCTGGGAAGAAGGAATCTCAATTGAGAAAATGGCTCCATAAAACTGTCTTATGCAAGTCTTGGGCTACTGTCTGGATTAACAACTGATGTATGAAGATCCCAGCTCACTGTGGGAGGTTCCACCCCCTATGTTTGTAGTCCTGGGTTTCATAAGAAAAAAGAATAAGCAAGCCATGAAGAGCAAGTCAGTAAGCAATATCCCTCCATGGCTTATGCTCCAGTTCCTGCCTCTAGGTCCCCAATTTGAGTTCCTGTTCTAACTTCCTCAGTGATGGGACACGACCTGAGAGTTGTAAGCTGAAGTAGACCTTTTCCCTGCCCATAATGCTTTTGGATATAGTGTTTCATCACAGCAATAGAAACCTAACTTTGGCAATGTCTCTGGGCATAGTATAGTTGACACCTCAGTTTCCTGGAATGCTCTCCTCAGGGACTGTGAAGATCAGTTACATGGAGAATTACACACTCCTGAAACTGGACCCAAACACAGCTCAAATGTGAGCCCTGTCCGCCACTTCTATTGATAACCTTCATATCTCTGGGGTTTGATCAGAAAGCAACTACTAAATAAATGTCTTTAGGCTACTCAAGGAAAACATTTTTTTTAACAAGTCAACTAAAGCTTGCTTCCACCAAAGGGAAGAAAGGCTCTCTCTGAAGTTTGGAGTTGTTCAAAGGTGAGATAAAAAGGAGTCAGGTGGAATGCTTCAGGGTCCTCAGAATCACAAGTCCAACCCAGGACCACATCCAGGCACTGCTAGTTCTGATCTGACTGCCTATATGTGCACATCTATAGAATTTCTAAAGGCTGCAAAGCTGCTTCCTTCTATGTCTTGGTATTTCCAGAGCAACTGAACAGAATGCTTCATCTAGCTGCAAGTAAGCGTGAGAAATTTCAGCCTGATTGGTTTGTCTGGACCTATAAACAGATGAAGGCAGCTTTCAGAATGTGGATGGGAATCTCATCTCAGGCTACAGTGCACCAAGGTGGGGGTGAGTTCCCCTGTGCCAGGGAGCTCCTGGGAAAGGAGAGGCAGAGATGAGTCTGGGACAAGTGCAAAGTTCAGGTTCAGAACAATAAGAACATCTTCCCCTAAGCAAGTTCCTATGCCTGCTAGTATTTTGCTCATATTATATCCTTCAGTCTTTGCTTGCATTTAATATATGGATATTTGCTGACTTTATAAATTAGGAAACTGAAGCATAAAGGTACAAAGTAATTAATCAGTGTCTCAAAACTGATTATGTCAGAGAATGGATTCAAACTCAGGGATGTGTGACCCCACCTTTGAACTCTTAACTATTCATTAGTTTAATATCAAAATTGATCAGTTTTGGAGGTTAGTGCATGATTGGCACCTGGGAGGCTGAGATGGAAGGATTATTTCTATCTGCTCCACCCCCAAAATGTTCTAAGTTTTAATGTCTTAAAAAAATTAACAAGAAAATATTTTATAAGTTCTATTAAAGACTATATAATTTTTTCATAGCTAAGAATTATTCTTTCCTTTTTAAGATTTATTTTAGGTTGGGGATTTAGCTCAGTGGTGGAGCACTTGCCTAGTAAGCACAAGGCTCTGGGTTTACTCTTCAGCTCTGGGGGAAAAAAGGATTTATTTTTATATTTAGTTATGTGTGTGCATATGTCTATTACAGTGTGTGCCACATGTGTGCTGGTGCCCTCAGAGGCCAGAAAAGTGCATCTAGTCCCTGGGATAGGACTTACAGATGTTTGTGATCAATTCCACATGGGTGCTGGGAATCCAACTCAGGAACTCTGGAAGAACAGCAAGCGTTCTTAACCACTGAGCCATTTCTAATAGAATGTGAGTAAAATGGAGCATGCACACACTTCCATTAACCATTTTGTAATCGGTAACAACAGGTGTAAATGATCCTGCAGTATGATAGATATGTGCACAGTACGCTGTTCAGTTTGACAAGACAGGTTTTCAATGGTCCCATTTCCATCACAGACTTTGTTCTATTGTTTGCCTGTTCTGTATGTTCTGAAATGAACATGGTTTCACTTGAAGTTACTTTAAGCCACTATGAAAAGGGAAGGTATAGGCAGAAATGTCATCAGAAAATTGCTACATTAAAAAGAGAAAGGGCTAGTGGCATCAGTCAGTGGTAGAGCACTTGCCCAGAACCTTAAGTTCTGTTCCCTGAACCCTCAAAAAAGAGGGAGGAAGGAGGAGAATTGTGAGATGGCTCAGTGGGTAAAGGTACTTTCAACCAAGCCTATTAACCTCAATTCTGTCCCAAGAGTCAGCTCTACAAGCTATTCTCTGACCCCAACACTCTCACCATGGGACGCACACCCACAAACACACCCAAACTCAATAACTAAGTCTAATATTGCTATCAGTGAAAAGCTGCTTAAAATTCAGTTTCTATGGCGTGTTTTCACCGGGACCACAGCTGCAACACTCAAAGGCACACAAATAACTCGCAAATCTGGGCAACAAAACTTGCTTCTCTAACTAGATGATCTGCTGGTGCCCTAAGAAATCATCAAATACGCAAAGCCTCTCAGTTATCAGTGTCCAAGACAGGTCTTTCCCAATGATTCAGACTGACCAGATCTGTCAACCCTGG
Organism: Phyllotis vaccarum; assembly: GCA_033318265.1. Classification (NCBI taxonomy): domain Eukaryota; kingdom Metazoa; phylum Chordata; class Mammalia; order Rodentia; family Cricetidae; genus Phyllotis; species Phyllotis vaccarum. The sequence goes on along the minus strand of JARWLC010000009.1, from coordinate 116,961,258 downwards.
GCCAGCCATCTCCCTCTCTGCCTGTCTTTATTGAGTAACAGATGTTCTTACCTAGGTAGCCTAGGGCTTGTCCAGGCAGCCCGTTGGAAGCAAGCCTTTCTTCGGGGTTGGTAGAACAGTAGCAGTAAGCCAAAACAAGTAGGAAAGGCCTTCAGAACCCCCACACAAAAGCACGGGCTTTCCTCAAGCCCTCATCCACAGACAGTAATCCAAAAGCAAGCACTGAAGTCTACAGTAAACTTTATTACTTATTAATTATGCCTTGACCATGTGTAATACCAAGTACTGTCTTACGGTACTCTAATCGCCAAGCATCTTTCGTTTTGATTGATAGCTCCCACTCCCAGTGAAGAACATAGATTAGTTTCCCTCTAAAACAGGAAGGTCAGTGAAGACCCTGAAGCCTGGGTTACAGACTTACTCTCAAGCCTCAGCCACACTGAGTTAGTGACTTCCAAGATGGGGGGGGGGGGCGCTATGGGTATACTTTATTGCAATGATGGCAAAGAACCTCAAAAAAAAACAAAACAAAACAATAACAACAAAAAAAAAAAACCAGAAAGACGGCAACATATCTAGCAGAAGCTGCCAGTAGACAGCTCGGCAAAGTGGGGATGTCAGCAGGTACAGTTGGTCACTGCATTCCTGCAAATCCCAACCCCTCCACTCCCAGGTGATCATGGCACCTATCACTCTACCCTCAGAGTTCCGCTATCTTAACTATACCATGCTCCCCCAACTATGTTCTGTTTTGTTTATTCTATATCGATCGATTGTCAACCACCAGCATATCTGATGATTTAGTTAGTCATTTGGTTTATGATTTATTCCTTTCCTAATGAATTAGCTTGAAGAGGGCAGAATTTTCTGGTTGATCTCCACTGAGTTTTGTTTCTTCCTTGCTACATTCCCAATACCTAGACAACACCAGGTACGTGGTAGGCACTTGACTGCTCACCGAAGGCCACAAGACAGCAATGTTTGTGGTGTGTGAACCCCAACAAAGTTCGTGGGTATCAAACTCAGTTTCATCTCTTCTTTGGGTTTAAAGCAACAAGTGACTAAACCTTTGTTTCTTTTAGGGTGAATCAATCCCACAACTGGAAAGACGCCCCAGGAGACTGAGCTAGTCTATGCTGAAACCAGTTTGGGTTGTTGACAACAGATGCCCCGTTTAGTAACACATTCACTCTGCACACTCCAGTATTCCCCTCTGCTCAGCCCATCTGTTAAATCACCTCTGGATGCACGTCACAAAGTGTCCTCATCAGTAATTGAGCATGTATCCTCATGAGCATTGACTATTAAAAGAAAAAACCAGAAAACATTTTCAAGATTTTTTTTTTCTTGGATTCTTACCCTGCATTCACCTCTCTGATACAACTTCAACTGTGTTGTAGGCAAAGGCAGGTTTGGTAGGCATTCCAAGGGACCTGAGTCATGGTGGAATAGGTGGGAACCCACGGATATATGGGGGGAAGGGTGAGGGCCTATGGATATATGGTTCTATCTTGAGCCCATGGTCACCAGGGGAAGCAAACCTGGATGGTGAATGACATGTGGGGAGAACAGGATATGAATGAGGACAAGACGGAACCCTACTTGCTCTTTCCCATGCCCAGGCCTCAGATCTCATCCTTATTGAGTAAGTTCTAGGAACGTTCTACTTCTCATATGGTCCCTAGTGACTAGCCTTGTCTCCCAAGTGAAAATATTCTCAGTATCAGCTCTGAACCTCTCTAAATGCCTCCCACTAGGGTCTTCTCATGATCACATCATCTGTGTTCTCCAGTGGGAAATGCAGCCGTCTGAGTTAAGCTGGCTCAAGATCCCACTTGAAGATAAACCCAGACTAATAAAGGCTGAGTGCCCCCATTAAACAGCTGTCTATAATGCTGAGTTGAGCTAATGTACCTTTTTAACAGCTAAACAACTAGCTTCACTAAAAAAGACAGCCAATGGATAGACAGCAAGGGGAAAAATACAAAACGAAACTAAAGGAAAGACATCCACCCGAGAAGTGGGACACTCTGACTGCAAGTGACAATAAGTACCTGCAGTCACAACATTCTGAACTTCAGGATGGTCTAATTTTCATATTTGCATAACTGGGGATAAAAATGGCAATCTCAATGCTTCATGATCAGATCAGAAGTCTTTGCGTCTTGGGCAGAGGAAAAAAAATGCCATCCTTATAATAACCATGAGGCGGCTGCCAGAGATACATGTGGAGCATGACAGACTAAGAAAGGACTTGGGAATCACTGTGCTCTTACAGAAATGGGTATTGCCAGCTCTAAGTCCTCTGTCCCTCATCCTGCCTACAAAACTTTTCCCAGAGCCCTGGCCACCTTTACTGCTGTCTCTCCGCCTACTTTATTCCCCATGGAAGTAACCTTCTTTTTCCTCTTCTTATTTACGGAATCTTGTCCTCCAGGCAGGGCATGGCCACTGTGGTCTTGAAGTCAGAATGGGTGCAGCTGATCATCTACACACACCTCTAAGATGGAGCCACTAGCATTTCCTCATGAAGGCAGCACAGGAGGCTCTGTGTGAACCCCCTCAAGCTAGCTAGATAAATAACAAGTGCTAGGGAGAGGCTCTTCCTGGAGCTGCCCGTAGCTCCAGTGAAATCGTTAGTTCACAAGCTAGACCTGAGTGCGACTCTAGAGTGCCATCTCTTCTGCCCTGTTGGCCGCCACTCCAGTCCCATCTGAGTCCCTTCCTTACTGTTTTTCCAGACAGCACATATACGCTCCCACTTCCCTCTATCCCTCTTAACTCAAAGATGCTTTCTCCACACATCTCTTGCCACTTCCTAACCTCTGCTGACCTCTCTCCTAACCACAGGCCCTCCCCAGCACCCACCCTGTTTCACCGTGGACATTTCCCCAGGAGAAGTAACAAAATACTTGTCTGTGTGTCTGTGTCCATGTGCAGCCCATCTAATAAATATATCCAGCAACAGGATGGGGTTCTGCCTAGGTGATGCTCATAAGCACATGCAGAGGCAACTGACCCACACACAGAAATATTGCCTGGGGAGCCTGCGTTCTGACTTCTCACCCTGGGCTGGACTTGAGTAAACCTCCAGCATGCCAAAACTTTGTCTTCATTTCTGTGTGACTATGAGACTAGTCACGCTGCTTCACTGCTTCAAGGACTTTAAAATAACACAACTGCACGTCTGAGGCTATTTTTTGAGTGTTGTCATTGGTATGACTTCACACCCATGGGTGAGTCTCCTTCTATTAAAGGACCATTCCGTTAGCATTTACACAGAGGTAGACATAGGCATGCGCGCACGCGCGCTCACACACACACACACACACACACACACACACACACACACACACACACACACACACACGCTTGTTCAGCGCTCTTTTCCATGTGTTCCTAGTCAGGTAGACTTTGCCTAGGCCTGGTAGTTCCTGCCCCTAAACTTCTAGTCTTCCTTTTAAGATCTATCTTGCCTCTTCCTCCTTTACACCTTCTAACAAAAGCAGAAGCTCACTGGAGCATACATGCCAATGTCACACCTTCTGCCTGACGCTCATACAAAGCTGGCGGATTGTAGTCACTGTCACTCAGAGGAAAGACCAACTTCCCAGTGCAAGCAGAGAGCAGGGCTACCAGAGCAGGGAAAACAGAAGAAATCCCCTGGTTCCTATGTGGTGGGGGTGGCAGTGGCATAGCGTGGCATGGTGTGGCGTGGGGAGGTAGGGTGGTAAAAATTCGCCATTCTCTTTCTTCTCCTCATTTCTTCAAATTTTAGTGTCAACAGTATCCTGGTAACTTCAGCATCCCTGAGGGGAGCATTCTCTTATAAAAATAACTGTAATCAAATTACCTCCTGGTTACCATCAACCACTATGATATCCTGGGAGCATAGTGAGTATGCTGGGCCTTGGGTGTGTTTCTTCCAAAATGTTAACTGTTTACACACATCTACTGGGGGAGAGAGATGCAGGAAGCATTTGGGAGATCAGTCAATTCCACTTAAACCCCCTCTCTCTCTTGCTTACCATTTGGGACTAAGTCAATCACTAAGGAGGAAGCTCAGACACTAGAAATGCTGGCTGAAATGGAGACAGTCCCATGCTTCCTATCCAGTCACCTGTGATGACATTGTCCCATAAAGTTAATTCACTGCAACAGATTTTTTTTTTCTATTGAAAACAATCTCTCATCCTAACCTATTCACAAGTGAAGATGAGTTTCATAATACTGACTATAAATCATGATTCAAATGATTGACTTTAGGTCCTACCTGGTTCAATTTCATTTTCCTTGAAACTCTTTAGCTCTAGAAGACCAGAAAAAAGGCCTGCATTTCTGTCTAAATGCTAAAATACCTTTGAAAACTGCTAATCTTGCTCACAGACTAAGAAAAGTTACGAAGGGGAGCCAGGGCTAGGTGTTGGGTTGCTACAGTTGAGAACAGAAACCACCAAGGACTCATACATAACAGCTGCTGAGCAGGAGGCTCCAACACAACAGGCCTTACCTACAACTACGCAAGTACCTTCTGCTAAAAGTGGCTTTCTTCCTTCCAAATTCGTGTATCGGTTCACTTTCCCTAAGTGATGAGAGATCAGAGGTGCTGTTAAATTAATTATACTGTGTCCCTTCTCCTCCTCTCCAACTAATTCACTGTGAAACCCAAGGCCCTTTCAGAGGCTCTCTACATTCTGTGTGTATCTTCCAACTCTTCAGACCCCCCCCCTCCATTCCAATCAGAGCACTTCCTTATTTTCGCTAGAATACACACACACACACACACACACACACACACACACACACACACACCCCTCTTTCTGTCCTTCAAATCAAAGAAGCTTTCCCTGAGCATCCCGTGCTGCCTTCCAACCTTACCCAAGAGGCCCTCCTAGTCACCTGGGACACAGTGGTATCACCTTATTCTCTTCTCCTCGTTCACTGCCTTTCCCGCTGGAATACAGAAGAGGGGTGTGTGTGTGTGTGTGTGTGTGTGAGAGAGAGAGAGAGAGAGAGAGAGAGAGAGAGAGAGAGAGAGAGAGAGAGAGAGAGAGAGAGAGATCTGTCTTGTTCCACTAGAATGCAATTCCATAGGGCCCTGCCAGGTTATTTCACTGCTGCTTCTTGCTATTAAAGTAACAGGTAGGCACCCCAGCATTTTCATTCACCGACGAAGTGCAGAATTTAGTATAAAAAAAAAAAGCAGCTGTTTCTATAAAGGCAGAGAAGAAAACTAGCAGAGAGAGAGGATAGACATGCAATTTAATATGCAGCCAGGATGTGAACTAATATCCAAGGACCAATAGAGTGATCGTGTCTTTCTGTAAGCTTTTCACAAATGACGAGGGGGTCCTGAGTCCCTGCATGCTTTGTTAAGTTCCCAGGAAAGAGAAAATATCACTTTTGCCCTCAATAGTTTATAATCATATAAAGGCAAAGCAAAATACTAGTGTAAATTAATTCCACACTGTGTGCACACAGGGACACATATAGGGTTAGCAGAATGAGAGGATATCCTAAAGGATACTGGTGATGGTGGTCTTGAAGTGTGTGGGTAGGGGAACAGGATGCCGAGTCCTAGGGAAAACTGCTTCACCCACACAGAATGACAAATGATTAGCCTTGTTATGTGTGAGATGCAGAGAAGGTGACAGTGTGGCGATCCTGACAGTGGGTCCGGGTTATCTGAGAAGATAAGTTGGAGACTAGAGGGGTAGGGGCTTCAGTCTTGGTTCTGTTCCTCCTCAACTTGTGTGTTTCCATCTACAAATAATCACTAAAAACCCATGGAGAGAGAAAGCAAGCACAAGACTCCACAGGAAGTAGAGAGCACCCTTCAGGAACAGCAGCCAGTGCGTCACCGTGCTGTGTGTCTTGAAAAGCTTAATGTGCTCCCTCTGCATCAGCACAGACAGTCAACACCAGCAGGAGGTAGGTAGGAAGTGGGTACTATTCTCTATGTAGATGCTCTGTGTTCTCAGGCTCTGAGAGGCACCGGCCCCAATGCCACTCCACTACAATCAGTCACGTTAGGATTTAGCTCAAGAAGTTGGTCCAATACCTGTACCCTCCAAACTCTAGACCATATGTCCAGACAACAGAAATTATAATCAGGATGACCACAGTCATTTTGTGAGCTAAAAACCAGGGCACTCCTGCTGACAAAAGATTTTTTATCTACTTCTGATTATAAGAAGCAGTCAGAGATAGCATTTGGATGCCAAAGCAATAGGATTTCTAGGACATTTCATGGACACGAAGAAACAGAAGGTCTGCAATTGGATCTGCCCTACAAAACCAAGGCCAGGTCTTGAAAAATAAGCACATAGACAGTAACCAACAATTCTGACTTAGGATGCCACAGGTGCTATCGGAGAGTCAGCTTATCTCAGCCAGTCATAGAAGGCTTCCCAGGAAGCAAGCGATGGTCAGGAACCCAAAGCTGTTGTGAAAAAAGGAAATGTCATCCATGAAGAGGCTCTGAGATGGGAAGCAATGGCACTCATTACTAGGACAGAAAGCCTAACATGGAGGGACAGTCACAGAGAGGGGGAAGGAGCTTGAGATGAGGGTGACAGGCAGGACAGCTCTGGTGTGTGAGACAGACAGATAGGGTAGTACTGGGCACACAGACAGAAAGGAGATGCAGGCTACTGAAGAGTGTGCTGAGTTTAGAAGCTGGAGCCATTACATATGCCACAAAATCATGATGAGGGAGGGAGGGAGAGAGGGAAGGAGGGAAGGAGGGAAGGAGGGAAGAAAAGGGTAGGCTGTGAAAATGGAGGAAGCATGCAGGAAGAGAGGCCCATAAAATTTAGCTGAAAGGGGCATAATCTGGCTAGCAAGGCCACCAGGGAACTAGGCCACATCTGGACATAAAAATGACCTTGACCTTGGACAGGCTGGCTACAGTCGCCTCGTCAGGAGGACACAGCCAATCTGAACTCCATAGCCCCACACAGCTGCAGTTATCCACATGTGGCAGGAAGTGCCACAGGACAACTTGACACTCAGACCATGTACCCAGGGATTGTCACCCCAGACAAAGTACACACTTCAGAGACCCACTTTTTCCTGCAGCATCCAAGAGCCTCATTTTCGCCCATATATGGAAGATGTGAAACCACTGTCTTTAAACCATCATCCCTCCATAATCTTAGTTTATAAATTATGCTAATAAGGAAAGGGCCTGTAAACAACATGAATAATGAAATATAAGACGTGGACTTCATTTGATAAAATATTCATTAAAGTTTTAATTAAATGGGGGAAAGACACGGATTTCTGCATGAAGGAAATCCCTATGGATCTGAAGAATTAAAGCCTCTCACATCTGTTGCCAGTCAGAAGCTGTGGCACTGAGCAAATGGAACCATGTATGGAGGGGCTAGAAAAATCAAAACTCCTCTAAAAAAAAAAAATGTGAAAGTGAAAAATATAAACCAAGACCCTTCTCCAGCTCTTAGAAATTGCTATATCTCCCCCAGCAAAGAATGGAGTCTGCTCACCTCAAAGAAACTCTGAAGAAGACCTCGTTTATTAAACTTTCAGACTGGTTCCTCACCTCTAACATTTCAAAAACTAAAAAGCATATTTAAAAAAGAACTTCTCACAGGTGGAGTGGGTCTTGCCTGCTGCCCTCTCTATCCAGCTACTAGACAGCATCACAAATTCAATTTTTTGCTGTAACCTCTATGAACTCCCCCCTGCCCACAGCTTTGCAGAGAACCCAAATCAAGCAGATGCATCCTCAGGGACAATTATCTACAGATCTACCCAGCTATTAGGCCACCAGCCCCAGGCTGGAAGCAGGGCTTGTTCTGAGTCATTCTTCTGTTCCGAGAACAGCAGCTTCAAGTGAACCCTGATGGGTGAGTCAGAGAAGGAAGCCTGTCCCTGTGTTTTCAGTGTGCTCCACAGAGGGGTCCTATGAAAGCCAAAGGAGCAGCCCTTTCCCAGTAGGAGGAGGAGGAGTCACCTGCCCCTCCCCCAGCCTGTGCAGACTTCCTTTTATACACAATCAGTTGCTCAGTAGTAAGGGTCATAAAAATGCATGTACCTTATCACTGAAGAAATGCTCTGGAAATTTATCCAAAGAATTAATCCCAAAGTTGAGAACACTGTGAATATGTTGAAGAAATAGTCCTTATTGCAAGAGTGCATTGCATGAAGCTAACCACATAAACCGGGGTACAGCTTGGTGGGGGTGTGCACGGTCCTAGGAGTGGCTAGAGGAGTATGCCCACTGCTCATCAGAGTCCCAACACACACACAGACACAGTATCGACTTGTCAACAGCCTACTTAATGTCAGGATTGCCCTTTGGCATTACAAGATCTTGTTTGCAACTTGAGTAACAGTCTTTATTAAACAGACACGAACATAAATGTCTCTCTCCTAAAGGGATGGTTCCTGACCCAGGCTTTCCTTTTCTTTTTTTAATTCCTTCAGAAAGTATGGTAAATGAAAGAACACAGAATGTGGTGGCCTAATTAGTGTCTACTGTTTAGAATACTCACATATGTATATATATATAAATAACTGGCCCTTTCTTTGAGAGGTGTGGTGGTACACAGTCCATAATCACCACTTGAAGACAGAGGCCTGTGAGTCTCTGGGAGTTCAAGAACAGCTTGTTCTACATAGTGAGCTCCAGGCCAGACAGGACCACATAATGAGAGCCTCTCCCAAAACAAATGCAAGGAATTATCATTAGTGTTATTTTCCTGACTGCCAGATAGTCTCCACAATGACTTAAAAACTAAAAAGATTAACTTTAGTATTTTTAAATGATATTCTTTCTTGTCACTGGAAACAATGTAGAGTGCTAGAGAAACCAGGTAAGGAATTGTTACATCAAAGAAAATAAGGAAAACCAGAGAACTGGCAGAGTAGAGGACTCAGGACTAACAGCTGCTTGATTTTTCAAGGAAGCTCATGTGCATGGGCATGCTCTCTGTCTCTCTGTCTCTGTGTCTCTGTCTCTGTCTCTGTCTCTGTCTCTCTCTCTCTCTCTCTCTCTCTCTCTCTCTCTCTCTCTCTCTCTCTCTCTCACACACACACACACACACACACACACACACACACACACAGGCCACGGAGGAGCACCCACCTAGGGTCTGTGCCTCTGGGAATCCTTTTCAGATCTTTTATTTTCTTCCTTGTTTGGTTTAAGAAGTTCCAGCTATGGCTCCAAATTGTGCATAGGGTCCATGAATAATGGGTCAGAAAGCACTCTCCTCTTGACAATACTGGGACTCTCCTAAGGATTCTAGTGACAGGCTGGACATCTTGTTGATATGTGGACTGGGAATTAAGTCACTATAAAGTGCAGGGGCCAAGGGAGTTAATGCAAAGAAGAGTCTTCCACTGAGGTTTCCCTGCACTCACACCCCCACACCCACCCCACGTGGCACACCAAGCATCAAGAAGGCCTCTCAGCATCTCCTGGTGTGAGCATGCCTCCCTCACTGGGAAGTTGTCAAGGTCAAACCGGATGAGGCTGTAATAATGGCACTTTGGGCAAGAAAGGACCCTATAGCTGGAACTAGAGGGCTGCCTCTCCTCCCTAATGAGGTCATCCCCTGTAGAACAGTCAGTGGGGGCAGGTGGGCTCCTGGAAGACTCAGCCCCTGACCCAGCAGGGAACAGCTCCCCATGTTTGTTCTCCCTGCTTCAGTCAGGTGCTGGGTTCCTGACACACCAGTGTGTTGGGAAAGAGAATCAAAAGCAGGGCTTTGACAATACTGTGGTGAAAGTAGGTCAACTTGGCTTCAAGTTCCAAGCCTGGCCGCAGCCCAGAGTCTGCTTGTTTTGTTTCTTCCTGTCAAAAAAATTTTAAGACAATGACAATTCTTCTGGCATGGGGACTGTAAGTGGGCCAGCCATATCTGCTCAGAAGCAAATCCAAGCTACACACTGTTGGCCAGTGCCCTAGCCTCCCTCCCTGAATCCCGGATCCCCGAGTGGGAGGGCTGCTGACCTCAGAGGCCCCTGTCTCACCGGGGTTGTCAGCCCCGTGTTTCACTTTCCCTGTTTCTATTAATTAAACTTGATTTATGAAGCAAGCACTTCACCAGAAGTCTAGGTGCAATTCAACAAAAGCATGTGAAGGCAGCTAGCTCTGACCCACATTAAAAAAAAAAAAAAAAAAAAAAAAAAAAAAAAAAAAAAAAAGGAATTAGGCAGGGCAAATTGACACATCCTTTTCTTTTAAAAAGTGTGAAGAAAGGGTGTGAAGCAAGCTCTCTGTTCTTCAGGAAGGCCTCAACTCTGTTTATTGAGACATTACGTGTTCCTGTCAGTCTCTCTCTGCCCTCCCACAACTCTGCTTTCCCAAACCAGAACCAACAGAGACTCTAATAGAGTCATTTAGGACACAGGACAGGAAGAAGCCAGGCGCGCTTTGCAGATATACTGTCTTTTAAGCCTTACCTTAAGTGAATACACAAAGGACAACAGATGACCAAGAATACTGAAGAAGAAGAGAGATCTTCCTTAGGCTTCAAAGAGCCGCTGTGGGCTTAGCTGGAACAGAACCCCAACACAACACAACTGGACCCATGAGAAGATGTAATCTCTCCCTGAGCAGGGGCTGGCAAGACCGTTTTTCCTTCTGACTCCCATATTAGGGCTTCTAGGAATTGCATGGCAAGGGACAGGCGTATAACATACAGCACAGAAGGGCTTCAAAGGCAACAAGATGGTAAGGAAATGGAAGCCACCTGGGAAGAACACAGCAGAAACCACCTCGCTCTCCCCATCCCATCCCTTGCTGCTCATATCCAAAAGTTTCTTATGACACCTACTACCTCATACCAGTTACAGCTGCTGGTGTCCATTGCCTCCTGGCTAAAAAACTTTCTGAGGGTAGCACATGCTCTTTCTTCCTCCCAGTGCACTTACCAAAGCAGCAATGAGCTATATCAAAGGAAGGAGAATTGCCCAGAGAACTGGAGTAGAGTGGTGCTCACACTGGGGTGTCTAGATACCACCTGGGCTAGGCATTGCTCTATATGGTTCTGAAAGCTCATGGTCCCCCACACAGGTGTGGACCAAATAAGCAACCCTGGGACTCCTTCCATGGCCCACCCTTGCTCAACATAGGAAACCTAAGTATTCCTGAAGGCCCAAACCTGCCCGTTGAGGCTCTGCTGATGGGCCCTAAAATACTCACACTACAGCTGCTGACTCCAGCAGTGAACAAGGCCACAGAATACAGACATACTTCTTCTGAGTCTCCAAAAAGGACTCTGAACATCTGTGAAGGGGTGCACCTTGGTCTTACCCACAGGGCAGACTAAGCCAGACTGGGAAACAAATGCAAACCTAGCACCTTGCAACTCTTTAATGGGCCAGCACTTTAACAAGATGCCAAGGCAGTGGCCCACATCCCTGCACAGTGCTGGATATCTAGCGGCCAACCTGGTAGAGCCTCCCCCAACTCCCCGACTGTAAACAGTACAGACTCGCCAAGAAGAAAGCCCCTAGGGAGACAGACCATCAAGAAGCAGCTTTGCAGCTTTTGCTGAGCAAGAGCTGCTGCTGGAGCAAGCTGCTCTCAAGTCAAGGGAGGACCATGGAAGGAGTCCAAGCCAGCCCCCTAGGAACAGGCAGGGTTGCTTACGTGGCTCCACACCTGTGTCTGGGGGACCAGGAGGTTTAAGAGTCCTGTAGGGAGAAGGTGGCTCAGCAGCATTTGGAGGTGACAGCCCCAGGACTCAGCTTGCAGGCAGGATACACCAAGGACTAAATCAGAGGAGTGAGGAAGAGACAGGTAGGCAGCAAGACGATGGAGGTAATGTCTGCTCTCTTAGAGTCAGCCTCAGGCTCCCAGGACAGGAGAACTGATTGAAAAACTCTGCTCTGTTGCATTCTATTCCCCTTTGCTCCCCAAACAAACAAAATGATTAAGTATGAAACCAAGTTCCATAACATCAGTGTCCACAGAAGTTAAAAGTTTAGGGAATTTTGTTCCCAACTGAATAAAAAAAAAAACAAAAAAACAAACAAACAAAAAAAGAACAAAAAAAAAAAAACACAAAAAACATAGCCTTCACATCATTCAAAAGTTATAAATAAGTGTTTTAAGTTTATCTATATGCTACTTTTCTCTCTGAGGTTCTAGGGTGCATGGTCTTCCAAGGGTTAGCAGACTCTGAAAAGCAGAGAGGGAACATACACAGACAGAAACATGTGCACAGCTTTAGAGAGTCCTCGGATCACTTCATACACATTGCAAGGTTCCTAAGCAGCCTGCGGCCCCTGCTCAATAATCTGCTCAAAAATAAATCAATAAAATAAAATAAAACCTTGCTGCACACACCAACCTGTCAAGCTATTGGCACCAATGAGCTGGAGAGGAAGGGGAGGAGGTGGGGGAGGTGCAGGTGTCCCAGAGCTGCGGCCCACAGAGAGAGGGAGCTCAGCCTGCCCACCAAGCCTCCATTGGAGTATCCTTCTTGGCTGCTTTTCCTAGGACTTGAGCCCACACCCTGCTCATCCCAGGCTGGCTCCTCAGCCTGCAGCCTGCATGTGTTCCATTCCTAATCACACATTCTAAGTCAAATGCCCTCTTTTCAAAGCTCTGCCCCACCATCGAAGGCCTCAGGCCACAGAACATCCAGGGCTCTACTCCCTCTCAGCTAACCAGAGACTGATGAGTTTCCTAGACATTCACCCCTTTCTCTCTGAGCCAGGACAGGCCAAGAAGGTTATGTCCGCCATAGAAGAGGGTAAACAGGAGATGCTTGCTGCTAAATAAGATGGTAAGAGAAACCACAGGACAGAATGAAGGATTTACATGCTTATCAGAACATGAGGAAAGACCCTCCTATCAGACAGGAGGAAAGCCTTTCCACTGTGCTTAAAAGGCTGGGGCAGTCACACAGCAGGATGCATTCCCACCAAGACTAGAATGCTAAGTAGGGTTACAGAGCCTGAGCACACAGCACCATCAATGACGACCAGACAGAGGCCTCAGATGGGAGCTAACCCAGAAATCCACAAAGCCTGAGAAAGTAGCTGAAGGCTCCACTGCTTCAAGACATCCAGATGTTATCCCCGCTTCCAGCAACAGAAGCAGCCATGAACCTGATACGTGAGTAAAATGAACCAAACTTCAGTTGGTCTCTTCTCCAAAAGCCCCAGCCCAGGGGGCTTTCTGGTGCCTGAAGCTGAACTCACTGGCAATAGCAGAGGGTAGGGAAGAGAAGACAAGGCTCAGAGGTACAGGGCCAACCCTTAGTGGCTGGGTCTATTTCTTTCCCTGTCTTAATTGCCCTGTATTTAAATTAGAATGTTGGGTCATGACCTAGTATCTTTCCAGCCTTGACATTAAAGAAAGTATTTAGCATTTTCCCTGCCTCCTGGCCCTGAGTAGGTTACAGAGGCAATGTCAAAACAAGGCTTTCTAGTTGGCAATTCACTTTGGAACATAAAATACAAAATAACTGTTTAGAGACAGAAACAATTTCACTGTGTGTGTGATGTGTGTATGTACTTGCTTAGAACAATATAAAATATATATAAGGTTAATCTTGCTTAAGTGTCCACCTCCTGTGGACAGCTACGTAGAGTTTACAGTAGTTTCTAAGTTTTCTACACTGAAGGCATGTTTTTATTACACTCATTATGTATGTACTTATCTAGGCACAATAAAGTAACAGCTTTCCAGGAGACCATGGAGGAAGTATGTGCTCATTAGCCACGTGTCCAGTATCACAGGTTTCCACCACATTTTGATGAAATGAGGAGGCACTCATGTGTGTGTGACTCAATCAGTACCAAAAATACACGTACTCTCTCTTCTTCCCTCCCTCCTCCCTCCTCCCCCTCTCTATTATTGAGCTGCATAAGTCATCTTCAAGGAAGAGCAATGATCAGTAGATTGTGCAGTTGGACAGCAGGACTCCTGCTATGAGACAGGACTCCAGGCCTCTCTGAGGTGTGGCTGGTCCTGTGATTGCTCAGGCAGCCAGACCTGGATTTTCCAGTTCCTGGTCCATGTACTTTCTCTCATCTACGGGTGCTTCCTAACGTCACTGCCATGTGCCAAGCACTATGCTGAAAGTATCTATATGAAGCATATCTCTGAGAAGATGCTGAGCAGGAAAGATGAAGTAGAAATGAACAATCACCACATCTGTGCACACACTCACTGAACAAGTGTTAAGCACCTGCTCCATGCCAAGCACTGTAGTAAGCACGGAGAAGTAAATGTTGAATAAAACAAAGTCTACCTCTACCCAGCCCCTACTGCCAAGAACGCCTGCCCACCGAGGTAATGAGGGTACTCTAATATAAAGCTGTCTTTGGCCAGGAGGAAGTCCCCAACTCATACTCTGCAAATACTGGAAGTCTTCTTCTCTAGTGGGGCAAATGAAACGAATTCAAATGCACATTTACTTAATTGTCCAAACAAGTGCATACTGTATAGGCTGCAATGTGGAGAGTGAGGGAAGGCACAAAAGAGCTGGCCAAGTGTGAATGAAGTACTTTCTCTATTCACTGAGTTAGTGACTGAGAACAGCTGGCAGCAATCCTGGTAATTCAGTACTGAGCACTACTCCTGGAGGACTCTCTGTCAGTCGAACAGTGTACGGTGTTGAGTGCTCATCTGTCTAGGAAAGATTGGTATGTCAACACTGAGAACTCAGCTCCTAACAGTCAGTGGAAGAGCACAGAGCAGCACTAGGCAGTCAGTACTGAGCACTAAGTAAAAAGCACTCACTGTCTACGGAAGTACAGCGTCTCCAGATGAAATCAGACACAAGCCCATCATTGAGGACAAATAAGCAAGACAAGGGATCTGATTATTCCCTTGTTAAATTTATGGGCTTCCTATTTTTTCACATTTTGCATTCCTCCACAATCTCCTCAAATGAAAAATCCAGTTTTAGAGCATGGCATATATGAATGCTACCAATTTCTCATTCCTAAGAGTCTGTGCATAACAAAGAAAGCCATGTTGGTGACAGCTGGAGGACAGCCTCATGAGGGCAAGTAAGCCCTGGTGGTTATGTGTCTATACACCTGTCTGAAGCCTGTTTCAGATGAAATCTGGAAAGATGTAGCCACTCCTCTACCCAGCTATGGTAATACTGCTTCCCTCTTTTTCCTGAGCCTCATTCTGGACTCTCCTGCACAATTTGGCTTGTAGAATGGCCCCAACATCATTTCATATGTGGAGCACCACAGCCCTACCACACTGAGTGTCCTTGCAGCAGAAGGACTTGGCCTGTGTGCGCACAGACAGGAACAGTACAAGACTAAGGCTTGACAAGCATGGGCCATCTGCCCATCCCATTCTGTCACTCAAAGCTCACCCGACAGAGACAGAACTGCCAGCAGCTGGCTGGGAGCAGAGGTAAAGTCCAGGACAACCTTGATTCATGCACGGGGAGGTTTTGAAGTCACTAAGTGGATACAGTTTTGTCCATTTCTATGTCAGCAGAAAATAAAATAAATTCCCCCATGAATCTTTGTAAGAAACAAAAGCCACTTCCCGAAACTTTGCAAAGGATATCATTTCCTAAATGATAAGGGTTTTTTTGTTTTTTTGGTTTTTTTTTTTTTTGGCTCAGATGTCAAGCATGAGGCATCTTTAACTGGGGTGCCCTATAATAACAAAGTCTTTTAAGTAAAAGAAACCAAAATAGAAAACTACTTGGGGAGTAGTTTCAAGTTAATTAAGGATAGAGAAATTTGATTATGATTAACTGAAGTTCAAGTTGTGATTTGCTGTTCTTAACATGGTTGCTTGGTCCATCTGTTTCATTCCAGAATGCTTCAGAATGTCTTTTCTGGTTATTTTATATTTGTTGAATAAGCCTGCCAATGTCAGCTCTAGCTTACTGTTGAGAGTAAAAATATTAAGACAGCCTTTTAAATTGCAGTTTGGAATACCAACGTTCTCTGTGGAAGTTACCTACAGCCCTGGCTCAGAGAAGCTCTGAACCAGATCCCTTGGCCAAGAACTCAATGCTAACTCTGGCTTCTCATCTTTAGCTGTGCATACTGCCTGGACCTTGGGCCTGGCCACACCTTTAACATGCCACTCCCACGGTGCACCATCAGTAATCTGGGAATTCCAAAGTAGCAAGATGTGAAGCCAAGAACAAGGCCCTGTCCAAGCAGACACATACTTGTGATATCTTCCCTCGAGAAGGAACCTCTAACAATCATGGCACTGTACCTGAATTCTGTTACTGCGGAATCTCTACCATGTGGCCCTCCGACCTCAAGGCCCAGAAACACACATTACACAGAATCATCCTTCACCATTCCTCCTTCAAGGAGGAGGATGAAGGCTTCCCTCCTCTGTCTTCATCAGGCCCCATATATAGACAACTCTCATCTGAGACTCTTTCATGTTGTTTCTCTACCAGAGCAAGAAGAGTGGCAGACACAGAGCCTGGGATAAATTCAACATCAAGAACAAATGAATCTGTTCTATCTCCCTCACTTCTGCTCAGCCATTCCATCCCACTTTGCTCCCTACTGCAGGCCTAGCTCAGATGCTACATTCCCGATGTCTCCCAGTGGGATCCAGGCACTGGACTGGACTTCCTGGGATGTCTCACTTCCCTAATCAGTCTCTGAAAGACAAGTATCACATTTTCCCTCGTTCGTAGTGTATGTACTTTTCATATTCATAAAGTCACGTTCGCAAATGGGCCATGAAAGCACATACAGAACTAGGAGGCCTAAGTAGACCATAGGGGAAGACAACTGTGACCAAAGGGAGGTAGAGAAGCAGAAGTGGGTCCAGGGGCACGGCACTCTTCTTGTGTTTCAGTGACCACTCTACCTAGTGAGTTCTAGGAGAGCTAGGACAACCCAGTAATATAAGTAAGACCCTGTCTCAGAAAATAACACACACACTGAGTATAAGGCACACCCACTGTACACCAGTCTCTAGGTATACATCGTTCACACTCATCCACTCATTCAAATTTGCAAAGGGTCCACTGGGCCTAGAACTTCCCAACTAACTGAACATCATACAAAATGGGAACAGATCTTACCCTCTGTCCCCAACAGGCCTCTCATTGTAGGGGAAGCCTGACAATGAAGAATATTAAGAAGTAAAATGTAAATGGGATAATGGATGGGGCGACAAGACAGATGTATGAGCAGTAGGGAATGTTTAAGGATCCAAAAATAGCATCACTTGAAAGGTCACTATGTGAAGGTCAAAAGGGAATGAAAGCCAGTCAGGCAGAAATGACAATTAAAGAAAGAAAAAGTTTTAGATGGAAGGCTCAGCAAGTACAGAGGCCCTGGGGCAGAGCAAGTCTGGCATGTGTGAGAAATAGCAAGGAGACGGAGTGGCCAGGGTGGACACACCGAGAACAATCAGAGACTGGCAAAGACAAGAATGAGTCACACCCGTGAGCAAGTGAGACAGGGCCCATCTCTGACAGAAAGTGGGACAGAAGATAACCAAGCCAATAAGCGAACAAGGATTAAGTAATGCAATAAAGGAGGAGAGAAGAGGAGTCAGCTATGGTGACAAACACCTGTAATTCTAGCATTGGGAAGGTAGAGGCAGAGGGACCAGGAGTTCATGGCTACCCTTAAGTTCAAAGGAAATCCAAAGCTAGCCTGGGCTATGTGAGATCCACTCAAAAACCTAAGGGAGAAAATGAGGAGGGGAATAGAGGGATAGAGAGTAAAAGAGAGAAGGCAAGCATTAATTAGAGCTGGCATTGTGATCTAGAATGTTCTATTGAATGGGAAAGACATGGACTGTACAATCACCACATTGGCCACACTGTCTCATAATTAGATTCACAGTAGAGTTCACTGTACTATGCAGAGATACAAACTGCTAGGTCTGAAAGACACAAGGTTACTGTCCCACTTAGGGTTCATGGACAATTTAAACACACACCCGCACTTGTGGTTCAGTGCTTGTCATCCTGGAAATGGGACAATCACAGCCCTTCCTTTCCCAATGTCCCCACCTCCCCCTCAGACTCTCTGCCAAGACAGAAAGCTTCGTGACATCAGAAATAGCCTGTGAGACTCAGACACTCCTAGCTGCTTCAAGCAACCATCCGTCCAGTGGTTCCAGGTGGGCCGTGCAGGAAGCTGAGCAAGCTGATGGCTGCACTGCTCAGTCCTGGCCGAACTTAGTATTTAGGGAATGTATCTGTTTCTGTCTAAATAATGACTTGCCGTTTCCTAATTCTTCATATTATCTATGAAGATAACCACAGCACCAGGAAGTCAGAAGTGAGAGAAGTCAGTCACCAAACATTTCCCCCGGCTAGGACCTCCCTGCCTTGCTGACCCTGACCTCTGACCCAGGGCACAGCGTGCTCACAGGTGACAATTTCAGGATGAGGAACTCTAAGACAGTTCATGAACTTGTCCCTAGTCCTTCAAGGAGAATATGGACTGATGAGACAGATGAGTCTCTGGCGGGGACAGTTAGATTAACTGAATCACAGGTCACTGTGTGACCCATCTGCCTCTACCCAGCTCCTATCTTGTTTTGCTGAGAAGCCTTCCTTGAGTCTGTCTGCCTTTCTTAATCCCAGATGCTCTGAAATCACAACATCCAATTCATCCTGCTCATCCCACACATGCCACATACTGCACATTGGTATCTAAGCCGGTCTCAACTGTTCCCATGTTGATCTTGCTTTATCTAATAGTGTCATTCCATGTGCTTGCTTCATGTGCACACACATGAACATATAAGCATATGCTACATAAATGTTCCTATGTATCATTTCAGCAGCTCTGTTCAACTTCCCAAGGCAGGGACTTTCTCATTTCTCCTTCCCCTAAACTGATACAGTTCATAAACAATTATGAATGTGGCTGCTGTTGACAGTTAAGATGCAAAGCCAGAACATTCCTTAAAATCTTGTTAAGCCTGTTTTGAGTATGTCTTTAGGAGTGTCACCTATGTGTCCCACGGCTCTCCTTCAGGACAATCGATATAAGAGTTCAGAAAAGTGTCTATAGGCTGAAGACATCTAACCAGGCTGTCGTTAACTGCTTGTTCTATGATATGGGATTATGCTCTATGCTCACACACAGTCATTTTGGAAAGGGTCTTCCTTATAATATGGGTTCTTTCTTAATCATTATTAGGAGGTTCAGTTCCTCAGAACACTCCATTCCAAAGCATTCCAGCTAAGTAAATGTTACTGAAAGGCAATCCTTGAACTTGGTAGCAGAATAAATTCCTGAAAGGGGAGGAATCTGAAATACAAATCCAATCAAATTTTCACCACAGAAACAATTCTGTGCTTAAAAACCAACTACCAATCTTTTAAAGATTATAAACTTTAACTAGAAGATTTTCAAAATGGGGGCTGGGGAGATGGCTTGGTGGATGAAAGGTTTGCTGCATGACTTGGGGCTCAGCATGTGGCTTCCCAGATCCCACTTCTGCTAGGGGCAGAGCTGCAATCCTAGTGCACGGGAGGCAAACAAGGCACTTCTGGTGCAATCTGCATCCAGAGAGGCTGAAACAGTGAGCTCTGGATTCAACTGAGTGACCTTGCCTTGATTTAAGAAGTGAACAGCCATCAAGGGAAAGCTTGATGGATCTTGGGCCAATACACACATGTGCACATACATCCACACCCCCACATTCATGTACCACACACATGTAAATACATACTACACTTGTCTTAGGGTTTCTATTCTGTGATGGAAGAAACACCAATTTGGGGAGGGGGGTTACTTGGCTTATACTTCCATATTGTCGTTCATCAGCAAAGAAAATCAGGACAGATACTCAAACAGGGCAGGAACTGGACACAGAAACTAACGTAGAAGCCATGAAGGGGCGCTGCTATCTGACTTGCTCTCTGTGCTTGTTCAACCTGTCATCTTCTCTCCCCCACCCTCACCCCCAGACAGGGTTTCTCTGTATAGCCCTGGCTGCCTTGGAACTCACTCTGTAGACCAGGTTGGCCTCAAAGAACCCAGGACCACCAGCCTAGGGAATGACAACACCCACAACACGCTGGGCCTCACCCAATCACTAATTTTAAAAAATGCCCTACAGGTTTGACTATAGCCCAATCTTATAAAGGCATTTTCTTTTCTTTTTTAAAATAAATTTATTTATTTATTTAATTTACATCTCCACAGTTTTCCCTCCCTCCTGTCCTCCCAATCTCTTCCCCACACCCCATCTCTGTTCCCACCCCGCAATTCACTCCTCCATTTCTGTTTAGGAAACACCAGGCCTTCCACTGAGTATCAACAAAGCATGGCTAATCGGGCTGCAGCAATACTAAGAACCCCACATTTATCAAGGCTGGGCAAAAGTATGAGGAACAGGGTCCCAAAAGCCAGTAAAAAGTCTTCCCAGCTAGGAGTTCCACAAAAGGATCATTTTCTTAACTGAGGTTCCCTCCTCTTACATGACGTTAGCTTGGGTCAAGTTGACATAAAGCTATCCAGAACAATACAAAATACACATGCATAAACAAAAAATTCAAAATAATCCTAAAGAATCCTAAAGATCACATCTCCATCCCTGATAATCACGGTACTTAAGAAGTACCTCTGATATACACAGTGATGCTGCATTATACTGTGTACTTAGTACTCCATCTTTCCCAGTGGCCCTACCAAACAAATATTTCACTTTAAAAATGAGAAAACCAAGGGCCTTGCCTGCTATATTTGACAAATGCACTGAAGCTATTTAATAGCCAAGCAAGAATTTAAACTCAAAGGTCTTTGATTCTAAAGGCAAAGATCTCTCTGCCCACACCCTGCCTCCCAAACCCACTACCAACAGCTTCCTAAGTCAATCAAAGAGAGCACACTTAATCCTGGAGACCAAAAATGCCTGATTATCAGTTAAGCATAGATGTAGAGAAACAGTCAGATCACTTTATTCAGTGGATTTACTAAGAAACTGATGAACCAAAGAGCATCTGTGAATAACTAAATGACTCTGGAAGTAGGAGGAGGTAAGGAAGGGCATCCAAAGAAGTGAATTAGTCAATTATTAGGGCCTTCACTGTAAACTAAACCTAAGTCCTTCATCCAACAAAGTATCCATTAAGAGCCTACTATGGGCCAGACACCTTAATAGGTGCTATGGATGCAGAAGTCAGTAAAGACCTTCCTGTAAAGGTCACACTGTTCTGTCACAATTTTTAGACAGTCAGTTCCCACATGAGCTCTGAAAGAGATAATGTAGGGTAAGCAGACAGGCCACACCTCTCCAAAAGCAGGGGAATATAAGAGCCTGAGCTAAAGGCAGCTTCTGGGTGGATATGAAGTCCAGAGAGGTAAAAACACTGAAGGCAGCATACTGATAGATTAAAAACAGTGTCTGAGCACTTGGACAAAGCAGAGGCCCAGAAGAAATCTGGAAAGAAACCTAAGAGGGATCAACTCATGAGTCTGAGGGAACATTAGGAGTGGAGCAGCCTGGGAGCCATAGGAAGTGTTAGATGTGGCAAACATGTAAAACACATCTGAGGGATCCAAGACAAGTGGGGATTAGGCATCTCTACTTCTACTAGGAACACAAAGATCGCTGGTGACTGATGGGAGCAGCATCCTAGAGTGGAGGGAGCAAAGGCCTGACCATGAGTGTGAAGAGGAACAGAACAGGGTGTATATAGAAAGCAACTGAGAGAATCTTGTCATAGAAGAAAAATAAGGATATATCTAGTGGCTTAGAGGGGCTCAGTGATGGGTTTGTTATCCACATAGAAGAAAGCAATAGCGTATTTCTACCCTGACTCAACAGATCCAGTATAAAATGATTGTAAAAGCTAGAAAGAGACAGGAGGGCAGCAGTGACATGCACTTTGACAGGCAAGTCTGGATCAACCTGGCATGCAATGGACAAAGACAGCTAGAGGCATGGTCAGCTGTGGGCACGGGCAACTAGCTTCACTGGCAACTAAGGGCATAGGCAGCTAGGAGCAAGGACAGCTAGTGGCAAGGGGGACTAGAATTAAGAACCACCAGGGGAAGGATGGCTAGAGGCATAGGCATCTAGGTCTCTGGGTGGGTAGAGGCAGTGGGGAGGCTGCAACACTGCAAAAGGAAATGTTGACAGAGGGTGATGCTGAAATGCAAGCTGCTTCACTGCTGGTGGCTTCAGTTTTCCTCAGAGGAATGGGAAGGAAGACCGTCAACAGCACGGGAGGGAGGGGTGCGCCAGAGGCTTCAGGAGGGAAGAGAACACGAGAACCACTGTCTAGGAATAAATAAATACAGTATGGCATTACGTTCTTGCTAGAGGTCAGAGATCATTTTAAAGAACACCAGCTGTCTTCACTGTCTGGGGGTGGGAGGGGGGGTCGAGATGGACATGTGATGGTGAAGAGTTATAGCAGCCATAGACGAAAATTAATCCAAAAGGAAGCAGTACTGCCCTGTCATCCTGCTTCAACTAAACGTCAGTTTCTAAGGGAATCATCTCTTGTTAAATCTAAACAGCCTCTCTTATTTCTGCCTCTGTTGAGGGAGGATCCGGTTCAGCAAGGTAAGTCTGAGTCTGCAGCACACTGGCACCAGGCTCTGGCTCACTATGTTCCTTTGAGGAGAGAAAACCATAAACCAGAGCTGTCAGTATCTACACGCTCTTGCCACAATCCTGCCTGGCAAAACTGACCATATACCTGACCTGGCTTCTGCCTAAGTGCCACCCAGCCCCACTGCAGGCTGTGTAGACACAGAAGATATGTCTATAACTGCCTCATTCACGTAACACTCATTCACAAAACATTTCTACAGTGAAGTCTTAGTGAGGATTTCCAAACTAGAATTTTTTTCTTTATGACTATGGAATGTTCTGGGGTGGCAACACTGTCCTACCCAGCCCCATGGAGCTTTTATACTAAAGTGTAGGAGATTATAATTGTTCTGTAATCACACACTTGAAGCTAGATTCTGGTGATGAGGGAGCGTGGGGACACTGCTGTTTGTAAATGTGTCTAAGTTCATTAGGATCACAGGGAACCTTTAAAAGTAGAAGTAGCCATTTACTCGGTAGAGACTTCAAGGTTGACATGTATGAATAGCCACTAGGAAGCAGGTACATTACTCTGGCCCTGCTAACCAGGATAAGAAGGTCGGGAGAGCAACAGAGGCTCTTTCACAATGAATACCTGCTTGCTCCTTCAGATCCTGGATGGATGGGATAAACAAATCCTGTCATCTTAAAATAATGATTGGACAGCAAATAGAAATGTCTTACAAACTGAATTTAACATCAGCAATGAAACATGAGTGAGCATTTACTGAAGCTATGAGTCACATATCTGGGGCCACACTAGCCACCAAAGAAACAGTAATGACAAAGAAAGGCTGGTCCCTTTCCTCAGAAAAACCACAGGAACAGAATTTTATTACACAGGACTCAAGAAAAGCACATAAAGGGATCGGGATGGAAATGTTACCTCAGCCAGCAGTCTGCATATGAAATCACACTGCTAATTTACTGCTCTCCTCCCTAGAGAAGACAGCCTCTACCCAGTCCTTGTTAACAGGTAGCTAGGCTCGACCACAAGCAAAGCAGTGTGTGAGGCTCAGCCCTAAGCCCCGAAGGAAGACAGCAGGCACAACAGAAGGGGGAGAAATTAAGACAGACCTTTGCCTCAAGATACTTGGCATGTGACAAAATAAATATCCTTGCAAAGAGCTGCTCAGACAGGGTGTGCGTTCCAACAGGGGCAAGCCAGGTGCTGCACGGCGGGGCAGGCAGTGCGTGCCTGCTCCAGGGACCCTCTTTTTACTCTCTGTTAAGCAAGCCTTTTCCTGATAAAGAGCGACCCAGGGATTCCTGAGTCCTACACTGGCCTAGGCACTAAAGGCAGCATTGAAAACGGCAAAGTCCCTACTCACTAGGAGATGGCAGGGTATTGGGAGGGAGGTGGAGAAGAGTGCAGACAATAAATGCCAGGGGTTCCAAGTGAGTCACACAAAGGATACCTGTGACCAGGGGTGAGTTAGAAAAGACTTTTCTGGGGTGACATTTGAGCTGCAAACCCCATGATTAGGGTTGACATAAATATACCTAAAGAAGTACATCCCAACTAGAAGGCGGGAGGGGCAAAGCAAAGCCAGGGGTTAAAATGTGCTCTGTGTTTGAAAAGTGAGCAGGGAAGCCATGTTGGCTGGTACAGATGAAGAAGAGACAGTATTATTGAGAATGAAGGGGAGGACTAGACTAGTATATGGCATTTCTCTTTGGGCTGTGCTAAGACCCTGTCAATGTGAAGGCTGCAAAGGCTTTGAAATACCAAGCTTTTCTTGGAGATGCTTTCCCTTTGTCTAGAAATCTCAAAGCACATCTATAAACCTCCACAGTGCTTGAGTGTAACTCAATGGCAAAACACTTGCCCTGAGTGTCTGAGGCCCTGCATTCGACCCTCAGTGCTGTGAGAACATAGAGAGCCTAATCACTTTGGACAAAAATGGTGGAAAAGGCTGTGATCTGTACAGGAGCTGTTGACATATGGGGTATTTACAGCATAAGAGAAAGTAAAACAGGTATTTCTATGGAGAGACTCCCAGAAAAGGGTTGCCCAAGCCTGAATAGGTACATTATACATTTTCTTTGATGTTGGTCTTGTGTAGAAGCCAGAGGACTAGATATATTCCCAACTCCCGAGTCCGCCAGTCCAGCCTCCTCCTGTAGAATCAAAGCAACATTAAACAGCAAAGCATATGCCAGCCGCTGGACACCAATGGGCTACTTCCCACTTATCACACAAAGCAATTCGACCATAAAGGATGATGTGCGACTCAGGAAACATGGCTCCACATTCACGGTGTTCACATTCCTCCAGACTTCCAGAATTCCTACTGCACCTGACCCTTAAAGAGGAGAACACTAGTCCATCCAGTGCCTTTCCTTCCTCCTTGGCCTCCAGTTACCAAGTGTCAAACACCTTCTACAGGTCACGCCATATCCACTGCAAGAGCTCCCATCCTGCGTTCAAGGCGCTCACATGAGATCACAGAACTTTGAGGAACAAATGACCTTAATGCCGATGAGAAATGATGTTCCTGAGCTCAACATGCACACACTGTTGTTTTTTAATCTGTTAGTTTTCTTTCAAAGGGTAAGAAACTTTCCAAGGTACTTTTGATAAAGTAAAGCAAGATGAAATTATTTGAGCAGATATCAAGAATTGTTATAAGAGTGTAGTTTACTCACATATCATGATGCAAGGAACAAACAGACAGAAAGACAAAGTCAGTACCGACACAAAACAGAGACTCCAGGAAAAGCTGGACATATAAGGGGGTAAAACTGCTGTTGTACAGAACCAAACAAAGGTTATCCCATGCATGTAAGTCACCTGCACCGGAACAGACAATATGGAAAAGTGCTGAGCCAGAGCCCAGATCCCATGTCACAGCACACAAAAGTTAATTACAGTAGCATTCAAAGACCTAAATTCTTTTTATTTTATTTATTTATTTATATGTGATTTTTTTTATTTAAAAATGCTTCTTTCTCATACCCTTCACTGTTCTCCCTCCTCCCTTAGCCTCCCCCACCCATCCCTCCATCCATTCCCCAGGGAGGGCAAGGAATCCCAAGGTGAATCAGTTAGAAAAGACCTAATTTAAAAAAAAAAATTAGAAAACAATGCACAGATGTTGTAACAAGCTGGGACAAATTATTAAAGAAATCTCTTATATGTATGAACGTTTTGCCTGCACGTATATCTGTGTACCACTTGTGTGAGGGTGCCCACGGAGGCCATAAGAGGGTATCATCTCCTGGAACTGGAGCTGGAGCTCAGTGTGAGTGGCTATGTGTGCTGAAAACTGGGTTCTCAGAGGAACAGTGGTCCTTGTAACTGTTAAAAAAAACTTCCTGTAACACAACTGCCTATAACCCTAGTTTAAGGGGATACACACTGTCTTCTACCCTCTACAAACATATGGCATACATACATATATGCAAATAGACAAGTCAGAAACTAGAAAAGTGTATCTACTACATATAATCAGCAAAGGATTACTTTACACACCATACAAGGAATTTCCATAAATCTGTGAGAAACCAACACTAAAGAAGAAAAATGGGCGGGAAACTAAACAAACATTTTACAGTAGTAGAAAACTAAGTGGTGGTTTTAAAATATGTTCAATGTTATTAGGCACTGGGGAAAAGCATAATAAAATCACAATGACAAACCCTTTCAGAACAATTACTTTGAAAATTTTAAATTCTGACATCAAGCATCAGCACGGATATGAAGGCAGTCAGACCACATGCACTCTACTGAGTAAGTTCAAAGGGGTAGAAGCCTGTGGAAAGTGAGAGTGCACACCCTAACCTTACCACCTCACCTCCAAGTAACCCTTTGCACATGCACACTAACAGAAACTCAGGTAACAAGAGCCATCTGAACCAAAGGGAAACAGACTAACACAAATACCTACCAACTGCAAACATGCAAACAGATGGACAGCAGATTTAAACAAATACATTATAGGAAACGTGCTGAACATGATATGGAAACAGGAATGGGAGAGCATTCTGGTGGGACAGTTCTTATCTCAGATGTCTCTCAGAGTCCTACATTAAAGGTCTGACCACACAGGGTGGTGCTATCAGGAGGTGGGGGAGGGTTTTTTGCTGATTTTATTTTGTTTCTGTATATGGGTTTGTATCCCCTGGAGCTGGAGTTACAGTTGTGAGCTACCAGGTGGGTTCTGGGAATCAAAGCTGGGTCCTTTGAAAGAATGGCATGGCATGTTCTCTTTACCACCGAGCCACCTCTCCAGCAGCAAGGTGGGGCTCAGGTGTCATTGAGTGCGTGCCCTTGAAAGAGACTATAGGGCCTAGACCCTTCTCCATATATTTAGTTGCTAGACAAGCAATTAGTTGTTTGCTCTGCCATGTACTCCTGGACAGCCACAGACAAAAAGCAATGGGGCCAATCAAGGACCGGCCCCTCCAAATCCATGAGTCACGATAAACCTTTTCTCTCTATAAGTTGATCTTCCCCAAGTGTTTTGTAATGGAAATCTAAACACAATCAGTATTATTTTATTTATTCAAACGTTAAAGCTTCAAAGCTAAAGAAAATGTGGCCTAAGAATTAGTATTTATGACAAAACATTCAGTAAGATTTTCTGGTAAAGTGGCAGAGTAAAGACACAATTCATGTGACCTGATTAAGGAAAGAGTCTCTACAAAAATCAACAGCTGTATCATAGACAGGAAAGGGGGTGCTGAGGGATTTAGAAAGGGGGTAACAAAAAGAAATTGTAAAACTACCCAGAGAAAAACAAATGTCAACAGCAGAGCAGGCAATGGAACACAAAGCAGAAAGCCAAGCTGAACACAGCTCATGAATGGAGCTGAGCAGCTCCCAGAAGCAGGAAGGCAAGGAGGCCCTCCATCCTTCCCTCCCTCGAGACGAGCCACAGCCCTCACAAGCTTCAGCTCCAGGTATGGGTTTTGGTGAGATGTGAGTGCCTGGTAGATGGGGTCCACCATGGAGAGAAAGCCCATTTTGTCTCTGAATGACTCTGAGGCCAGTGGAGTTGGTTACCACCTTGAGAAGTAACCTACTGTTTAAAACTGAGCTATCCCAGGGTCCTGACTAGAGTGTACCACCATAAATTAAGGAGCTGGAATTTCACGTGCCATTGTCCCTGGCAGGAATAGCCTTGGGAGTCAGTCCTAGAAAGAAGGAGGGGCAAACACTGACAGGCTGGAGAGGAAGGTGGGAGGGAGCTCGGCTCAGGTTGGTGTGCAGGAGCATAGCTTGTGGACTCTAAATGATCTGGAGTGTGATAATCCCAAGCCTGAGGTCAGAGGATACATCAACCTCTGGAGGCTCCTAGCTGCTGCTCCAAACAACGAAGATCCAGCAGTATGCAAGACACACAGGATCCCATCACCACAGCAAAGGATCAGCATGACAGAGGTCTTCAGAGCACACAGACAGACACTACCTCTACAGACCTCAGCCTGTGGCTGCTTCCCATAGTCCATCGTCCACATCAGTCACACCTGCAAGGATGAGGGGGCTCTTGGCAGGGTTACAACCTCCCAGCCCACAGACTGGAAAGCTAAGCATGACCAGCACAGAGGAGAAAGTGTGGTCAAGTGTGGTCACTCTCGAGGACTCCACACCAGCATAAACCACAGACAGCAGCTCAGGAAGGAAGCTGCCCGCCATGCTTTTCTTCCAGCTTTCTGCAGCGCCTTGCGCACCCCTTTTCATTTGTACTACTGCACTTTTAGCAGTAATTTTTAGTTTGTATTTTTTTTATATTCTCTTTCATAGATTCATCTAATTTTGTTTATGCACATTTTCACTATTAAGCAATCTATCTGTTTCCTTTTTTATGTCCCTGTATATCCCCTTTTCTCTCCACTCATACCCCTAGTAGCATTCTACTTTACCTCATTTTTAAAATAAAATATGAATATGTTTTTATTTTTATTACTCTTCTTACATTTACCAAATTCTGCTTTAAAACTTTTTGATTATTGTAACATCTTCTTACACCTTCATTTGTTCTTATTCTGACTTCTTCTGGCCTCATGATATTCTTCTCTGCTTCTGCTGCTTCTTCTGGGTTTTTGAGACAGGGTTATTCTGTGCAATGGCCCTAGCTGTCCTGGAACTAGCTCTGTAGACCACGATGGCCTTGAACTCACAGATATCTGCCTTCCCCTGCCTCCTGAATACGAAGATTAAAGGCATGAGCCAACCGTAGGTCTCTAAATCAGATCATCCTGAAACAAGAGATATATAAACCACAAGATGTAAAATTGAAATGCGTAAAAAAGAAACATGAAAATATAACGCAATGTGATTCCATTGATAGATTATAACTCCTCCAATATTGATTTCAAATATACTAAAATAGGTGGGAAGCTGGAATAAGATTTCAAAAGTTTACTAGGAAAATGGCCGATGACTTCAAAGAGAATACAAATAAGTATATTAATTCAGTCCAAGACCTAGACAAGAAAGTCAACATAACAGGAAAATGTCAGGGAAATGGGTAATGAAAGAAGTGATGTAGATTTTAAAAATCAGCAAGGAGACTCAGATTTTGCAAAAGAGCTAAATAGAAATGTTGAGATTAAAACAAAAAACAATGGGAGACGTTATCAATAGATTTGCTGAGGAAGGGGAAGGAACACCAGGGATGGAGATCTGGTCAAGGAAATACCGCAACCAACCCCCAATAAAGAAAGGAAAATGAAATGGACATGAGCACAGCATCCAGAACACTGCGATATGCCAAGAAAATAAACCTTACAGATCAGAAGGAGCCGCAATGAAAAGCTAAATGCAGATAGAAAAACTATTTCAATGAAATTGCAGCAGGAAATCCCCCAATTCTAAAGGAAGAGACCTAAACAAAGAAAGAGCAGAGACCTTATGCCACACCGTGGTAAAGATGTCAAACACACACACAAAAGGTTGTAAAGAAGCTGGGAAAAGCTTCAGTGCGTGAGAGCATCTGTTCTGTAAGCATGAAAACCTGAGTTCAAATTCCAAGCACTCACTTAAAAGCTGGGCATGATGGTACACATCTGGAATCCCAGAGTCATTAGAGGAGACTTTAAAAATATGTTTCAAAAACAAGCAAACAAACAAATAAATAAATATCCGGAAAATCCAGAATAACTAAATGCCTGTGTAAATTACCAGATTAAATAAAAACATAATCTATAGTAAAAGAAAAATAAGATTGAAGTAGTAATAAAACACCTTCCAACCAAGGAAACAGAGAGCCAGATAGGTTCACTGTCAAATTCTACCAATTCTTTAAGGAATGGTTAATGTTAACAGTCCTCCACAATGCAAAAAGGGAAGCACTTCACCACTCTTTCTACAAAGGCGTTGCTCTGACACCAGAACTGGGTAGATACAACAAACAACAAGCAAATACAGACCAATTTCTCTAGTCAACATATATGCAAAAGTTCTCAAAAATAAAAAGTGTGAATTTAAGTAAAGAGCATTAAGATCATATACCAGTTGAACTAATCCCAGGGATGAGGGTTGGAACAATGTACACATATCAACAAATATAATACAATGTAAAAACTTACAGATGTAAATCACACAGTCATCTCAAAAGTACAGAAAGGGCACCTGACAAAGTTCAATACCCTTCATGACAAAAGCCCAGAAAAAGTTGGGAATAGAAGAAACACACCTCAACATAAGATAGGTCCATATATGACAAACCTAGAGCCCACATTATATGGAAGAGAGAAAATATTTTCCCTAAATTCAGTAATGAGATGTTTGAACCAACTCGATCTGTTCATAAAAACAAGACTTAAATCTTAGCTAGAGCAATAAGATAAAGAATCCAAACAGGAAAGGTGACAAAAAAAAAAAAAAAAAAAAAAAAAAAAACCTCTATCTGCATGCTACATATTCATATAGTTACGACTTTAAAGTCCATGCCAGAAAACTTTTAAACATACTTTTCAGCAAAGTATCAATTTACAAAACAACATACAAATACCAGTGACCTTCTAATATACCAATTATGTGCTTGCCAAGTAAGGAATTGAAAAATTATATTTATAATACCATTTAAAAAATAAAATATCTAGGAATAAACTTAACCTAAGAGATAGTAGATCTCTCTCTCTCTCTCTCTCTCTCTCTCTCTCTCTCTCTCTCTCTCTCTCTCTCTCCCCTCTTCTTCCATAGAAACTCTGAAAGACTAATTTTTAAAAAAATTTTAAAATATACTACAAGATGGAAAGATCCCCCCCATGCTCGTGGGTGGGCAGAATATTGTAAAAATGGCTATATTACCAAATATAATCTACAGTTTCAACACATTCGCATTCTTCATAAAAATATTAAAAGTTCATAAAATTGATATTAAAGCTATAGGCTCCAAATATCCAAAGCAATCCTAAACAGACAAAACAATATTAGAATTTCACAACATCTTATCTTAAATTATATACAGTGTACATATATATATATATACATATATATATATATAAATAATGTGGTGCTGGCACAAACATAGGCATGTAGGTCAATGAGATAGAATAGAGAACCCAGGAATAAGCCAACAAGGTACAGACAGCCTCCTAACTTTTCAACAAAGCCTATTGGGTAGCTTCAACAATTAGTACTGGGAAAAAAAAAAAACTCCTTTACTGCAGAAGAATGAAGCAGGTCTGTATTTCTCACCCTGACAAAAATCAATTCCAAACGTTTAAAGGCCTTAATATAAGACTTGGAACTTTGAAAATGCTAAAGGAAAGGAAGCATAGGAAAGGCATTTCAAGACACAGACGTCCTGCTTCCTTTCTATTTCTGTGATTAAAATATAATGACCAGGGCAACTTATAAAAGAAAGCAATTGATTTGGGTCTCACAGTGGCAGGGAGCATGGCGGCAGGCAGGTGGGGTGCTGGAGCAGCAGACAGGAGTTTACTTGAGACCAAGCTAACTTGTGAGTCTGCAGCCCAGTGGCACACCTCCTTCAAGGCCACACCTCCTGGTCCTTCCCAAATAGTTCTACCAACGAGGGACCAAGCATTCAAAGATATGAACCCATGGGGCCATTCTCATCCAAACCATCACAAATAAGCATAGGCAAACACTTTGTATAAAGGGCTCAAATACCACAGGAAAATCAGGCTCAAGGAATGGAATTACATGAAATCAAAAACCTTCTACACAGCAAAGAAAACAATTGCCAAAATGAGGAAACAGCCTACAGAACAGGAGGAAAAAGTCTTTGCCAACTACACATCTGACCAAGAATTGATATAGAAGATATAGAAAGGTAAAAACTAAACACTAAGAGAAAAAAAAATCATCCAGTCAATAAGTGGACTGCTGAAATGATAAGTATCTCTCAAAGAAAAAATACAAAGGTAAATAAATATTTGGAAAAGTGTTCAACATCCTTATTCATCAGAGAAACACAAATTAATATGCTGAGGAGCTATCTCAGCCCAGTGAGGACAAGTGCTGGAGAAGATACAGAAGACAGGAGGACCTGACTCTCTGCTAGAGGGTTAGCTGGAACAGCCTCTATGGAAGTAAGTCTGGCTTCCCTCAGAAACCTCAGAACTCAGCTTCCTAAGAGCCAGCCACACCATTCCTGTATACATACCTGAAGGATCTAAGTCAGCACACCACAGAAACCCATGTGTATCCATGTTTATTGCCGTATTGTTCACAACAGCAAACCAGGGAGTCAGCCTAGATGCCCATCAGCAGATGAATGTGGAAAGGAAATGTGATACACAATGGAATCATTTTAAATGGAAAGAAAAATTAAATTATGACATTTGTAAGGAAGTTGGCAGAACTGGAGGTAACCTTAGAGAAAATAAGTCAAATTCAGAAGACAAATATTAAACACCTCATATACAGAATATAGATTTACATTTATGAGTGTGTGTATTTATGTGTGTGTATGTGTGTGTTGTATGTGGTGTGTGTGTGTGGTGTGTTGTATGTGTGGGTGTATATGTGTGTGTATGGTGCATGTGTGTGCTATGTGTTATGCGTGTTCTGTGTGTATGTGTGTGTTGTATGTGGGGTGTGTGTATGTGTTGCATGTGGGGTGTGTGCATGTATATGTGTGCATGTGTGTGTATGTGTGGTGTGTGTGTGCTGTGTGGTGTGTGTGTTGTATGTGGAGTGTGTGTATGTATGTGTTATATGTGGAGTGTGTGTATGTGTATGTGTGCATGTGTGGTGTATGTGTGTGGTGTGTGTTGTATGTGGTATATGTGTGTAGCGTGTGTATATGTGCATGTGTGCGTGTGTGGTGCTTGTGTGTGTGTTGTATGTGGGGTATGTGTGTGTGTGTATGTGGGACAATACAGATTTGTTATGTCTTGCATGAAAATGATTTGATATGTCTTGAGTGGAAATCCTAAAAGCTCACACTAAAGGGAGCAAAAACTGGCAAAAGACTCACACAAGATCAAGAGAGCTTGGAGTGATAAAACATGTTAGAACACTGGATTGTAGTTAAAAGTTACAAAACACAATAAACTTAAAGAATCAACGGATACACTCAAAAGGCTTAGGTGCCAGTAATTTAGATCCCATTTTACCAACAAATGGGTCAATAAAAATTCTACTTAGTTTAAATATTTGTGCACTTACAGCTACCCAGCAGAAAGCATGTACCTGTATTCACAGGGTTCAGGGCACACACAGGAGACCCGTGCTGTTGTAGCACGCCCATCACTTCACTCAGCCCTGTGCTTCTCAGTAGGCAATCTATATGAATCTAGGAAACAGTGCAATGAAACCCCACACACTAAATCCTAGAAGCCCTGAGCATCTGTGACCATTGTAGTGCCGACGCTGATCTTCAAACGCTCTTGAGGAAAGCTAGCAGCAGTTGGGACTATTTAAGGTGGTTGCACTCTACGTTCCTTGAAGGTAGAAACCACATCTGACTCAGACTCACGAGGTAAATGCTTCCTACAAAACAACTAGAGAGAGAAGCAAACTGGAGTCTTATTTCTTTCTTAAATGACTGTTTATAGTTTCCTTTTCTCGGCACAGTTTTTAAAATGTGCTCAGAAACACCTCAGCTCAGTGGGTGAGAGCACTCTTCTTACAGAGAACCGAGGTTCATTTCCCAGACCCCACATTCTGGCTCACAGCCACCTCCAACTCCATCCTCTTCCAACCTCCAAAGGCATCAGACAGGCCTGTGGTGTAGGCAAACACTCATATAAATATAAAATTAAAAAAAAAGCTAAATGAACCATCATCAAGACAAGCATGTAAAGAAGATTTTTTAAACTGTAGAATAAACAAAAGCATCAGAGAAAAATGTTTTCATAACTAGTATTGAAGAAATACTATAAAACACCACAAACCAGGAGCACTGAGTACTTTATCAAGGCCTCTACTTTCCTAGTTTTATGGCTGACTTCACATACAGGGAAAAAAAAAAAAACGCTAACAAAATCGTAGTGACTTCAGCTGGGTACTGGCCCATACACCACAGTGCCAGCAACAAGGTGGCCTCATGAATGGGTCCCTGCTTTTCTTGAGAAGCAGGTAAAACATGGAAGAAAACCAAATTTCAGCAACAGCCACTAAGGTGGGGTGTCTGAGGTTACTGGGCTACAAAGCAAGACCCTATCTCAAAAACATAAGAAAGAGGAAGAGAGGGGGGAGGGGGAGGGAGGGAGATGGCCTTAGCTTAAGGAGCTAACTCTAAAATAAGCAAAGCATAATCTAGGGATATTCTGTGAAAGACTGCAGATCAGAAGGAAGTAAAATGTTTATTTTATATCCCTTTATAGCTACAAGGCTCTCAGTCAACAACAGCCACAGATGGTCCCAGCCCCAGATTGCTCTCTGCTGCTCACAACCCTGGACAATGAGGTTCACTACCTTTTCCCAAGATTCCTGCCAGCATTTATTGCTCTGCTGGTCCCCTCAGGGCAGTGTTGAGAGGGATGGTTTCGGAGATGTGAGGGACCCAGAGGCAGAGAGCCCTTGTGAATGGACTCATGATTTTCTTGAGAGGAAAAAGGCACATGTAAAGTAAATGAAAATGTTTCCGCATCACAGTTACCTAGGTCTAACTGGAATGTAACCATCCTTATCAGCTATCATCAGGTATGGCTGTTTGTCACCTCAGCAGCCTTATTGAAATGTTTGCTCACCCACCCTTTCTAGACAGTCTGCTCATGAGTTAAACCAGGGGTAAGTTTACCTCATCACAGGCAAAATGTTACAACTCGTGTTTAAAACACATCCTAGAAATCCACAGAAACAAGCTTGGTAAACCTGTCTCCACCCACACAGGGTTTTTGTTACAAACAACAGTGTTAACTCTAACATGAGGGCTGCAGCTGCAGGAAAAAAAAAAAAAAAAAAAAAAAAAAAAACCCAAAACACAGATAAGAACACCCACCCTTGGCCCAATTCATACCAACATAAAGCTGGCCAGAAACACTGGGCATCTAAGGACTTCAAAAGGTAAATAATAACACTGGAACTCAGAATACTTTCAAATCAGTGCTGAATTCCCCCCCCCCCCCAATTCTGGTCTCCTAGTATACCCAGTGTGGATTCAAAGGCAGCCCGACATCCAAAATGTTCAGTGTGTATAGACAAAAAAACAGTGAAAAGAAAATCTCCTTGCTTTCTAGCCCAAGGAGCTGAAGGAAAATAAAACCACATTCACAAAGTCTCTCTAGAGCTCTGCTTATTCTGACCTTTCCCACCTCAGCCTCAGCGATCACCCTGTAGAGTTAAAGAGCAGCAGGATCAGAGGGCCGTACAAGATGACTCTATAGTCTCCAAGGCACAGGATGAAATAACATCACTTAGATTTTTTTTCTAGCTATCTGCAGTCTGATCCTAGACATGGTCATAGAAAATAACGCATCTAAGTAAAGAATTAAATGCTATGACTTTATATCTTAAAGATGGCAAGAGAGAGGGCTATGGGAAGTGAGAAATTATCAGAGAGCTCAAGAGAGCTATACAACAGAATGCCACATTCTCTGTAGTTCACACTGGACTGTTTGCTCTGGATCTGACCCCTAAATGGCAGGGTCAATGGTCTTGAGATTTTCCACTCTGGGACAGCTCACTCCCCAGCTGCTTCTAGCCTGCAGAGTGGGCTACACAGACACAAGTGACATCATAAAGACTGGAGTGGACTTGGAGACACAGCCCATAAAAGAAAAGTAGAACAGCTCAATTATCTTCCTCCATAAGACAGAAAAAGACCCACATATAGCATCATTCATATATATATATATATATATATATATATATATATATATATATATATATATATATATATGGACAGCTTCAGTGTCCCTTATGGGTCGGCTTGAGACCAGAAGTGGTCAGGATATTTCAGAGTTTAGAATATTTGCATATACTTAACAAGGTACTTTTGGAATGGGATCCAAATTAAGGAACAAAACTCATTAACATCTCATTTGGACTTTGTATTTAAGGTGTTCATACATTATGTTTTGTGCATCTGTACAGATGTGATCTTTTCCACTGTGATATCCTGTCATTTTTCAAACTTTTAGATTTTGAAGCATTTTGGATTTCAGATTTTCAGATTATACATGTTCAACCTATATTCAAGACTGTCCATAATATAACCCAAATTTATTCAGAAAAATCACCTTGCAATGGAAGAGCAATCAACCCACATGACATGGGTATTAGAATTATTAAGCAATGTAAAGGATCTACTGTGAGCATCTCCAGGAAGTCACAATACTCTTGCATGGATTGAAGAACAGTAGAGTCATCTTCAACACAAAGAAAGGGAGGGAGGGACAGGGAGGGAGGAAGTGAAAAAGAGGAAAAAGAAAGAAGGATGGAAAGAAGAAAGAGAAAAAAAGAAATCCTAGAGCTGAAAAAAAAAAAAACCCAAAAACCTAAATGACAAAACTTTTAAAATGTCACCAGATGGATGCATCAGCACAAGTAGCAGAAAATCCAGTGGGTGAACCTGAATACAGATGAACAGATTTTTCAAAGAAATGTAAGAAAGAGAACGTAATAGTGAAGAGAGCCTCGGAGACCTGTGGGGAAATGCTAGCACATGTAGCATTCACATCACCAAAGTCACAGAAGAAGGAAAGGTATTTTAAAAATGCAGACTACAAGTTCTCATATTTGGCAAGAAGTGAACGTACAGGTTTCTAGAAATGCAGTCTACTGCCAGGCAAATCATAAACTGCTAAAAGAAAAAAAAAACTAGAGACAGCTGAAAATCTAGAAAAAAGCAATATATATCAAGAATAATAGTTTTTCTAATTATCAATTTCCCAGGAGAAACCATGGCAATCACAAGGCAAAACGTAGAAATGAAGACAACTGTCAATTCAGAAGTCTGTGTTAGCAACAAACAGCCTTTTAAACTGTGGGGGAAATGAAAATCTCAGAAGAACTAAAACGAAGAAATCACTCTTAAATTCTACCAACAAATAGATATGCTAGATGGAATGGACACGTTCTTAGGCAGAAATGCCGACTGTTAAAGAAGATGCAAGACGTAGAAAGTTGGAACAGGCTTAAAATAAATAAAAAAGGCTAATTATTAATTGAAAAACTTCCTGCTGAGAAAACTCTAAGCCCATACTGCTTATCTGGCAAATTCTTCCAAGGGTTTAAAAAATTCACATCATTTCTTCATGAGCACAAAACAGAAGTAGAAGGGATATATATCAATACCGCATCTTCAGGAAGGGTTAACATCATTATGAAAATAGACATTAAAAATATCACCAAAGGGCTGAAAAAATGGCTCAGCAGGCAAGACACTTGCTAATCTTGTCAAAGACCCAGGTTAGTTCCCAACATCACAGGATGGCTCACAAGCACCCTTAACTCCAGTTCCAAGGGACCTGACTCCCTCTTCTGACCTCTACAGATACTAGGCACATACAAGGCATATAGTCAGGCAAGACACTCATACACATTCAATAAATAATAAAAAATTAAAATAATCATCAACTAAATACTAGCAAACTGAATTTAGCCTATAAAATTTTGTCCATGATCAAGTAGGACAGGTATCAGAAAGGTGAGATTATATTCTGAGACAGAAACAATGTAGCATCCCATGCAGGAGGAATGAAGTACATGACCTCTCCACTTAAAGCAGAAAAGTCATTCGACAAAATCCAGAAACTTCTCATAATACGAGTTCAATAAGCCCAGTAGCAGGAGGAGCTGAGGGGCCTCAGGCTGGTGAGAGCCACACAATATTCACAGCTACACCAGACTTAATGGAAAAAGACCAAACTCTTCCCCAATGATGCAGAACAATAAACTCAGTTTAAATGAAGTTATAATATTATGTCCAGATAACTCAAAGAAGATCTATATAAGCATACCAGATTCATGAACTGGAAAAACCTGACATACTTGAAATATCAATTCTCTCCAAACTGATCTGTGGGTTAATAGCAGTCAAAAATTGCATCTGATTTTTAAATCTGTTTTTAGTTTAGTTTAGAAAGCAACAAACACTTTAAAATTTATGTGAAAAGACAAAGGAACTCCCTCT
This sequence comes from Phyllotis vaccarum, assembly GCA_033318265.1. Lineage (NCBI taxonomy): Eukaryota > Metazoa > Chordata > Mammalia > Rodentia > Cricetidae > Phyllotis > Phyllotis vaccarum. Next base: position 116,923,236 of record JARWLC010000009.1, on the reverse strand, counting down.
TACAGTAGGTAAAATAATTTTGAAAATTAAAATATTACTGAGAACTCATGCCATCCAATTTTAAGATTTGCAAGGAATCTGAGAAATCGAACAGTATTTACCAATGGATGACTAGATGAAGATCGGGGAACAGAGATCCAGAAATGAGTCACTACAGCCAATGATTTTTAACAAATGCTCAAAGACTCATACAGTCACTCAAAATGGATCTAAAATCTTAATGTTAAACAATAAAGTTTCCAAGAAGAATACAATACAAAGAATCTTTGTGGTCTGCAATTGTGCAAAGAATATTGAACATGATACAAAAAGCATGTCTAATAAAAAATTTAAAAAAAAAAAACTGAAAATGGTTGCTTTGCAAAAACACTGAATGAGGAGGCAAGCTCCAAAGAGCACTTGCCAATCGTGTGTCTGATTAGAAGACCTAGAACCAGAACATGAGGGACCCCCCAGTCACAAAGGACGACACAGCGATAAGCCTGGGTAGGACTGAATGACAGCGCTGAACCCTCAGGGTTAGAAGCCTTAAATACCTCTTAGGTATTGACCTTTTTGAACTTCTCTAGCCTCTGGAAAGTAAGGGAAAACAGAAAGGCAGCCAGAAGACAACAGACCATGGAGCCTTTCACCTAAACTCCTTCAGCAAAGCCCTGCCTTGCACCTTGTGATATGGTTGTGGCTGAATCCTTGCCACAGTGATACTGAATGTTCAGTCTCATTCTTGGTTTTGGAAGACGGGACATAAAAACCATAGTTGGAAATCTGATACTGATTCAAACAAACAAAAAACTATTAAGAGTTATGTTGCTTCAACTGACTTGGGAAGAAATGGTTCTCATGACAAATTTTCACACAACTATTCCTTTTTAAATATGAACAAACATGTAATCAGACTGGGAACACATCTTATAGTGAGTTATATTTACAACCACCCTAAAGGTGTCGGAGCGCACATATGGACAGAAGCAGCACCGGTCAGATACCCCCCCATCAGGAGCATGCACCCTGCAGGAGCAGGCAGAAACCCAGCACTCCTAGAGTCCGTGAGCCAGGTGAGTGTGGGCCAGCTCTAGCAACCATGAAAAACATACCTTTGGTACAACTTACATAAGGCTGGGTAACATGTGAACAAAAGCCCCACCAACTTATTCAGAAAAGTTAAGATTTTATTAAAACCCTCACTAAAATAGCTCCACTAACGGGTAGTGAGGCCGTTCTGAACCCATATGTCAGCTGAAATGTCTGAAATGGCATTATTTTAACTTTTGTCTGAAGCTGAGGTCCCTGCTTCCCAGCAGCTATGAGTGAGTGTTCCTGCGTTAATGCACAGGCTGACAACCTCACTGATACCTGCAAGCAGCTCACAGTATGGCCAGGAAGTTTCCAGAGGACCCAGCAGCAGCTGCTCACAGGGGTGTAGCATTCCTTCCTTGAGCCTTGAGTCTGAGGCACAGCTACTGACCTGAGAGTCTGGGGTTAGTGAAGGCAGAGGTTTTATGAGAAAGTTAGGTGTGACACGTGGCTATAACCCTAGCTCTCTGAAGACAAAGAAAGGAGGGTCCCAAAGTCCAGGCCAGTCTCGCCAAGAAAAAGAGGAAGAGAGAGGGGAATAGAAAAGAAGGGGAAGAGAGAAAGGGGAAGAGGAAGGGAACAGAAGGGGGGAGTTTAAGGAGGGAGGGAGAGGGGAGCGGGAGAGAGGGTGGGACTACACTTTTTTACAGTTTATCAATGCCAACTCTAAATTCAGAGTGAAGGACACTTAGAAGCTCCCTCCCTGATACCAAGAACAAACAAGTAAGTGGAAATCATCTACAAAAGGAACAGAAGCAGAAGAATCCACAGCAATACAGAAGACAAGGGTGGACTGCTCCTGACCCAGTGGCAAAAATGCATGTATTCTCGTGCATAAGCTCCAAGCTGGAGAGGGGCCAGGGAAGTGAGGGGTTTGTGCCTTTAAAAAGAAACCAGCTATTGTTCTTTTGCTAAACTGACACACTGTTAGGGTGCATTCTAAATATTTATGTTTATACCCATACACTTGGACTGCTGTGGGCCTTGGTCAGGGACGTTTCTTGGTGCAGCAGACAGCAGCCAATGGAGAGATGCAGAACTGGTCTCCATGCTGAGCATAAGACACTGAGTGCTCAGCCTCAGACAGAACTTATATATTAACCTCATCATTATCAAGGCTTAGGGCACATTGCAGAAGAGGAGGCAGAAAGAATATAATCACTAGCAGATGGGAAGGTGTTGTGAAATGCTGCTTTCTGGTTGTCACAATCATGAAGTGACAGCAGCTGTGGCTACTTGTACAAGACCTACATAAAAATCAGTTCAGCTACAATCCTGGCATAGGTGGTCTATGTGATCGGTAGGCCTCAGCTCTTCCTGAAGAGCTACTGGTAGTGGAGAGTTGCTAGAGAAGAATAAAGCTTTGAGACAGGATCTCTCTATGTGGCCTTTGCTGTCCTGGAGCTTCAAACTGGCTACAATCACCACTTTCTATGCCCATCTGTGTGGGTCTGCATTGAGACTCAGAACCCTATGTGATATCTTCTGAAGGCTGTGCCTATAGGAAGCTGGAGTGCCACAGCGCCAGCCAGCAGGTGGAGGGCAAGCCTGGGCACAGAATCTCAAATCTGCCTAACTCCATGAGGTACCAATCCTCTGCAAAGTCACTGTGTGCCCTTGGTGGAGGAAAAGACCTCACACCCATGCTATTTAAGTATGCCTCAGCACTAAGCCGAAGAAGGAGATTTTTTTTTTCTTGGATTGAAATCTGGCACCATGGGGCGTAGGACCAACCTAAATGTATTTCCTCAACTATGAAAACAGTCATCTAATTAAAACTCAGCCAAAATCAGAGAGGAGAGCTAGATGTTCATCAGTTTGAGATGTTTTTTGGCACAGAACCCCCCCCCCCAAAAAATGTAACTTTAAAGAAAATTTGGCAAACAATTAGGGCCTTAATCACGTTGTCTTGATACCTTTTCAAATATTTTAAGCAGAAATGATATCATTGCTATAATTATATTTATTTCAGAGGGGGCTGACTAAACAAATTTCAGAACATATTCCCATCCCCAAGTTAAAAAAGTAATTGCTCATTTAAATAAAAAGTGCCTTGGGATCTTCTTATTTAAATATCCATAGTTCTAAAAATCTGTATTTTCCACCCAAGTCTTCTCTCACAACCTACCTTTCAGACAAGCCAGCCTCTAATGTGCCAAAGGAAAGCCCATGTGGCTGTTCTTAAGACAGGAGCCATAAAATGAACATAAGTAGAGATACCCCTGAGAAGTCGAAAGTGACCCGCAGCTAACATGACAAAATAGCTAATCTCAAAGAAGTAACTACCCAGAATTCTGAGACTATGTTATATATCCATGGAGAATCTTCCAAATGAACCATAAAATAAACATCTTTAAAGAAACTGACACTGCGCAGGTCATATAGTAGCCTTAGCCAAAGCTGGAGGAAAGCACGCTAGCTATGACAAGGCAAGAATGCACTGTGGGAGGCTCACACAGCCTCCAAGGAGTGCTTGATGAGGAAGGAGGAAACCATGATCTTCAAGACTGACCAGCAGCCCCAGGTTCTTAATACTACTCACTGCCTTTGAGCTTCAGGGAACAACAAGTACAAGGAAGGGGGCCAGATCCCGGATTCTTCACCTGCTTACAGTTACCATGCTGTACTCAGGCTTACAGGCCCATGTGTAGATGGGAAACTGACTATCCAGCCCTGTGGCTCTGGCCTGTCTAGGCCAACACACTGTACAGTGTGCAGGCTCCACGTAGCCCACCTCTCCAGGTTTGAGTCTCAGATTCACACTATTTAATGTTTTATCTTATAATAGTAGATATGCAGGAAAGCTCAAAAGGAAAGAGAATCTTTTAAGTATTTGAAGGTAAAAGGATTTGGCCACCATAATAGTTTACTCAAAGGGATAAGGTGAACAGACAGGGCAAGAATACCATTAGGAGATTATCTGCTGACTCACATTTCATGATATAATTATCAGGATCTATGCATATCACTTTTGAGCTGTTTCCAAGGAGAGTGTTTGAAAGGCCAATGGAGAATATTTCTGTGTCGATTTTTTTTTTTTTTTAATAAGAAGCTATTGGCAACTAACAGATGTTGGGAAAGGAAAGTTAGTTTTCTTTAAGGCTGTGGCCCCTAGTGAGTCAGTCATGCTCCAATGAGAATATGGTCAAGATGTACAGTACTTGATAAGTTAAGAGAATAAAACATAGGGAAGGGAGCATTGATCTGAGAAGAGCCAATGGAGGGGTGAGGGTACTACATTCTCAAAATAAATAATAATAAATGAAATACTGAGTCAACTTTTAAAGAATCGTGTAATCTTGAAGTTTTCAAAGTTTAAATAACATTACTTATGCTAGTCCTCTATAGACTAAACAATGAAGACTGGTGTCTAAGGTAGCAACACATCTGGGGTAAAACACAGAATCTTCACAGAATCACCTGCACTAGAAATCCCAGAGCTTTCCCACTCTTCTCATTTACAGCTAAGGAGTAAGAATTTCTACCCAGGACTCTTCACACCAAGTCCAACAGCAGAAAAGGCAAAACTAGAAATCCAGAGGTGGGTTAACGCCCTGCCTTCCCAAACATGATCCCAAAGGCACAGACATACATTCATTCAAATGCCTGTGTCGCTCCCATCTCAGGAAGTCAGTAAGTGGGTCTAAATGAAAGCACATTGAATTTAAGACAATTAGGCGACATACATGAACACAAAGCATTGTGAAATCAGTACTTTAGAAAAACCGAAACTGGTGTCCCAAGCTGACCTTCTGATCTGCAGTGTTAAATCTCACGGCATCAATGAGATGGAATTTGCATAATTTAATTTATATTTTTTTTCATTCTTAAAGCCAGACTCTACATGTTCTAAAGCAGTACAAAGATTTGTGAAACCCTGTAAGTAGCCAGACTTGTAAAGACTGCCTTATTATTTGTTCCTCTGTTAATAGTGCAATACCCTCCACACCAGTTCTTTTTAATGAGTGATACTTAGCAAGTCCAACAGCAGCCCCCAATGAGTGCCAACTGAATTAATTTCTTGTACGCAAGGAGAGTAGATGTGGTCACCTTCTCTGCTGTCTGGTGGCTTCCTCTCTAAAATGCAAATGCCATCCTTTGTCATGGGCTTCAAACAGACATTCAAGCAGCTTCTACAATGAGGGTCTACTCTATGGTAGAATTCATTCTTACATCTCAAATAAATTGCACTTTCACCCAAATTAGAAGGGATAAAAATTACTAACAAAAAATAAATTAATAGCTAGGGGCTGAGGAGATGAAGAGAGATATCTTATGACATTGGACCAGAAACAAAACTCAGCCAAATCCAAGACTCTGCAGTCACCGACTGTAGGGCCCAGCAATGGGCAGCACCTGAGGAACCCCTGGTGTTCTAAAAGAGACCCTGTACGCTGGAGACAGTAGAAGGCCATATGCCAACCTGGCTACTTCTGAGGGTAGTGAACTGTGTGATCTATTTCAGAATTTTCTTTCAAAATGGCTTTGAAAATTGTGTGTGTGTGTGTGTATGTGTGTATGTTTGTTTATGTGTGTGTATGAGTGTGTATGTCTGTGTATGTATGTATGTGTGTATATGTGTATTGTGTGTATGTAAGTGTGTATATGTGTATATATGTATTTCTGTGTGTGTATATGTATTTCTGTGTATGTATATGTGTGTATATATGTATGTGTATGTATGTGTATATGTGTATTTGTGTGTATGTATATGTGTATGTATATATATGTATGTATGTGTGTGTATGTATGTATTGTGTATATGTGTATTTGTGTGTATGTATATGTGTGTGTATGTGTGTGTGTGCTGTTTACAATAGGCAAAATTCAGTTTTTGCACTGTGGAAAATTCAGCTTTCTAGAAGGATCAATCCATGAAAATGCAGCACAGGTATGTTTTCCTGTTCCATAATCTCATGCCACATCAGCAGAGCCGCAAAACTGGTGGCTTAATGTCAGTCTTTCTAACTATTCTGCCAAAGGTGCCCTCAGGAGAGCCAGGCACAAACAGGAAGTGGGAAGACAAAGCAAAATGGCCAAGGAAAACCAAAGTCCAGAGAAGTCTGCAAATCGCCTCTTTGGCTTGATGGAAAGAAAATAGAAGTTTCCTTGTTTAATGAGCCCAGACCTCCCTTGAGCCTGCACCTGGCTGTGGTATCTAGAATAGTCTTCCTTGGCCTGGCACTCCTGTCTTCTGGAACTTATCCTTGTGGCTCATCCAAGAATGGGTACCTGGCAATGCCAATAAAGAGGCTGGAATTTGAATCATGAGTAGGAAATCTTCTGATGGAGAAAGTACAGTAAGAGGGTGTAGGCAAGACTGGAAGCCTTGCTGTTTGCACCCTCATCAAACACACAGCATCATGAAAAGTTCACAGAGGCACAGGCGGCACCAGTGAGAGCTGGCAGTGCTCCATCATCAGGTCAGGACAGCCAGCACAGAGAGTAGCCACACTCTGAGGTACCACTGGCAGCACCTTTAAGAGCCCATTCAAAATATGCTGGAAAAGGCTCTCTCTGTCCCTTCTCAAAATCCTTTCAACTCATACAAATCCAGCCTTTGTGGTTTCAACTGCAAAGCACATGCTCTGAAGTACAGGTGAGCAGAACGCTGAGGTGTTCATCTGAAAAGCTGCCTCATCACTTCCCAGAAGTAAAATGAAGGGAAGACAAAGCCCAGGGTGAGAGGAGGGCCCTCACCCTCAACCCTTGCATTTTCCCAGAACACAGAGGAAAGAGCTGACACTGTGATTTTTCAAGATTTTATTCATGTGTAACTGTGTATATATGCATGTATTCATACATGTATGCATAGTATGTGCATGAGTGGAGGTGCCCATGAAGGCTAATGGCATTGGATTTCTCTGATTCTGGAGTTAAAGGTGGTTGTGAACCCCTATGAGTTCTGTGTGCTCTTAACCACTGAGCTGCCTCTCCAACCACAAGCACGGTCATCTTCAAGTCTATACCAACTACCAGATTGAGGCTCTAAGAAAGTAACTGGCATGGCTGCTTGTTAGACACTTGGCAGAGACCTTGATTTAAAGCCATCTTGGTAAAGTCACAGGCGAATGGATGGTAGTAGACAAGATAGATGAGGACCAGAGGCCACACCAAGGAGTCTCAGCACACAATAACAACAGGACCTGGGTCTGATGATGCAGGCCTATTATCCCAGTGCCTTAAGAGGCTGAAGTTCAAGTCTGCCATAGGCTACAGAGTGGGTTCAAGGCCAGCCTGATGCAGTGACACCCTGCATCATAATAAAGAGATTAGAGATGCAGCTCAGGGGTAGAATATTTGTCTTAGCAGGTGTGACACCCTAGAGATTTCAATTCACAAGGGAGAGAGGGATAAGGGGCAAAGGGATGGAGAGAGGGAAGGGAATGAGGGTACAGAGCAAAGATGTTCTATTTTGTGCTACTAATCTGACATTTATTCTGGAAGGAGTCCTCAATAGATCACTCGGCATCTGTGCCTTTTAACTTTCCCTAATTTGTGAAGTGGGAAAGTGTAAAATTCTTGGGTTTTCCTCATAAGTGATTATGGATAGGATTAAAAACAAATAACAGATATGGGTCAATGAAAATACCTGGGGCTAGCTGACCAGCCAGTCGATCCAACACAGCGCTAGGTTCAGTGAGAGACACTGTCTAAAAATAATTAAGGTGGAGAAGCATTTAAGGAAGACATCTAGATGTCAACCTCCAGCCTCTACACACACACACATGCACCTGTCCATGAGAAAGAAAGAGCAAGAGAGAACAAGAATAAGAGAGAAAGAGAGATTCTTCTCAGTACTGTGAAGAATGTATATAAGTATACATTAAGTATACAATAATGTGATCTATGTACCACAGCATTACAAGGCTCCCTTTCGCTTGTGAAGGATTTCAACTTGAATAGCTGCTGCACTTGTTTTAATCATGATTTACATTTATATTATCACCTCCCTTCATAAAAGCAAAACAATCAAGCTTCCTGAGGCACAGAAGATTCAGCTGTCCACTCCAAATAACTCAAGCCATTTCCTATCCATTTACTTTGCAATCTCAGTATGGTGGTGTGTATTTAGCACTAATCACACTAATGGGACCTGGAGAGTTGAGTCCTCAAACCCAAAACTTTGAGTATGGGATAACTTGGGCTACAGTAAATGCAGAAGAAATGACCGATCATCATGGTGGGTCTTCTTCCTGCTAGACAAATCCTACCTTTAGTGGCCTTTTGAAGGCTAACTGTGACCATTTGATCACTAGAAGCCTAAGTCAAAAGCTACCTTAAAGGGCAGAAGAAACAGGATCCTAGCCATTAAACAGCTATGCGCTTGGTGTCTATACATAAATCATGGCCATGATGGGATTCAGGAATCTCAATCCCAAGTTTGGCCCCAATGAGGTGAGGGTTCTAGCACTGGTCTGCTGAGCTCTGGAAATCTGACAGACTCCAAAACTAAATCCTAGTGCCTCAGGGCCCATTCCTCCCTAAGCAACACAGATCTGCCTGCTCCTGACCTTTCATGGTTGAGCAGAGCCAACAGCCTAAATTACAAACTCCAATGCTATGGCCACTGCCATAGCCACTTCTCTTACACAGCCAACAAGTAGCTCAGAAGGAACCCAGGGCTTGAAAGCCTGGTTGAAGAGGTCCAGCAATATATCTGTGACTTTAATGTCTTTCCTTTAGGGGAAGATTCTTCTTGTCCACCATGCACACCATAGACACACTCTGCACCTTCCCATGCAGACCCTTGTTGTTATCAGCTTTCCTGTCCAAAGACACTGATTCACATCCCTACTGGTTGCTCTTAGGCCTCTGCCCCTACTTCTGTAATTGCTTTATAAAAAGTGCTTAACATGGAAAATGATAACCCAAAGAGGGTACCCAAAGAACCCCATCAGACAACTCAATGGAAATAGAGCACGTCCTCCTTGCCCCCACCCATACCCCACGTTGCCCTGATGAAAACAATGCTCAGGTTTGGCTAATTGCATCAAACATAATTTTTAAGTTAAAAAAATGAGATCTGTCTTCATGAGTCCTTGCATTTTTCTAGGGCACCAAATTACTTAAGTACTCAAGTGTAACTAAAGAAGAGCATTGTGGCCTTTTCAGCCACCAGAAGCCCCTAACGGGACCACGTTAACTAAAATCCTCCCCTGGGGGTCGTCATCCCTCTCAAAACCCTCAATAGCCTTTGAGAATCTCTGTCAGGCTGTTTCTCAACAGAGTGACCAAGGTAACTGCAGATCATGCATGTCTGCTCTATGGGAGACTCAGAGGTCTCTAGAGAGCAAGAGCCACACTACTGCATCTTCTGAAAAACTGGCAGGAGCGACGACCACCCTGTTGACACAGTGGGATGAGCAACAAGAACATTCTGAGAAGTAGTTTGTCTTCAAGGGAATCCTCAAAACAGCACAATCACAGATTGTGGTCAAGGGCACAACCTAAATGGTTATTCAGAGCCACCCTCTCCTCTCAGCTGAGGAAACTGAGAGCCCCCTCCCCCACTAAAGCCACTTGCCTAAGGCCTCACAGCATAGATTTTGTTACTAAAACAGACCTTACAGTTCTCCAGCCTGAACAGCCACTCTTCCCATTTCCCTTTCAGAACTATAAGCCATTAGCTCACGCCCGCAGAGTCCTTCCTCCATGCCAAGCATGCTGCTCAGTGCTTCATATATGTCCCCTCTTCTCAGCCTCCCATGCCCTATGAGCATATGTGGGAAGCACTGAGGTGGCACCACAATCCACAAAGGAAAGACCAAACGATTTTCTAGGGTACACTGTGACCAAGTGACACACACAGCTGAAAGCAGAAACCAAGTCCACAGGACAACCACCAGAGCTTTCCAGTCAAATGCCACCCACCAACTGTACAGCTACAGCCTCTGCATCTTACCGTGCCATTTATGATCAACTCATAAACTCTATCAACTCTACGGTGTCTGCATCTCACTCTGACAACCACACAGGAGCTGCATATAGACTGTAAACACAGCTCTTCTCATAGTAACTCGGTGAGAGAGCTTTACAGAACCAACATGCAAGTGATACCTACTGGCCACCTAGCAAATAACGAAATGGCTTGCTGGGTCATGTCCTATCTGATTTTTTTCTTTGTGTAGAAACCCTCGGGACTTGGCACTCATGGCTGTCATATCCTGTGGAACTTTTTGTGCCACATGTGCAGATTTTCAGGCAGTGAGAGTCAGCCTAGAGCACATCTGTCTTGGGAAGCCTCTTTGCCTCTAGCCCCAGTCCCTTCTATTCTTTGTACTCATCTATGAAATCCCCAAGCAGTTAGTATTGATCTTGCTTTTTTTTTTTGTACTATATCATGTAAACTCTAAATTGGGCATGCAGAAAAATCGGTCTCTGCATTGGTGACCTTAGTTGTTCAGCAAGAGAGACCATTTAAGAGCTAGGAGTCCATGACTAGAAGGGCTTCCCTGAGCTAGACACAAGCTGAACTTGTCAGGTTTATGTGCATCCCCATCTACCAGTTCATAAAATGTCCTGGTTGTGACTTATATGTCTTTCTGTATCAAGGTCCTTTAATGAATTTGCAACAGCCTTCACTGATGGCCTGACAGAGGTTGAGAGCATACAAAATTTAATCAAAAGGCATAAAAACACAGGCTAGATGGGTACACTGAAGGCTGCGCACCCACGTGGTAGAATGAGATGGTTATTTTCTTCTTGGCACTTCTTATAGTCTAATAGACATTATTCATAAAATCATGAAATTCCATGCCCCCCCCAACAATTCTTGCTGAAAGAATAAGTTTAGACTCTGGCACTGGACAGATTTGAGTTTGAATCTACTTAGAAACCACATGATCTTGAGCAAGGTATCAACCAACCTCTCTCAAAGTCCTATCCTCATCTGCAAGGGAAGACTGTTTCTACCACTGCAGCCACAAGAATTTAACAACGCTGCCTCTGTGCTAGATGCCTTCCTATTCCTACAACAGTTTTAAAATGTGCAGGCCTGCCCACAGTAAGTGCCTAATAAAACTGGCTATTATTAGGACAATAACTAATATTCACATTCATTGTGATTGGTTGCCACATCCCTAAGTACTGCCCAAATGGCTTACCCGAGTCCAGGTAGGCATTGAGAGATAAAATACATGTAGGTTCTCATATAATCCACATCTACAATGATGCACATCTGGGAAAAACAAATACTAATTCAATTGCAAAAGTCCTTTATTTTTCTCTTCCTTATCTTCTGATGTGGGGATGTCTTTCTGTACACTGTTAATTACCATTGGTTAATAAAAGGCTGCTTTGGCCTATGGCCAGGCATCTTAGGGGCAGATGGGAAATCAGAGCATGGATAAAGGGGAAAGAGAGCAGAGTCAGACAGAGACACTGCATGTTGCTGCTGAGAAGACAAGATGTAATCAAACACAGGTAAAGCCACACAGCCATGTGGCAAAACATGGGTTGAGTTAAGTTGTAAACACTAGCAAGCAATAAGCCTGAGCCATGGGTCAAGCAGCTTGCAATTAATATAAGCAGCTGAGTCATTATTTTACAAGCAGCTGTAGGACCTCAAAGATTCTTCCAGACCCATGGGTCAGAAACTTCAGGCTATAATCCTCAACAGAATGGAGACATGGGGACTGAGGGTGAGAAGTACCATTTAAATGCTTGTTAATGATATATTCAAAGAAATTACCAAACTAGACTAGATAAGATTCATGTCAAAAAAATTAAGAATCATCTTGAGAAGGTTCACTGAAGCAAATAGGGGACAATATGAGCAGAGGTAACTTCCAGGGAACACATTAAATACAGTTAAATCCACAACACTGAACAATTTACAAAAGTAAAATAAATATATTTGTTGTGCCCACTTCTGATTCTGATATATAGCCCAACACACACACACACACACACACACACACACACACACACACACAGAGAGAGAGAGAGAGAGAGAGAGAGAGAGAGAGAGAGACAGAGAGAGAGAGAGAAATGAATAAACATTAAAAAAAGGAACAACCTAGCTATCAAGAAAAACTTAATATGACAGTCTCAGAAGCTAAGTACAGCTCCCAGGAAGTTCAGGAGCCAGAAGAATATGTTAAGTAACAGCCCAGGGGCATGATGAAACTTCCACCTAGCAAATAACCTTGTTTCTCTGAAGAACCAGCAACAAGGGTAAAAGACACATAGGGAGGATGGGTGGATTAAGATGGACTTAAAACACAAGGCTCAAGATCACTGTGGAGACCTTACCTGGATCCTAATTCAAACAAACAGTGCAAGAAACCAACCTTTAAAAGATGCTATAAACAATACTCAGAGTTCAAGTTTACACCCAGCACTCACTGTTGTTTTTCACATGAGCCTGTGGATGCTGCTTACATCTCTTTTAGGGGTAAATAGTATGCTTAAAATCTGCTACTATGTAATACAGAAGCCCATGGCAAAGAAGCTCACAAACAGACACATGCTGAGCTGATGGCCACACTGAAGATGGACACATGGGTCCTTTCTGCCTTTCCATCTTACACTGCACCTTTTCAAAACAATGGTAACTAACAGTACTTCATGAACATATCAACATGAAGAACTGGAGCAGTGAGAAAGGCTAGACATAGTTTTACTTTATACCTTTATTATGATACTTAAACGTGGGCATTTTATTTTTATTATAAAAGATGTTAGCGGGAATGTGGTCTAAATAATGAGATTAATGGGTAATATTTCATTTTCTTCGTGTATTAATAAGAATTTTAGAAAAAAAAACTTAGTCAAAAGCTCAACTTCAAAAAGAAGTCATGTAGTAAGTACTAAGTACTTAGGCAGAAATTTCTTACCATCCAGTCTCTAGGTTTACAAACTCTGGAAAGGACCAGACAGTTACTATTTTACACAGCTACTCAGTTCAGCCATGAAGGACAAAAGCCCCACACACTATGTAAATGAGGGGGTGGGGCTAGGTCCCAATAAAACAGACATGGAAATGTGGCATTTTTACAAGTCACAATATTATTCTTCTCTGAATTTTTGTTCAAAGGTTCAAAAATATGCTGACACCATTCTTAGCTCTCAGACTGTATCAAAATAGGGCTAGAACTGGCCTGGGGGCTAATGTCTACCAACTAACTGTCTTTTAAGACAGTTTCTCATGTCATTTAGACCTTGTGGCCTAGAGACAAGCATCTAGACTATATGGATGACCCATGCTTACGTCTTTTAACCTGGTAGTTCCCATGCTTTTCAACAAGCCTCTGAGAAAAATCACTACCATATGTTAACAGGACTGTTTGCAATTATTTCATTAGAGATAGAATCTACTTTCTCAGTTTAAAAAAAAAAAAAAAAAAAAAAAAACTGGTCAGGAAGACACGGATTTGCTTCAAGCCATGCTAAGTTCAGCTTTAAAAAAATGACCAGAGCAAAAGAAAAATCTTTGACTCTTAACCTCCTCTATGATTAATTATATGACTTAAGCCTTCAAATCTTTTGCAAATAAAGGAAAAGGGAAATTCAAAACTTTTCTGCCCTTTTCCAAGTCACGAATCCACTTGAAGGTTTCTGAAAAACAAGAGGTACAAGCCTGAAGGCACTAGCCTCCACAGAAGCACCCATGGCACATGATTTAGGTCCAGCCATACATCATAAAAAGCTAAATAATGCCAACAACTAAGAACAAAAGAACCATGGAGGCCTTCACAGCAGCCTCTATCAATGGGCTTATCTGCAACAGATGTGTTCAGGAGCACAGACTGTGTGTTCCCCCATCCGAGTCTCATGGCCACCTAGGAGGCAGGAATGGTCACCCCCAGAGAGCCAATGAGGCAGACAGGAAGGCAGACTTGCATGGCTGTGTGCTAAGACTTGAGACTCTAGGAACAACTTTCCTAGTTGATAACTTTGTTAATGTTATTATTTCTTTTATATATTATATGTGTATATGCTGGGGGTGGGGGAGAGGATGTGCACCTGAGCACAGATATCCACAAAACCCAGAAGTAGTATTGGCTTCCCTGGAACCGGAGTTACAGGCAGTTGTTAGCTGCCAGCATGTGTGCAGGACTTCTACAGCAGCAGTGCATGCTCTTAATCACTGAGAACTATTAGATAACCTTTTAAGAAAGATTTAAAAAAAAAATCTAGGGCTAAAATACAGTTTTCTAGGTGTGGTGTTCATGTCTCTAATCCCAGCACTTGGGAGGCTGGGGCAAGAGGGCTACCCCAGGTTCAGGGCATGGCTACAGAATGAGACTCTGGTCTACAGAGTAAAATCCTGTCTTGAAAGGTAAACCAAACTAAAAAAAAAAACAAACAAAAACATAGCGTTTCTTTTCTAGAAAGGGAATAGAAACATGTGGTCCTAATTCTACCAAGATCTTCTAATGTAACTGCCCAGCTTCCATATTACATTTATGGCCGATAAAAGAGTTTCAAGTAATTCCTTCACTCCCCACTAGTCTGGCGAGAGGATCCTTGTTTGCTCTTTGTAACCTCAAAGAAACACCATGTTCTAATTCCACCGGGAAGAAAACATTAAGATGGTGCACCCATGCAGAGATCTTAGCTGATGGCCCTGAATGCAAGCCTCTTCTATATGGGAGGTAAAGCTTGTCAGTCAGTATTCACCCACAGGTCAAGAGGCAAGAATTCTAAGCCAAAAATAGCTTTTATTTGCCTTTAAGCGGAAGTGACAGGCAAATACCACATAATCTGTTCTAATGCTGGATCCTCCACATCCTGTGGCTTTGTTCCAGATGCCCAGCAGATGGGACGGTTTCCTTACCATGCATTTCAAAAAGGCTATCGACCCATAGGCCAGGAGAGGTTCTGCTTGCATAAGCAAGGTCCTCAGGAGAGAATGCCCAGGTGGCATGAGCCAAGCTCCGAGTCTCACTATATTAGAAGAGCCCATTAGAAGGGCAATAACAGTGAAGGCATGCACCTGTAGATCATCACTGGTTCTTGTCTAAGTGAACTTGACAAGATGTCTCTTTAGTTCCCCCTACTCATTTGAGCATGCCCATAAACAGAGGAACACATAGAGAAAAAGGTGTTGATCTATTTCCGCGATATGTCAGAAGAAAAGCCACGGACATTGAGAGACACATGCAGAACAGAGACTCATAGAGAGCCAAGGCGCAAAGGCAAAGAGACAGAAAACATTCAAGAGTGGAATAACAAATGCCCTGAAGGGTAGCTAGCATGATTGGATATTTGCAAATAGGTGGACCCTGTGCTGACAGCCAAGTCTCTTACTAAAATGTGTATGAAAAGACACATTGATGTTAAAATAAGCATATATTTAAATATACCAACTAGAGTTCATGGTTTAGAGGAACAGATGCTCTCAGTGGAAGGATAATGAACATGTAGGTAAGGTCAAAGGGAGGAAACCACACAGGCACCAAAGGGTAGACTGGAGATGAGAAGAAGCAAGCTGTGGGTGATGGCAAAAAGGCAGAGAAGCAGGCCCTAAAAGAGCCTGAACGTTTCCACTTCAAAAAGTGAAGCTCTAGTGGTAAGAAGCACACCTACTGCCCCTCCAGCTCCACACAAGGCAGAGGGTATGCAAATCAAGTCCCTATTCATGGGGTGTGAAGGGAGCATAGGAGAATAGAAGGGCAGAATGAGCACAGGCCCCACCTAGATATATAAGGCTAGAAGAGATAAAATTAGATAAGATAAAGCTTAAACCAGCAATTTGGGAAGAAAAGCAATCAGTTGAATTACAGAAAGCAATAGTCACAGGAGGGAGGGGAGGGGAAGAGTAAGCAAGGGCAGCTCACATACTTTACCCCACCCCCCCACCTCACCCCCGGAAAAACTTCTGGAAATAACTCTAGCAATCTCTGGGGGCCACTCCAAAGAACTGAGGGATCTAAGGTACTTTCCTTGTAAGTTTATGTATGTGGAATCACTGTGAAGAGGTTCTCCAGAGCTTTATAGACAGAATCCATCCTACAGAAGGGAATCTGCTCCCCACACAGCTCACCTTATCAAAAGTACAAAATTATAGGCCATCTGTAAGCAACCTTTTGATGTTATAAACCAACACCATCATCTACAAAGTTTGCACTAAGAACCACACAATTGAGACACAAAAAATGTACTCAAACCTCCTATTGTGAGCCATGTGATAGATGGCTGGGCATGGGGGTGGCATTTACCATGCATGCCTGGTGACGTGAGGTCAATCTTCAGAACCACTATGATGATCAGAGAGAAATAACTCAGATCAAAAGAGAGAACCAGCCCAACAGTTGTCCTCTTGCCTCCATACACATCCCATGGCATACACATGTACACACACACATCCCACAGTATGCACATGTACATACACTCACACACACATATCCCATGGCATGTACACACATATACATATAAACACACACCCCATGGCATGCAAATGTACACATACACACACACACATACACACCCCATGGCATACACATGTACACATATACACACACATCCCATGGCATACACATGTACACATATACACACATCCCATGGCATACACATGTACACATACACAAACACTTCCCACAGCATGCACATGTACATACACTCACACACACACACATCCCATGGCATTCGCATGTAAGTACACATACCACACACACACATACACATCCCATGGCATGCACATGTACACATACAAGTAATAATAATTATTATTATTTAAATCTCATGTTTCAAGTAAGATTAAAATTTTGTATTAGGCTTCATTCATAGCTCTCCTGGGAATCATGAGGCCAATGGACTTCAGGTTGGACCACAGAGAATGGTCTCAGTTCCTCTACTAGAGCTGAAAATATCATCCACTATGAATTTTTCAATATCAGTGCTCTAAAGTTTACTGTGCCTACAATTAATCTAGAATTCATAATTACTGGCACTACTGTTGCCATCATTACGTACCTAAAAATACAGTGTTCACCTCAGGGCCCGGAACAGAATCAACACCAGATAAAGACATCAAAAACTACTTTTAAAAGTCGGTCTGAAGGTGGCAGGGACACCTAGTCAGCACACCCCAAGTCTCACTCCATCACATTCTACTAAGACCAGCCAATGCTGCACATCCTCCACGGCCCCAGGCTCTCAGGACCCTGAAAAGGGCCTTTCAGAACTCTGGAAGCTTCTTCATACCTATCACAGGAAGAATGAAGGCTCTGATTGCAGAGAAACCTCAGGAATCCTAGGTCAAAACTGAAGGTCACTCTGCTAGAAATGTCATCTCAGAAAAACAATTTTTATAGAGAAAAATCTCCTCAGATGCATAATGCACATGAGAAGCCAAAAAGATGTGTTGTAGATTGCATGTGGTAGAAAACAATATGAAAAAGAGTTTAGTTTAAATACGGAACCTGGTAAACTGGGGGTGGAGGGGCTGGGTGGGCTGGGATAGAGTGGGAGAGAAATGAAAGAAAGATCTTGATGGGGAAAGGCATTTGGGAGTTAGGAAGAAACCCTGTGGGAGATTGTGTTGTTTCATGGTAATTAATTATCCCCCCCACTAGTTTAATATAAAGCGCTGATTGGCCAAAGGCAGGCAGGAAGTGTGGGCGGGGCTACCAGACTAAGAAAATTCTGAGAACAGGAAACACAGAGCAGAATGCCAGAGAGAAGCCGGAAGAGGCAGGGGACAACTATGCAGCTCTAAGAAAAGGTACTAAGCCCCATGGCTGAACAAGATAAGAGACATAGGTTAGTATAAGGGTAAAGAGTTAACAAGTGATATGCCTGGGCCTAAAACTATCGTATGCATCTGTGTGTCTCTGTGGGTCTAAACCTTGAGGTTAGGCCCAAAAGTCTGGGCCAGAAACCTCCTACTACAAAACCCAGTGCCAGGGAAACTCCCCGGAATCCACAAGGACAACCCCAGCAATAGTGGAGAAGGTGCCTGAACTAGCCTTCTCCTGTAATCAAATTGGTGACTACCCTAATTGTCATCAGAGAGCCTTTATCCAGTAACTGATGGAAGCAGATGCAGAGACCCACAGCCAAGCACTGGGCTGAGCCCTGGGAGTCCAGTGGAAGAGAGGGAGGAGGGATTATATAAGCAAGAGGGTCAAGTTCACGACAGGGAAACCCAGAGACAGATGACTGGAGCTCACAGACTCTAACACAACAGCTAGGGATCCAGCATACAACTAACCTAGACCCCCTCTGCATGTGGGTGACAGCTGTGTAGCTATCTGTTTGTGTGGCTCCTAGCTGTGGGATCAGGACCTGACCCCAGCACTTGAGCTGGCTTTTGGTTTCTATTCAGTGCTAGGATACTTTGCCCAGCCTTAAGGCAGGGGGAGGAGTTTCGTCCTGCCAACTCTGAACAGAGATGGAGGAAGAGTGGATGGGGAAGGAGGGTCTGGGAGGTGGGGGAGGAAATGGGGGGAGAAAAAGGAGGAGAATCTGTTCCTATTTGGCGGCATGCCTCCCTCAAAACTTATTTGAAAATATGGACCTGGCCTATTTTTTAAATGGAATAGAGATATATATGGTAAAGGTCATAGAAACACTAAGATTATCAAAATAAAAATAGAGCACTACACCAGATTTTTTTTTAAGGTGGGGGTGAGAGCATATGCCTTTAATCCCAGCACTTGGGAGGTAGAGCAGGCAGATCTCTATGAGTTTGAGATCAACCTGGTCTACAGGATGAGTTCAAGGACAGTCAAGGATACACAAAGAAACCCTGTCATGAGAAAGAAAGAGGGGGGGGGAGCCCTAGAGACATGCTCAGCAGGTAAGAACACAGGCTGCTCTTCCAGAGGACCAGGCTTTGGTTCCCAGTGCTTACATGGTAGCTCACCACTGTCCATTACTCCAGTCCCAGGAAATCTGATGCCCTTTGCTGGCCTTCCCAGGTACCAAGCATTCATGCAAAACATGCATGCAGGCAAAACATCCATGTACACAGAACTAAAATAATAAATAGTCTTAGGAAAGAAAGACAGAAAGAGAGACAGAGACAGAAACAGAGAGACCTCAGGCTGAGCAGGTCATTTGGAGCAAGCCAGTAAGCAGTGTTCCTCTGCTTCAGTTTATACCTCCAGGTTCCTGCATTGGCTTTTCCCAATGGACTGTGAACTGAGATATGTAAGCCAAATAAACCTTCCTAAGTTGCCTTAAAAGAAAAAAAAGTAAAAATACATATTTAAAACCTTGGCCCATCCACCAACTATAACCAAACAATAAATTCCACTCAGCTTCTTTGAAGCCAATACAAAAAGGAAAACATGATTGGAAACCCAGATATCCTAACAACCCATAGAAATATATCTCAGAGAAGCAAGGATTAGACATCAAAAGAAATGTGATCTAGCAGAGAGCTTGTGTTACAACATTCTACTTTAAAACCTCAGTCATGCTTAAACACTGGCTATGCAGATGCTGCCAACAGTACCAGGACAGAACCTCCTCCTGGCCTCATGCAAGCTCACTCACAGGTCCCAGAGGAAGGGCCATGAGGCCTGCTCCCCAGCCTGGTCCTGAGTGCTGGGCTCTACTGGCCCACTGCCAGACCCAAGTAGGAAGCGGCCCAAATCTGAGCCTGCTGCTTTCTCTCCGGCACGCTATCCCCCCACCCCACCCCCTTCCGGCCAGCTATCACAGTAACCACTCAATCTGAGGATGAGTAGAACACATAATAATTTACAGAGTGTCTAGAGATATAAACAGCATTCATGCCTAAAAGCAAACTCAACAATATCCTACCAAGAAAGTCAAATTGTACTCAACAGGCCATTTACTGGAAAACCAGAAGACTGAAACATAAGAAGACATAGAATTCTAGATCTTTGAAAAGTATTTAATAGTCCCTACTAATACCCACCTCTTATCACTTCCCCTATTTTGAAACGCCTAATTCATAATCTCCCAAATTTCATACATTTACCCCAATATATAGCTCTTGGAGGCCTGGCTGATGCCTCAGTAGGGCATGTGGTTGTGAGCTCTGAAATCAGTGCCTAGGCTAGCACAATTCTCATAAATCATCAAGCCAGGTCTGCTGATACAGGCCTGTGATCCCAGATACATGAGAGGCTGAGGCAAGAGGGTCACAAAACCCAGGCCTACGTGAGCTACAGAGTGAGACCCTGTTTTAAAAGTTTAAAATGGGAAGGGGTGTGGGAAGACAAGGAATATAATTCAATGGAAGAGTGTTTGCCTAACATACTTGAAACCTCAGGTTCAATATCGTGTGTGTGTGTGTGTATGTGTGTGGTGTGTAATGTGTGTATGTGTGTGTAATATGTGTATGTATGTATATGTATATATGTATGTTTATGTGTATATATATACATGTATATACAGTTATTTAGCTAGAAAGTCCTCTAGGCAGCAATTCTGTAGCTTCCTATTCTCATTTCCCATTCATTATTCTAAGATCTCCATGGAGAATACAGGGCAGCAATTTACTGGTCCAAGGTTTGATTCCAAAGGGATTCACCTTTTACACATGCAATGGGACAAACACTATGTAGCATGTCATTCCAGAACCTCAGCAGATGCACCTGGACAAACACCAGGCTGTCCGAGAGCATGTACTGACAAAGAGCACACAAGCCTACCAACGAGCAACAGACACCCACTATGGCCACCATTAGCTTCTGCCATGGGATTAGAACAGTGCCACTTGGGTCTAAGAGCCACAAGGCAAACTCCATCATTTCTGTTTTAAAGAGCTGTAGAAGGCCAGGAGGACTGACCTGCTCAGGACTACTGACTGGGATTCGGCCCTCGAGCACCTGTCTCCTATAGCAATACCATTACTGCTTGAAAACCACAAAGTAAAGTCTTCCCAAAGCCAAGAGTCTAGGTGAGGAGGGAAGACTTCATTACCAAGGTAACTGCAGAACAGTCATGCTGGAGATTCTGAAAGAATAATCGAGAGCAGCGTTCTCAACCTTCCTAATGCTGTGACCCTTTAACTGTGTTCCTCATGCTGTGGTGACCCCCAACCACAAATTAATTTCATTGCTTCTTCATTACTGTAATTTTGCTAGTGTTATGAACTGTACTGTAAAGAACTGATATGCAGTATGTCTGATACATGACCCCCATGGGGTAGAGATCACTGACCTAGAGGGTTGTACAGACAAATTAAGTCCCCAAATGATGTAATCATGTTTTTCTCAATCCAAATCATTTGCTCCAATACTCCTTATATGCTAAATGCCTTGGCCTTTACAGACACTACATTCTCTTTTGTGTACTTTTAAAATATCTTTTGCTATATATACCTAAGAACGGTAAGGTTTTCTTAAGCATCATTTGGTGTCACCTTTTTCAAAGTCAGATCTCGATTATCTCCATAATCTCAACCGTACTTTCTCAGCAATCCAGAACATATTCTTCAGGACATACTCATTAAACAGGTGCAAAGAGTAGATCCCAAAGGAGAAAATACACTTGGGCACAGATTCTCAGGCTGCAGTGTGGTTACTGTGAGTTGGAAGTTTCTGACTGCATTTACCACACCTTCCCCCAAGTAACCTCAGAGCTTAGCAATGTGGCACAGCACATGCAGAACCATGCAGAACCATGGCTTACAGTCACAGCTTGGCACTGCTTGAGGGCAGGCAAGCAACAACACATAACATCAAAGAAAGGTTTCTGCTGGATGCATTTCACTTTCACACCAGCATAAAGCAAGCAAACAAATAAAAAAAATATCAGGGGCTATCTTTGGGAAGCCAAGGACTACATGTCCTAAGTCAGGAACTCTAAATCAGACTAAGTCGGGGAAGACTTTGGGGGGGCTGGACTTCAGTCAAAAGCTTTCAAGAATAGGGACGGATACAGTTGATAAAAAGTAACACAGGAGGTGCATTTCATGCTAAGGAACATTTTCTGTTAAGGAATATAATGTCCCCCAGAAAAACAGAGCCCACACTAAAGTGAGGCCTGTAGCATCTGAGAGTTGCACATCGCCCCACAGCTGTCTCTATCTATGATCTACAGAAGTAATGACAGCAGGAGAGAGACATACCCTGTCAATTACAAGGCTCCAAATGCTCTACACAATATTGTGGGTCCTTGCTTACAGGTGCCAGGCTTCACCCACGATGAATTCAACCTTCCTATGTTCTTGGAAGAAAAATTAGGAAAAAGATCCTTGTGACTCATACAGTACCAGCCTCATGACAAAGCTCAACATCAGCACTGGTGGATATGGGTAGGATGTGCATCCAAATGTGTCATCCCAATGACAGGCAGGGAAGATGGGGCCCCAACTTCCATGACCATCTTTTCTAAACATTTCCTGGAGCAGCTGCACTGTAAGCATTGGACCACTGCTCTCAAGTCTCCCTCAGAACACAGCTTCTAAGTCACCAACACTGACCATCTCAGATCCCTTATCTCCATTCTATAGCCAACCTCTTCTGGGTTAAGATGAATTTACAATCTTTATTTCAACCAGAAATCACAGTCATAGTGACAACCTACAATGCCATCAACATAAATGAAAAGTATTTTATTTCTGTGGAAGCAATTGCCAACTTCATACAAAATAATTCTAGCTGGCTCATGACTAAGCTTGTATTCAAGAGAAACAAAACCAAAAAGGAATATGGAGGAAACGGAAAGAGTCAAATATCATATAATAAAAGCACATAAACTGAATAGGCCATAAATTACAAATGACATTGTCAGTGTCAGAAAAAAGTGCAAAAATATGTAAACACAATTTTAACATAAGTGATGGTATGAATCACTTAACCCACTGAGAACATTTTCCAGCATCTTTGATGTATTACTTCATACACAACAAATATGCTCTTCTGTAGATATTGCATAAGTGAATACACATAAATTCTTATATAACTAGTAAAATAATCCTGCTTCTTTTATAGTAGCTATGCTCAAACATAAGAAAATTTGAATTCTATTGCTGGCCATGGCATCATAAATAGTATCAAACTACTCTTTATTTAAATTCTGATGCCAAAACCAAAGACTTGATATGAACATGCATGCAAAACTCATAACAAAATATTTTTTTAAAATATCAAACTCATCAACATATAGAAAGACTATTAAAATCGAGTGGGGTGTAGTCTGGGAACACAAAATTGGTTTAAATCTAATATTCAATGGATTCAAAGAAAAAAATTATCCTAATATATACATAAAAGGTATCTAATAAAATTCAACATCCTTTCATAACAACAACAACAAAAAAAAACCCTCATCAAAGTAAAACAAGACGCTTTCCCAAGGGGTGCTATGCAAAATCTGCAGCTCACTACACTCAGTGAGGAAAGACACTTTCCTTCACAGTTCAAGAAGGCAGCAAGGAGAGCTACAATCCTGCCCCCCTATTTCAGCTGCTCTGGAGGTTCTGGCCATTGCTCTGAAGAAAACACATGCACCCACATATACCCATAGACTCACACAAGACACACATATGCAAATACACAGACAAATATATACATACATGCATCCACAAACACACACATACACTCATACAAGACACACATATGCAAATATACACACAAATATATACATACATACATCTACAAGCACACACATAGATACACAAATACATATACACAAACACACGTAAATATAAAAAATGAAGTAAAACACCATAACGGTGTTTAAAGAAAATCTTAAAGAATCTTTAAACAAATACTGGAGCTAACGAGTCATTTTGACCAAACTGATGCGTGTAGGTCACTCTATCTTTTTAAAAATCTAGCGTGTTTCTACAAACTAGAAACAAGCAAATAGACTGTCTAAATTCTATTCATGACATCGAAAACATAAACTATAGGGATAAATTCACCAAAATATGTGTAAGACTACCATATAACATTGATGAGAAATTTAAAGAAAAAAATCCAAATAAATAGAGGTCAACATTTTCATCAATAATGTTGAGATGTTCACTGCAGACTGAACTACGGATTCAAGCTCACCACAATAAGGATGCAACGAGCCTACTTTGTAGAAATTTACAGAATGATTCTAAAATTTATAGATACACAAAGGACATACAACAATTTGAGAAGAGAAGAAAAAATGGAGCATTCATGCCACTGATTTTTAAGATTTACTATAGTAAATAGAAACAGCATAAAGATAATGGATCAATTAAACTAAACATGCTCTAGAAATACTACATTTATATGGCTCATTAAATTTTTTTCAAAGGTACCAAAGCATTTATATTGTGAAGTACATAAAGGACGTACTTCTGACGTGTACTGCTTGATGAACACACACACTTCACCATATAAATGCTGTACCTCACAAACACCTGTTGTACTTTGGTCTAGACAGGATATCTTCACAGGAATATCAGAAAAATAGGTGAAGGCTTTAAGCATCTTCATAGAATGCTCACTGTGATGTATCACAGGCAAGGCAACCTGATTTTGGTATCAACTGGTATCAATATACCAGACATCATTCGCCCTAAAACTAATAATTGATAAGCTAGTCTTTCAACCAATCGATTCTATGTTTCTGAAAGTCTTGAAATACAGTCCTATCAAAAGGAAAACAAACAAAAAACCAAAAAACCCAGAGCAGTGTTAATACTTTACTAGTGACAGTCAACTAGGTGCTAGGCATGCTCCTTTTCTTCTCACCTAATTAATGCTTTAACTATGGTCCTATGCTCTAAGTACAAACACTAAACACTATATAGCGCTTTAAGGAGGGCTTTAGACAGGAGCAAGTGAGGCATTGTTAGGCAAAAAAGAGCTTAGAGTCTATCATTCACAGCCACCCAATTCCCTCTGAGAAATCTTTACCTAGATAAAGTATACCAAGATAAATGACTTGAAACTGCTGGACAAGCTGTTCACATTCTAATTGGGAAACTACTTGACTATAACCGAAATGTGTTAACTTGACTGATGTTATTTCATGAAATACAAATTGTGGTCATTTGTTTTAGTGGCAGAAGAGGTTTGCAAATACATAACGGATCAATCAAGCTGTGAAAGGACAACTGTGTCCACTAGAGAAATCCTATGTCTATCAGAATGAGCTATACCATATGGCTCTCTAAGCGAATCCATCAGAAGCTGTGGTGGGTATGTGAGAAACCCAACAACCTGATCACAAAGTAAAACCCAGCTGGAGGGCAGGATACCCCAACTGATGTGGAACACCCAAGAAGACTCCTGAGAGTGAGCCTTGCCCTATTCTTTCTAGTCACTGTGTCCCCTGGTAGCTCCTTCAATCTTTCTGAGCCCCAAGAGTCCCTGTGTATAGAGGAACAAGTACTTTGGACTCAGACTTCACTTCACTTATTAGAAGGGATCAAACAAGAGAGTGAACCTGAAATCCTCTACCTGCAGCCCCATCAAGGAGCTCTCAGACTCTTGGGGTGTGCACAGGATGGAAGAATTCCCAGGCTAACAAGCATTAACCCTGAAACGAGATTTCAAGAGATTACCTGGCAGTGCACCCTGCTTTTTTCACAAGTTAGGACATTCAACAGCCACTTCTTTCCCTGTTTTCTACATTCTGGACCCATGAGGTAGTTACTGCTTTAAAGACAAAAGTATCCAAGGCTCAGTGATGAAGTCAAAACATTCAAGGGGGGTTGCTCTCTCACACGGCTAAGGTCTGTATCACTGTCTGTCCAGCTATGCAGACCTGCAGACAGATTAAGGTATGTTTATCAGAGTAACGTGGCCAACTGTCCTCACTTACCTTTGTGTGTCTTAGAATTCAAACAGTTGTCATCATGAAGAGTCCTAATACTAAATCCCTAATGCTCACTGGCAAGAACAATGTTCTCATGAGAAACAAGACTCTGGATCCAAATCCAAGTGCAACCAAGACTGCAGAGTGTACTCCATCAGAATAAACTCTGCTCGAGAGTCTACCAGGTAAAAATACAACCTCAACAGTGGGAGGCCAGAGGCCAAGCCTGGCTATGCTACCACTGCCTAGCAATCGGGGCTTGAATTTTTCCCCATTCCTAGCCTGTTTAGGAAACAATTGATCCTCCATGGGTCTTGAGTGAAACATGAGACTGGGCTTGATAGTCAATGTTCCCTGTGGCCTTCTGCCCATGACTGGCTCAGACTGTACATGTGACCTAGTCTGAACCAATAAGATAAAACAAATCTGTCTAGTGGGTTGAACCAAGACTTAACAATTTCTTCCACTGCAGGGAGGTAGAAACCCCTGGAAAGAAGAAAGGATGTAAGTTTTGACACTGTTAGCCACCTCCTGCAGTTCGGGGGGGGGGGGGGCAGTCTGCGAATGGGATCAGCACATAGGATATAGAGCCAGAATGGGGAGAAAGAAACCAGATCCTGATGACATCACTCGAGCCCCTGAGTTTACTCCAGGATTTACCACTGGACAAGTCAGTTACATAAGCCAATAAATTCTTTTTGCACTTAACCATGTGCTGTTTGGGTCCATTGCTGGTAACCAGTAGAATCATCACACACTTGAAGGGTTGTCTACCTTCATTGAACTAAAGCGCCTTCTGTTCAGAGACTGACTTCTGACTCCTCGATGAACTAGCCTGCTTCTGAGAGCTCCAGATATACAGGAACTAAATAGGTCACCTTCAGACTCTGCCAAGAAAAACATACACCCGAAGCAAAAGATAACAAAACCATGCAAAAACCGTATGCTGACATTTCGCCATCAGTTCTGGTTCACTCCTGCTGGCCTCCTGACATCCCTACTGGACAGCCATGACCTCCTAGCTCCTCCTCTGTATCCCTGTATCCTACCTCCTTCCTTAGGAGGCAATTTGTGAAGGAAACAAGAATGAGCTGCTCCTGCCCTCATCTAGCCCTTCAGTTTCATTTTAAAATGGAGATGATACTATTTGTCACAGTGTCAGTAATAGACAGAAAGCACTTATTTATAGGGACTGTACCCATTCCTGGTGGCAGAACCCTTACTTCTACATTCCCAGAGTTAAATAATAGCTAAGAGCTGAGGAAAGGCATTACAATGTAATCCTAATCAACCAAGAGGCCTGCGCTTATGCTCAGCTGAAGTCCTTCCTTACTGAGTCATGTAGGTACGGGATGGATCTCTCCTCTACTGCCTACAAAGGAAGCTGTCACAAACTTTTACCTCAAAATTAAATCCTAAGTAAAATCTCACAGATGCAAAGGACGGAGGGAAAGAAGGAGAGACAGAAAGCAGAAGGCTCTGTGGGCAATGCCAGTCAAGGGGCATGAGTCCATACTGCCCCGCCTCTACCACAGCTCCAGGGCCCAAGAGGCCTGCCTCTTGTCATCATTGTTTCTCAGGGGACGTGAAAATCAAGGAATGAGCAGCAAATTAATATACAGCAGAAAGTCATGGCTCAAGTGAGCATTTAAAACCATTTCCCTTTTCCTTGGCTGGAAAGGCCAGATATCCACAGGCTATGTGAAAAGAAACAAAGGCGGCCAGCCAAGCAAATCTGCCCAAAAACTTCCTCTGCTCCACATAGAGAAACTCAGCCCTGGTCAGGGATGAGCAAAAAATGAATTAAGATGAACCCCTCCAACAAGGCCACACAGGCGAGCTGCACAGGTGCTCTGACCCAGGTCCCATCTCTGCTCGAGATCTTGTCCCTAGAGGCCTGTCCTCAATAATCTGGAACTACACCAGCTGCACCTAGGACATTTTCAACCTGTTTTTAAGATTTTCCACACAGATCTCTTCATAAACTGCATTTCAAGGGCTAAACTTGTGCATAAGTTTATCTTGTGGTTTCTGTGCTAGCGCAGCTGGCGCCAAACTTGTCCTTGAAAAGAACGGTTGTCTACTTCATAGGCGATCACAGACAGGTTTCACCATTAAACAAGATATTCTGCATTCTGAGCTCGGAATTCCTTCCATAACCCCATGTTGCCCCTCTCTTTGCTATGGGACTCTTACAGGGTATCTTTCTGGGCTCTGCCCACCTACCAGCCAATCCATCAAAAATGTTAACCTTACAAGTTTACCAGCTCCTACCTATCAAGTTCAAAGGCAAAATGTGCAGCTCCCATCATGACAGTTACATCTTCCAAACTGGAACTGATAATATTTCCGAAACAGATGAAACAGACTTCATACCTTAGAAACCCATCAAAATGGGACTTCTCCCAGAAGAGAGAATTTTGCAAACATTCACCAACAGAACACTATGCCATCCCTGAGCAGAGAGAGAGGCCATGCTGTCCTGGCCTTCAAGGCTTTGAGTCCAGTAGAGATAGCTGACCTTCACAAAAACAAGGCTTTGTTTCCAGGAGCTTTCCTTAAAATCCAGGGCAGACCTCCCTTCAGTAAATAGATCCTGGGGATGGGCTAGAGGGTAAAACAAGAACCCTGGTGATCTTGCCATAATTGAAATAATTTCTAACTATGAGTAGGCAAGAAGGGCTTAGAGGTATGATGTGGTGCCTGATATGGGCTAAATAAATTAATATCTAAGCCCAGGCAGTTTCTACAAGAAGCTGCTTTGATTACTGGTACATCGGAAGTGCTAGTCTTGAAAGCAAAGCATAGCACATGGTATTTGGAATGTACATAGACCTGAATTTTACCACTAATGACTTTCTATGATCTTGGTGAACCTGGGAACTGCCCACAGTGAGCTAAGCCCTCCCACATTAGTCAATAAAACGTATCACAGGTTGTTCACAAGCCAATCTGGTGGAACATTTTTTTCAACTGGGGCACTCTCTTCCCAAATCACTCTAGCTTCTGTTGACATACAACTAGCCAGGAACATGTATCTGTTGGGTGAAAGAAGGCTAGACACTTGTCTCGGTACTAACAACCAAGTCTAGAAAGCACATGTAGGATGTATCCCCGCCATAGGACATTATCCAACCAGTGGGGAGATGTTGCCAAGGAGGCCAGAGACACCTGCAAGAGACAGAAGCCTGAGAAGCACGCCCACAGGGACAAAACAGAAGTAAGAGACAGCTATGAGCCAGAGTAACAACCTGGATGGAGGTGAATGGGATGTGAGGAGTAACTGGGGACAGTGCTGTCCAAATGATGAAAACTTCCTACATGCATGCTGTCTGGTCGCCATGTGCAGCCAGGGAATGATGGCATTTTATATTTAATTTTAATCATCTTAAGTTCTTTTGACCTTGTCACCAATGATTACCATTTTATTATAATGGACAGTGTGGTCCAAAGCTATCCTCACATGCAGCATATGCTTTGAAACAAAGGACCAAATCCCTAACAACAACAACAAAAAGTCTAAAAACAAACGACACAGCTGAGCATGGCAGCTTGTTGTCTGTAATCTAGCACACCAGAGGTGAGGGCATGAAGACAGGTAGCTGGGGGGATAGCCTGGGCTACACAACAAAGCCCTAGAAGGAGAGAGAGAGACAGAGACAGAGAGGCAGAGGAGAGTGAGAGAAACATTAAGTTCTTTGAGTCAGTCTCACTTGTAAAAAGGGTCGAGTTTAAAGTCTATGTGCTTCAAAGTTGACTACACTTAGAGCCTTCTTAATTCTCTTTCCCTTAATATCTGATCATCCCACATCCACAAACAGTGAGACAAAAAATGGGCATGCACAAAGGCAAAGCTTGAATTCTGGGCCCGTGAAGGTCATAGAACAGGTCTTCTCTAAACCAGGTATTCCCCACATCACTCAGACAGGGAACAGGGCAGCTAAAAAGCCTCTGTAATTGTGAGATTCTAAGATAAGAACCTCTATTTTAAAATGTTCATAAGCATGTGGGGGGGGGTGGCTTGGTGGGTAAGAGCATTTGCTCCCCAAGCATGAGGACCTGAGTTCAAATCCCTGGGATCTACCTGTAAAGCTGGGTGGCTCTGCTCATGCACCAGCACATGGAACAAGACACAGACAGCAGGATCCCTGGGGCTGCTGGCAGCCTAGCTCCAAGTTCAGTGAGAGGCCCTGTCTCAAGAGAATAAGGTAAGAAGTGACAGGAGTACACTCAATGTCCCCCTCTGCCCTCCACGGGCCTATGGACCTGCACATACACATGTACCCACAGCACATACATGCATAAACACACATATATACACACACACATACCACTCGTACACACAAAAAAACATACACAACTTTTAATCAAAATCTAACGCTTTTATGCAATATGGTCAACATCAAAGAAGTAAGGAGACAATAGGAAAGAAGAAAAACTTTTGTAAATCATTTTTTTGAAAAGGAAATAGCGCCAGAAACATATAAAGAACCGTACAGCTCAAGATAAAAATGAATACGGAGATTGGAGTCTAGCTTAGTGGCTGAGTACTTTGCCTAACATGTGTGAGACAGTGAATTCAATTCCTATTACCTAAAATAAGTAAAAAGCAAAAAAGGGCAGCATCTGAATATATATGTCTCCAGATCCATAAACAACCAAACCACAAGCCTATAAAGAGATGCTCATTATCTCTAGTCACTAGGAGAATGGAATTCAAAGCTCTATTAGATATCATTAGATTATCAGGCCACACCCACAGGATGGCTATAATCTAAAAGAGAAAGTAGTGTCAGCACAGAAGTGGAGAAAATGGGACCTTCCTACATTGCTGATAAGAAAGTGAAATACCACAGCCGCTTTGCAGAGCAACTCACCAACACCTCTAACAGTAATGACTCCGTAAAGAAAATTGAAGCTGTGCATTCCACCAAAACTGGTACAGGAATGATTCTATCAGAATTATCGATAACAGACAAAGGAGAAAACAGTTAAGCATGACGGCATGGTCTGATTACCCAAGTATTCAAAAATGGTTGGCAGAGGCAGAAGAAATCACTGAACTCAGGAGGTCAAGACTAGCTTCAGCTACACAGTGAAACCCCCTTTTCAAAAACAGAATCCTAGTAACTTTAATGTTTATCAGTTTAAAAGAATAAGAAAAGCATGATGTGCCCATACAATGAGAGGTTATTTAGCCATCAAAATGAAGCACCAATACTTGCTCTATCACAGGTGACTCCTGAACAGTTTGGTAAGCAAGATGAAGAAGCCACCAATTGTGCAAGCCAATGTATATGAAATATTAAGAACTGATGAACCTATAGGGTCAGAAAAGAGAAGAGATGATGGAGAGGTGAGACGGGACGTGCTGGGTAGACAGTAAGGGTGTGGCTAATCGCCTTTCATTTAGGGTGGTGGAACTGTTTTAATGCTGATTTTGATGATGGTCACTCAGTTCTATGAATATAGTAAATATACGTGGATTGTACAATTTAAGCTTGTGATCTGCATGGTGTATTATTATCTTACTCAGAGAGAGGGGTTCGTTTTGTTTTTAAGAAGAGGGGTAACTGAAGAGAAGGTTCAGCAGTTAAGAACGCTGGTTGCCTTTCCAGACATCTTGGGTGGAAGCTCACAACTGTCTATAATTCCTGCTCCGGGGGATCCGACACCCTCACACAGACAGACAAATATGCAGGGAAAACACCAATGCACATAAAATACAAATAAGTAAATAATTTTAAAAGATAACTATTTTTTAAAAAAATTTAAAAAGCAAGAGAGAGAAAGAAACAAAAATCTAAAGAAAAGAAAAATGTGAGCGTATCCTCTTTCTACACAATCCTGTTCTCTTTCACCTCAGGTCCTAGTGTGAGCTGCTGGCAGCCAGCGATGCTCATCTGAACCTGCCTATGGGACAATGACTTATGCAGACATGCCCTTAAAAGTTAGCGAGGGACCTTTGTAGGGCATTCTGCTCTATCTCACTCAGCAGGAGTGGAATACTCTTACAGGTAATATTAAATTGTCTTAACTTTTCTGGGTTACCTCTTGCTGACACAAAGCTTCATTAATTTTTTTTTACTAAGTATCAAAACTGTACTTTTTTTTAAGGTAGGGGAGGTGCTTGGGGGAGATTCATCCAAAAAAGTACAGTCTCCAAGTCAAGCCTAGGGAGCCTTGCTGGCGACTCTGTAAACAACAGGACAGCAGCAAGAGTCAGCATTACCGCCTCCGCTCTGCAGAACTCCTGGTCTGAGTTCCTGACTAACATTTTTCTGGGGGTGACATGAAGGAGTGCCTTGCCAGGGAATAAAACGGTTCATGGTGCATTTTCCTGGGACTAGGGACTAGAGACAAAGGCTTGGCTTCGAGAATTTGGGCACCAGAGAAAGTGAGAGTGGACCAGTCTGCGGGTTTAGAGAAGTGTGACAGCAAAACAGTAGGGCTGCTGTGTTTAATAAACACGGCAGAATCGTGTAAATAAGTATTCCCTTCCAAGTGCTTAGCCTAGGAAGCCAAGCACGCAATTCTGATGATACTGCCATTCCTCAGAACATGTTCAAAATGCCAGCAAAGACCTTCAGAGCCCCTGACACATCCCTTTTAAGAGCATCAGAAGACTGCTTCTTTGAAGACAGTTGTTACTTTCTTACAAACATCCAAGTGTTTCTTCATGAGCTGGCAGGAGAGCAAGGTCAGTGTTAACCCGGGGTTGCCCATCTCCAGTCAGAAATGAAATATAGTAACGGAGTCTGGCTATAACCCTGAAAACAGGTCTCCAACATCACTGGTGCAGCCCCTACAGTGTCTGTTCTTGAGTATGACTGTTCTTAAGTCGGCTTGGATGTATTAGGCAATCCTAGTCTCTCTCCAAGGACCTGGGAGTTGGGAAAAACTCTCATTAGCCCCAACACTGTTCCCAGTTGAAAACAAAGACCCCTATGAGGAAAATAGTCAGGGGATGACTCAGTGGTGAGAGTGCTTGCCACCAAGCCAGATGGCCTGAGTTTGATACCCAAGACACAGACACACACACACACACACACACACACACACACACACACACACACGCACGCACGCACGCACGCACACACACACACGCACGCACACGCACACACACTTAAAGAAAATAGTCAGGGGCTGGAGATGTACCTCAGTTGGTAGTACTCACCAAATGCCTGGGTCTGATCCTCAGCACTATGTAAGACCAGCATGGTGGCTCATAGCTAGAATCCCTGCCCTGAGGAAGCACCAGGGAATCAAAAGCTCAAGGTCATGCTTGCTGTGGGATTATGCTCTGGTACATTGTAAATATTTATCCCTCCTACTGTTTTAATAAAATGCTGATTGGACAGAAGGCAGGAAGTGTAGCCGATTAAGAAAACTGAGAAGAGGAAATGCAGAGAGAGATGCCAGGCAGTCACAGAGTAAAGACAGCAAAAATGCTCTGAGAAAGGGTGCTAAGCCACTCGGCTAATCATGGGTTAGTTTAAGAGTTAGCAGGTAACATGTCTGAGCTATAGGCTAAACAGCATCTAATCAATATAAGACTTTGTGTGATTATTTGGGACTGTGGTCAAGGCTTCAGAGCTAGGCCGGGCCAGAAACTTCTGACTACACGTCCTCAGCTAGGTAGCAAGCTAGATGCCAATCTGGGCTATACCGGACTTTGCAGGGAAAGAGAGAGGGGAGAGGTGTCAGTGCAAGGCAAGTGTAGTAACATACATCTACAATCCTGACACTTGAGAGGGATCCAGAATTTAAGGCCGGTGTGGACTATACAGTATCAAAGAAAGGTGGAAGGCCCGAAAAAAGCAAACAAACACAACAGCCTTTGTTTAAACAAGCAATTAAAGCAACCACAGCGTTACCTCTTGTTGACATGAAGCTTCATTAATGGTCAGTCATTTACTAAGTATCCCAAGCCAGAGGCTACATAAGAGCTATGATAAAGGGAAGACAATGTCCCTGTCTACAAGTTCAGTCTTGGTAGATTTAGGAAAACAGCCTCACATCAAATACAAACAGACCTATAGCTTGGCTTCCCCTGGGGAACTAATCCACTCAGTGCTCTAGAATATACCCCAGCTCAGCATCCCAAATGCACATCCAATACCCATAGAAAGAGTGGAGACCCACTTGGCATTGCCTCCAGCCTCAGATGGCAACCCAGGCTCAGGCAGTGGCCACATGCATCAGTTTGGTTTTTCATGACAGACAAAATAAAGACAGAAGAACAGGCTGAAAATGTGATATTAACTATGCTCTGTTCCCACTGGAAGCCTGGAAATGTCACTGACTTGCCTGGAGGCCTGGCTAGTAAGCCTGTCCCTTACTAGGCAAAATCAATTGGAGTTTACACTTCACAAGCACAGAGTATTCCACAAATCTCAAGGAGCCCACGGAACAGTCCACATTTCAAAGACTAGCTGGATTTGAAATCCTGAAGCCACAAATTGTGGGTGGGTGGGTGGGAGAGGGGAGTCTTGCTCCAGGTCTAAGCAGTTTGTCAGTCCCTCGCTAAGTGTCCATCTCTGTCAGCATTCTCAACCTTCTTCCAGAACCTTTGCCATGACCACATTAGCCAGTACAACTCTTCCATGTGGGATCCAGGCTAGCAATGGCCACCCAAAAGTGTAACTGGAATACAGGACCCTGTATAGCTTACACAGAAGCTCAAAAGAAGATGAGACCTCAGGTGCTTCCTTTGTAGCATCTGCAGTAGACAGCAATGAGAATAATGTGTTTCATAAATGCCCAGCCACAAAGATCATGAAACCATTTCCCCTACATCTGACTCGAGTTTGCCCTCAGTGTAACTATGGGGGGGGGGGGGGGGGCGGGCTCACACCAAAGTGAAGTTACAGGGGAGAAATTCAAAACCAGGTGACAGAACTCACCCTTTTCCAGGCCACTCCTCATACTCGATTCTGGAAACAGCAGACCACAGCTCTCTGTGGCTTGGTTCTCTCAGCAATGACTCCGGTAACTCCTCAGAGCTCCATCTGCCTCAAGATGGGGATGCTAGACAAGGACCAGGCCTAACCCTCTGAATAGCACCATCGCAGTTCACAGGCATGTCGATGGAGCTCAAACATCAACCCACAGTCATAACCATGCTGGTTTGGATCCCTGCTCCGAAATGCATCCAGTTTCTCAAAAGAGCAGCCAGTGGGCAGGGCCAGCAAACTCTCTGGCCCTGACACTTTCTGGGGCTGAAAATCCTGAGTGAGAAGCAGGAGCAAGCCCCTTTCAGGAAGAACAGAGGAGGCATGTTCCTCACACCATGTGGATGTGGCTACATCAGAGGAAAGACGACCGAGCAATGCTCTCTCAGGAGATCATGGGGATTTAACTGGTGGCTGATTTGTTAAAAACCCTAGAGCATTTCCAAGGGACAGAAGGAAGAGATACCTGCTCCAAAGTGCTTGGCCACTGTCAAGTCCTTTGAACTCACGGAAGAGGAGAAACCCTCCACTGCTAGTCTTGGCCCATTAGCTAATGTCTTGGTAAACTAGGGCTCACCTGGGTGTAATTTTACTGGCTTCTTCCGGACTCCAGGCCAAGTGAAACAGAAGACCAGCCCACTCTCTCAAGATGGAAAAGCAAGGCCAACTCAGGAAACAGGGCTAACCAACAGCATAAGTGAGATCCAAACCCACACCTGCATTCTCTCAGAGTCCCCACTGTCCTAATAAGGGAGGGAATTAGTGCAGGGCAGATTTTAACAGCCTGGGAAAGGGAGGCTTGATGTGCAAGAAAATTAATGAGACAGCATTTACCATTTCACTTGGAAGCACCTTCAATTCTCTCAACAGGAAAGTGTTTCCATTATCGCTCCTATCTCCAGGTGAGGTCAAGGACCATGAGGAAGACTAGGCACCTAAGCCCTCTGGCAAGACACATCACCCATGTATAAGCCTGGCCTGAGTGACATGCAGTGGGAAAACTCCATGATGCCAGGAAACAGTGTGGCAGAAAGAGCAGCTAATGCCTCTGCCTCATCTACAGAATATGAGCAATACTTACAACATCCATGAACGTGAAACCAGGCACTATGATGCAAGCACCATCATGACTAACACACACATTAGCCATTAGCATCATTATTTCAACTCCAGGCATCACAGAAAGACTCAGACAGAGCTCCCAGACATCTGCTGTGCACTTCGCCACTGTTCTCCTTCAATTTCTGAGCAATGTGTCAATCAAAAGTTCACAAGGGGCCCCCACCTGGGCTAAACATAGAGCAAGAGACCACTGGTCCCATAGAGTCCAATTCAGCTAATAGAGTAATATATAAAGACTTTGTGGGCGGGTTTCAGTGTCCGATTGCTACAGACACAGTGTGTAGATACCGCCAGCCTGTGAGCTCCAGAGCCTAGACTGAAGTCAGAAGCCCTGGCATAAATTTGGGTCCTGTAATCAAATGACACACCCAAGCCTTGTTTCCTCATCTTTAAAATGAAGATTGTAACAGTGTCTCACTGGCAAAGGTGTGGTAAGGTAAGGGTTGCAAAGAACTAAAGATTATCCACGGAGAGGATGCCCATGTAGGTCAGTGAGTGCGAGCCAAGTGGCCATTTCTACTGTACCTCTAGTTACAGTCAAGAAACCGAGAGTGCGAGAGTGCTACAGGGAAAAGAGCCAATGAGGACCCACTGCACCTAGGACGTTCAGCCACAGGCCCCGTCCTGACAAATAATGGTAGCCATGTAGGTGCTAGGATTCTACCTCGGGTCCTCTGGAAAAGTAGCCAGCACTCCTTAACCACTGAGCCATCCTTCCAGTCCCTTATAATTCCATTTTCTAATATCCTTCAGTGCCTTTTGGAGGACAAGGGGCATAAACCCTCCTAAATTCCATAAAACAGAACATGTTTACTATATATTAAAAACTTAAGTTGTTAATATACAAGGAATGGGGGAAAACAGAAATTATCATGTAATTTTTTTTTCCTTCCCCACCTAACAGGGACCATAATATAGCATTTACCTAAAACTAAAGTGTAGTAAACGTACCCAAACTAAGACCCAATTTGAGGAACAACAAGAGAGTTCCATGGGTAAAGATACTTGCTGTGCAAGTCTGATGACTTGGAGCCAACCCTCGGACCCCACAGAAAGGTGGGAAAAAATAATGACTCTACAGAGATGGCCTCTGAGCCCACACATGCCATGGCACATGCACCTACA
This sequence comes from Phyllotis vaccarum, assembly GCA_033318265.1. Classification (NCBI taxonomy): domain Eukaryota; kingdom Metazoa; phylum Chordata; class Mammalia; order Rodentia; family Cricetidae; genus Phyllotis; species Phyllotis vaccarum. Next base: position 116,886,286 of record JARWLC010000009.1, on the reverse strand, counting down.
CACATCATGTACACACAATAATAAAAATTAATTTTTAAAACCCAGTTGTCTGTTACTTATTTTCATAATCCCTGCAATGAATACAGCATCTGGAGGTACTGCATCACGCAGGCTCACGACACCCAAAGCTTCTGAGGAGTCAACTCCAGTACCTTTACTCTAAATCAATGATGTGAAAGAGAGTCTACTCTCTAGGGATTTGGGTAGCAGGCCTTCTTCCAGACGCTCCAGGAAGCCTACAACCCAAAGATGCCAGACCCTGCCCCAGGAGGCCTTTCTTTACAGCCTGGGATGCAGAGCAAATAGTCATTCATCAAAGTGAAATGCCTGCTGGTGTCAAAGAGGTGTAGTCTGGGAAGAAGACAGCGGAGCAGAGCAGAGCGAAGCTACACACTCATATACCCTGCAACTCACATACTCTGAAATTCAGAGCACGGAATTTCAAGAACTAAGCCAGAGAGGTGTCTGCCTGAACTCAGAAGCACACGGGAGGATGTTCAACAGGGTGCCGCTTAAAATAGCAAAGTCTTGGAATTAATGTTAAATGCTCATCAGAAAGAAAACAATTAACTAAACAGTCCATTCATGCATGGAATATTTTCACAACAGCTAAGACACTACCAGATCTCTGCATACAGATGTGGCTAGATCCATAGGACACATTAAGCAGCACAATACGCACACTGTGTTCCTATTTCTGTGAAATTTAAAATATTCAAACCGTGTGTGTTTTAAAAGCTACAGATTATATAATATATAGTATTATATATTTTATACATATTATATAATATATAATCTGAAGGTTTGCACCAAACTAATTACAATTACAAAAAGCTATGTGGATAAAAGTGACATTATTTTTAATTATTTTAATTATTTAAAAGAATGTAGTCTTGTATCATTTGTATATATTTTAAGTGATGATATATATTAAGAATTCAAAACATAAGAAACTAATATGGCTGCTTATAATCTCACATTATAGGTTTGGCCTGATGAGAAGGTAACACATGGCTGGAAGATGAGGAGATAGGCTGACATACCTGAAACACAGGCCTCACTAAATATGCGGATGCTCTCAGTCTTTCTGCCTCTGACTCTGTGTGTGTGTGTGTGTGTGTGTGTGTGTGTGTGTGCACACATGTATGTGTGTGTGTCTATGTTCATGTGTGTGTGTATGTATATGTGTGTATGTGTGTATGCATGTGTATGTGTGTTGTGTGTATATATGTATGTGTGTGTATGTGCATGTGTGTGTATATGTGCATGTATGTGAGTGTATACATGTGTGTGTATATGTGTGTGCATGTGTATGCATGTGTATGTATGCGGGCATATGTGTGTGTATGTGTGTAGGCAGAGGCCAATTCTGTATATCTTCCTCTACTGTTCCCTGACGTGGGAATGCCTTTCTGTATGCTGTGAATCTCAATCTTCAAATAAAGGAGCTGTTTTGGGCCATGACAGGCACCATAGAAGAAGTAGGAGGAGGAATCAGAATAGGTAGGAAAGGAAGGGCAGAGTCAGAGGCAGATGGAGTAAGCCGCCCAAGAAGAAACATGTAAGGAACACAGGTGAGCCACGGGCCACGTGGCAAACAGGTTAATAGAAATGGGTTGATTTAAGATGTAAGAGCTAGCTAGCAATGTGCTTGAGCCATAGGCCAAACAGCATAAAGTTAATATAAGCATCTGAGTCAGTTCTGGGGGCGTGAGTGGCCGGCAGCTAAGGGGTCTGGCACGGCAGGTCTGTGGGTCTCGGACCTCTGGCTGCCTGGGACCGAGAAACCCCACTACTACAGTTCCCCCATTTGTTTTTGAGACAGGATCTCTTACTGATGATCATGGAACTATCTAGTTTCACTGGCAAGCAAACCCAAGGGGTCCTCCTATCTCCTCTTCCCCAGTACTGAAATCACAGATGCACACCAACACACCCAGATGTTTATTTTTAATGTAGATGCTGAAGAGCAAACTCAGATTCTCACGGTTGCTTAGCAAGCAAGTATTGACTGGGCCACTCTACAGGCCCTTCCTCCTTGACTTCCTTTCTTTTAAACTAGTGTCTTCACAACTCCGTAAATATTCTGTGAATTCCTTGTGCCAGGCCTCCCCAAGGGCACAGAGACAGGGTGGGCTCTCCAGATCTGACTGTCCATGGAGAGAGGAAAGAGAAGCCTGAATCTCTCACTCAGCCCAGTGTACCCCCCTTCCTTCCAAACCTGACTCCCACTGCCCAACAGACCATATCACTCTCAGACTGCATGAGCCTCCTCCCCTCAGTCAGCCCCAACGTTCCCTCTAGCCTGACCATCATGTTCACTCACTCAGCAATCTCAACAGATGTTCTTAACTCCTAAAATGACCACTCACCAGGAAAGAAGAAGAAATATAGCAGGGTGTGGGGAGATGGATCAGGTGCCACACAGGCCTGAGGACCTGCATCTGAACCTCTAACATCCATGGAAAAGTCAGGCATGATAGCACATGACTGTACTCCCAGTGCTGGGGAGGTGGAGACAGGCAGATTCCCTAGCATCCACTGGCCAGCCAGGCCAGATTAATGAGCTGGGTTCAGTCACAGTCACACACACACACACACACACACACACACACACACACACACACACACACACACACACACACACAATGAGCAAAAAGTATAATGTTGTCCCAGCACTTGTGAGGTTGAGGCTGAGATGGGAGAATTTTAAGTGTGAAACCAGCCTAAACTACATAACATGCCTGTCTCCAAAAATCAAAAGGAAAACAACATTAAAATAATGTCAGAAAAAAACCTTTTTTCTTCCAGTCTGAGTAGTGTCTGGGACCCTTCTCCATCTGAATAAGGCTTCATCCTCCAAGGCCTATGTCAAATAACAGCTCCCAGGCAATTGCTCGCTCTCGCCCTCCCCCTCCCCCCCCCCTCTCTCTCACACACACACACACACTCACACACACACACAGCAGGCAGTGTGAGGCTGACCGATTACCTCAAGCAGTTCTCTCATCCTCATCTTTAGATGTTCTCACAATTTATTTCTCAGTTTTCCTTGCCCAACAAAACATCCTTACTGCCCACAAGAACGTCAGCCTGGGGAACAGCAACCGTCCACCATTTTCCTGACAGCACCATATGAGCAAAACAAGACTTAAGGGCAAATCTTTCAACTTCTAATCAGTTTCTAAAGGTCCTTCCTGAGCAGCCTTCAAGCCTTTCCTGGGCTGGGGACACTGTACCAACAGCTCTGCCCACAGTGCATGCACCCAGTCAGCAGCAACACATGCAGTCTCCGTTGCCTGTGCCACTCTTCGGGACCTTTCTTTGGTGAGGAGCTGTTGGGGTCTACTCTGGCATTCTCCCTCAACCACCAGTATTTAACAAGACACATGTGTCCTCACCACCGGGAAAGCTGTTCCTTCTACATCAGGTACTTGTCACATTTTGAAAATATAAAAATTAAAAATTAAACACGTGCTGGGGGAGGCATACCTTCCCACCAATCTACTCCAAGGGTCTCTGCCTCCTCCCAGGCATTTTCAATATATGAAACCTGAGCAGAAATTAAGAAGGGAATGCACGCACATCTTGCACTGCTTCCCCCAGAAGCCAAGGAGAATGGATAATGCAGCATGTGGGCATGCTGTACAGGAGTCAATTAAGACTCTGGCCTCAGAAGCCCCTGTGGGTATGATGATGAAACCCTGTAGCTGTGTCTAACCTCCCCTTTTCCAGCTACATCCCAGGCAGTTTTGACTACCTGAACATTTCGGTTCAGCCAATAAGCTGCGACTGGGTGTGGCTGTGTGGTAGAACATTCATCTCCATGCCTGAGACTCTGGGTTAAATCCCCCAGCATCACAAATGCAGAACAACTACAGGCCCACAGATCCACACCTCTTCTTCAGCTAAGCCCACTGAGCATAACCTAATGAATTCTGGCTGACATTCGATACACCCAAATTGTTCTCGCTTTAAGGAGGTCTTAGATTTCCTGTCTAATACAACCGTGGGGGTTGCTTCTTAAAAAACAAAGACACCAAATGAATGAAGACACTGCTAGAATTTTCCTTAAGGAGCTTTAACAGTGGGACTCCGGATCTTTAAAGCTGAATGCTCTTTCTGCGAAACCACCAGTGCTCAGATGAACTCAGGTCTGCTCAATAGATGATCACACTGTCACACTAAATGAGGCGATGGAAGACATGAAGGACCTCACACCTTGTTGATGAGACCAGATTGAGGTAACGTCTTTTAGTATAAGTTCATCCTCTAGTCATTTTGTAGCTCTCCCCACCAATTCTCACATGAAATGTGACAATCCCCTGAAAGGATGTCATTCACATGTAACCTGTGTACACCGCAGAACACAGAAGCCAGCCTGCAGCAAGATTCACAAAGTACTGCAGAATACTTCTATTCTTCCCCCTTGGTTCAAATATGAAACGTTTAATTTGCCATGAAACAAAGACACAATCCAGAGATTACAGGTGAACTCTGACAGGTGTTTCCTGTAATCTCATTAATACTGGACAAGAAGTCAGCAGCACATTAATCATTAGCCAGTTGTTGAAAATTAACTAAGGATCTATGAGGACATTCATGGAGTCCTCTTGTAACTACTCATTTATTAACTCATCTGACATGCATTTCCTGATGTGCCTACTATGTGCCAACATTTCCTAATGTGCCTATTATGTACCAGGTTCAGACCTACATTCACAAAACTACATCCCTGAGTCAGACTCCATTTTCAGCCTCTATGAATTCCTATTAAAGTTTCATCCTAAGTCTATTAACTAATCAACCAAATAAACGGTGGGCTGCGAACCCCAAAGTCTATGGGCACAACCACAAGGCACTTCCCATAATAGCTACTGGACAAAGTAGAAAGAGAGCAATGGCTATAAATAGCAAAGTGTACTGTGCTAAGCAGAGTCCAGTGAGGAAGCAAGTCTGTACTTGGGCAGAGAAGGTAGGACCAAGGGCGTGTTCAAGGGGCAGAGAAGGTTGGGCAAAGGGGGAGCTGACTGGGAAGGCCAGCTACAAGCGAGGCGTGCTGCACTAATAAGTTCAATACTAGTGGAAACAGCAGAGCAAATATCTATGTGGGTGAATGCAGGACTAACACCCACCCTACGTGTCGAGCCCATGGCCAGGCTATGTGACTTCTGGAACTGTTTTACACCTCACTCCACTCTGCAAACCACATGACCATGCAAATACAGTGAGTTTGTCCAATTAATACTATCCACAAGACACGGGGAGAAAGCAATCACAGTGCCTCATTCCACAGCATCCCTGGCCACTGTGGTACACCTAGTCCCACTGACAAGTATCCGCACCCCAGAACAGCTTCTCAGAGGGATCCCTACCACTACCTGCTACTTTGGAGCTATGGAATAAGTCCCAAATGTATAACAGCCCTGTCTCTAGCTCCATCTCTGAGAGAGGATCCTCAGAGAGGCATGTCACCAAAAAAAGCCTCAATGTGACTCAAAAAAAAGGACAGGATGCTTCAGGAGGCACTTTCTGAGACATCCGTTCACTTGGAATTCCCAAACCTTGTCTTATTGAACATCTACCATGCACCACTGTGCCAGGCATGGGTCAAGGAGCTGGAAGTGGATCACTGAATATGGCAAAACGCTAAGTACCACAAGAGAAGGGTTCAAGTAAGAATAAAAGTCTTCAGATCTGGCTCAGAAAAGGTATCGTACAGGAGACCTGTGCTTGAAATTATTAAGTAGCTACATGGAGTCATCTCAGAGGAAGAAAGCAGACAGGAAGTGTTCACATAGAAGTGGAGTGCACTTGAGAGCTTTGGGTGAACAAGTGCAGGAGGCACAGGTGTGGATGAGAGAACAGAATAACAAAGGTGCCTCAAGCCACCTCTCCTCGGTGGGCAATGGGAGCCACAGACTCCTTAGGTTCACTCCAGAAAATCCCGACAGTTTGAAGAATAAAGAGAAAGGGAAATGATGGCAGCAGGATCTGACAAAGGTAAAATATCAACTCTGTAAAAATACAAACACACAAGCCTCAGCAAGATGAAGGCAAAGGGCTGGTAAAACTTCTTTCTGCTCAGTTTAAGAACGTATTTCATGAGACCTGCTCTGAGTGAGGCCCTTTGCTAAACAGAGAAGCATGGAAGCCAAGTCATGAAAAAGCGATGCCCTCCCAGGGCACCAAGTGAGGCTGCTCTGCATGGGGAGGCCGGGAGCCCCCTTTCAGACAATTTGATATGGCAGCGAGGTGAGAGGCAGCCTCCAGGGGAAGAGCACCAGGGACAGTTGCGTACACTATGCAGACTGCTCAACCACATCAGTTTGCCTATGGGCAATTGAAGGCTGGAACATGAATGAAGTAAAGTGTGTCCACCCCAAGGATGACTTGCGGTCATCCCCACTCTGACACCTGATACAGAAGAGCTTCTCTTCTTGATGCCAGCAAGAAACGATATACACTTTAAGTGGAACAGAGAAAATACTGCTCCAGGAGAGGTATTACTGTGGGAACCCACTGAGCTGCACCGTTTCCATGGCTTCAGCCTCCACTCACCAAGTCCACAAATGAAAGCTGCGTAGAGACTTAGTGTTCATGCTTAAAAGATAATAATAATAACAATCTAACCCTGGGAAAACTTGTTGCCACCAAGGTAGTCTCCAAATCCCCAATGCTAGATGTGTTTACACACGACACAGACCAAACACAGACTGGACCCCAGGGGGATGGTCACATTTCTTACCCAACAAAAGTATTCATTTCACTACAACTGACCTGAAATGGACAGAGACATCAGCCATAAATTAGCCCTGTACTTCAATCCAAGGACTTGTCACACACATTCTCACCAAGCTCCCAGGCAAAAGAAATTGCCCAGAGCCCCATGCTTTCTTCCATCCAGCTTTGGTTGTCAACCCATGTCTGCTTCTGCCCCATGCTTTGTCGTTCACATTAATAAAAGGTATTTACTACAGATGAAAAATAAGCTTTGCTCAGCTGCCTCTAAACCGATCCCCAAAATAGAGCGATCGCTTTGGAACAAATTGGGTCAAATGTATAAAAAATAAAAAAATAAAAATAAAAAACGGACTCCCTGGTGGGAAGACAGGCATGGCATGGAACCTTGCTCAGAGTCAGAGTAAATCCTCCCAGATCCTCCCTCCCCACAGTGGGAAAGGAAATGTTTAAAGTCGGGGAATGTATAAACTCATCTGACCATGTGACCATCCAAGTGAAAGCAAGACAGGAACTTTAATGTCTGGAGTTTGGAGATACTCAGCGAGAAATCCAAAGAATATATACATTGGTTTTTAGAAAGGCTGGCCAAACTAATACATGACGCACTCTGGGAAAACCAAATTTAGTATTTCAGAAATACCCAGGAAACACCCACTGTGAAGGGCTACAGGGAAAGAAGGGACAGTAGCTATCTTCCTCATTGTATTGCCTCACTTTTTAGCTGAGATGTCCAAATGGTCTGGCACTTCTGTTAGTGCCCTGAATTTTCTTCCTTAGGAGAAAGCAAATCTGAATATTAATTGGCTTATACATTCAGCTACATTAATTATTCCACTGATCTAAATTAATCTGCCATTCTGAAAGGTATTTATTTTCTAAGTTTGTTTAATCATTTCTCTTGAGCTACAAAAAGCAACAAATTGGGTCACCATTCACATGGTTAAATCTGGTAACAAGACTATCGCCATCTGTGGCCTAGACTACAATGACCTGTCCCCATTGATGGAGGCTTTCCATTACTTCTGCTTTTCGTTTTTAAAATACTAAAGTCTACAACAGAATCAAAGCTCATATAAACACTTTCATTCAGCATAAATCTAAGAATTCAGGTCAAATCTAAAAAACAGTAACAACATAACCTCACTGTTACACCACTTTGGAAAACACAGCACACATAATTGTAAACTGCACCATGTACAAAGTCCCGCAGGTAATCTCTGGCCGCCAGCCTAAGTACAAGGCAGAAGGTCACCATACACCATCACAAGTGGGAATTCTAAGTCACTTACCAAGTTATGATTTGTTGAATTAGAATCATCTTCAGGGAATGGGATGTAAATAGCTAAGGCCACACAATTGGCAAAAATAGCCAATAATATAAATATGTCAAATGGTCTGAAATTTGTTGTTAAGGTACGTACGTACTATGCAAACATGAGACATCCCTCTCCTCACATTCCCAATCATCCACACCTGAATTGCTTTGAAAATGAAAATCACCCACCCATCCATCACCCACTACCTATCCCTTTACCCACATACACATCGTTCTGTGATTACTGAGTCTTGAGCAGACCGTTCTCTGACCCCCTCACAGCAGGTTGTCCTCCTATCCTGTGACCTGCCTTCAGCCCCTTCTTCTACTGCAAAGATCATGTTACACTCGTTCTGTGTATTAAAACCTGGAAGTAAAGAACATCTAGTTAGGTCACTGGATAAAGCAGGTCTCTGCTTGAAAGTGACAAGGATCTCAGTAAAGCAGTCATCAGAGACACACAAAGGTAACCACTGTGACATTGACCTCTTCCACAGATCACTGTCCCCCGGTTAGAGCCATTTTCATAGAGAATATTCCTGGCTGGGTCAGTCTAAAGTCCTGATGGGGACTGGTCCAGGCAAAGCCATATGGACTATCTCGATCTTCTCTGTGACCCTGTGTGACATGTTCCAGCACCTCAGATGCTCTGATAATCAGGCAGCCAGCTCTCTCCTGTGCCTTCTCTACCAGAGTAATCAATAAGAGTAACTGTTTCGGATCAGAGTTAGGCTTTACTCACTTCATAATGTGCTGTTTCTCTGTTCAATTTATAAACAAATTAAGTTTAAAAGCCACCAGAAATCAGCACCAGACACTTTCAAAATAGGCTCTAAAGATCTAAAATCTCGGAGGGCTGTCTGGAAGAGTCGCTTTGAGATAAGCCTTTAACACACACTTGCTTAAGCATTCTGTTAATAAGAGGTGCTGTCAAAACTGGCAATATAAAGTTTGACATCTACCCAAATAGCTGCTTTTCATCCCTTTCCAAACAGCAGGTTTGTCGAGTACAGACCTAATATGAAAAGTCCTGGCCTTAAATTTCAACAGTGATTATATATAACATTCACCCACAAGAGGCCACGCGGCAAGTAGTCTTACTAAATCCCTCCAGGTGCTAAGGATTCAGGGATAGGAACCGTCTCCTGTTGATGGCCTTCTGGGAACCCCCAAAGTGATAAAAGAAGCAAACACTCCTTGCCTGTCTTAAGATAGGTAACTTGGGGTTCTATAAAGCCTCACCCCTTTGAAGAGCTCAGATAGCTCACTGGAGTGAGGACAGGAATAGCCTTATCCTCTTACTAACTTTGATGGGTTTATTTTTAAGCCAGTTAGCTTTAATCATACTGATTTCTCAACCCCGTTATAAAATCTTTTACCCAGGGATCTGACTTTAGGAAGACTTCAGAATTTTCCTTTCATTTTTTTTTCCCCTTTGCAGGTCCTCTCTGACACTTTAGGTCAACAGCCCTGAAGTCACTCCCTGTAGACACACTTAGTACTTCCTCTCCCCCACACCATCTTTCTTCCTTTCCTATGTCTCAATAAATACCTAAAATGATAAAAAACCTGCACATCTGAGAACTGCTAACACTGCTCAGAAAGGCTAAATGTGCGACTCTGAGATGTTTCTTTCTTGGCAATGCTCTAGCTCTCTCAACAGACAGTAAAGGATATCTTCCCACGACAAAAAAACAGGTGGGGCTGAGCCAACCACTTCTTATATGGGGAACATCTCGACCCACCTCCACCCCCTTCCCAGCCTATAACAACAAATTGGCTTCTCCTAGGGCTAACTGGACCTGACTGAGCTGCTGCAGAAAGATGTATAAGCTGTTCCCTAAAATGGAAGGGATCATTTACTATCTACCTGTTATATAAATTATCCCATTGTATATACAGACATCCTGAACTGGCAACCATGTATCCTAAGCCCTGTACACATACTTGCAACAGGCAACTCAAGAAAAGGAGCTAGTGGTGAGATCCAGCAATTCATTCAGACATATTAACTGCTATGTACAAACTCATACACACAAAGGGAAAATAGAAAATACACACAAATAGAAAATAAAGGATGCCACTCAGGGGTCTCTGCTTGCTCCCAGTTACCTCACACCAACCTCAGAATAAGGATGTGTTTCCAGCAAGTCCATGCTGCCTCTCGATTCCATGAGACCACCTAAACACGCTCTAGCATGACAGCCGCCTCCTGGCCTATATGAGTTTTCTGTCCTCAGACTAAATAATTCAAAGAGAAAACGCACACCCACAGCCCCAAGTATGTGAGAGACACCATAACTCATTCTAGAAGAGAGACATCTGTGCTAAAAAGAAAAAGCACGTGAAAACCTTCATATCCTGCCCCGGCATTCAGCTGCTCTCTCCAAAACCTTTCTAGACAGTTGCTTTACTTTAACTCCTGCCCATGAGCAAATGAGCTAGACAGAGATCATGCAGGCAGCTGCCTGAGTGGGAACCTAGATTTTTAGAAGTCTTCAGCCCCACTTTCTAGCTAGCACCCAGAAAACAGGTCTTTCCCCTCCCCTGAGCCTGCTGAGGAACGCTCCCTGCACACACACCCCTGACTAATGGCAGGAAATACTCAGAGGGCCTATCGGCCCCAAACACCCTTCTGGGAAACAGGCATGCTTTCTTTACCCAGCTCAAAGAGGCATATGATTAATTAGAAATCATATGCTCAAGGATCCGTTTCAGCCGATCTTTCTAGATGGTGGAGCCTGGCCCCCAGATCTGGAGAATGGAATAAGCAGGTATAAGCAATATTGTTTTCCAAGATCTGGGGCATGGTAACCATCCTAGGGCTGATGAAGTTCAGTTTTAAAAATACAGAGACACCCAGAAATGTAACTCCAGTCCAGTCTATGGATGCAGTTGGATACATATACATACACATGTGCAGCACCTGCCAGTTCCTCCCCTGAGAACTGACTGCCACTCACAGTGCTTGAAGGAAGCAGCCCTCACCAGCGTCCCCTGCATGGTCTCTGCACTCAGAGCTGTGTGACTTTGCTTTTTAGTTTATCAAAAGGAAATTCCAGGAAGTCATAGCATTATCAGCCAATGATAATAAGTAGTAATAATATCAAAAGTTATCCCTTTCTGTGAATGTTCATGTTTACAGCTACCTGAACAATTAGAATCACCAAATAGCAGAGCAAGAAGCAACCATAACATTCACTGTGGCTTCAAAGGCAAATTTTAGTCACTGAATCCAGAAGATTCCACTAAAGGTCACTTCCAGTACTGAAGATAGCCTCAATCTTTTTTATTTTTTATTTTTTTTTGAACAGCATACTTTATTTTCAAGAAGCTAGACACATATAACTGCCCCCAAAATAACAGCTCTAAAACTATCTGATATCCTATGACCAAAGGACACGTTCATATTTTAACCCCTACCACTCTGCAGTCTTCACTCCCTTCCCCCAACACTACACACACACACACACACACACACACACACACACACACACACACACACACACACACACACACACACACACACACACACACACGTCAAAGCTAAATATACCCATGGAGCCACCCTCCACAAGCTGAGATAGGAAGCTATAGCCATGGAACCCCTTGCCTACAGCTTCTACTGCTCACATTTCAGAATGCTGAGGAAGCTGTGATAAGTGTCACTGCAGACAGCAAATCTTTTTGAAGCACAGATGGTAAATGAGAAAGACTTCCCACAGAAAAAGGATACTTCCATTCCACTATACTAATGCAGGCTCTTCGGATGGGGTTATTGAGCGATAAACAGAAAAGGGCGCGGGCAGGCCGGCTGTTGGACGAGTTACCCTGTTTTTTGCTCTTGGCGTATTGCTGACGTTTTCTTTGGGAGAGAGATCCTACAGGTGGGGGTGCAGAGGTGCTCATGGTCTGGGCGGCCTTGGCCTGTCTAGCAGCATCGATTGCAGCTTGCCAAGACAAGACAGTTTGCTTGGAGCTGTTCGGCTGTAAAGTTGGTCCTTCACCAGAAATAGGGAGTCTGGTGCCTCTTGCATAGTTTGCCTCTGAAGAGAAGAAGAAAAGAGATTTAAAAAAAAGACTTCAACCCATATTATCTTTAAAAGCAAAGGTGTCTCCTATCAATAATAAAAGGAATCATTCTTGTGTTTCAGCTTGAACCTTGTGTCCCATTTTTCACAAGTAGTGGGGTTTGGTCAGGCAATACAACAAGAAAAGTCCCCATAGCTCTGCTCTGAATGTCTATCATGCAGGGTCGTGGCTGCACCACACCCAGTCACCTTAGTACCCTTCCATATCTGTATCTTCAAAGGGAATCTTTTAGTGTGTCTCTCTGACAAGCTGAGGCTATTCTGTTTATTTTGTGTCTTCTCTGACTTTGAAAACACATGTATCTCTCATAGCCCAGCAGATATTCACAACTGCCTTTTTCTGAAATTAATTACTAACACACAGAGCCAATAATTCAATAGTCTTAACCATTTTTTAGGGTGTTCCTCCAACATCTTTTTACAGCCACAAATGCTTTTTTTTTTCCCTACATGAAAAAAAGTCTTCACGGGCACCAGGCAATACCAAAAGCCCCATAATAAATATCTAGATTATTCACTAACACTTCCTGCAAATGAAAATTCATGATGCTTGGGACTCATTTCCTCCACAAGCTTCCGAAAACAGAAAAACATCTTTAGGGCTTTTTTGCATTTTAAATTGCAGCAGCAGCAGCAGCAGCAGCCAAGCCAGCATCCAGTCAGCCTGCACCCCTACACCTAAGAGACTGGATGCAGTATGCCACGGTGCCTCAAGGCCTATGCAAGAATTATCTCATTGTTTGGAGCTATTACAGAGTAACATCCAGGTACACACAAGACAAAAACCCAAGGGGACTTCCATGTATGAAGCTCCCCTCCCTGTTGAGTCTGGCCATTCCTCAGAAGGTTTCACAGGTACTCACACTGGGCCACCATTGCCTCTGCTAAAGTAGAGGTCAGAGTGTGGCAGAGAGGTTGGAGGGATGCAAAACCAATTATCACTAAGTAAAGAGTCAAAGCAATCACAGGTCTCCTGCCCGGCAAGCCTGAGACAGAAGCAAAGCAAGCAGGCAGCACACAATCTGAGCTCAGGGACTAGTCTTGCCAAGCTTTTCCTTTGAGAAGCGCTCACCGGGAAAGGTGTCAAGCATACCAGGGTTGGGAGATGCCAACGACCTCCAAAGAGGGAGACTGGCCAAAAGCCACCCCAGCCTCCCTAGACCCAGCCCCGCTGGTGTGGAAACTGCACGTGGTGCTGTGGTGCTGTGGCCGGGGCTGACTTACAGAGCCCCACAGCGGCAGCGACTCTCTGGGCATTGCTAGGTTACAGACGTGTGCACAGGAGGCACTGGGAGCGGGAATACACACTCCACAGGACCCCGTTCCCCTATATTCCCAAACCTAGGCTTCTCTCAAGAAAGGTTGGACATTGGACCTGCACTTTGCCAAGCTACCCGGGGGTAAAAGTGGACCAATCCTAGAATTTTCCTGATGCTTCTTCTTGGTCAACCAGGGCGGGGGGTGGGGAGAGAGGCTGGAAAGGGGGATCAGCCTCTCCAATCCCCCTCTCCAATCGCTGGGGGGCGGGGGGGGGGTGGCGTGATGGAAGAGGAAAGTTGAGCCCGAGGACACTGAACCTGAATCACCTCACTCACGACTCTTAGCTGTACAGTACTCCACAAACCCAATGGCCGCCCCCACCCCAACAAATGCAGAATTAACTCTGACATTCAGGGCCTGAAGGGGGAGAACGGAGTAGCTGATGAGCATCTCCCCTTTCTATATAGATGACACCAAGCCAGAAGCATCATCTCCAACCCCCTCAACCCACCCAGTGCATGGGAGATGGGGGTGGGGGCATTGGGAAGAGGAGGATCATGATAGGATGAGGTTTAGCAGCGGGTACCGGGGCTCTAGCTGCTCACCGTTCGCGTGGTCCTCTTGCTGCCTTTGATGCTGCATTTTTTTCATCATCATCATCATCATCATCCACGAACATTTATTGAGCGCCTACTATGTGCAGGGCACTATGCTCAGCGTTAGGGAGGGGGAGGAACGGGTAAGGGGGGGTTACGGGTAGGTAGGAGCCGCTGTCCCTGCCCTTATTTTCGCTTCAGCAGGGGGTGGGGAAGGACAGAGACAAATAACCAAAAATAAGAATAATTTATAAAAACCGCCTGCCACCCACGCTCCTTTTTTTCAAAAATGGAGCAAAATAAACTTTTTTTGTAAAAAATAAAATCAGATGTATATATTATCTTAATAATATATACATGTAATTTTTTGCTGCAAAGGAGAATTGGCTTGATCCCCTCCTCTAGCGGAGGGACGCCGCGGTGATGCCCGCCCGGCCGCCCGGGCCGCTCGGCGCGCCCCCCATGCTGCCCGTCCGCCTGCCGCGGTGCCCGGTGCCCCGCCGCCGCCCGCGCCGCCGCTGGCTCGGGACCGCGGGCAGCCGGAGCTCACATCCGGGGACGGAGGCGCTCGCCCGCCCGCCCGCTCCGCGCCCGCCGCGCCGCGCTGCACGCCGGCTTCGCCCTGGCGACGCTGCGCGCCCGCCGCCGTCCCCCGCCCTCCCCCGCGCACCCGGGCCTCCCACCGGCCGTGCCGCGCCCCAGCTGCCCGCCTGCGGCCCACGTGCCCCCCGGGCTCCACGGCGCGAGACTCGGATGCCGCCACCCCCGGCCTGGCGCGGCTGACCGAGGGTTAAGCGCGCTGCAGCCGCCAGCGGCCGGGTTAACCCCCTCGGCGCCGCGCCCCTTCCCCGAGCCAGGCCCGTGGGGCCCCGTGCCTGCTGCTGGGGGCGCGGATGCGCCGCTCCTCGGCACGGCGTTCCAGGGCAGAGGCTGCTGGGGCTCCTGGGGTCCGCTGGACGACTTCAAGTGGTCCAGGCTCAGCGCACACCTGGGGGACGTCCCGCCCCCTGGGAACCCAGGTGCCCGCAGGCGACTGCCGCTGCGGCATCAAAGCTCACGGTTCGCTGCCTCTGCCTGGACCAGACAGGCGTTCTGCACCCCACCCCACCCCGCTTCCTCCAGTTTTGGGGTGCAGAGGAATGGGAGAGCCCTGCTCTTTAGGGAGCATTAACTGTCCTCTGGGAACTGCTCTCAGCCCTGACTCCCCCTCCTCCGCATTCTCCCTCGCCCTTTGCGTACGTGGCGGTGGGCTCCCTCCCTCTCACCACCACCTCCACGTGTATTTGGAGGCAGGTACAGAGAAGTAACAGCCAAGGAAGGTCTCTGAAACCACTAGTGCTGAGGGGTATACAGTGCAGCTCAAATAGATGACTCGTTTGGGAATGAATACTCTGTTTTGTACCTTCTCGACCTCCTGTTTGGAGGGGGGGTCTACAGGCCACCCCATCTCCTGTCTAGAGGGGAGAAATACTGTATCTAGTGGATGAGTGATATTTTTCATTTAGCTTTGTGCTGGCTGTTGGGAAAAGGCGTCAGCTTTGTTACTTTGCAGGATTCGATTTATTTGCCTTTGTTCGGATCTGCTTGTTCCTACTGAGTTTTAGAACGTTTGAGAACAGTGTCTTTAAAGCAAAAGGCTCAGCGTGAATTAAGGAAATAAATGTTTATGGGAAGGTGCTCCTTGCTCAAAGACGACACACTGAGTATCTCTGATTGTTGCGGGGGGGGGGGGGGGTCCACCTGGGAAAAATGAATCTCCAGGGTTCTGGGGGGAGGGGGGTAGTCAGGAAAGATGAAAACAACCATGCTCGCCTGCTTTTTTACTTTGCTTTTTGGAGAGCCTCAAGGCTGAGAAACAGCCGTTGCCTGTTTGTTAAAGAAAACTGGCCTGAGCCACCTCACTGGTGTCTGGTGCTTAGCTGAAATCTAAAAGGACACAAGATGGTTCCCCTCAAAGAACTTATTCTTTGAAAGGACAGATCTGTAAGGAAGCACATGTCACTATCAGAATTCCAGGTTTAAAATTTAGTCTCTGCAGGCTTACTTGTACCAAAATGTCATCGTAATACTGGTCCACAGCCCAGTTCAGCCAGCACTCACAGGGCATTTGGTAAAAATAAAAAAAATTAAAAAAAAAAAAATCTAGGCTAGGTGTGACCGCGGCACAGCCCCTTCCTCAAGGACAAGTGAAGGAAGCTGAAACCTAGCAATAACGAGTGTGAGGAGGCACTGCGGATCCCACGGAGTCCTTGTAATTGAGGACTCAGAAGTTTGCCCAGCTCTGCTAAACTGGGGACAGGGAAGAGGCGGGGAACTGGGCAATGGAGCTCTTCTGTGTGACACCGAAATGATGGCTATAGAGCATCATGCATTGTCAGAATCCATAGACCTGCGCAGCACAAACCTGAACCATAATACAAACTGCGGACTTTAGTTAATAACCCATCGGTAATGGTTCAGCAGTGGTAACAAATGTACCACATCAATACAAGATGTAATAAGAGAAACTGCTGGAAACCGAGACATGAAAATTCTATTTAGTGCGTAAATTCCCTATAAACCTAAAAATTTGTTAAAGTCTATTAACAACAGCACTAATTTTATAGAGCAGGAAGAGTGAGCTGTGGGTAGAATGAAAACAAGAAAGAGACTTTTTTGTTTCTGGAGCTGTTTGACACAAACAAGCACATGAGACTGATGTGGACTCCAGAGGAAGGAGTCTCAGCCTCAGAGGAAAAAGGCCATTTGCTGTCTGGCTAACACTACCCAGGGCACCTTTGCAGTGGAAACCAGTGGAAGTGATTTTCCTGAGAGCTGGCAGGATTAAAGGTTGGGGTTTGGGTTCTGCATTCAAAAGATAGATGAGTTTATGGAACTGAAGTTCTTTAATGTTATTATATTTATTTACGTGTATGCAGAAGTCACAGCTGTCAGAGTTGTGGGGAGGAGGGCAGGACTGAACACAGACCCTCCTTCTTGTCATTAAGAGCTTTGAGCCACTGAGCCCCTGGCATCGAAGCTTTGGGATTTCCGTCTTTGTAATGTCATCATCAAGTTTCGATGATTTGGTTTTTTGTTTTGTTTTGTTTTTTAAACCTTTTTTTTAAGGCAGAAATTGGGTTCTAGGTTTTTGTTGTTTTATTTTGTTTCCTATTCTACACAGTTCTGCATTTTTGGCCCATTTGAGTAAATATAATCCCATGAGAAGATAAATTACTGGGAAAATAAGTAGTGGCTAATATTTAGGGTTTTCTGTGCGTCAGGTTCTAATTTTTCACTTTACATGTATTAACTCATTTAACTCCCATAATAGCCTCTGAGAAAAATACTGTAAGTTTTTTCTCATATTTTGCAAATGACAAAAGTGACACCTAGAAGTTAAGTGACTTGTCCCAAACCACACAACTACCTAGTGCTGAAGCAGTAAGAAAGGAGAAAGGCCAAAATGAGCAAGTTACCTGTCTGTTCTGTCAGATCCTGGGAGAGGGACGCTCACTGCCTTCAGCTGTATGAAATGGTGAGCCCACCAAACCCCCGCATCCTCACAGATGGCTCTGGTTAATATCAAAAGGTCACAAGCAAAGAACAAAAAGGCCTGAAAGTGACAAAAGAAAGGGACCTATAGGGAGGAGACTAGGTCCACAGGAGGAGGAGGAAGTCAGGGGAGAACCGGATTAAAAACAATGCACTAGTCACATGAAGTTGTCTGTGTAAATATAATCAATTTTTAAGAATAGATGTTAGTTCTAAATCAACCACATATGCAAGTACTCAACTGTATCACCAACCCTCTGATTCAGAGTATTCTTCTCCATGCCTTTAAAATATAAAGTATTCCCACTTAAAGGCACAGGCTAGCATTGTAAACGTGGCTGTCTATGTGCACCCTACCTATCTCAAAGCTCTCTCCTGATCCCAGCAGGGCCTCAATGACCTTACCCTATCACAAACTAGACACCCCATCGACTCCGTCCTACCTCTCACAAAATACCCATCTTGTGTGCAGAAACCTCATGTCACTTCTCTACCATAAAGGGCCTCTCCTCTCCCTCTACATCCAGCCTAAACTCCTGTGACCAGCTTTCAGCCTATCCTTTCGCACGCACCGTTCACCTTCGCTGTGGTCAGCAGTCTCCTCATTAGGGCCTGTACATGCTGTGCTCATTTCTGACTCTGCCTTGGCTCAGATCTATTCACTGACCTGAAATCCCTGCTTTGCTGACCTCTAACTAAACCCTCCTATTTAACAAGCCTCTGTGGAATCCCTGCTTCCTACTAGAAGGTGCCAGTGATGGTTCCAGCCACCTACCTAATGGGTGAGCCCCCCACACACCTTCCACCCCTTCCCTAAAAGCCTATAGTACCAGATTTCTTTAGTGGTGTGGTGGTTCCTTTTGAGCTGTAAATCTTGAGTCTCCAAACACAATTCAGGTCCTTGAGCAAGAATCCTTTATGAACCCCCTCCTCCAATTGCCAAGTGTTATGCTCACAAGCAAGCACTAAATATTCTGATTAATTTTTATGGAATCATAAAAGCTCATAGATGTCTCTAGAAATTGTCAGCTAATATTTACCAAAATCCCATAAAGTTTATTACAGCACACTCGGCCCTCTGATGGTAAAAATATAAAATAGAAAATCAGGTCCTTTGCACACCATGAAACCTAATTAAGAGAGACAAGCAAATAGATCCTGAAGGCTATATGCAGAATATATCTGTAAACACACTGGGAAGTTGGGTCTGAATGAGTCTCTCCACCCACAGACCCTGGTGCAGAGAGATTAGCCCTGACCTACTAACCACCAGAAGAGGAAATGAAGTAGTTTAGGGATGTGTGTCCCAATGACATAATCAACATTATGACCATGTGCCAAAATCAGTAAGCAAGCAGCTGGCGGGGACCTAGCAGAGCTAAGGGGAGAAGGGTAGTTAGACGCAAAACCTGGGCTAGGGGAGGCCCTAATTCTAGCTTTCTAATTGGGGTATTTTCCTATATGCTAGCAATACCTATAAATACTGGACTAAAGTCTTCAAATTATGATAGTTCCCATGGAGCTTTCACTATATAGATTTTTATCTATTGATAGCTACCATATTTAAAATTAAAACCAGGAATACTGGGTGGAGAATCACTTTAAAATAGTAATAAGATCATTATATGTTAACATATTGGGTATTTTTTTCCTAATGAAAAGTAACTTTTCCAGAGCAAAACAATGACAAGAATAGTAATGTTTTACATATTTTGCAAATGTCCTTACTGACTAGCTGAACAAAGACAGATTCTTCTACTACTGCGATCAGTCTATAGCAATAGCTCTATGAATTAAAGTGTTTGTTTAATGAAAACTGAGCCTTTCACAGAAGCAATGGGAGAAGGAGTGGATCATTTCAGTAGCCCTTTCATATAACCTGTTTGCCATGACACCAACTCTGCTGTAGTATGTGGTTTCTGGCCCAGACTTTCAGGCCTAGCCTCAAGGTTTAGACCCACAGACCCACAGACCTGTAGTCCCACGGTCCCACAGAAACACACAGACACTTACATTAATTTTATGCTGATCAGCCTATGGCTCTAGCATATATTGCTAGCTAGCTTTTGCTCTTAAACTAAGCAAGCCATGATTCTCATTCTGTTCAGCCATGCGGCTTGGTACCTTTTCTCAGAGCAGCATTTCAACTTCTTTCTCGGCATCTGCTGGCATCTCACCGTGGTGTCTCCGTGGCTTCTCTGTGGCATTTCTGCTCTGTTTTTCCTGGGTTTTTTCTGAGTTTTCTTAGTCTGGGAGCCCCACCCACACTTCCTGTCTGCCTTCAGCCAATCAGTGTTTTTATTAAACTATTAGGTGGGACAATTATTTACAATGTAACAACATAATTCCACTACACTCTACTTTTAAAGGTTGCTTGAAATATGGAATCCAAAACCCTATTTTACTCTGCTATATTAGAATCCATGTCTGTGTTGAAGTTTGAATGGCTTTCTTACCCACCTGTGGCTTGGTATTGTCATGCACTGGTTCACTGAGACACACATTTTCCAAATGTCAACACATTTTATCATACAATATTTAAAAAAAACATTCATTTTCATCACTACCAATCTCATCAGAAAATCTTTAATATTAAAAATCTGTCACGCTCTTGATGGTAGAGAGAAGTTTTTCAACTTTATAATTTTAGCTTGAAAGCTCAAGTTTCATAATTGGCACAAAGACTGTCAAGTTTTTCCTTTGAAGTAACTAGCTCACTTCATTTTCAAGAAAATATCCGGCAAATACTTGGATCTGAAGAGCCAAAGTTTATCAGCAAAAATGATATTCCATGGAACAGAAACCCATCCCACAAGTGACACTTGTCACTGTGTGGTTGAAATGTGCCTTACATCTGTCCCAGTTTGTCCCCAGAAGGTTAATAAGACAGATAAAGAGAGTTGATATTTAATCATATTAATTTTTAGTGCTTTATCAAGGATGTTTCTGTGCATGTATTTCTATGTACATGTTTAGGCATGGGCAGATAGACATGTATATGTATGTAGAGATCAGAAATCAACCTTGGGTTTGGTCCTAAGAAGACAGTTTTTTGAGACAGGCCCTGGAGCTCTCCAATTAGATTAGGCTGGCTAGCCAGCCAGCTCTAAGGATCAGCTTACCTCTGCCCCCTTGTGCTAGGATCACAAGCTCAGCTTTTTACACATCTGCTGAGAATCACACTCAGAGCCTTGTGCCTACTCACACTCAGATCACAGACTTCTGGCTGTACTGTAAGCAGTTTACCCAAGTGTGTGTGTGTGTGTGTGTGTGTGTGTGTGTGTGTGGTGTGTGTGTGTGTGTGTGTGCGCGCGCACGCGAGCCTGTGTGTGTGCCTGTGTGTATGTGTGTGCCTGTGGGTGTGTGGGTGTGGGTGTGTTATTTGGGTGTGCATGCATGGAGAGAATAATGCAATGCTCACTAGCTTACTTTGGTATCACTGCCTTGATTTGTGTGACAACAATATCCCTTTCACTGCTGCTGATTCTGTATCAAATCAAATGGCAACACAGTAGAAAAATCAAGTAATTCTTATTGTTACTCTGAAAATAGGTTTGAGTTTTATGGTCTCCTAGGAGGATCCCCCCCCCATTCCAGGTAGAGTGATAAAAGATAAGATACAGGATGTCTGATGCCTGGGACAAGCTAAAATTAAAAACCAATTGTTTATTGTTTATTTCAAATTTAAATTTAACTAAGCTTCCTCTATTTTTCTTTGCTACCTCTGAGAGTCTATAGATTACACTTTGGAAGCATGTGATCATGTTGCTCTGGTCACTTTTGAGCAGAGAAATATCAGAGTTATATGTCATGAAAGTAGTTCTGTGCACAGTAAGGAAGACAGAGCAGAGGGTAGAAAGATTTGCAGAATACAGGAAGTTCCGGTGGGTCGATGAAAAGATGTTATTTATTAACTGCAGTTATTGCCAAGGGCAACATTAGCCTAAGATTGGGAAGGAAAAAAAAATCCTGCAGGAGGAAGCTCCCAAGGAAGGAAGGTCCCTTTCCCCATCCTGGAGTATAACCAGTCACCCTTCCTGGCTCCAACAGCAGGATTTCTTGGTTATAATTTACTAAGACCCCACCCAACAAAATTTGCAGTTCTTTCTTAATGCTTTGGCTCCATTGCAAGAAGAGTCCAGCCGGTCTTTATCATCCATCAAGTAACTGCTCACATCAGACAAGAGAAATCCCAGTTCCTTTAACTGCTTCATTCCCATCTCCCTTAACCTAGATTTTAAGTCTTCACTCTCTAATGGACCAAATCCCTATTTCCCTAGTTGGGAAATCCTGGCAGTATCTAATAAACACAGGCCATATCCCATTAGCTATGATTAAGTTTCCCATCTGTGAAAGAAATCCAGTTGGTTTATAACACATGATCTCTAAAGGTTCTTAAAATTCTAATATGGCATGTCAGAGAGGCTGGACTTTACACTCAGGTAGATTGAGGCTCCAAACTTGGCCCCGTCTAGCTTATTGTTTGGGGAAGTCACTTACCTCTTAGGGCCTCAGATCCTCGGTTTAAAAACTGGGGTGAGGCTAGGTACAATGAGATTACATATCTGTAATCTCAGCACTGAGGAAGCTGAGAGAGAAGATTATGATTCCCAACCAACCTAGACTACATAGTGAGACCTTGCCTTCCTTCAAAAACAAAAAAGAAAGGAGAGAAAGAAGGAAGGAAGGAAGGAAGGAGGGAGGGAGGGAGGGAGGGAGGGAGGGAGGGAGGGAGGGAGGGAGGGAGGAAGGAAGGGGGGAGGGAGGGAGGAAGGGGGGGAGGGAGGGAGGGAGGGAGGGAGGGAGGGAGGGAGGGAGGGAGGGAGGGAGGGAGAGAGGGAGGAAGGAAGGAGCCCACCAAGGATAACTGTACAGATTAATTGCAGAAAGTGTGCAGCCTCTGGTATACACATCTTATCTTTATCCCCTGCTTTAGAACGTCACTCCTCAGTTATCCACTGTACTGTAATGGGTCTCCCTTTAAATGAACAGCATTTTGTCCAAAACCAGTGGAACGCAAGAGGCTTTTAATAGTCTTTGTATTTTCTTCTCTTTTAATACCCAGCACTGTTTTCAGATTCAACAGTCAATGTTGATAACTCCAAAGCAGATAGCAGATTAGAGATAATAGTAAGATCAGTGTCTGCCCACCTACACAGTACAGCCCAATGGCATATGAATCTAGCCGGGCAGTCCACACCATTGAAACACAGCCACCTCGGGGTTAACAGCACAAGCCAGGTATTAGACATCAGACTGGGATGTCACATGCGGCAAAGGAAAAATACCACCAACCTGCATCCAACCAAGCACAAGCTTATAAGGACAGGAAGTTGTTACAGAGATCCAGAGAGCAGACACACATCAGGAACTTCACAGTTCAAATGTTATAGTTTCCTTTTGCTCCTTCGAAGCAGTTATTTAAATATTCAATTTACAACATAAAACCAAAGCTGAAATGTCACTAGTATTTCTCAGACCCAGCATTACTATATATGTAGCCCTAGCTTTTCCCACTATTTTATTTCAAAGAATCAGAATCATAAATCCTTGATACCAGTCTAAGCTTTTTTAAAAAACTTCTAAATTAAAATATTTGACAGGAGGCATTAAATAGGAAATCTCCAGAATCTGAAAACTCCACAGCTGAGCACAGTGGCACATGCCTTTAATCCCGGTCATTCCAGAGGCCGAGGCAGGAGGCTTACAAATTCAAGGCCCATCTGGCAGGAGGAGGTCCTGTCTAAAAAAGGAGCAGTAACACAGGCCAAATGTATAATGCACACCAGTAATCCTGGCTACTCAGGAATGAGACCAATGGATCGTGAGTTTGAGGATGGCCTCGAAAATTTAATAAGCTGGAGACTGGAGCTTAGTGGTAAATTGCTCACTTACCACATATAAAGTAAAGGAAAAAAAAAACAAAATATCTTCAAAGGTGAATATATAATCACAGAAAATCTATAAAATATAGAACTCAAAGACTGGAGGTTGGCTTAGTTGGTAAAGCATTTTCCTTGCAAGCACAAGGTCCGGAGTTGGACCCTCAAACCTCATGAATTAAAAGCTGGCTATGGTGGCACATGTTTATAATCTTAGCATGGAGAAGGGTGAGACAGATAGACCCCTGAGGGTCACTGGCCAACTAGCCTAGTCTATTGGGGAGTTCTGGGCCAAGGAAAAGACCCTGCTTCTGAAGTGACACCTGCAGCTGTCCTCTGGCAGATGAGATGGCTCAGCAGATAAATGTACTTGCCAGCAACACTGGCAACCTCGTCTCTAGAATTCACATGGTAAAAGGACAGAGCTAATTTCTCTAAGTTGCACACACACATAAACACATACATATACACACATCACACACACATACATATACATACACACACACAACACACACATGCATGTAAGGGGAATGTTAAGAGGTAAAAAAGAAACATAAATCTTAAGTGTTCCAAACTCCTTAAATCCGTTTGATTAACACAGAATACTCAACCAATGTTGAAAGGTGTGTGTGTGTGTGTGTGTGTGTGTGTGTGTGTGTGTGTGTGTGTGTGTGTGTGTGTGTGTTTGACAGAAATGCATTCTGAAAATGCAGTGACCTCTTAGTTTCATGACTGGGGTGGAAAAAAATGAATGCTAAAAATTGGAATTGGACTGCAGGCTTGAAATTTTGATAAAAAGCTGGATTTTGTATTCCCTACATTATTAAAATGTACTGGAACTTTTTAAAGTTCTAGTTTGAAAAAATTTTGTATATGATTTAAAAAATACACTATAAATAATCCAGAAATACTTATTTTGAAGAATTATGATAGAAATTTAGATAATTCAGTAAAGATTATTTCATGCTGTAATGGATAGGTTGGTACTGTATACGTTACATCCAGAAATGCAGACCTTTCCATTCAGTTCCATCCATCTTCAGGTTGCTATTTTTAATATGTGTTTATAGCACACTGAAGACATCTCAGTCAATCAAGTATTAAGCAAAAGAACCACCATGGCAGGGAGACACACATGGTAGTCTTCACTGTCAACACATCTATGAAACTGGATAAACACTTGTTAGTGTTCCATTTTGATAAACACAAGGAGCACGTGGGCTGAAAGGAAGCCCTATGAAAAGTGCATGGTTTCCTTGAAGGCTGGGGCTACTTTCACAGAAAATAGCTGAGAATGCCAGTCAGGATAGGAGGAGTTTGCAGAGTGCCTTCTGCACATGCATACTAGATAGACCACCGGTGTAATGCAGTAGCTAAGTAGCTAACATAAGAATGGTCATTTTACCCCATGAAGCTTAGGGCCTGAGCAAGGTGGAAGAGCTGTTGGGAGTCTTAACTCAAACCCACAGCTTGCCTCGCTTCCCTCCTTTGCAGAAGGCTCTTATTGGCTTCCTTTCCTGGTTCCTTCTGCCTCACTGGGTTCCTCTGTCACCCACACAGCTTTCTTCCTGGAAACTTCTTTCAGCCTCTTGGCTTCTTTCTCAGATCTTTCCATAAACCTTCAAAATATCGCGACTACTATCACTCACTACAGCCTGATGACAAAGGTGACTGTTGCACAAAAGATCCAGAATGTTCTCGATCAAGGTTCTCTTTTTGGCCACACGGATTGACGTTAGAGAACTCCGCAATGGCACAGCTTAGAACTAAGGAGAACAGAATGAGTGAGAGGCTCAGAAGCTCAGCCCTACTCCTCACCACTGTGAGAACTTTAGCAGTCAGTCTTCTGAAGATGGTCTCTCCACCCACAAACGCCTAGCACATAAGGCCATGGGTGTATGATAACATACGGGGGAATTGGAGTGAGAAAGCATTCTATATATCATAAAGCACCAGACCCATGGTTTTCAAAGTATAGTGACTGATGCCACAGCAATAGCAAAACCTGAGAACATAGAAGAAATGCAAATTACCCAACTGACCACAGACCTACAGGGTGGGAAGCTCCAGAGGTGGGATGCCACGGTCTGTACGTCAGCATGCTCCACATGACCAACTGATATATTCTGGTTTGAAGACATTGCACTTTACAAGTGAGCCTGTCTCTATGGCTCTGGAGAGAATGGCCAGCAGGAGGAATGTTAGTGTCTTTGTGTTGTAATGATGCTATCACATGTCAAACATGACAGCTTGTTCTTCAATCTTAAACCATCCTTCAAAATAACTCCACCAGATCCAGTTCACAGACTCTCAGATGCTTGCAATGGGGTCATGTAATCACTGACATCTTTGAAGGCTGGGAAACAGTCTACCCAAATTTTTAATGGAAGTCTTTTTTATAATGGCTTCAACTATATCAGAGATAAATTCTCTGTGTTCCTACCTGGCACATTGTTGCCAGAAATTCCATCAGGAATTTCTTTAAGCTGCCTTTATTCTGTTCCCAGAAATACCAGTGACCCTAGAAACAAAGGCTCTTTACTTCCCAGGTAAGAAAAATGGACGATAGACAGTATATTTCCACCTGTTCTCCAGAAGCAGAATGCCTGTAGCCCTGCTTTGGGAAGAAAACTCCAAAGTGAGTATCTGGGGTCACTGTAGACAACTTTTACTTCCTTCACTTTTTCCCCAAAGGCAAAGTATGCCCACAGATATATTCATAGTTGCATAAAACCCTTACAGATTGGTGCCAAAATATAAGGTTGAAAAGGGGTAATAAACAGACCCCAGAAGAGATAGGAACAAATGTGTATATTTGTGTTTACTGTTTCCTATGAAAGATGAAATAGCCTCATCATGGAAATGGGTCTTCTGGTGCAGAAGCTTAGCCTTCTGCTTCTCTATTGTGGGCATTCTGATGACCCTTTTTAGAAAGTATTTTAGCCAGGCAGTGGTGGAGCATTACTTTAATCCCAGTACTGGAGGCAAAGGCAGGCAGACCTCTTGAGTTTGAGTCCAGCCTGGTTTACAGAGTGAGTTCTGGGACACAGAGAAACCCTGTCTTGTCAAAACCAAACAAAAAGGAAGTATTTGTATTGTGCAGTGTAATTTAGAAGGCATTCTCATGCACACTTACTACAGCCTATGACGAAAAAAAAGACTCAATTATCAAGGAAAAAATGAGCATGGCTACTGCTAATATATTGACTGTGTGTGTGTGTGTGTGTGTGTGTGTGTGTGTGAGAGAGAGAGAGAGAGAGAGAGAGAGAGAGAGAGAGAGAGAGAGAGAGAGAATCTGTGTTTCCCAACTCAAAGGCTACTTCATCATTTTGTACATTTTCAAATTTGGTTGTGCCTTACAGAGGAGATGACATGCATTAATGCTCAACTCCCATGATCCCTCGGAAAGAAGTGTCCCAGAGCTTCAGTGCCCTGGGACAGAGTACGAATCCCAGGCTCTCAGCACTGGAGCAGGTTCCCAATTCCCTCCCACTGTTTACCTCCTCCATGGTTTTAGAGCACAAGAGCTTAATGACTTCACAGATGGGCAACATTGTCAGCCATGGAAAAGAGAGTCTGCTACACATAATTGTACTCTGAAAATATCACTGGGAAAGTGTGTGGATGAGTCACAGTGTTGGCAGGGGAACTTCATATAGGCCAGGCCCTTCTGCTAATGAACTCAACAAGGCTCTCCTGAAGGTGGCCTAAGTATGTCCTTCCCTGACTCTAGGCCGAGGGCTGTTGAGATCAAAAAGCAAAGACAATGTTTACACTATTACTGAGGTCAGTATGGTGGCTTCATGCACAGAAGTTGGAACTGAGCTCTTCTAAAGCTCCTTCCGAGTCTACTGCATGCACTACAAGGCCCTTGTGCTATGAACCAGCCTTGTCACATTTCGAAGCCTCCAGCTTCCTCCTCTGTAATAACAAGTTGCAAATTCATTCTTCAGGACCTGTCCTCCACTGTGACATTGCATAATACCTGCCAGGCATCGTTCACCATCAAATCTAAGTAGAAATGCCTCATACTAAATGAACTTCTCATTGTCCTCTATAAACCAGTTCCCAGCATCAACATAGACAGCCATTTTCTCAACCATCAAGAGAATATGATGTCAGCTCCTAAGCATTTGGTTTGTACTCATTCACTCCTTCATTCTGCTACATTTTAACGACTCTTCTCTATCTTCTGTTCTGCAAAATAACATTTTTATTCTGGTCTTACAGTTTTGAATCCATAGTTCCTCAACCCTTGCTACATCTTAAAATGTCCACGCTCATCCCTAATGAAGTCTGATTTGGGGGGTCTGGCTTATCAGTATCGCAAACCCACTGTCCTAGACCTTCAGCCTTACGGTACACAGAAAGACATGTAGTACATATACTTGGTCATCCTGTTAAAATCTACTTTCAGATTCAGGATGCCTGGAATGGGCATACTCTGTGTTTATTTTACCTTTTGTTTTGTTTGTTTTGAGACAGAGTCTCACTCTATAGGCCAGTTCCACCCAGAACTCAATGTATCACTAGTTGGCCTTGAACTTGCTGCAATCCTCCTGCCTCAGCCTCCCAAGTGCTCAGATGACAAGCATGAGGCACCATACCCAGCAACATTCTGGGTTTCTGCGCGTCTCACATACTATGAGGTCAGTCATCCAGATGTCCCTCATTTTCAGACACACTCTGAGTAGCAACAGCCTAGGGCTCCAAGTATGACAGTCTGTTATCTGACTGGCTGTGTAAGGCCCACGCATCATCTCCTGGTGCTTCCCGCTCTAATTGGGCCCACTTGGCTCTACTGACCAATAGACTAGCCATACCATCTGGTTTTACCTAGAATGCCCGACTCCCTCATCTTTGTCTAACTAATCTCTCCTATATGCCAGGACCCAGCTCAGTCTCTGCCTCTACATACTCAAGTTTGCAGATCCTTTATCCCTCTGATCTTTCATATGATGGAGGCAGCGATTCTCTCACCAAACAATAAGTTCTTCAGCTGGTGATGGGTAGGAAATCTAGAAACTCGGTACCATGGTGGCAAGTCATTTTTCCTTTCTAAAATTTGTCACAAAGGGCAAAAGCCTACCTGGTAAACGCTAAATTAGATCATTGGCCTTGGGATTTTTTTTTTTCAAAAAATGTTTTATCTTCTAAACACCTTCAGAAGCTACAACACTGTGGACGTGTGGGCATGTGGACAACGGAGAGTACGATATATGTCAGTCAGGTGCTGAAGTGGCTCCTGCAAACATTCAAGAGGAACCATAGGCCAGGCCTCATTCTACCCAGCTGTGCCCTTGACATTCACCGTACTGATCAGCAGACTGAAGCCCCAGAGGACAGTCACTTAGTAGCAGGTGCACGACCAGAATGCAGCTTTCTGAATTTTGGATTATTCCACATCCAGCATCCCCCTAAATGGCTACAATGCTCTATGAGATAGAAATGAAACTGGGAAGTCCTGAGTGGTATAGCACGCTGCAAGATGTATATCTAAAAGGTCAGACAGAGGTCACAGTAGAATCCTCTTGCCTTATACCTAGAGGTTAGGCCTCCAATCCAGAGTCAGGTTCCTAACTGTCTTTTTGAAACAAAGCCCAGGACAATCCAGCCCCTATCTAATCTTCCAGTATCCCTCCCTCCCTCCACTAAGACTCATTTTCTCAAAATTATTTCATAAGGCAGCAGGTTGCTTTTGAACACAGCCTTGAAGTTAGGGGTAGAGCAGTTGTCCCATGTGAATGGGGGTCTGGACCTCACAATGGCTCATCCCTTAAGGAACTGCAGGCTTAGCCTTCCTGGGCTAAAGGAACTTAACTTTTTCACTCTAGCTTCCTAAAGCCTCTGCAGGTGATTGTCATGCTGTGGCCAGGGAGGTTTAATTGGATTCTGAACAATGAAAAAGCAAGAGGAAGCTGATTTTTGTCAACCCTCTGACAAGACAGCACAAGCACTGTGGTCACTGGGCCACTGTGGTGACCAGTGGGGGAGCACTGCCATGCAGATTGCTGTCTCTACCCGTGGGGATGTGGCTGTAGTGGTGACACTTTCAACAGAATCACTGTCACGGTGGTGTAGATTCTGTGATTACAAAGAATAATATGCTATATCAGGAAACAAAAACTCCCTTTTTAGCCCCCTTTCCTCAGAAGCAAATTTCTCTCAGCCTCAATGTTAATAATTTATTTTCATGATGCTTCTTCATTTCCTTGCTGTCTTTAAGCCTCTAAGTATACTGGATTTGTAATGAACGCCAGGGCATAGGTTGGCCAAGACTATACAATTATGGAATGGCTAAGTCAGAAGCAAGGTTCTTTCACACTGACAGGACAGAGGTGGGTGAGGGAAGCAGGCTCAGGTGGCAGTGAATGTGGAGCTTGCAATAGGACACCATTTGACAATGGACAATTCTAATTCCAACGTCTTCATTCCTGGAAGAAAAGGATCCCTTGGGAGTGGTAGATAAATCAAGAGCAGGCAGGCTATGTTCCAAAGACTAAGTTAAAATGAAGGTTCCAGAGTCAGTGCAAAGATTCCTAACTCATCAGAGTGCTGAGAAGAAGTGACTGTTGAGTGCTCAGCTCTAGATGGAATGTTTATTGTGGTTTTTCCATGTATTTGTATGTATGTGGGCAGCACACATGCCCAACATTGGTGCTGAGGCCAAGGGACAATTCTAAAGGGCTGGCTCTCTCCTTCCACCATTTCAGTCCAAGACACCAAACCAAGGTCTTCGGTCTTGGCAGCAAGTAACTTTATCCACTGAAACATCTTACAAAGCTCTTAAACGAGACATCAACCAGCACTGAGTCTCAGGGACCATCACAGAAGAGGGTGTGGAAAGAATGATTATAAAGAACCAAAGAAGGGTCTCCATTTTTGAACCTCAAGTCTCAGTTTGAAACAGGCCTGAGTCCTGCTGAGGCACAAACAGGAGGTTATCTGATTGGGGGTTATTTGATAGCAGTTAATTAACCACAGAATGTCTGGGAGATAGCCTGGGGCCGTTTGATTGCCATAGAATGTCCCAACCCAGGAGGTAGGGAAGAAGGTTTGGCAAACCGGCCAAAATAACAGAGGTAATAAGAATTGTATCTATACTGAGACCCCTAATTGATGTATATAACCTTGTGGGTTTGCCTTTAAAAGCCCAGCTTGCAGAGGGGCGAGTACATCCTCCGGTCACTGCCACTGCCACGCCTGTGCGCCAGACCAGGTCCTTGTTGAGACTTGCATTTTTCAAAATTTGCATTTTGGAGAGTTCTAATCTCTGGTGGTCTCGCCACCAGGGCACAACAATAAGATCCAGAAGATAGGGAAGAGTGATGTGAAATGCTATGTGCTAACTGTGACATGGCCAGAAGAGGGGTAAACTCACAAGACCTGCACATGGTCAAGCCTGCCAATACTTCTGCCTGGATGGGTATTGAATGTAATTGTCTCCATAATCTTATAGGGACTGCTAAAAGGCGCAGCTTTCTTGGAATGGGTATGGCCTGGTTGGAGGAAGGTTTCCTATGCTCAAGATACTGCCCAGTGTCTCAGTCGATTTCCTGTTGCCTGCAAGAGGTGGGACTCCTCCACCGCCATATCTGCCTGCACACGGCCATGCTCCCCACTATGGTGATAATGGACTGGACCTCTGAAACTGTAAGCAACACCCCCCCCTCAATAAAATGTTTTTTCTTATATGAGTTGCCGTGGTCATGGTGTTAGTCTTTAGAGCCATGCCCTCCCCTGAAGGCAAGTTAAGTCCTGAAGTTAAGTCCCCTTTAACATCCCTGCTGCTGCTGCTGACCATTTCTCTTCCCTTTGTTCTCTCGCCTAGTGCTTCTCGTGTCTATCTCTTCCTCTCTCTCCTCTCTCTCTTTCTTCTTCCCTCTCCTTCCCCCTTCTCTGTTAGCATAACCATATTCCTTCATAATAATAATAAAGTCCTTTTATGTAGACACAGCTTCTAAGTGTCTCCTGCTGTCCACCCACCTCCCGCCTTGTGCCCTGCAGTCTTTCCCCACACACACCTATCGCCAGCTAACTGGGTAATTCATTATCACAAGATGCCAGGTCACACACAATCTTAACTCATGGTGTCTCTTCAGATATAACTAACACAGAGAGGGACTTGTGAGGCATGTTTAGTAGTGTACTATTCACAATAGCAAGGAAGGGGAATAGGTCTAAATGCTCATCAGCAGATGAACGAATAATGACAATGTGACATTTATATACAATGGAGTTTTACTCAGCTGTAAAGAAAACAGTGACATAATGAAATTAGTCAGAAATGGATAGATTTGAAAAGTACTATGTAAAGGCATAGACTTATTTTTACAAAATTTAATCTCAGGGAAAGATTATTTCTTTTAGACTAGTGCCCAGGGGCAGGGATCAGATCTAAGAAGAATCTAGGAAGAATCTCAGGAATGTGCCTGACAGCCAATAGATTCAAAGCTTGGCTTGGTGCTGAAAGTTTAACCAATAGTTTCTAAGAATTACTCTACCTCATATCCCTTTACCCAACCCCAAAGTACCCAGAAGTGTAGCACTCTGCTTGCGTATTTCTTTCTTTAAAAACCCTCCTACCCCTGAGCTTGGGGCTGAATTCCTTCTGCTGCATCAGAACATAAGGTTTTTACCTGGGTTCAAACCTGTCCCCCAAAATAAACTGACGCTCATGTGTTTGCATCAGAATCCAGCCTCCTGTGGTCTTTGGGGATCTCTCAACATAAGTAAAACATGTTAAACAGAATGATTCAGTTTCAGAAAGACAAAAATCACATATTCTCTAATTTGCATATTCTAACTTTTAATGTTTATATGTATATAAATAAGGGAGTATGAGAACGGGTATAAACAACGAAACTGAACAGCAGACCATGAAAAGGTGAGGTACTGCAAAAGTCAAATCTGACATGAAAGCAGAGAGGGGGCTACTCAGGGGAGGGAAATATAAACTGGGGGGGGGACAACAAAAGAAAATTTTGCTTAAAGAATGAAACAATGAAACCTAATTCCTTGTATGCTATTAAATAATAATACAAAATGTTAAAGATGTCACTTTCTCTAAAACCAAGTATAATACTCACTCTTTCTGTCTTGCCCATGAATAAGTGTTCATCATTTTCCCAGTAGGAGCTACACATTACTAAGAAAACACAAACAACGGACACAATTCTGTAAGAAAACTGGCTGAGCAAAGACCAAAAGGAAGACAGGGACATGGAAAGTCTTAGCCATGAAGTCAAATCACTCAACTGCCATGCATCCTCAGAGACCTCTGTACACTCAAAGCAGCCAGGCTCTGTGGTACTTAGCTGATGTAATTCCTAAGTCACGTGAGAAGAGTATACAAAAGAGACATTATTCAGTGGACAGACTTCAAGTTTTAAGAGAACAATTCTCTTTCTAGAAATTATTTCTAAAATATAAATGAGACTAATGTAAGTGCAAAAGCAATCTGAATGGAAGAAGACAACCCCAGGGTTGTCCACAACATCTATAAAAAATGCCCACACCTAAGGCTCCGAGAACATCTCAGAAGAGGGGACAGAAAGACTGTAACAGAGCCAGTGGAACAGGGAGCATGTTGCAGGCTTGTGTCTCCTAGAAATGACAGGGAAGCTATATCCATGATACAATATGGCTGCCTAAAGAAGACCTCAACAGTCACAGCATCAATAGACATGTTAAGGTAAAAGGAGGAAGTCTTGTAAGGTCCCCCCAGACAAGGAACTATAAGCAACTAATAATTAGTGAGGAAGGAAGAACTGGCCTCTTCCCAAGGGTGAGAAAAGTCCTCTTATGAACCCATAATCCAGAACAAAGTGGTCAGCCCGAAATCATATACACACAAGCCACAATAAACAGTGTCAGTGGGTTATGCGTGTGTATGTGTGTATGTAGCAATAATTATTTTTAAAGAAGCCATCAATTTGAGAGGGAGTGAGTGGAAGGATATGGGAAGACATAGGAAAGGGAATGAGAGAGTGATATACATTTTTAACTTAAAAAAGGGGGGAGGGAAGTAAAGGGCAAGCAAACAGAGGAAGGTGAGGACTTAGAACCTTCGAGAGATTCTGGCAGGAAACAAGTCAACTCAACCTTATGAAATGGACTCCATGAAAAACCACAGTGACAGGAGGCACAGCACTTGGCCCTGAGGCTCACAACACTGGAGTAGCTTGAAAAATGTATAAAATAATTGGAGACTGCTCAAAACCAGGCACAAAAATAGAGAGACATGAGATTTTAAAAACTGGAAATGGGGCTAGAGAAATGTCTGTTCTTCCTGAGAAAGGAACAGTCTCAGGCAATGAAGATGCTACAGAAGAAGTAGATACCTCCGTCAAAAAAAAAAAAAAAAAAAAAAAAAAACATTAAATCTAAAAAATTTCTCACACAAAACATCCAGAAAGCCGGGGTAACCTAATTCAAGAGAAAGCTTACAAACTTACAGACACAAAACACCTCGCTGAATGAAAAATGGGTCAACAAATTTAAAAACCTCCTAGAACTGAATTAAAATGAATACATATCATACCCAAACTTTTAAGACACAATGAATGTCATTCTAAGAGGCAAATTCATAGCATTGAGTGCCTTCATTAAAAAAAAAAAAAAAAAAAAACTGGAGAGAAAAAACTTAACAGCACACCAGAAAGTCTTAGGACAAAAGAGAAATCACACCCAAATTGATAGTTGGCAAGAAATAATCAAGTTCAGGGCTGAAATTTATAAAATAGAAACAAACAAATATAATAGAAATAATATATAAAAAAAAAAAACAAAATGGGTTCTTTGAGGAAACCAGTAAGATTGACTAGCTCTTATCCAAATTAAAAGGCAAAGAGAGAGAAGATCCCAATTTAAAAAATTAAAGATGAAAACATAGTAACAGACACTGAGGAAAACCTGTCCTCCAGCAAATGGAAACCCTAAAAGAAATAAATGATTTTCTCAATATGTACTATTCACCAATGTAATAAATTCATTTTATTAATTTCTAAGAGAAGTCAGGGTACTGGATGACTACGATCGAAAGGCATTGTGTGAAATTCTCAGAGAACTAATTTTATCCTTTAAATTTTTTTAACTTAAAGAATTGATTTTTAGGGAGAAAAGGTTGATAAACTCATGGTTGAGATGAAGAAGAGGAAAAGCATAAACCACCAATATTGTAAAAGAAGGGTCTACTCCACAGTTTTTCCTACCTAAGGTTTCTGCCTCAGTAGATTCAACCAACGAGGAATTAAAAATATTTGGGGAAAATGTGTCTGTAATGAACATAAGTAGCTTTTGCTTGGCATTTATTCCATAAATCATACAGAACAATTATTAACATAGAAGTTCCATTGTATTTACTGTGACAAGTGATCAGGAGCCATCAAAAATATACAGGAGGATGTATACAGCTTCTGTGCAAGTAACTATGGTGCTTTACATAACATAAGCATCCATAGATTATCAGTAGGGAACCTAAAAGCAATTCCCCTAATACTGAAGAATAATAGTATAATGAAGAAAGTTAGTATCAGGAAATATAAGTAGTTTAACAAAGAAGAAAGCAAATAGTAGAAGATGTAGGTAGTTTAACAAAATAACAAGTTAATTGAAATAACTTCCTTCAAAAACTAAGTTTCTGAGATTAACATAAAACCAAATATAAATTTTAATATTTCCAATGTTTAAAATTGTATTATCACAAACCTAAATGCAAAGAAATTATCAAGTCCAATCTTGTTTCACTGGTAAATTCTAACAGATGTTTAGGGAAAATGATTGTTACTTTTATACAAGCCCCTGAAGAACTTCCTGGCTAATTATACAGTCAGCATAACACTGCTGCTAAAGACTGACAGCCATATTATAGCAAATAAAATTATATATCATCATGCCTCATGAACAGTATTAGAAAATTAAATTCAGCTATATAGAGGATAAAACAAATCCTGAATACAATAGAAGTTTAACATTTTTTAAAATTCAAAGAATGTAATTCATTATATCAGCAGACTAAATGAGAAAATGTAATGTGAGATTGAAAAGTGCTTAGCAAAAATTCAATATGCATTCAAAATTAAAACTCATGAATTTAGCAGCAGAAAGGAAATTTCTGGGCTATCTAGATGGCTCAGTGGGTTAAAATGCTTGCAGGCAAGTCTGATGGCGTGAGCTTGATCACTCAGGTCTACAGTAGAAGGAAGACCTGATTCCAGAAAGTCATCTCCTGATTCCACACACATGTTGTGGCACATGTACATCAATAGACACACACACACACACTAATAATATACTAATAACACATTTTCTTTTTAAAATGAAATTTTCAGGGTTGGGACGGGGAAGAGAAGAGAGCTCAGAATAAAGGCATTTGCCCTAACTTCAAATCCTCAGACTATATGTAAAAAGCCAGAAAGACAAATATGTGACACAACTCTTAAAGGGAGATGACAGATGGGGACTGGAAAACCCTAGGAAGCTGGAAGGTGACAAATGACAATCAAGGCTGTCCTCTGCCCTTCACACATACACAGATGAATGTATGCACACCCACCCATGTATAACACATATCACAGACACACAGAAATAAATTATTTTTAAGAAAGACAATTCTCCAGGTTGATAAATAGAATCTTCAAAAGAAAAAAAAACCACATAGCTAGTAAAACACAGAATGCTTTCCTCATTTTTATTTCTCACTGTGTTAGCGGGACTAGCCAGAAGAATTAGACAAGAAAAGTAAAGTAGCAGAAACTGAAAAGAAATGGAAGTGTTCTGTTCACATACATGTAGAATTCCCAAGAGAATATACAAAATATTGCTAGAATTAATAAGTCAGTCTCTCAAGTCAGCAGTATACAGCTGATGCAGAAAAGTTAATTATAGTCCTAGAAAGCAACAACTACAAAAAGTTCTTAAAATAATTTCCCTTAACAGTCTCATTAAAATTCATGAAATATGCAGTGATAATTTCTCAAAGATATGTGTGAGACCTGTACACAGGGAACCACAAAGCGTGGCTGAGAGAAAATTTAAAACTTTGAAATGAAAGGAGATCCAATATCGTAAATGCCTGCTGAACAACAGTTGATTTGTTTTCCCAATACAAGTCTTGTCATTTAGGATCTGGAGCCGGGTAACTCAGGTCTTACTCATCAGCCTGCTTCACTGGTCCCTACTCAGACACAGATGCCATCCAAAAACTTTCTGACATCCCTGTTTCTGACTGTTGTGGCTGAATTTGAAACAAGTTCACTCCCATTTCCTTCCAGGATTAATCCATCCTCTGGGCTTGAGAAACAAGCAGCACACACATCCTCACACGAACCCTGCGGGTGGAATTTTCACCCCCAAAATTTCAGATTTTGACCAAAGACCCATGCTCCTGATAATGATGTTGGTGGGGAAGTAAGCATACATAGACATCTTGTTGCGGAAGCTCAGCATAACACCCTTGATCATGTTCTGAACGTGACTGCAGATGGTTCAGACAGAGGCCAGTTCCTTTCTGCTATCCACCATTTGTCAACCCGGAGACTCTTCTTTTTCTTGCCAAGGAAGCTCAGCCCTACACTGATGTGATTGAGTCCCCTTCACAATGACTGTGTGCCACTTCAGAGTGATGTCAACATTTTATAGAAGACCAATGGTCAGCAGAGAGTGGTCTTTATTCTCCCAGTAAATGGGACAAATGAGTACCAATAGCTGATTTGTGAGTTTCTGGATTCCACAATGCTGTAAAAACAATACAACTTCAATATGAGCTATGCTTCAAATCTTGAATTTTGTCCTTTTCCTGGGAGAGGATGCACTTTCTCCTGAGGTGCTGGGCAGATGCAGTTAGCTATGGTTCCTAGTCAAGCACATGCTCCCAAGAGGAAACAACAGTCCTCCACAGTTGCTGTGCCTCTGGCTTCAGTGCTCTGCAGGCTAGCTGCAGTACAGGCACTTTTCACTTACGAAATGTTCTTCAGCCTGTGATTATGTTTATCAGGATATGAAACCACACAAAGTTGTGGTGTATATCTGTAGTTCTGAGAATACAAATTTAGAGGCTGGCAAGATGGTCACCTGGTAAAAAGCATGAACCAGCAAAACTAAAAACCTGAATTTGATACACATGATTGAAGGGTTGAACCACATGAGAGCTGGGGATGTAGATAAGTTGGTAGAGTGCTTATGTTGAGCATCCACAGCGCTATTCAATCCTCAACTCAGCAAAAATGAACTTGTAGAGATTCCTATAATCCTAGTACTCAGGAGGTGGAGCTAAAAAGGGTCAGAAGTTCAAGGTCATCCTCATCTACATAGTAAGTTCAAGACCATCCTAGACTGCACCTTGTCTAAAGACAAATAAAACTAAATATAAATGTTGAAAATTAAACTCAATAAATCAAAAACAGTTAAAAATCAATAATAATAATAATAAATAATGTCAGGGATGTAAGACAAAGCTGAGGACACAGTAGATTCAGATATAAACTTAAAAACTAAATGAGTCAGGGTGTGGTGATGCATCTCTTTAATCCCAGGACTCAGGAGGCAGAGATGAAATAATAGCAGATCTTTCAACAGAACCTCCCAAATCAGGAAATCATAGAGCAATACATTTCAAGTCTTGAAAGCAAACAAATGCCAACCCATTGTTACATCCAGTAGAAACATCCTTTAAAACTGATGGAAGAACAGCATTCCCAAACAAAGGCAAGCTGAAGGACCTCAGGACCACCAAGCCATGGGTGTATAAGATATTAAAGTTATCCTAAACATGAAGATGGATCAGAGATAGTCCAACCATGATGGCATATGGTAAAGATGAAATTTTCTAAAAAGCGTATGTAAACAGAAGAAAACTAAGAAAGAATCCATCATGTCCACCATAGTAATCCATCAAAACCTTAATCAGATGATAGGAAATAGAAAAAGGGAACAAATAGCCCAACCAACCAATAAAGTCACAAGAAATAGTAAATATCTCTCAATAATAACTCCAAGTATGAATGATGATCTTAATTCCACAATGGATAGACACATGCCAGCAAAAAGATCTAACTATCAGTTGTCTCCCAGAAACAAGCCTCTTTAACAAAGGCACTCAGCAGACTGGAAATAAAAGGATGGACGTCAACTTACCAAAAACTAGAAATCAGGATCTAAGTCAGCACAGCTATCAAAATATCTGAGAAAGTAAACATTGAACCAAAATTACTCCAAAGAATAAAAAAAGCCGCAAAAAATCAATAAGAGAACATCCATCAAAGAGATACAATAATTATAAATATGCTGTTTACCAAATATTAGAGTCTCCAATTTTATAAAACAGAACCTAGAGGGCCTAGGAAGACATAGATCACGATATAAAGAGAATTGGGGTGACTTCGGCAGTCCACTCATGCTAACATGTCACCCAAGTTAAAAATCAGCAAGGAGACATTAGAGTTAAATTACACCATATGAAATGCCTTTAACAGAAACGTGGAATAGTCTACCTAACAAACACACGACGTGCATCCCATGGAAGTTTTTCCACAAAAGATCACATTTTAATCCACAAGTCGTCTCTTACAATATATAAAAGAACCAAATAATTATTTGTATCTTATCAGTTTACAGTACAATAAAATTAGAAATAAATAGAAAGAGAAGCTACAGAATCTATGCAAAATGGAAACCTAATTACCAGAAACACTGTGAGACCGCGAGACGGTCTAAAGAGGAAAGTTTATAGCTGTGCTTACCGGAACTTAGAGACTTCCAATAGATAATATAGCTCATGGTCTTAAAAAAGCAAAGCCAACAAAACTCAAAAGCAGTAGATAAAGGATCTAATAAAACCCAGATGCTAATAAACTAGAGGGGAAGTAAACCATATAAAGAAGTAATGAAACAAAAAATCAGTTCTGAAAAAACGTAAATAAGATGGACAAGCTTATATCCAAACCAAAAGAAACAGAGAGAAAACACATATTGGTAAATTTACAAATTAAATAGGATCAACTATAAACAGAGACCAATAAAATTCAGAGAATAATTAGAAGATACTTGAAAACACCTTTCTCATCCCTCAAAACTGAAACGTCTAGAAAAAATGGATGAAGTTTTAGACACACATTACCTACTCAAATTAAGGAAAGAGTGTATGAATAACTTAGAACCATCAAAAGCACCAAGACTGAAGGCAGCTCTTATCATATCCTAACAAAGGCAGGTGGGTCCCAAGAGCTAGCCTGCCAGCCAGCGTACCTAGAACAGTGAATTTCCAGTTCACTGAAAGACACTATTTCAGGGCTGTGCATCAGCATTGGAGAAGGACATCCAACATCCTACTCATTAGCACGTTAGTGCTCCAACCACACATACACCAGACCAAAAAATTCTGAATTTAACATTTTATATTTATACATGTTTAGTGTAATAGTTTGCCCTTTAAAAAAGACGCAAGGTGTGGTGGCTCACACACCTGTAATTTCAGCATCCAGGTGGCTGAGACAGAATAACCATGATTTCAAGGCCAGCCTGGGCTACAAAATAGATTCTGTCTAATGAAAAAATAAAAGACATGTAAGTAAAATTAAGTTTTTACTTGAAATTTTTGAGTCTGAGAACTGAGCATAAGAGCATAAGAATCAAGGAATAGATAACAACAGGACAAGGAAGTTGGTGTGTCCATAAGCATCTCTATCATCTAAAACCAGGCTTCTGGTGAGATGAGAAAAGACACTACAAGAAGGGAATGATTAAAAATGCAAGAAATCCCCATGTATAGAATGCAATGAGTCTTCAGATTGGCAAGACCCACTTCCAAATGCTTAACACCCCAGCCAGTATGCGCCATGGTCTTGTAGTGTGCAATCCGTATGCACCACCATCATCAGTGTGTCAGTATGAAGTGATCGTGTACCATGTAATGCCCCACCAGCATACATCATGGATCACTGTGTACTGTAGTCATGTATCGTATGGTCAGTGTATTCTGTGGGTCATGCAGTGTGTGTCAGTGTGCACTGTGTCATAAATTGTGCAGACAGTGTGTACCAGTCTACTAGCACACAGTGTGCACAGAGGATCTTGTGTGTAGTTGGTGCGTACTGTAAGAGGAGTACACTCCATGCCTACCCGGAGAAAAAAGCAATGGAGGCTGATATCCAGCTCTGCTCACATGCCCTGTACTCCGGTGCATCTGCTCACACGCCCTGTACTCCGGTGCATCTGCTCACATGCCCTGTACTCCGGTGCATCTGCTCACATGCCCTGTACTCCGGTGCATCTGCTCACCATGCCCTGTACTCCAGTGCATCTGCTCACCATGCCCTGTACTCCGGTGTATCTGCTCACACGCCCTGTACTCCGGTGCATCTGCTCACATGCCCTGTGCTCTGGTGCATCTGCTCACCATGCCCTGTACTCCAGTGCATCTGCTCACACGCCCTGTACTCTGGTGCACTGACCACAAGGAAGAGGAACTTGTCTAAGTAGTTCACCCAGAACATCCTTCTCTGATCAGTCTACCCTCAAGCCAAGAAAGTGCATTTTAATTTTCGATATCCTACACAAGGACACTAACCAGAACAATGAATGAAGTGTTATATCTAAAGTACAAACACCAAGAGTGAAGAGAAATTCCTAAAAGTTCCAAACAAAAAGGAGTTGTTAATCCAGAGGATCAAGACTCAGCTGACATTTTACTTCCCATGAGCATGTTAGTAAACAGACAGCAAAGAAATCATGCCTTCAAAATTCAGAGGGGCTATCTGCAACCTGAAATTCTGTACACAGAAAAACGTGGGGGGACTAGACTCCTTGCAGTCCAGTCTTTAAAATCTTGCTTCCAGGCAGCCTTTCTCAAGAAATAAGTTGTTCAGGCATAGGATGGACCAAACAGAAGGCATGTGACCCAGGGATTTAATCCAGAGAGAGATGAAGGAAGTTCTCACACTCCTGTGTGTGTGTGTGGGGGGGGGGGGGGGTTCAGCAGCTGTACAATAGACCTAGAGAGCAGAGGCAGAGGAACTCGGGAAGAACAACTACGGGGAAAATGTGATTTAACATGTCTGACCATGTGGAAAGCTACAGAGCTAGAGGAAGACACAGCGAGAGGTTCTAATATAACAAAAGATAAACAAAGATACACATTCAAAAGCTTTGCCGTGACTGAGAGACCTTCTATAGCATCCTGCTCACCTCAGTGTTCAACGGTCTTTCTTCGGTCACAATGAAAACATTAACTCTGGCAGTTTAAAAAATAGCCCCAAACTGCATGAAATGATGCAGGCCTGTAGTGTGAGCAACTCAGGAAGCTGAGACCAGAGGACTAAGAGTTAGTTCAAAGCTGGCCTGGGAGACATGAGTCATGAGTGCAGGGCCAGTCTAAGTCTATATATATATATATATATATATATATATGACCCTTTCTCCATAACATAATTATTGCTACCCCACTCATATAAAGGCAATAACTATGCCTCATCCCTTTTGAATCTGCATATGTCTATAACAAATTAATTGTTTGGTAACTTCTGAGGTATTATGTACTATGTGATTTGTTATCTTTCTTAATCATTAAAACACTTTGGGTATGAGGAGCCCCAGGTTAGCCCATGAGAAGAGAGCATTGCAAAAGGCCCAAAGGAGGGAGCTGGCCAGCTCCTTCTGTTCTGCCTCATCCACTGTCTGCTACAATCA
This sequence comes from Phyllotis vaccarum, assembly GCA_033318265.1. Taxonomy (NCBI): domain Eukaryota; kingdom Metazoa; phylum Chordata; class Mammalia; order Rodentia; family Cricetidae; genus Phyllotis; species Phyllotis vaccarum. The sequence continues at coordinate 116,844,180 of JARWLC010000009.1, read as the reverse complement.
CAGATGGTGTCAGAGCCATCCAGCCAACCCTTCCAATTCTGGTCCACTGCGACTGGGAGAAGGAATTGAGACTGTAGCTATCTTGTGATACTAAGAATTCAATGAATTGTCAAGCATTAAAAGGTAAATGGAATGCTGACACAGTAGCCAAATTCGGGCTACACTGGGATCATGGGAAGAGGAGAGAGAAACGAGGGAGCTAAAACTTCACCCACCAATGTTAAGTTGCAATATGTAAACCTGGTGAGCCAAAAAAGACAGTTCAATGTCTGTAACTTAAAATACCAGATATAAAATATGGGGCTAGGGATGTTCCTCAGTGGTAGGAAATTTGCTTAGCAAAGCCTTGAGTTTAATCTCCAGCACTAAGTGTGTGTGTGTGTGTGTGTGTGTGTGTGTGTGTGTGTGTGTGTGTGTGTGTGTGTGTGTGTAAATATATATAAATATGTATCCACATACACGAAGTGCTTCAAGGTTGGAAACGTCTTACAAGTTGATCTGATTCTACCAGTGGAGAGCTCCACACCCGACTTCACGTGATGAATCATAGTCAAAATAGCAATGAACTAAAATATTGTGCAAAATATCCCTCAGGCCACGTGTATAAGGTTCACATGAATGACAAATAAGCTTTGTCTTGGGTTTAATATACTGGATTAGATGCATGCAATAGTCCAAAAATCTAAAGAGTTTAACATCTGAACCCAGTTTGTCAAATAAAGGGTAGTTTGTATACTTATATGGCTGTGGATATGTATATACACACACGCACGCGCGCGCACACACACACACACAAATGACAGTGTCAAAGGGCAGGTGGATGAGGCCAGTTAAGAGTTCAAAAGTCATTACTTATGTAAATTACAATGAGCAGTTGGAAACTACAGTTTCATAAGCCTTTTACCTCTAACTTTTTAATATATATTCATTTATGATTCTGTTTAAAAGAAAGACTTTTCAAAGACTAACAGAACACAGAATACTCTTTTCTTTCCCCAATTTTCAACAAAGGAGGGGAAAAGACCTCAGTTGAGCTTCATATGAAGACCCATTTTCAGGACCACCTGCTGTAAGTCACTGTGACATCACTGATGTGAAATAAGAAGCATTCACCTCAAACATGTGGGATTTGTTCAAGGAGAAAGAATACATTAGGAAATACATGGTACAGGGTTCTCTAATTAATCAGGTAAGGGCACATGGAGAGTGGGTGCTCCAGACATGAGACAGGGCCTGTAATCTCCAAAGATGAGCACCTAGAGAAAGTATCGTGAAGACAGAGACTCCTCGGGAAGCCAAGATAGGTCATAATGTCCAGGTCTGATGTCTGTAAAACCCTGGACACCTTAGCTCCACCCAGTCACACTTCTAAGCTTGGAGCGCCTGCTTTCTGTGTTTCAGCTGCTCTGAAAGCCCCGTCACTGATATTACTGATGACAAACTCCCAGAAAATCTGCAATGACAGAGATACCTGACATGTACATGAGCCTTGCAGATCAGCAAAGTGTGTGTGTGTGTGTGTGTGTGTGTGTGTGTGTGTGTGTGTGTGTGTGTGTGTGCCTTTGCAGATCAGGGAAGTGTGTGTGTGTATGCCTTTGCAGATCAGGGAGTGTGTGTGCCTTTGCAGACCAGGGAAGTGTGTGTGTGTGTGTGTGTGTGTGTGTGTGTGTGTGTGTGTGCCTTTGCAGATCAGGGAAGTGTGTGTGTGTTGCACATATTGCAGTCATCTGTGGCACTCCTTTTCAATCAATTATCCATTTTGCTTTCTGATACGGGATCTTTCTGTGAGCCTTGAGTCACTGTTTCAACTAGCCAGGCAGGCCCCTCAACCCTGGGACTACAGGAGAGTGTTGTCATGCCCAGCTTTTCATGTAAGTGTTGAGGATCTAAACTTAAGTCCTCATGCTTGCAAAGAAAGCACTTTTTCCACTGAGCCATCTCCCCAACCCAACCTCTTTCTTGTTTCTGAGATAGAGTCTTATGTGTCACTGGCTTGCCTTGAACTTGCTATATATGTGCTTGCTTTGAACTTCTCCTGAATGTTGAGATAAAAGGGGTGAGCCACCACATCCAGATTGTGTGATACTGGGGAATCAAATCTAGCACCTCAGGTATACCAGGCAAGAACTCTACCAACTGAGCCACATCCCTAGCATGCAAGTCTTTGTACCACTGTACAGGTAAAGAATCAAGAGACTGAAGTAAGTTAGGTTGTTCCCAAACGTACCACACAAGTAGATAGAAAACTGGGATGAAAGTTTGTATCTTGTGATTCCAGCATTGGTGGGTAATCAGCTTATTCAAAATACATAGTTTTGGTATAATTACTTGAGTACTGCCAGGCCTTTTGTTAAAGCTAGATGCATGTGGTGAGAAGTAGAAAGGGCAGGCTGGAGAGATGGCTCTGGTGCCAAACCTGATGAACTGAGTTCAGTCTCTGGGACCCACACAGTGGAAAGAAAATGCTGATTCCACAAAGTCCTCTGACCTCTGCATGCACATGAATGCATTTCCCCAACACACACACCAAAGAATTAAATCTCCTTTTTATAACTTGAAAGAGAAAAGACAGTTCCTGCTTTGTTTCAGTGTTTGCAGTGAAGTAGAGGGGTTAGCATATAAATGACACACTCTGGAAGAACAGCAGTGAGTGGAACAGCAAGGGTTAAAAAGCAGACTAACAGAAAAGGAAAGGAAAGGGCAAGGGAGGGAAGCCAAGCAGTGTGCATGTCGCATACAAGGACTCTTGTCTAGAACTGAGCAAGCTACCGCCTCACAGGCTGAGAGGAAAACCAGAGCTCAAGAGTACTTCCAGCTGGAGATGGGGGACGAAATGGGTTCCCCAGCTTAGGAGGCCTCAGGGGAAAGAGGTAAAAAGACAGCCACATCAGTACCACTTCTGTGAAAGGAAAGGCCAAAAAAATGGACCCAAGGACTGGGAGAATGACCCTGGGGAGGACAGAGTGACCAAAAGGGAGTTTATCCACAGCTGTCATAGTGTCCTCAACCACCAAACACAGGCGTAAAAACTAACCAAAGAAAGCAACAAAATTCCCATATGTAGCAAGACTCAAAGCAAAGCAAAGCACCAATAATGTCTGACCAGTCACAAAGCTGTTGGGAGCTCACCAAGCATACTATCAGGCGCTCAATACATCAGGGCCACATTCTTCCTATTTGATGCCAAACCCCAGCCCCCCAAAAGCTGAATAACTCACCCAAGGCTATGCCTCTGCTTAGTAGCACTAGGAAGAAAACTCAGGTCTTTAAAATAAAAGATTATGTCACTTATAAAAAGAAAAATCTCACAAGTATTTTGTTTGGAACTGGACATGGTGGCATGTGGCTCCAATCACAATAGTTCAAACTACTCAAGAGGATCTTGAAGTTCAAAGTCAGTCTGGGCAATATAGAAGACTATATGTGAGATAGGTATGTAGATAGATAGATAGATGATAGATAGATAGATAGATAGGAAGAAAGAAAGAAAGAAAGAAAGAAAGAAAGAAAGAAAGAAAGAAAGAAAGAAAGAAAGAAAGAAAGAAAGAAAGAAAGTATTTTGACAGGACCCACTTTAATTGTTTTCTTTGTGATAAACTTTTTATATTATAAGAGAGAATAGTTTTGGTTGGAAATAATGATATGTTATAATATTATAAATATATAAATAAGAAACTTCATTCTTTAACTGAACTGTGGGATATCATGTACTAGCAGATGTTTACACCAGCATCCCCACAAACACAGGAATAGTGCCTTACACTACATGTAACAACTGTAGCACATGAGGGGACAGGAATTTCTCAGCTCCATTAAGACCATGTTGCTTATACAGTGAATGTACAACCTGTGGTTGATTTAATCAAACAATCAATATTACTTTTAATTGATATAGTTTTTCTTTCATACAGCTTCTAATAAAATATTCCATATGGTAGACTGTTCAAATGACAGTATAAGAGCACATGCTTTCATTCTGAGTGGCTTCATTTTAAAAGATTAAAAATATACATTTTCTTTTATATTTTCTTTTATTTACAGGTTTTTTGAAATCTAATGGACTGTCATGGAATGTTTGTTTCCAATGTATGTGTATATACACAGAGAGATGCACACACACACATACGCTGTAGAATGATTTCCATAATCAAGCGAACATACCTATCATCTCTTATACTTCGTGATGAGTGTGTATGAGTGTATGTGCGTGTGTCTATGTGTGTGAGTGTATGTGCGTGAGTGTATGTGAGTGTGTAGATGTGTGTACACGCATGTGAGTGTGTGAGTGTGTATGTGTGTGAGTATGTGTGTGTGTGGAGGTGTGTGTGAGAGTTGTGGGTTGTATGTGCACGTTTGTGTGTGTGAATGTGTGTGTGCATGCATGTGTATGTGAGTGTGTGCATGTGTGTGAGTGTGTATGTGTGTATGAGTGTGTGTGTGACATAACACACATGTAGAGGCTAGAAGACAACTTAAAGGGATCAATTCTCTTCTTCTACCCTGTGGGTCCCAGAACAGAACTTAGGTCACCATGGTTGGCCATAAGTGCCTTACTTGCTGAGCCATCTCTCTGGCCCAGAACTTGAAAGTTTGTATTGATTGCCTGGCTAAAATATCTCCCCTTTCATTTAACCCTACCCACTAGTAACCATGAGTTCAATTATTAGTATTACTTTGGTTTCACATACAAGTGACATATGCAGTACTATTAATTAAATGTTAAGTATCCTTAACCATCAGAGAAATACAAGTCAAAACTACTTTGACTTGTATATCACCCAAATCAGAGTGGCTGGAATCAAGAGGACACATGCCAACACGTATGACAGCCTGTGGGGAGGTGGGGCTCCAACTCACTGCAGGTGAGCATGGAAACTGGTCCAATGCTCTGGAAACCAGTAGGAAGTGTTCCCAACAAAGAGAAGTTCTGAAACAGAAACTGCCACAGCACTCAGCTCTGCCACCCTTAGATATTTTCTCAGGATTCCTCAAGACACTTGTCCATTCATACTTACTGCAGCAGTACTCAGAATACCTGAGAATAAAGCAACCTAGGACAGCATGCATGGGTAAAGAGAACATAGGATGTACACACCACAGAATCTTATGTAGCCATAGAAAACAATTAAATCATGAAATTTACAGGGAAGCATACGCGACCAGAAAGCACTGTGTTAATTAAAATAAGCCAGACTCAGAAAGACAAATAGCATGGGTTTTCTCTTATATATGAACCTTGATTTAAAAGCATACATCTATGTATCTGTTTTACACACATGTGTTTAAGGTTCACAAAACTTGAAAGGGGATTATTGAGAAAGGAGGAACAGATCGTAAGGGAGACTTTCATGGCTAGGAAATGGGGTAATGGAACACAGGTCTTCAGATAGAAGGAATGGAGGCCCTCTGGGGAAGGCGAAAGACCAGCTGAGCATGAAGGATGTGGAGAGACTGATGAAACCCCGAACAAGGGAGGACCAAGTATAGTGGCATACACAGGAAGATGGCACGATGAAACCCCGAACAAGGGAGGACCAAGAATAGTGGCATACACAGGAAGATGGCACGATGAAACCCCGAACAAGGGAGGACCAAGTATAGTGGCATACATAGGAAGATGGCACGATGAAACCCCGAACAAGGGAGGACCAAATATAGTGGCATACATAGGAAGATGGCACGATGAAACCCCTTACTTTGTACACCCAGCCCCAAAAATCTGATACATTTTTAAAATAACTTTGAGTCTAGTTATGATACAATGAGGTAAATAAGCAATCAAGAGAGTATATGGTACTGGGCGATGGCTTATAAGATGAGTTCAATCCCCGGAGCTTACATAAAGTCAGGCATGTGATACGCGCTGGGCATCCCAGCACTGCTGAGACAAGTGCTCGCTAAGAGTGGAAAGAGGTGAGCCAGACTGAAGGCAGTCATTAGAAAACGCTGACACTGTTGCATGATATGTTAAAATGAACTAGGAATCCTCAGTGAATTGTTTGTTCTCTGTAAGACTCAGGAGGGCAGAAGTCATTGTCAGCTTTGCTAGCCTCATTTGACACCGCTTCTTAAACTGCAGGTCACCGTCCCATACGGGGGGGTCACATAACTGAATGTGGGTGGCATGAAAATTTCACTACAGTAAAAGATTTCAAGGCAATCGTCGGAACTCAAATGTGTGCTAAACCCCGGTATTTCTAACAGCGCTCACCCATGTCGCATCGGAGGAATATGCTGCAGTCTTGGTTCTGAGCACCGAGGTTGCACACTGTGCACTGTACACACTGACACGCCACACAGCAACAGTGAATGCCAATGAATGATGTCTGAGACACCTGGGCTCAGAGTCAAGACTACTGTACATCATAAATTGCAGTGTTTTCCTGTACATAAATAGTTTTCTGCTCTAAAAACAGGATGATGTAATTATGAAAAAATGAAGACTTTGAACATTTTCCATCATTCCCCAGCATATACATATCTTTGGACTAGACTGTGTTGATTTTAAATGATGCTGTTGTAAGGCAGGGGCACATAGATCTCTTGAGTTTAAAGCCAGCTAGGTCTTCTGAGCTAATTCCAGTACAACCACAGTTACCCAGAGAAACGCTGTGGGGAGGCAGGAAGGAAGTTGCTTTTGTAGTTGTTGACTTGACTTTCATTGTGTTAAAAAAGAAAATTGTTCGGTGAATTCTGCCTTGGGAACAAAAAAGAATTTCCAACTATGTCTGAAATGGCCCTAAACACACTTCTGCCATTTTACACTATACATTAATGCAAAGTGATTGATTCGGCATTTATATTTCAAAATCAAAATATTAATCAACAGTATAAAACACTGAAGAGGCTCTATGTCCCACAGTACCAAATGTTCATCCAAGATTTAACTCCTTATGTGCAAAGAAAAGAGAAAGCACAATAACATCTATCTCATTAGTATGCAAATTTGCTTTCATTTTTAATAAGTGATAAAATGATATGTATACATGGCTAGAGAGATGGCTCGGTGATTAAAAGCACTTGCTTCTCTGGCAGAGGCCTGGGGTTTGGTTCCCATCACCAAAATCATAGTTTGCAATTGTTACTTAGCTCCAGAGGATCTGACTTCCTCTTCTGCCTGTCGGCCCAGTGCTATGTGATGCACTTAAGTGTTATCTCATCACGAGATAAATAAATCTTCAAACAAAATAAAACTAAAATCAGTAATTTTGAAATGGCATGGATACAAAGTCATCATTTTAAAAATAAATTATTTTATGGGCTATTATCAGTGAATGTTTGGTTTGTATTCCTATTTTATATGCCTAGACACTCGGGGTCATGAAATTTTTTCAGGTGGGAGAGGGCTGTTAGCAGAGAAAATGGAAAAGCCTTCGCATACAGCACTTGGCAGAGGCAGTGACCAAAGCCTGGCTGCAGCTGTTGCTGGAATGAGGGAGGTGATAATGCGTGCAGGGACTGTGAGATCTGAAAGCTGGGGAAGGCAAAAGGCACTCCAACTGCAGGCAAATGGTCAGGGGATTAAGATGCATCTGAATTTCCTTCATCTGCTCAGCAGATTCTCCTCTTCACTTCCAGATTACTAAAAATAACATTGTTTGAGTTGGGGGGGATATGATTAAAATATAGTGTATGAGAAATTTTAAAATAAAAATTAATATATACTATTGCTTTACATGATACACACCAGAATGAATCATTAAAATATACACATATGACAGTGTTGCTCCCCGAAGACTCATTGGTTAAAGAATCATGATTGTGAAAAGTCCTATGTGTGCTTAGTATTGGGCTAAGAGCCTTTCAGTGATTAAATCCCAGTGTGAAGATCCCAGGCTGAGTTCATGCTGAATCTACCTCCATACCTCGCTGCAGGGGAGTTCTAAAATGTTTTGTCGGGAAATTCTGTCCCAATACCAAGGCAAACTTCACTGAATTCTGATTTTATGAAATGAAAGCCAATTCAGCAACTACAGCAGCAGCTTTTGAAATCCAACCTTCAAACACAATCCAGTCCAAGGGTACACAGAACTCAAAGAGTGATGGCAAGAAAATGTTCAAAGCCTTTGTTTCCCATGATTAAATCACCATGGTCCTATAGGAGCAGAAAACTTTACATGTGCAATAAAAATCTACAATAATACACAGAGTAAATTAAGACTTACAGAAGCAGTCCTGCCATCCAAAGCCCCACAGACTGTGCAGCATGGATGGGAGAATACTCAAGAAGCGCTGTTAAGATGGCACCGCAGGAAGGAGTCCTATGGTTGAGCCTGAGTCCCCAAAACCCACAGGTAGAAAGAGAGCTGATGCCCACAAACTGTCCACTGAACTCCACTTGGTATGCACATACATGCACACATGCTAAATTCATGTCAAAAAGTCAAAGATTATTAATGAGATACTAAATCCACCAAAGTCATGGCAGATAATTAAAATCTGGAAACAAAAGGCTTCTAAAGTGACTAGATTTAGATATTTGATTTAGGCCAGTATAACTTATCTGAATAAAAATACCTTGGATGCTTAAGATAGATTTTTAAACACTGACAGTCTTGGTCTAGTTTTAATTAACCCATCTTTATTCATAATGTGCCTGTGTTTACTATTTTTATTGAACAAGTTCCCCCCCCCCATCCTTCAGAACCCAGGGAAAATCTACTCCAAGTTTTCAATAGTGGATTCCCAAATTACTCAGACAAGGAAGTTTGTTTACTAAATTTTTACCTGATATTCACAGCTTCCTGAAGCATAAAAGAAACAACTCCTGATAACTACAAAAGCTCACAAAAAAGAAAACAATGCAAAAAGTCAAATGTCCAGAACAGACATTGGTCATTATAATGTAGGTCACAGCAATCCCTTGCCCGTCTCTACCACACAGTATTCACTGAAGTGCCTTAAACTGCTCAGCCAACCATAGCTCCTTAGACTGTGTCTTGCACTCACCTTACATAATCAGATGCTTGGTAAATATGTGTGAGAGGGCTCGGGGCACAGCTTAGCAACAGAGTATGTGCTTATCAGGTACCAGTCCCCAAGTTCAGTCCCCAATATGAACCAAAAATGTATCAGAGAGATGCAACACAGACACACATGAGCGGTTAGCACAAGAGTGTTTGAGAAGCTGCTGGAGTTAAAACAGCAAATATTCAGCCTCCCAACCTCCAGTAGAGAAGGGGGTTTCTGGGAGGAGGAAAGAACAAGAGTTAAGGGAAAGGGATGCACACCCCACTTTAACCAGCTTGTCGTTCATCTACTGCTTTGCCCAAGGGTCTAGTATTTACAAAGCACCACATGTGTGCACCTTGTAAAGTTACCCATGATGGCTGCTTGTCAAGCCCTGACATTTCCCAACACCTCCTTTATGTAGTGAAATACAAAATCCTGCACCTTCACTAAACAGATAATCCTCACTAAATTCCTCTTTACATCAATAACAGCGTTGGAGGCCATGCGCAATCTTTGTGCTCGAAAAGTATCCCACATCCTGAGGACTTCACTATGAAATGAACACACTGGTTTTATGTGGAGTGAACACTATGCGCTTTTCCCAAACTTGGTCAAGAATAGTTCTTTTGAAAAAAAAATAAAAATAAAAGAGCTTGGCAAAGTATTAGAAAAGGTTGTCTTTTTAAAGAACGTACGAAGATTATTTTGGAAAGCTGGAAAAAGAAGGCCCGTAACTTTACCAAAGACACAGAGGGAAAGGTAATTGGTTTCTTTGAAAAGGAGTTGGCTGCTCAATTTATTCCATGTCTACCCATAGACAAAATAGGTGCACGGGGGAGAAAACGAGCATTTTGGATTAATTTATAAACCACAAAACAGCGGTTTCTGATGGATGTAGCACTTCATTTAAAGTGGATCTTAAAAATGGTTTCAAATGGTTTAAATTAATCTCTAACATAGTTGCTTTAGAACGCCAGCTTCCTTAAGATAAAACTGCATTCACGTTGTTTTTATTATTTTAATGCATTGTGAGCATTTCTAATGTCATTAGGAACTATTAAGTCATGGTCACGCAGCCTGTTGAAATGTTTCCAATCTTTGAAACTTTTCATGAGTTCACAGGCTTCATTCTGCTGTATTTCTTCAAATAAGCACATCAAATGAACATCTAAAAAAATCTATTAAAATAATGCTTGTGAAAGGAACAGATGTTTCTCATGAGTAATATTTTTGGTGAGATATACATAACCTTACTGAATGGATACAGTTGATGGGAACAAGAATCCATACTCTGGCTTACAGTTGGGATTTGCTAGTTTAAGACTGGATAAGAAACTTCAATTGTCCATGGGTGTAGTGAGGACAGCATCACATTTCTCAAAGGTGCTTTTCTAAGCAGGCTCATCTACATAACACAGCTGAAGTAGCCAAACCAACTCCTGAATGTCACAATTACCTTTTTGTTAAGTTTATTTTCACGTTGAACATTAAAGTTATATTTAAGTATATATTCACAGCAATGCTTTTATTAAAAGCTACTTTGGGAAAAGTACTTACCGCCTTGTCTTTCACTTTTCAAAAGTATCTTCAAAAATATCTTTTGATGTCAGCATTCCAATAGATACATATTTTCTTTTGCTAAGGTTTCCCTAGGCTATTTTTAAATATTTATTTTGACTTTTATTTGTGTGTATCTGTGCATGTGCGGGGGGGGGGGGGGGGGGGGGGGGGAGCCTGAAGCTGGTTGTAAGCCACCTGAGATCTGGGAGCTGGGAACTAGGAACTAAACGCACGTCCTCTGAAAGACCAGCAAACTCTGCTAATCACTAAGCCCTCCACCCCTTCATCCTGAGTTCCTCTCATTTTAACAATGACTGCGTCTTTACTTTCGTCAAATTTTTGGCTAGTCCTTTAAGACAAAGTTATAAATGGCAATTACAAGCCAAAAAAGTTAGGAGTAAGGTGAAACACTGGCCTCAGGGGCGATTCTCAGCCCGTCCCTGCTCCCATTCACACTCAGTGCTCTGAGATTCCTTTTCTTAATACCCACTGCCTCTGATAAGGTTTTCTATTTGCCGTGAATATTTTTAGACTTTCAGCCTATCCCAAAGGAGATGTTAAATATCTGGGTGAAAATGGCTTTGCACAGGGCAGGGTCAGTATCCAGATAATCTCCTTTCCCTCTCAAAACTCCAAAATAAGGAAGAAAGGAAACAGAAACTTCACATAAAGTCAGTAAGTGGACAGGGCAAAGTCAATAACTCAGAAGGAGAAAGAGAGTCAAACCTAAGACGTATAATGGAAGGTACCTGGAGGGTAAAAGCCAAATTGTCCCCAAGAGCTGTTGAAGAATGAGGAAATGTCAGAATGAGATAGAAGGAAGTGAGGGTGAGACAGAGGCTAACCCTGAGATCCCAACCTCCACCTGCCAATTAAAAAGCTTCCTCTTCCCACCGGACAAACTGAACCAGAACTGTGCAAATCTGGAAGACAGTGGCTTGAGGCATGGAGGGGTGTGTAAAGGGATAGAGCTAAGCAGTTATAAAATGAACCTTAGTTCCTTCCACTACAATATGGTGACAGCCAGGGTCCCTGAAACCTTGGGTAGGAGACTGGGTTTCTTTCCTGAGACAATGAATGGTACACAAGCAACATTCGCAGATACTAACATACAGGATCTCTAACAATAAACAAGTCTTGCAAACATGTATGTGCACATACACACTGCACACACATACACATACGAGTGCACGCACACATCTTAATTCATTCAATACATACTTATGGTGGGTACATGCGACTGAGAAATAAAGAAAACAGAAATACCTTTCTTTACAGAGCTTCCCCATTCTAGTAGAAAATAGACAATAAATATAACAAACAACAAATTATGTAGTAAGTGGGGAAAATAAAACCAGAAAGTAAAGGGAAAGGGTGCCAGAAATTCTGAATAAAGTATTCACATATACATGTATGTATAAGATCATATTTGACATGAAAACAGAGGGACATCTACTTGGGGGAACAAAGGGGAAGGAAGAGAGAAGTGCAAAGGAGGATCATGGGAGTGGCTGAGCAAAGTACAGTGGAGGCAAGTACATTTCAGAGAATGAACACATCAAAGAGAAACGCATCATGTGGTATGCATACTAAAAAAATAGTCTTAAAGGATCTCAAAGAAATAACAGAAGGTACTTTACCCTTTAAATGGTAACTACACAAAATTTTAAAGTAGCAACCCAAGAAAGGCACAAACCCTTCTGGTTTAGAGACATGTGAAACTTTATGCAGCTTTCTGACCTGCTAGCATGTGAACAACCTCCGTTCATGATCCCATTACCATGGACTGAGATGCTCCACTCTGCCTTCCCTGCCATGACAGACCCACACACTCTAAAGTATCCAGGGGAGAACTGCAGTGGACATCATTAAGTTGCTATGGGAATGTACTTGGAGAGACTGCCTAGTGACTTCGCATGAGAGCAAGGACATGTGTTGACTGTAAGGCAGGAAAGAAATTTCCTTGTCTGACTACCTCCAGATGGGAGGAGGAAAGAACAATGTGACCACCTACACTGGAATTTTGATTTCTGGCCAGTGGGAGACTCCCTCTGTCCTTCCCGTGGTGGGTCCGCAGAAATCCCGGCATATAATTACCAAGCCTGCGCCAACAGGGTTGGATGTGCAACCTGGAAGATACTTCTTGCTGCACAATATCCCCACCAACCCATCAGGCTCTCCATACAAAGATGAGCCAAGATGAAGTGGTCCATCTGGAGATATGGAGGCTCCTCCACGTCATTCCTGTGGTAAGCAATGCCCTCAGTGACTCTCAGGGAAGATCAGAGGCAATACAGCTGCAGGACAGGAAGTGTGATTTGGAAGACTCTTTGCAAATAATATTAAATGTTATTTTTAAAATGCCCCCATTACACACCAAAAATACTATTTTGATATACAAGATTAAAAGAACTTTTTAAATTCTTAATTTTTTAGTTGGCATGAAAATGCTTGGTTTCATTGTGACATGTACTTTGTGTATGTGTATGCATGTGTATAATTATACAGCAGATAAATAAGATTAAAAGGTGTTTTAAAATTATATGTTTCTAAAAATAATAAAATTGTTTAATCTAAAATTTTGGCTCTAATATACAACTTTTTCCAGAAAACTACTAAAGAATATACCAGCAAGAAAACAGAAGACTAGATCCTAGAAGAAACTATATGGGGTGAGACAAAGGGACTTCTGGATGATGGCAGGGAGTCCTAGGAACATAGCATGTGGTCCTAGAGAATCCAGCCTGGAAAAGAATGACAGAGGCCTCTAAAGGGGACATCCTCAAGACAGAACAAAATGAAAACAAAAGCTAAATTTTGAATATGAGCCAGTAAATGATGGCCAATAAGGTGATGAGCCAAGAGATAGTATTACAGATGTATTTGCTGATATAATGACTACCTAGAACAATGTCTTCAGAATTGAAGGCAGCTACTTCTTGGATAGGGAGACACCAAGAGACTGCTTCCTTTGTTCTTAGATTACTTCCATTTTTAAAGCATATGGATGGAAAATTTTTTCAATAATAAAAATTGCTATTAGAAATGTTAAAAGTAGTTTGATAACAACACAGGGGAAGAACATGACAGGTCATGTAATAAGAGGAAAAAACCATCTTGTCATAAACACAGGAAGCCCTACACATTATATAATGCTAGAGGCCTGAGGAAGGCTCCTACCCCAACTCCTCGAAAAGGAAGGCATTGGAATCACGTTGTCATAAAGGTAACGGTGCCCGAATTAGCAGTGTCTCAGTTACTTTGTTCTTACTGTAATTGACACTGTGTCCAAGCAACTCATCAAAGAGTTTAACTAGGCTTTTAGAAAGTTAGTCTGTGATGCAAAAAAGTATGGCAGAAACAGAGCCCACCTCCTAAACCAGAGAACACACAAAGCCCACCCCAAGGACACACCTCCTCCTAATCCTAGCCATCAGTTTCACCAACTGGAAACGAAGTATTCAAACATGTGAGCTGGTGAGAGCTGTCATTCTGACCAAGTGTGCACACGTTTTACAGATCATTTACAGAAATGAAGTGTTTTCCACCACAAGGGGGATAGCTTCCTCTTCCCAGACTGACTTCTCTCCCATCACACACACTCTAAAGTTGAGGATCAGCAGAAGATCTGGAGTAGGGGGACTGAGTGGGGGATACAATGGTTTTGCTGTAGTGGGAGATACAAGGCTCATGATCACATCTTCTTTTGCTTTCTGTCCTGGCCTGAGAGGAGATTCCAAGAAGAGTCTCATGCCCTCTCTGCTGGCTCACGTAGTCTCTCTCACATGGAGGTCCAGGACCCCGATAAGAACTTGAACAACAATACCCAGCAGCAGATCTATGGGAACAGCACAGGAGCCAAGTTTGAAGTTGGCATGTTGAAAAGTTGCTAGTCTGTAGATTATTGTTCCAATTGTCAGACATTTAAAATTTAAACAAACGTTATGTTAGCCGGCTTTCTGTCACCAAAACAAACACTGATATGTCCATTTTATAAAGAAAAAACATTTGCTTTACAATCAGTTTGGAAGGTTCCAGTCCCTGGTGAGTTGCTTGTGATGAAGGACAAGTCATAGTTGTATGAAGCAAAGCGAAACTACTCAGCCCCAGGGCCAGAGAGCACAAGAGAAAGCAAGCAGGGGGCCAGGACCCCCAAATCCCATTCTATGGCACATCCCCAGTGGCCTAAAAGCCTCCCAATAGATCCCACTTATTAGAGATTCCATCAGCTCCCACATACACACATGCTCGCACACAAAAATAAATATAAAAATGCTTAAACATAAAAAAATTATCACTTAATATTTTAAATACTAGAAGTCACTTCAAATTTGATAATAATTATAATCATCTACATGATAATCTGGATGGAACATGATAGATAATTAATTTATTATAGTTTATAATCATCATTAGTAAATCTAAATGATCACTACTGGGAAGAAACCTTGGTCAGTTGTGTTAAAGCTTCTTTTCCAATCTCTGCATAAAATGATACTTAGCTGATGCCTAAGGAGGGATCAGGATGTACCGCAAAAGCATCGGCGAGGTGTTCAGGTTGCTAGCTTGTTTTTCAAATTCTGTTGTCACTGCTTTTCCAACTGTAAATAAATGTCCACTTGTGCTTTGATTAGTTTTGATTCTTTATTAGGGGGAGGGCCCCCAAATGAGGAAGGTCTCAGCCCCACAATAATTGAATCTACTGCCCTTGGCAGAGTTTAAAGAGACTCAGAATATCTACTCCTCTAATTCTCAAAGAAAGCAGGACCGCTCTTCCCCACCTAGAGTGCATTTTAGAAATTGTGGAGGGTGTTTCTGTTCTTGCTGCAATTTGAAGAGAGCCTCCTGGGGTCTGGTGGGTAGTGTGAAGGCCTTACACACCTCAAATCATTTCACCCGCCCTTTGACTAAACAGTATCCAGCCTGTTAGTCACACAGGTGAAACACTTGTTCCCAAGGACCTCAGTCTATAACCAAATTCCTTTTTACAGATAAACACATTTTTGTGCAGTTTTATTATAGATGGAGCTTTTTAAGGCACAGAACTAAGAAAGGAAGAACATACTTTATTTTGTTTGGAACTTTACCAACTGTTGACCATTTCAGGAAATCTCATCACTGACAAGAACTGGCTGTATCTGAAAGCCAATGGAAACGATAAATGAAGCCGTGGGCTGCATTCTCAGAGTTGTAGCATTTGAAGATGTCACATTTACAGGGATTCTGCATATAGCTAAAAGCATCTGGCTGCTTTACTATGTCTTCAGGTGCAGGTAGATTTAGCCTACATATTACTTAATATAAGATCCTTTCATTTCTTTTTATATTATAGCTGATATATGACATTGATTCCTAATAATATGTGTAAGTGAGTTACATTATTGTTGAATTTCATTTCAGAATATTAAAGGAAATTATTCAAGTAAAAGTGATGACATGGACCTGATATTGTTGAAAGGTGCTCTCTGTATTCATGTATACACCACTCAACCAAATGATATTCTAGAAGGTTTCAAATGACAGAGAAATTCATTTCCACTACATTATAATACTGGTAGGTATAGTGGTGCAGCATATAGGGGAGGGTCATGAGTTCCTCTTCACCTGGATTACGTAGTGAATTCCAGACCAGGTTGGCCTACATAGCAAGTCCCTGTTGGAAAAACCCAAAATAAGATACCAAAAAGAGGAGAGAAAGGAAACTCTATAAGTTATGACCCAACATTAACACCTAACTTTGTGTGGATTACCTTATTCTTTTCAAAGGGCCGATTGTCAAGGGAAATTTCTGTCTGGCTCAGGCCCTGCCGAGAGTATCAAAATGGGAAAGACTGAATGTGACAAAAATGCCCAAGGTAAACTTCCTTAGTGTCGCTCTTTTGATAAATGTTAAACTTGTGAATAGTCCTACAAGAGAAAACAATCATTTGCTCCTTGACCCACCAATGGTAACTTCTCTATGATCAATGCTTTCCACCTACACTGAGTCCCAGCCTGTCTGACCCGGAGGACACAGGAGGAAGGAGACATTGACGGTCTTGTAGAAGAGTTGCAAAAGAGTTGACATTTAAGAGGACACTCATGAAGATGGGCGTGGTTTCAATACTTATCTCAGGTTCAAAATATTAATCTCCTAGGCTACAAGATTTTGCCTGGAATAAAGGACAAAACAATCCAGTTGGCTTTCTGAAGTATCCCAGAAATCTACATTAAGAAGTGAGGGTCTTTCCAACAATCCAAGGGTTGACAATGAGGATGAAGAGGTCAGATCAGCCATTAAAACATGAATAAATTTAATTCTAATACATTTGTGTGAATCAGAAAACAAACCATGAAACTTTATTCAGTAAAGAATATTGAACATGTGAAATGACTCGGCTTAAAGCAGCACTGACCACCTGAGGCCAACCCCAGGACCCACAGAATAGAAGGAAAGAACCAACTCCCTCAAACTATTCACATATATGCCATGACATGGGTGTCCACCACACACAGAAAACAAGAAACAAATATGTAAATGTAATTTTAAAAAACATGCATAATGTGGTGGCTTGAATGACCCCTGGACCAATATCCGAGTACTTAGTTCCCAGTGTTTGAAAAAGATTAGGAGTCATGGACTTGATAGAGGTAGAGTGTTGGAGGGGTAGACTGGAAGTTTCAAAAACCCAGGCCACTCCCAGTAAGCTCTCTCTCAACCTCCTGCTTGCAGATCAGATGGAAACGCTCAGCTATTGCTCCAGTGCTCTGCCTGTCTGTCTGCCATCATGTTCTCCACCATGATGTTCACGGACTCACCCTCTGAAACTGTAAGCCCAATAAATTCTTCTTTCTTCAATATAAAAGTAACTAAGATACGTAAGCATTATGTTCTTTGGCATCTTTAAAAAAAAGTGGTTAAAACAAAACTGGTTATATATTTTAACAATAAGATAAATAAATAAAAACCAAATTTGTCATCTGCTACCACAACCCCCACTGTTGCAATGTCCCTATTGCTACTGTTCTCTCTCTTTTTAGATTTACATATTTTTATTTTATGTGCATGAGTATATGGGATTTTCCCTGCATGTATATCTGTGGAGATATGTTTCAGATTTAAATAAAAACCAGTCTGAGCTATCAGAGGGATCTACCCACAGTCAGTCTAGGAGGATCAGACAGTGGTAACTCACACCTTTAATCCCAGCGCAGGGAATATCTGGGAGTGGTAACCTATGCCCTCAATCCCAGCAAATCTGAGTTTGAGGCCAGTTTAGCGTACAGAAGGAGTTCCAGGCTCTCAGGCAGGCAGCGGAGTTCCAGGCTCTCAGGCAGGCAGCGGGTGTGCCATGCCTTAATCTTAACCTGGATGTGAAACAACTGGGCGAAGAAAGTGTTTAAGGCAGGCGTAGAAAGACAGAGCAGGCAATAGAATCCAGGAGGAACGAGGCTGAGGAAGCTGGAAGACACTGGGTGAGATCTGACTGTGGTGTTTCTTCTCTTTGATATCTCAGCCTTTCCCTGAGATCTGGCTCTGAGTTTCCTTTATTCGTGCAACAAATATCTGTGTGTGAAGTGTCCACAGAGGCCACAGGATCCGCTGGAACTGGAGTTCAACTTGTGCGCCACCATGTGGGTGCTGGGAACCGAACCTGGGTCTTCTGAAAGAACAGAATGCTCTTAACTGCTGAGCCATGTCTCTGGACCTACTGCTACCATTCTTAACCTCAAAATCATAGTCTGAGACAGCCTCTCTTCTCTCACTCTGAATTTCCAGTTATTACATTTCTTTTGATATTCTTTGCCACATTGAACTAACTGCTGCTTTATGGGGGAAATCTAGCCAGCTAGCCTGATAAAAACCATAGTGACGCTGTTCCAGGCATTTGCACTAGCTACTTCCTGCTGAGCCAACTTCGAGTCTGCCATTGTACCTGCTGGTCAATGATGCATGATCATCAAAATGCTGGAGACCAATGAGAGAGAGACAACACCGGTAAAAGCATCTCTGACTGCCAATGGGATTGGGGTGTGTGTGTGTGTGTGTATAGGTTCACTCAATATCTGCAATAAACGAGTCTGCTGTTTGCTTCTCACCTGACTCCAGGTGGGTGTCTGTGTTATTGACTCTATGACTTCTCACCCACTCCCCCAAAGGGTGCCCAGATAGAACAGCCCGCAACATTGCTTAATTTGAGCATCACCCTAGTTTACTTAGACCCATAGGAAGTTCATCTCTTTCTTTCCTTGTGTTTTGCCAGATACTGTTCAGCAGCCATTAGACCATTGCATCCACACATTTCATCCTTTATTCACATGTCAAACACCCACACCATTATACATCAGGCGATAGGGAAACAAGGGAGCGAGCAGAGTCCCTCTATGAGGATATCACTCTTTAGAGAGAGATACAGCAATTCAGCAGACAATTGCATTGCGTGAGCTATGACTGGGAAAACATGAACAAGCATTGCTTCCCTGATGTGGGAATGTGTTTATGTATGCTGTGAATATCAATCTTTAAATAAAGGAGTTGTTTTGGCCCATGACAGGCACCATAGAAAAAGTAGGAGGAGAAATCAGAGCATAGGTAGGAGAAGCAGGGCAGAGTCAGACAGACCAGGCCCGAAGCCCAAAGGAGCAACATGTAAGGAACACAGGTGAGCCACGGGCCACGTGGCAGACAGATTAATGAGAATGGGTTGAGTTAAGATGTAAGAGCAAGCTAGCAATGTGCCTAAGCCATAGGCCAAACAGCATGAAGTTAATATAAATGTCTGAATCATTTCTAGGGGCCTGAGTAGCTACAGACAGCTAAGGGGTCTGGGGCTGCAGGTCTGTGGGTCTGGACCTCTGGCTGCCCGGGACCAAGAAACCTCATTGTTACACTTCCCCCAAGACACAATACCAAAGAACAGACCAAAGCAACTTTTCCATGAAAGTCAAGCTTGGTGAATGCATGAGTTTAGTGGGCATGCCTACAGAGCATAGGTGAAGGGACCTCCTACCAACAGGTGGGTGAGTCCCAGCATAGCCACAGCATGGACAAAACCTTTCCTATAGTGACATGGGTGTAGTTTCTCCTTCAGTTAACCTTCTACACTATATTAAATCCAGCACCTAACACTACAAGGCCACGTGTAGCTTGGGCAGAATTACATATGCCTGGGCAGGTATTGGCAGGCATGGCTGGACTTTCATCTTCTTCTTATTCTATGAGGAAAAATCAACAAGCTTGATCGAGAGGGTTGCATGCAAGAAATCACACCTGATGAGCATTGAAATGGCCGTTAAGTTTGGAGGACTGAGTGACACAGTTAGAATCCATGGTGTCTAGTGGTGTGATGGGAAAGGCTGTGGAAAGGTTTGGGGCAGGGTCTAATCTAGTTGATGGGTACAGGGAAGACTTCAAGCAGAGACATAGGCAAAGCCTTAAAAATAAGCTCTCCAGTTCTGTGTTTAGTATGCAAAAGGGTTATGGGATTGTCATGTGATTTATCAGTCATGTCATTGTCATGTGACTCTTGAGAGGTCATTTAAGGCAAATCTTTGACTCAACATATTGAATATTCCCTTTCAGTCCCAAATTTGCAGTTAGTAGTAAGAATGACAGATTAGCCAGCTTTTGCTGCACCAACAGCTCCCTAAGAGAATTACAAACGCAGACAAAGTCTGTGAGGAACCTGGAAGAAGAATGGCCTCCGCAGGCTCATTGATCCCTAGGGAGTGCTGCTATCTGGCAGGGATTAAGAGGTGTGATGTTATTAGAGTGAGTTTGGCCTTGATGGAGGGACAGTGTCACTAGGAGTGGACTTTGAGGTTTCAAATGCTCAAGCCAGGCCCAGTGACTCTCTCTGCCTGCTGATCCAGATGTAGGAGTGTCAACTGCTCTCTGGCACCATGCTGCCTGCAGCCGCCATGCTCCCCACCATGACGATAATGACCCAAACTTCTGAAACTGCAAGCCAGCCCCAATTAAATGTCTGCTTTCCTAAGAGTTGCCATGGTCGTGATGTCTCTTCACAAAACAGAACACTGACTGAGACAGTCTCATGATTTCAGGGCTTTGGTGTTCAGGTCCTAAATGGCTTATTTCCTTGCTGAGAGCCTGTGGGACACGTGACACCATAGCAACCAGAGCCTGGGGCAGAACAGTTGCTCACTTCACCACAGCCAAGAAACAGAGAGGGAGCCAGGGATAACTTTTAAAGCTAACCCCTAGTGACCAACTGCCAGTAGATAAGCTCCACTCCCTAAGGCTTCAGCAACCTCCCCAAGTAGTACCCCCACTAACAACCAAGCCTTCAATGCATGAGACCCTGGCCGACAGTTTACAAACCATAACAGATTGTGATTTTTGTTTACTTGGGCTATGAGCTAAGTTCTGTTTGAGAAGATTTTGTTCACTTACTGTGAATTCTTTAGTTTGTGTACACCACGATGCTCACATGGTTGTTCAGTGAATAAAAACGATGTTTGGAAATAAGCACACCAGGGCCAGTGAGGTAGCTGAGAGGGCAAAGCCACTTACCACCAAGCCTTTGATCCAGTGCAGTTCCTGGACCCCGCATGGAAGAAGAGGAGAACCAAGTACCACAAGTTGTTCTCTGACCTCCACAATGTCATGGGACACACACACACACATACCACACACACATACACACATATACTCACATACACACACACACAGAGACACACACACATATATACTCACATACACACACACATACACACATATACACACAAACACACAGAGACACACACATAGACATACATATACACACAGACAGACACAGACACAGAGACACACACATATACACACAGACATACACACAGAGACACACATACATACATATACACACCACACACACATGCAACACACACATACACACAAACCACATACACACACTATACATACATATCACACACACATACACACAAACCACATACACACACCTTACACACACACCACACACACATACACATACACCATATACACACATACACACACACCACACACAAACACCACATACACACATACACACAAACCACATACACACCCCACATGCATACACCACACACACTACTAAATAAATAAATGTAAGACAAAACAAATGTTAAACAAATAAATGAGACTCTATCACAAATACAAATGTGTGGGAATAAGTGAAGGTCCAGAAACTTCTGCTGACAACTCATGTCAGGTAGTGTGTGCCTAGGAGAGGGCTATCAGAAGAGGAGGAGAGAGATACAAAGGGAGGGCAAATCCTGAATCACACTACAAAGATGTGCTAAAGTCAATGAAATCTCCATATCCTGGCATTCAGGATGTACCACCTTGCTGTGCCTCAGTCTACCGGATAGGTGGCTCTTTCTTGCTGGACTTTTTGGCCACTACTGGCTGTGCTATGATTTTACCTGCTCTTCCCCTCCTCCTGGGCCACTCCAAACTTGACTGACTCTCTGCACACCAACGGAAAGCATACCAAAAACAGACGTTGCCATTAAAAATTCAACAAATGAAATCCAGGAGTGATAGATAGATGTATTAATAGTTTGGAGAAAGAAACGGTATGAAGTATTCTTCAATTACAGAAGCAATCACAGAGTTTAAACAGGGTTCTTGTATACTGTAGTGTTAGATTATATTCCAGGCACTGCTTTAGTGGAGAAAGACCTTAAAATATAAGAATTTTTTTTACCAATCAAAGGCAATTAGCACTGGGGTCATTTTTCTCCTCTGGGTGGGAATCAAGGGGGAAAACTACTTCCTGTTTACTAATACTCTACACATCAATTTTCAGAAACATATTCCCTGTGAAGCAAGATGCACTTAAACCATTTGTCACTACCTTCCTCCAACAGTCGCTGAGCCTGACCCTGCACCAGACAGTACAGAACACAATGAGGATGGTGCTTTGAATCAGTCACCTTTGCAGAGACGACTCCTGAATGGGCAAGCTGTCCCACACTGGGGACTAAAATAAATGCTAACACTAGCCTAACAAGTGTGTAAGGGTCACAGAAAGCCATTTTGGAGTAGATGTGATGATGGATTAATAAAGTTATAACAGGGAGAAGAAGTATCAGAAGTTAAGATTCTGGTCCTGATTCTGCCAATGATTTATAACATCATTGTCTAGCATGACACATGTACATTTTGGTCCTTGGCTTCTCTACTCGAGGCAACATAAGTAGTGAACCAAGTAAGTCTGAAGTCCTTTTAATTCAAAACTAATTATCAGATTGGTTTTGCACAGCTAGTAACCAATGAATTATGCAAGTAAGCAGGTGTGCTTATTGGAGTGTGAGAGGGGATGATGTTATTTTTATGTGGTCCTGTATTTATGTATCATGAAACACAATGCATAATTGTTATATTCAGGTATCAGCACCATCATTAACCGTGACCTGAAGCACATTCTAACAGTGGTGCAAAGCAGTGGCAGCTTAAAGTCAAGGAAACTGAAACATTACAAATAAATAACCCAGACCCTATTACAGGTCCACTGCAAAATACACCGCTTATTTGCTTGAGTGTTTACTAATTTGTCTCTACTTGTTCCTCAAAACAGTGATTTCCTGAAAACCTATGTGAGTTCAGAATAGCATAGGAGCATGCACATCCCTTAACGTTCTATAGGACAATGGTTCTCACCCTCCCTGATGCTGTGACCTTTAACACAGTTTGCTCCTGTTATTGTGTTATTGTGGTGACTCCCCAACCATAAAACTATTTCATGGCTACTTCATAATTATAATTATGTTACGGTTATGAATCATTAAGTATCTGATATGCAGGATGTCTGATATATAACCCCTGTGAGAGGGTAGTTCCGTCCCCAAAGGGGTCACGACCCACAGGTTGAGAACTGCTGCTCTAGTACAAGCTGTTTATGTGAGATCCATATGGAAAGGACTTGTTCTCATCCTGCTGTACATTCAGTGCCTTGAATTTTGTTGACACAAGATAAGCATTTAACAAGAGATATTGATTTGATGGATGGATGTTCACTGCTCTGAATTAACAGAAACTGTTTTCCAGACTCTGAAGAAAATTTGCACAGAATTCTTGAAACTGTTAAACACTACAGAATCCAATGACAGGTTAAAAGGGATTTCTCTGTAGCTCAGGCTAGTCTCAAACTTGCAATTCTCCTGCCTCAGTTTCCTGCATGCTGGGATTACAGACATTTCCAGCTCTAATATGTTAAAAAAAAAAAAAAAAAAAAAAAAAAAGCCAGGGATCAGTGTTGGCTTTCTCACTTCCCATCTTAACTTCTGAGGCTGAAGTCTCTCACTGCACCTGAAGCTCACTGCTTGGCTAGAGGGCTGCCGTGGATGAACCAGAAGTATAGACATGCACAATGTAGGGCTTTTATGTGGGTGCTGGGGTCTGAATTCAGGGCCATCTCCAAATCATTCAAACTTGTTTACTATAGATTCAAGCTGTAGGAATAGAATCAAACGATTAGCAAGCTTCCCAAAGCCAGGAAACTTTGTCAGACTTCACAAGAAGGAAGCTTGGAGTTTGGAATGAGGAAAGTGTGTGGTGGGGCTTATAGCACAAAGCCTCAAAACAGATGGAAGGAGAGAAATGACTCATTAAAAGTTGTTCTCTGACCTCTATATTTGTGCCACAGCACCAATGTATATGATCATGTGACACACAGAGAGATTATTTTTTAAATTAGATTTGCTTATCTTGTTTTATGAGTATGAATGTTTTTCCTAAATGTATGTATGTATAGCAGCACATGTGTGTCTGGTGTCCAGCGGGGTCAGGGAGGGTATTGGGTCCCTTGGAATTTGAGGTTCCAGATGGCTCTTTGCTACCATGTGTGTGCTGAAACCAAATGCTGAACCTCTGCAAAAGTGTCAAGTGCTCTTAGCTGCTAAACCCCTCTTCTCCAGCCCCTCTTGGCTAATTTTAAGTTAACAACCTGAGCTGACAGGGCAACCCTCTCCCCGATGGCTGACTTAGTGTACCAGAAGAAGCTGTAGAAGCTCCCAGAGGAGAAGTCTTCTGTGGTCTGACCCAGAACTAGATCCCACATGCTGCAATATCAACCTGCCTGACAAGACGTGTCCACTAATAAAATACTGTCTGACAATTGTGGAAGTGATGAATCACTTTCCACAGAAGGGAGTTCATGCCTGGTACTATAAACCTATGGCTCAAAAGCTTATCTGCTGTAGGAAAGAGACTACTGTTGTAGTTTTGCTAAATGGCCAAAGTGCTGAGTAGAACTGAGAGTTCTCAGCTGTGAATGAACCATCTTTATCCAGCTCCCTCTGTCCAAGGCCTAGGGGACACTGGAAGACGGAGTGGTAGATGGGAAGGAGAGCTGTGGAATGCTGGCTTCTGCATATGAGATGGCTTTTGCACACATTAACTAACAGTAGCTGGGGTGACGTGCAGTACACTTGCACAAGATCAAGCCAGTCAAAATTACCAGCATGGATGGAAGAGGAAGCAGGGCCCTGCCCTTGTGGCAGGGCTACTATTGGCAGTTGGTAGATCCTGTGGGGACATGACTGTTGTAGGGTGCACACTCCCATGGATGGCTTCACACCCATACACATATGGGCAGCACTAGTTAAGTCCCACAAGATTATAATAACATAATAAAAAAAAATAAAAAGAGAACATGAAGTCGGGAAGGTGGTGGCTTTATAAATGGAGTTGAAGTGAGGCAGCGAGGAAGAATCTGACCAGAATATATCGTATAAATATGTGGGATTTTTCAAACAATAAATAAAAATATCATTTAAAAAATGAAATTCCTTAAATGATTAACATTATGCCTCTTAGAAGAGATCTGAGCAGCTTTCCTTGTAGCCCCAAGAATAATTAGGGCCATTCCTACAGCAGCTATTTAATTAGAGTTTGTTGATTGATTGAATTCCAATAAAAGACTTGGATTTTTATCAATTTTGTATTACTCACAAACAAACCCTACCGGAAAGTAAAAATTGCACAATTTTATTTCCCATCCATCTTTTGTGCCTTTTTCAGGCCTGCTGCTTTTTAGAGTTCAGGAGAAAAAAAAAAATGTATTGTCAACCAAGTCATTGCCTCATTAGGAAGCAGGGTCTGAAACCAATTTTTCAGAACAATGACTTGTTAAGTGATGAAAAATGCAGTGGCTAGTCATGGAGAAAATAAAGACAGATTCACCGTGCAATTTGTGTTTTTATATATACGCTGAGGATGGGGATTTAACAGGTGAAAGGAGCTAGTCTATTATCAGCGCTCTGCTCTGCAAGGAAAAGCAAGTGCGCACGCAGAAAGTTTTCTTTCCCCGTGCCTCACCCCACCCCCATGTTTTCTTAAAATTCAGAACAAATCTTGGCCTTGAAAGGGGTTGGAAAATCTCAAAATGGAGGACACATAATGTTCAAAACAAATCTCTCCCTGAGAGACAAACTGGGTGAACATTTTCAGCGGAGGGCGTGTGGTGAGCAGTCTGACAGGGTTGCTAGTGACTGTTGAGTGGTTCCTGAAGGACACTGAGGACCCAACACTGCGGGAGGTGCGGTGCTGCGGGAACCCAGAGTGAGAGCTCGCCCGCAAATATCAAACAAACCAGACATGAGGCCAGTTTTTCCTAAGTAGTATCTCAGAATAATTCTGTGAGCACAAGTTCCCTGCTATTATTTATGTGGTCTCCTGAAGACAAATGGATACAGTATGGAAACTGTTTGACTCCACCCAGAATGACCCCTGAAGGAAAGCGGAATGCCAATGTTTTAATATCAGCTTGGCATGCAACAGAAAACAGCCTGCAATCCTTCTTTCCATGGTCCAGAATCCACAGAGCAGTAATCATTTCCCCCGTAGAGTAATTGCTTTCTCTCTGCTCCTGGCCACAGATTTTTAATCATCAACTCCAACAGATTAGTCAGCAAATTTTCACCATACATCACAAGAGAGGCCGGGTCAGGAAATAAAATAGCTCCTCCCAAGTGGTCAAGAAGAAGCAACCCCTAAGAGTTTCTCCAGGTGGGTCAGCCTACCACATCAGATCCTGGTGGGGTTTTGTTTTTTCAGGGTTTTTTTGTTTGGCTTGTTTTTGTTGTCGGTGGTGGTGGTGGTATGTGCAAGTGTGGAGATCAGAGAAAAATATAAGGTATCCTGCTCTATTGCTCTTGCCTTATTTCATCAAAAAAAGTGTCTCCCACAGAGCCTAGAGATGGGCTAGCAGCCAGCAAGCCTAAGAAATTCTCCACAGTGCCGGGCGCATAGGCACTTTTGAAGCCTTGACCAACTTTCTGCATGGATACTGGGGATTTGAACCTGGGTCATATAAAACAACTACTCTTATGGACTGAGCTATAGTCTCCTCGGCCCCCATATCAGATTCTTAAACTAAAATGTGTCAGCAAGATAGCAGGAGAAATTACTGCCACAAGGAGAGACTCCAGGTATGGTTATTTCTGACTCTGGTGATCTCCTTATGGCTATTGCTGAAGAAAAAGTGTGGAAAAGACGGTTTGGGGCAACAAATTAAGAAATTAAGTATTGATACATGCATAAATTGTGTAATTTCATTTACTTAAAATGTCCAAACCAGTCAAATCCGTTGATAATGGAAGTGCATTACTGGTTTCCAGGGATGGGGCTGAGGGAATGGGCAGAAGCCACTGTGAATGAGTATGAGGTTTCTCTGGGCAACTCTTCTGAAATTGGATATGGATGAATGCTTCACAGCCCCGAGAAGGTAGTGAAAGGCACTAGATGTTACACTTGAAGCAGGTGAGTGTTATGTTTTATGGATTATTATCTCAGCTGTATAAAATGTTGGGGAAACAGATGAATAGTGTTTGTGAATGAAGTTCCCAGAAATAATTTGGGGTGGGATATAAAGCAGCTCAGAAGCCAGACCTGAATTAAGAGCTGAAGGCCTGAGAGAAGCTCTGGAGATGGCTTGACAACATTCCATTCAGGCCCCTGCTGCAAGGAGAATAGTACACTGATGGCCCAGCTGCTACTTCTGTGGGATTTGCTACCACATTTGTGCCAGGTTTCTGCTGGCTGCTTCCAATGACTGAGCACAGTGGGGCACTAATGCAGGCTTAATCCAGCAAGAACCTAAGTCCTCTAACAGGCAACTTTGGCCCCAGGATTTCCCATCCACCTGGCATCTGAGAAGTTTAGTATTTTCTGCAGGTCAGAACTCAGGATGGAAAAGACAGTCAGAGCAGCCCTTGTTAATATTTATGGAGATGATGAGTAATAAAGTAATAAAGGGCTGGGCAAGTGAGGCAGTCAAGGGAGTCTGGCATCCTACAAGAGACAACTAATACACCATGGTGTTCCAGCGGCAAAACAGGTGGACAGTCACCAACGGGCTGTTTAACGTCTGCAAGAAAAAAGGAAGAGAAGAAGGAAAGAGGGTGGGGCCTGAGGGTGACGAGCAGCCTCCCTTACTCAATGTTCAGGCCCGAGGCAATGTTTTTACCTCATGACTTTCATTTTCTTCTTGTTGTTGTTATTTTTAAACAATATTTTATTATTAATTTCACGCAATGCATCTTAAATAATTCACTATTCCACCAACTACTCCCATAACCATCCTCTCTGACCTCTCATCCCTTCCCTCCCAACTTTGAGTTTTCTTCCAAGTCCAGTTCAAGGCAATTGTTAGATCTAGAACCTACTGCCCCCCAAAAATGAGGTGTCCAGAACCCTAAATTATAACAGCACAATGAGGGCAACCAAGACTCACCCTCCCACCCGCCAGTCCTTCAAGGGATCTGGGGCTCTCTACTACTGCCCCTAATATATCATGGAGATAAAGAATTTCTAGACCTTTTGAGAACTGCTGAACTAAATAACATTGATATCTACAGATATAAAGCATTATGGTGGCCCTTGTTTTGTTATCTAATTTGAAGATCAAGCAATAGGTCATAAGTTTTTGGGCCTGTGTGACAGGAGCTATCACAGTAAAGAGGGTCACATAGGACTTCTAAGATATATCCTGTGAGCCAAGACATTAAATAAAACCAACATGTACTTAAGTATGACTGTGTGTAGATTAATCCCATCTGGAGACCTAAAATATACAAGACCTACCATATTTATCCAGTTCTCTAGTCTGGTCCCTGAATAAACTGGATAGATCCCAAAAGATGCCAACAGATGACCACAATCTTGCCAAGCAGTGGTCCTTACTGTTGCTGCTGTGCTGTGCATAGTATGAATGCCACACAGCCTAATCAGGCCTTATAGACAGGTTATGTGGATAAGAATTTGGAAAATGCATTCTCTTCCATTCTGCATTCACGTGAGACCAATGCAATGTTAATCTACATGGAAGGTGAGTATATACTAGAGGCAGGGTATGAAAAATCAATTGCTTTTCCATTCATCTCTCTAACAAATCAAACACAGTTCTGGTGAGCCTCTTTGGATCCTGTGGTCAAGCAACTCCATGCCTCAGAAGACTGTTCTAGTCTGTATCAGGTGACCTGAAGGCTGTCAGCTCTAATCAGAGCTCTGAGCAGGAAAAAGGCTGTTTATCATCTACAAAAGACCTGCCCAGCCACGTGTTAAACAATCCTGCTGACTTTATGATATAGGATTATCAGGGATGGATAAAAGATGTGGAGCTTGTGTTGTCAAGAATCTCAGTACCAGCCCCTGGGATCCTGGTATAAGGATGGATTGCAGGGTCTTTGGAAAGTAGTTCCTTACTGAGAGTGAGAGTACTTGACTTTAAAACAAGTGAGTAACCACACTTGACCATTAGAAGTCGGATTCTACTGAACATGACAAGTAAAAAATGTGTGATACCCCAGCAACATGCTATCACAAGATAGACATGATGCATCTGTGACCCAGCTGTTGTATTATGTTTCTGGCCCAGACTTTCAGGCCTAGCCCTGAGGTTCTGACCCGCTGTCCCACAGAAACACACAGACGCTTGTATTAATTTTATGCTCATCAGCCTATGGCTCTGTCACATTGCTAGCTAGCTCTTGCTCTTAAACTAACCCATCTTGTTCAGTCATGTAGCTCAGTACCTTTTCTCAGAGCAGCATAGGTATCTTCTGCATCTGCTGGCTTCTTTGGCATCTCCATGGCATCTCTGCTCTGTTCTTCCTGTTTCCAGTGTTTTCTTAGTCTGGTAGCCCTGCCCACACTTCCTGTCTACCTTCATCCAATCAGCATTTTTATTAAACCAGTAGGCGGGACAATTATTTACAGTGTAACAACATAATCCCACTACACCCACCCAGGCCGAGCAGGAACAAGGCATGAACAGGTTGCCCAGGCTCCAAATCTCCACCACAGCATGCCGGCTCACACTCATGGCCATTCAGGAAGTCCTAAAAAACCCATCAGCAAGGTGGGAAATGATAGGTCTGATTTGCAAATGAATAACAAAATGGTATGTAAATTATAGTCTAGCTCTGTCTTGGGCACAGGTCATATGCGGTTGCATGTTGCAGTGGCTAGAAACTGCATTACAGCCACATTCAGGATTAGCCTTGAAGGAAGACAGAGCAGAGGGAAAGTTGTCCCACTAGGTGGATTCAAGCAACTCACTTGTGAAGTGATCATGTACCTTGTGAAGAAGTAAAAATAGCCTTGGCCTAAACTGAAACCATTTTTAAAAATTCTGAGCCATGGCCAAATTGCTTGGCCATGACTCGAAGTCTAGAAAGAGGTATGGGGTGGTGCTTCCTGGTCCCCATTTGCCTCAGCAAATGGTTGACTGTCATCACCTAGAAGGGTATGATTGTCAAGGGTTCAGAGTCCTCAAAGAGAAAGCCTGAGTCATATAACCAGTAAATTTAGAAAATTACTAAAAAAAAAAATCTACCAAGGTGATGGGGTAGGGGACTTAGAATAGACAGTGTGGAAAAAAGAAAAGACAGTTGGTGGTTGTGACCCTGACCTAATCACAGAGAGGGACCCTTAGTTACCTGCACTAACCTCTCTGAATTTTCCCCTTAGAGAGAGGGGCTTAAGGGGACTGTGAATAAGCACTCCCCAAAACCAGTAGTTGTGTGCATTGCGAGGAGTGGATATTGGCAGCCTCCCTCACCCCAAAAAAAGGATGGCTCATAACTCCTGCTATATAGAGTGTACTGCTGCCCCAATGATTCGGCCTGTGGGATATCCAGACAAGCCCATTTGGGGAAGACACAGAACTCCTCAGAAAGGATGCTGGCCCCTGCCGGCCAGGCTGGGGCTCTGCTTGTCCAATCCTGCCTCCTTCCTCTCCTCACCCCACAGGTATCAGGCCCCCACCACAGCCTGTACCTCCAGTTCTCTCCCCCAAGGAATCTCTTGCATGTCTAATCCCATCTTGGGATCTGCTTCCTGGTAGACTCCTTATAACAGGGGGGCTTTGTGGTTGGGCTAAAATTGAGTGAAGAATCACAATGTGAGCGAGGCACTTTTGTGGCTAGAGAGAATTTTTATCATTACCCACTCTGCCCAAAATAGGTGTCATTATTACCTCCTGCCAGGAGCTGAGTGATTGAGTGGAGCACACTAGCTCTCCTCTGAAGCACTAGAGATAATGAATGGGCTGAATCTGAAAGCTGTGTGTTATCAGTTCCCTTTATCCACTCAATTGCCACTGAGTAGACAGCGGGAAAACCTGCACAGTTCCTAGCGCACACTACCAGGAGGGCTGGGACTCGGAAACCTCTTCTGGGTTTTTATGAAATTAGTAGCCTTGAATAAAACATTGGTGATTGGGAACCTAACCAGAAAACTATGCAAGCTCTCTTGTTACAGTAGCAAAGCTTCATACTGCAAATCACAGAAGAGACCAATAAGTGACAGGCCACTCATCTTAACTCCCTACCCAATGAGGCAAGTGGCACTGGAAGAGCCAGACTGGGCAGTTTATTTTTAATAGCCTTACATACAGCCTTCTTGAGACCCTCTGGTCACACCTGAAGACGTCCTTGATGTGCCCTAGAGTGTGAGTGAATGATGGAAACCAAATAAGCAGTCCCTCTCCGGGACTGAACCCTTCGGAAGTGTTTAAGCCGGAACTCCATCATCTGGTCCTTGTTTACTGACACCTCCAGTATACCATATGCAGGGCTAGGGGGTTGAAGCTTTTCAATCAGGGCTCATTTTCAAACATCTAATGACTAATAAGAGCCTCAAAGCGACAGACAACAAGCAGGACAGAGATTGTCACTCCACCGTCTAAAGAAGAGGATCGACGGAGCATGCGCAGTCAGGTCCTGGTTGTCTCACTCCCTTGCTTGTTTGCCTACACCTCAAAAACATTTAGTCTTCAGGGTTTGTACTTACTCTTTAGTATTAAGATGAACACATATGGCTGGGGATGTAGCTCAGTGCTAGTGTGGGCAAGATCCTAGTTCTTGATCTCCAGCGCTCCAAAAGAAAAAAAAAAGATAGCTATTTTTACATATGTATTGTCATAAATGTGGGGGCATGTACATGTGTGGAGGCTCATGGCTGATGTTCAGTCTTCATTGCCTGCTTTCCATTGTATTCACTGAGGTAGGGTTTCTCCCCTGAACCTCAAGCTCACTGGTATAAACAGCTAGCCTGCTTACCCCAGGAATCCCATCTCTTGATTGCAGGGAGACCGTCTTACACACCCTTATTTGCATGGAATCTAAGTATCCAAGTTTTCACACTTATGTGGCAATTATTTACCAACTGATCGTATCTATTTTATCAAACAAAGCAGAGAAGTCAACTGGTAATGGGTGTTTCTATGCTTCACCTAATCTCTCTTTAAAAACCAATCACTTCTGGATTATTATCCCTACAGGAGTCACTCAGGTTGAAGATTGTAGCATTGACAAGGTTATGACATCTTACCAAGGACAAACACCCAAAGACATAGGTGTTTAACTCTTTTTCTCCAACTTTAGATAGTCAGCAGGTGTCACCCCTTCTCAGATTCTGAACTCCCCACTAGGCCAACTGAGGCCTCCACTGAGACTCCTCTGAAGCTCAGCTTCTTCTTCTTCCAGGGGTTTTATCCCTAAAGCCATCTCTAATAACACTGCTAATCTTCACCTGGAGCCAGCAGCCTTAGAACAGCAGCCTTAGGGTAGGATGGTATACCCAGCTGGCAATAAGGAGCCCACAGCCATGTAAGTGTCACAGAGTAACCTGGGCAAATTGGAAAGTAAGGTACTGGCTGGCGTGACAGGTCAAGCGTTAAGAGAGATATAGACATCACAAAACTAGAAGGACAATGAAGTCCAGTGGCTATTGCTAAACACAGTTGCCCCCTGTGGGAAGGTGAGAGTGATTAACAAGCTAAGTGTGCAAACACTGAACAGCCCCTTTCATGGCATATGAAGGGGAGAGCTGGGCTGGCCAGATGGCCCAGTGAGTAGAGCTTACAGACAGGTCTGAGGACTGAATTTGACTCCTGGATCCCATAGGCGGCAGGAAAGAATGAGTTCCCCAGAGTTGTATGCTGACAGGTATGCCAAGTTTCTCTCTCTCTCCCTCTCTTTCTCTCTCTCTCTCTCTCTCTCTCTCTCTCTCTCTCTCTCTCTCTCTCTCTCACACACACACACACACAAACACACACACACACACACACACACTAAATATTTTTTTAAGAAAAAGAATAAACCTGCTTTTAATACGAGCACTTGAATTTCAAAACGTGCAACCCTGTCAGTGTCTTAGAGTTTCTTTCTACGGCTGTGAAGAAACACCATGACCAAAAGCAGCCATTCAGACAACCATTCATCACTGAAAGCTATTAGGGTGGGAATTCAAACAGAGCAGGACCCTGAAGGCAGGGGCTGATTCAGAGACACTAGAGGGCTGTTGCTCACTGGCTTTCTCCTCGTGGCTTGTTCAGTCTGCTTCCTTATAGCACCCAGGACCACCAGCCCAGAGATGGCACCACCCACAACTGTCTGGGCCCTCCCATATCAATCACTAAGAAAATACCCTACAATTTTGCTATATAGCCAGATCTTACAAAGGCAAAATTTCTCAGTTGAAGCTCCCGCTTCTCAGATTAATCTAGTTTATGTCAAAGTGACATAAACTAGCCAAACAGAGGTTTTCTTTGCCAAGGTCACACTCAGGGGGAAAGAAAGGAGCTGTTACATGCAGGAAACATGAGTTCTTAAAAATGTTGAAGCAGCCTACTGCTCTCCACAGAACAATGCTTGCTTCTATCAGAAAAACATGTATGTGTGTGCATGTACACGCATGCATGCATTCACGCACATGCACAAACCCAAGCACACATGCGCACATGCATGCACTCACATGAGCACATGCCCAGAGCATGCCATGTTGATGTGGTTTAAGGCACAACATAATCCAGCTATAAAACAGCAACACATAAATGCAAACACCAAGGGCTCCTTATGTTGAAGCAGCCCTCAGGGAAGTTATGAGACTGGAGCAGATGCTGTGGGCTAACGGGTTGGGGTAGGATGTAGCCAGCACCTCCTGTTAAGAATGCACAGAGGAGGCAGAGGACTGGGTCCAAAGGTGCTGGATCAAGAAAGGGAAACATAAGGATGAAGAATGGAGAGCTTATTGCTTCAGGAGCGCTCTCTGGGGATACATGATATAAGTCCCTGGCAAGCATCCCAGGCAATGGGCCGCATTAAGTGAAACAGGCATACAAATATTGCCACAGCAGATGATGGAAAGGGGGATTAAAAGCCTGGGAGGTGGAATATCCACTACACAAGACTAGAAAACCTACCCAAGACTGTGTTTCTTGGGAGGACACAGAGAGGTTACACTGCTTCCAGTAGACTCCATTGCAGAACGGAGCTCATTGGCAAAAATGGGTAGAGATGACTGGACCTTTCTCACTCTGTCCTCAGCAACAACAAAAAAGCCAGATAGTGAACAATGCTTAATTGTCAAAGACCCCATGAATGTAATAATCATAGTGAGTGCCAAGCTTGGAGAAACATGCTGGCAAGGGCTGGGAGTGGAGTTGTGAAACACAAGGTTAAGGTAACTATTACCAGGATGTAGGATCCCTATGAATAAAATAAGTAGGACACCAACAAGGATTTTTCTCAGACTGTAAAACCCAAAGAAATCAAGACTAGATAATCAGAAGACTGAGGGCCATGGCCCTCAACAGGAGGTCTTGGTGTCCTTGCGTAGTTTCTGAACATTGCAAGAGAAGACCACCTCATAAATGGAAGTGTCCTGTAGTATCTTGACACTTGCACAGAGTAGTGTTTTCAAATAAGCCTGTGGCTGCTTACTCAAAAAAAGAAATGTTTCAGAGAGACAACCAGACACGTGGTCCAAGACAACATTCATTTCCAGAGTTCTAAAACAGGACCAAGTCCCCATACGTACACATACAACACACAGTTGGCCCAAGTTGCAGTCCTGACTGAAGCCTAGGTCAAAGGAAGTCAAGTAGGTTTGCAATCCACATGATAGTCATCTCTCTGATCCTCAAATGTGTTATGAGACAGACATAACTTAGTACTTAGAACAACTATATTGTTCATTTGGCCTGTGGATCAGAAGATGGAAGGCCCTGGACACTTCCCAGCCCTTATTGTACAC
The DNA here is from genome assembly GCA_033318265.1 of Phyllotis vaccarum. Taxonomy (NCBI): domain Eukaryota; kingdom Metazoa; phylum Chordata; class Mammalia; order Rodentia; family Cricetidae; genus Phyllotis; species Phyllotis vaccarum. Next base: position 116,809,148 of record JARWLC010000009.1, on the reverse strand, counting down.
GAAAGCCAAGTTTGAGAATGCAGATCCATAGCCCCTCTAGGCGAAAAAGTGACAAAAAGTGAACCTAGATCAAAGAGATGCAGAGATCCTGGTCTGTCTTTGACTTAACTCACCAGCCTGATTTCTGTAAAAATGGAAAAGGAAGTTGAATCCTAAAGCTTCAACACGGACTACAATAAAGTCAACCTCTTAGTCACCGGATTACAACTGCAGTGCTTGGGGTGACTTCACTAATGGGGCAACCTGAGGTGGCCTCAGGTATGTGGGGTGATCTGGTCATTTCAGTGTCTCTCTCTTTCAGAAAAGATATTCAGAAACAGTTCAAGCCCACTTAGAACAGAACAGCAGTCACTCTTAACCTTATCTACGGTATATGTTTTCAATCTTGACCCTCAGCCATACGACTCTCCTACCAGCCCATTAGACTCAGCCAGATTAGCCTGAAAATCCCACAAAACAGCATGCTGATTATTACTAAGTGTTTAACTACCCTGCCAGTCTGGCCACTGAACAATTGCCTAAGCAAGTCTGTCCTCCAGAGGATGGAAGACAAGCCCAACAAACACTAGAGTCTGCCCCCAGTAAAACCAGTTACTTCTGGTATGTCAACGTATATCCATGTAAAGAACAAATGACTGCATCTTGTACCTCCCATTAAAAATTAAAAAGGAGATTTAAATTTGAAAGTAATGAACCATGCCCAGTAAGCTTCTTTGTGTTTGAAAAACCATACTTCATACCACGGATGCCAGTTGACATGATTACCAGTTTTGAGAAGAATTCAGCACAGAAACAGTTCTGTGGCAGGTCCAGGCTGCAAGAGAAGCAGCTCTTTATCTCTGTTTATGCAACACAGCAGATTGGAAAGCCATCTTAAGGATTTTAGGAAACCCCCAGTGGGGAAATGCCAACAGGAGAGCTACAAGTTCTAGAACATGGTGACACCCTCTGCAGCAGAGCTTCATCCACTTTTTGAAAATTTGTTCCTGGTATGGTAGAAATGAAGCATCCAGGAGTGCTGCTCTAAATGAAATTATATCTAGAATCCAGTATTGGCTGAGTTCTGTGAAACTCAAATTAGAGGGCTACAGGTCCAGCGGGAATCCATTAAAAGACAGCCATGCATTTGAGAACGGATACAAAGCAGGGCCAGAAATTATAGGCAAGCTGCATCAGTAAGCATGGCAGATGCTGCTCAGACTGTCCTTGCTACACCAGTGGCCTGCCCCTCCGATATACAACTTCTTATGGTCCTTGGTCAACTCATAATTCAAAATCAAAGTCTGAGTATAGTGTACATGGATGGCAGAGACAGGAGGATCTCCAGTCTCAGGCTAGCGAAATCCTCTCTCAAAAGGAAATAAAAATAGGTAAATGGAAGTTTTTAAAAGGCTATGTGTACATCTCACTCACTGTGGGAAGATGGTAATTAAAAAGGCAAGTGTTCCAAGGTTAGACTGGGATAGATTCCTCTGTCCAAGGCTATACTAAGATAGAGATCTTGGTCAGCGGCCTTGAAGACAAAAGTCTGAATGTAAACCTCAGAGATAAGGAAGCTGCTAAAAATGTGTACAGACTTCATCACCCTCAGCTATAGTGTATTGAAAGTCCCTCCCCCCCTTGTACAAAATGTCAGCCCAGAGCAAATGAGAATGATCTCAAATTGTACCTGATAAAAAAAGAATGGCATTGTGACATTTTCAAGAGAAAACAAGCCACTGACTCAATATGGCTGAGTCTACATTAAACTCAACCTGATAAGAGGCATACAAGATCTTAATGAGGCCGCATGATTTCTCTTTTTCTTTTACATTTACTTACTCATTTTGTATGCGTGTTGCCACAGTGCTTGTGTGGAGGCCAGAGGACACTGGCCAAAGTCTGCTCTCTCCTTCCACAATGTGGGTTATGGGGATTGGTCTCAGGGTTGGTGACAATCTGACCTACTGAGCCATCTCCCCAGCCCAAGGCCATGTGGTTCTCATCTGTCAGTGTCTCCCCCCCTTGATGTCCTGTGTAGGCCCCCTGGCTAAATGGGCCTGGATGCTAAGCACATTACACCAGATCCCAGATCAAGCAGCTGCCCCCGTCATGCTCTGAGTAAGGAAGAAAGCACAAGAGACAGAAACTCACACCTCAGCTCCAGACCTCCAAGCCTACTAGAATCTAACATCCTAGATGAAGAGATAAGGGGATGCAAAATAAAGAATTCTGCCAGAAATTACAAACCTTTGAAGAAGCAGAAATGCCAGTTGTCCTAATGAAATCATGTTATGTACATGTATTTATTATCAGCCCAAGCCCCTATAAATACGAAATGTCAATTAAAATATGCGAATAAAAAGTTTAAATAAAAAGACATGTTTAAAACAAAAAAGTTCTAGACTAGAAATAAGGTCAGTTTGAGGTCCAGAATTTACAAACTGGACTCTTAAAAATATTACTTTGTCTGTATTTCCCCTAAAATAAGAACATCAGCTCTCCCACCCAACAGTATTCTCTGAGGACCAAGAGAGATGGTCTCTGAAGAAAAACTTTGCAAATTAAAACATATTAATAATTCCCAAAGAGGTTTTGGGGGTTCTGTTTCTTTTGGAGAGAGAGCTGTTGGGGAAGATTGTGTTTGGATCTGGTTTGGGATTTGCTTATTCACAATCTTGCCATGTAGCCCAGGCTGACCTTCAACTTGATACAATCCTCCTGACAAAGCTTTCTGAGTACCGAGCTCAGAAGTCTGTGCCATCATGTATAGCTAGGTTCTGCTTCTGCTGCCTTGAAAGATGTTTCTCCTTCACATTTCCCTGTGTGTTAGTTAGGGTTACTCTTGCTGTGCAGAGACTCTATGACTGCAGCAACTCTTATTTAAAAAAAATTATTTCAGGCTGGCTTACAGTTTCAGAGGTTTAGTCTGAGATAAGGCAGCATGCAGGTGGACACGGTACTGGAGAGGCAGGTAGCTGAGAGTCCTACATCTTGATTCACAGGCAACAAGACCTTAACTGGGTATCACACTGGGCATAGCTTGAATTTAGGAGACTTCAAAGCCCACCTCCACAGTGACATATTTCCTGCAACAAGGCCACACCTACTCAACAAGGCCACACTTCCTATAATGCCACTCCCTATGACCACACATTCAAACTCAAGAATCTATGGTATCTATGGCAGTCATTCCTATTCAAACCACCACACCCTGTAAGGTTTGAAATGTTTATAACCTCTTCTGACATCTGTCTTCAGCTGTCCTCTGGGTATCTCCAATATGTCTTATATATTCCACAGGGCTAGGTATATACTACCCTTGGCTAGTCACTGTTTCATGCATACGAGTCTTCTCTGCAATTTGAAGGTAGGTTTGACATGAACAAAATCATGTCACACTCTGAAACGTCTCTTATTTAATTGAAATCAGAAGAAGTCCCCAATAATAAGAACCCAACTGTGGGGATATTTTCAAATATAATAATAAAAACATATCAGAGGGATCTACCCACAGTCAGTCTACGAAGATCAGACAGTGGTAACTCACACCTTTAATCCCAGGAGTGATTATCCCGGGAGTGGTGACCTACTCTTAATCTAATCTGAATTTGAGGTCATCTTAGTTTACAGAAGGAGTTCCAGGCTCCCAAGCAGGTAGTGGTGGTGCCACGCCTTAACTGAGTGAAGAAAGTATTTAAGGCAGGCATGAAAAGGCAGAGCAGGTGGAAGAAGCCGTGGCTCACACTGTTGATCCCAGCACTTGGGAAGCAGAAGCAAGAGAGTCTCTGAGAGTTCAAAGCCAGCCTGGTCTTCAGAGCAAGTTCCAGGATAGCCGGGACTGTTACTCAGAAAACTCTGTCTCCAAAAAAAAACAAGCAAACCAAGACTGTAAGAGGTAGATCTGTCCTATGATATCTCAGACTGTTTTTATTATATTTGAAAATCCCCTCCCCCAACTATCTGATTCTAAGATGTATATGAAAGAGCAAAGGCCACAGGCAAGCCAGGACGCTCCTAGAAGAACAGGAACAGTAAGGGGAAGGACCTGCTCACCAGAGGAGAAGACTTAGGAACTGGTTGTGGGTAAGGCAAAGTTTGTTGGCACACAGACAGCAAATAACCTGTGACAAGCATAGGTAGACATTTAGTGTATTTTAAGAATGACATTGTATCACATGAGGAAGACAGCTAACTGGCATTGGTTGTCTACATGGGACAACCATGATGAAACTAGATTCCTATCCCATATGAGATGTAAAAAATCTATCCATATAGATTAAAACTTTAAGACTTGGAAAGACAGAATTAAAACTTTAATGGAGATTATCCTCATGTATTTGGGGGAGAGAAAGTTTTTAAAAAATGAAATTGCACTAACATTTTTAAAAAATCTGAAAATTTTTACTGCATAATTCTGATGTTGGGCATGTGGCTTAGTGCTAAGAATGCTCAACATGTGGGAAACCCTGGATTTGATGCTCAGCACCACCAAAAAAAAAAAAAAAAAAAAAAAAGAAGAATGATTTGTATTCATCAAGAGTTCATAAAGAACAAGCCATGAACTGAGAGAATACCTCTGCAATACTTTGAAAACAAAGACTTTATATCCAAAACTACAAACAACAATAAACAAAAGGCTATTGGACAGCCTGACCAAGATGTACAGGGAAGTCAGAGCATGAAACTTTAAGCTCTGCCAGTATAGAGGTACTGGGGTTGGCTTGCTAAAGAGAGAAGCTTTCCACAAAAATGCAGATTCCCAAAGCATCCAAGCTATGCCACAGCAATAGCCAGAGCCCAAAAGAGCACCCTCATATTTCTAACATATGGTAATTAATACAGAGAAATGTACCCATAAGTGATGGAACATCTAAGAAATCACATGGGATGATGATGTGGTGGAAAGGTCAGCAATGACAGCTGTTATCATCCTTGAGCTTGACGGGTGTCAGCAAACAATAACCGAGTAGCCAAACCCTGCCCAGCACAGTTCTTAGAAGCTTCATTGAAACACAGACACAGCTGGTCAAAGAGTTGAATAAAGTATCACAAAGAAGATATAACTCACAAAGCTTAAAAAATTTATTCCTGGCCCTTCGTAGTAGCAAAGGATTCCTTAATGCTATGAAATTGCATGAGACGTAGTCACCATATCTAACTCAGACATTTCCATTTCCAGAGATACTACTCAAGACAGGGCTGAGGGGTAAGGAATGCCTGGCTGTGCCTTTAAATCTTCCCACAAACAGCACCTCCCACTTACCAACCCAGCAGAGACAAAAGCCAGAAACACACAGTCTGGGGGATGACAGCCACCTGCAATACAAAGCAGAGCTGCAGAAACACAAGCAATGGATCTGAGAACAGATCAAACCAAGAACTACAAATACCTCAGAGAACCCCTTCCACTTCCACTAGGAAACAGAACAAATATGTTCTTGTTAATGTTAATGTAGGTAGGGAAAAAGCGTTGGAGACTATCAAAGTCTCTAACATCAGGACAATGGCTAAAACACTGTGAGAGTCCCCATAATACAGCACTACACAACAGTGGGAATACATAAACTTCAGGGAGATATAGCATTTTAATCGTGTGTGTGTGTGTGTGTGTGTGTGTGTGTGTGTGTGTGTGTGTGTGTACCTGCAGGGGCCAGAAGAGGAAAATGTTTCCCCTAAAGCTGGAGTTTCCCATTGTGAGTCACCCAGTATGTGTGCTGGGAACTGAACGTGGGACCTCTCAAAAAGAAGAATGCACTCTTAGCACATCCCTCTGACCCCAAGATACCTTTATTTCCTGACACTTGGGATAGCAGTTTTGTCTGGACTTATATCGTTTTGAATAGACCAATTCAAATCCTATCTCAGATTCTACTCTGGGGAACAAGACTTGTTTTCAAGGGATGATTTTTTTCCTCTTAACAGCAAACAGTAAGGGTCCTCCTCCATTTGTGACTGACTGTAGATGGCCCGTTCTTGTGCAGACCTGGAGCAGATATCCAAAGCCACTGGGACTTTGTGATTGGAATGGCTGTGTTTTGCTTAGAAAATATTATTTCACAGTTCTTACTTTCTGCCTTTTCTAGTTTTTTTACCCTCTCTCCTTCAGTGTTCCTTGAGCCTTAGGATGGTATAAATGACTCGTATAGGACTCAACACCTTATGCGGTCATTAATATCAGCCCTCACCACTATTAGCTAGGAAGAGAGTATTTTCTCACTAAAGCTAACAATGATGTTTACCTGTGGGTATAAACACAGATCTCTAGAGGGCTGCTTGACACACTATATTGATTTAGCTAAGCAACTTTATTCCGTTCCCATTATGAGCTTTGTTTTGTTTTTTGTTTTAACTAGGTTTCCAGTACCAGGCATATGATCCCTCCAGTGCTGTTGGCCTCAAATCCAACCAGAGAGCAGGTGGTTACTCCCATATCTGTGGTGCCACTATTGCACAAGTGAGCACATCTTGCTTGGCAATTTGGTCTCTGCAAACCAAACAAACAATAATAACAGCAAAATGGCTTTACTGATTTTTTTTAACCCTAAAGAATGATCTCTCTTGATACTGCATTTGGGAGTAGAGGTTCTTTTGTTTTAACACTTGGAATTTTGAAAAATGTATCACTTTTCCATGACCTTCATAGTTTCAGATGTGAAATCTGTTCCCTTTAAACTGTTCTTATATATATATATATATATATATATATATATATATATATATATATATATATATATATATATATATATATATATATATGGTTTCTCTGTACAACAACCCTAGCTGTCCTGGAACTTTCTCTGTAGAGCAGGCTGGTCTCAAACTCATGAAGATCAGTCTGCCTCTGCCTCCCAAGTACTGGGATTAAATGCTTGTGCCACCACACCCACTTTCATTTAGACTACTTTTAAGATTTTTTTCTTGTTTTTTTTTTCAAAAGTTAAATTACATGTCTTGATAAATTTTTGTATATGTTTATTCTATTGGGGTTTACTGGGTTCTTGAATATGTAGGTTCTCTCTTTCACCAAACTGGGTGAATTCTTAGCAACTGCTATTACTGATGAATACACTGGCGACAATATTCCCTTCATTTTTTCTCACAGGACACCCATGATACAAATGCTCATTATTTTGTTAATGTTCCATAGGTGTCTAGGGCTCTGGTCTATTTTCTTTTTGTTGTTCAGATAACTAAGTTCTATTCGTTCCCCTTCACGTTTAAGGATTCTATGCTCTGCCATATCCACGCTTTTTTCCAGAAAATTTTTCCAGAAAAATTCTCATTTTAATTGCTAGATTTTTTTTAATTTTTTGGTTTCTATTTGAATCTTTTAAAAAACTTCCTTTGCTGACATTATTTTTTTTGTTGTTGTTTAAAGAGCATTGGCAATTGATTGTTGAAGTACTTTTGTGATGGTGACCAAAATCCTTGCCAAATAATCCCAACAACTGATTCATATCAGTGCGGACATCAATGCATCAAATTCTTATTTGAATGGTGATTTTCCTAATTTTTGGTGTAATGGATTTTTCTCACTCATTATTATTGTTTATTAGATGAGTCCCGATTCCATCTAAATCCTTGTGAAATTTAGTTTCAATGGGAATTTAGTGTTGAGAGCCTGTGCACCACTGTCTGGGCCGCCTCATTCTTCAGATGTTCAGTTATTGCTGGTGCCATCTGTAGAAGCAGGAGGCAAGTCCTTCAGACACCTGCCATTGCAGAATGGTCGTCCGGGCTCAAGGGGTGAAACGGAAGCCACTGGCATCATGATATTCCTCATGACAATGAGTAGAAGGCAGGGAAACCCACAGAGAAATGATACTGAAGAACGCGAGTAAATATCAAGTATTTGAAAAGAAACAGCACAGAGGGGGAGAAAATATAACCCTCTGAAAAGACGCCATACTTGAACATCTGCAGATTAAAGAGCAGCAACATGTTTCAGGTGGACCTTCCTTGTTATAATTATTAACACATGTTAATTGTATAAATCACTAAGATTTACTGTAACATTTCCGTACATGTCATGTGTCAATCATGTTCACCACATTTCTTCTACCCCTTCCTCCCCTCCTTTCTCTTCCCCGTTTTCTCACTAATAGTCATTCTAATGGTGTAGTGGCTAGTTTTAAGTCAGCTTGACACAAGCTAAAGTCACCTAAGAGAGGGAACCTCAGGTGGGAAAATGCCTCCGTAAGATCAGGCTGCAGGCAAGCCTGTAGGGCATTTCCTTAATTAGCTGGAGAGCCCAGCCTATGGGTGGTGCCCTCCCTGGGTTGGTGGTCCTAGGTTCTTACAAGAAAGCAAGTAAACAAATTATGATGAGCAAGCCAACCTAACCAGCACTCTTCTGTGCCTCTGCACCCGTTCCAGCCTCCAAGCTCCTTCCCTGTTTGAGGTCCTGCTCTTACTTTTAAGGATGAATTGTGAAGTGGAAGAGTAATCTAAATAAACTCTTTCTTCCTCGAGTTGCTTTGGCCATGGTATTTCATCACAGTAATAGTAACCTAAAGTAGACAAACAAGCATGAGCTCAAATTTCATTGGGGCGTCTACTAGTTTAGTTTGTTTTGATTTGTCAGCTTGCTTTTTAGTGAAGTGTTCTATACAGTTAAGGCTGTCCTTAAACTCCCATCAATCCTGCCTCAGCCTCCCAGGAACTGGGATACAGGCATGCACTACCTACCATATTTGCTTTCTTTGTAGCTTTGACTTGCATTTCCCTGATAGATAAAAATATTGAGCAATTTTGTTTTGTTCTGTTCCTTTTTGGAGACAGGTCTCACCATATAGCTCTGGAATCTGCTCTATAGACCAGGCAGGCCTCAAACTTATGACAATCCTCCTGCCTCTGCCCTCCACAATACTGAGACTACAGATATATGCCACTATGCCCAGTCATTGAGAATGTTTTTCATTTTTTATTTGTTCCTTTGAGAAATGTCTGTTTTGATCATTTTCTCACTTTCTAGTTCTTATTAATGGTTTTATGTTTTTATGTATTTTGAATATTAATCTTTTATGAATAGATAATTGGAAAATTCTCCCATTTTGTAGGTTATCTATTCTGCCTGTCATTTCTCTCACTGTGCAAATGCTTTATGAGATGAAATCATTTTTGTGAATTCTCTGTTTGCTAGTTCCTAATGTTCTTAAAGTCCTAGGAAATTCTTGCCTGTGCCAAAATCCTCAAGTGTGTCTCCTGTTTTCCCCACTGGTTTTGGAGTTTGGGTTCTGTCTTGGTTAGCTTTGGTCACACTTGAGAAGATGAAGTCTCAGTAGAGGAATTGCTTCCATCCGATTGGCCTGTAGTCATATGTGTAAAGCATTTTCTTGATTGCTAATTAATATAGGTTAGCTAGTAAACTGTAGGCAGCGCCAACCCTGGGCAGGTGAGCCTGGGCTGTATATGAAAGGTAGCTGAAAAACTATGCAAGCTCCGTCCAAAGAAGAAAAAAATAAAGGATTCCCTTGATGATGGAATATAAACCCTTCCTCCAAGCTGGTTCTTGTCAGTAACAGAAGTAAATTAATATAGCATTTTACATGAGAGTCTTTGGTCCATTTTGAGTTGGTTTCTGTGTATAATGAAAGATAAAGGTCTAGTGTGGATATCCAAATTCCCCTGCACCATTTGTTGAAGAAGCTATATTCTCTTACAAATATGCCCCCCACACACAGACATGAGAGAGAGAATTTTTAATTTTTTTAATTTAAAAATTATCCTTAGAGAATACAGGATCTGCTACACTGTCAGCAAGTTATTTAATACACTGGTAAAAATCAAACAGAATTCCAAATTATTGAGCTAAATTCCAAAGCTGCAAAGTTAAACTCTTAAAAAGAAATGGAAGGTGTCTTTTTGATCACACACAGAGAAAATGTAGATCCAGCCCCTGTGAAAGCCTGGGATGGGCTGAACCCATCATAAGGTCTGCAAACCATGTTATACAGCAGAAACAGCTCAGAGGTGGTAGTGGTGGAGATGGAGACAGTAGCAGAGAAAATGACCCAAGGAGAAACAAATAAGGGACACCAATAACTACTGCCTGTATACAGGCTGACCCAGTCTCTTCCGTTAGTATGCCTGGATAATGAAAAAAACTGATTCATTTGGAGAATGATAGAACAATCACGGGCATTTGCAAAGTATTGGTTTCCATGGGACCTTCAAGGTTTTCCTAGTAGTAATCTAATTTATAATGAAGCTGCTCCCATGATGAGCCTTGTAGGCATTTCCTACACAAGTCTGTGCTTTGCTACACATCTCATGGAAAAGGAAACTGGAGAGAGAAAGCACAGGCTTCCTTGAGACCACATGGAAATGTTCTAAATGGCTGGCCTCTAGAGGATGCTAGAACAAATGGCTTCGGATTACATGATCGACCATGCTTAAGGCATTAGCTGCCTCCAATCCACCCTCCAATCTAATTAAGTCTAAATAAGTGTTGCTAATATAATTTAAAATATGGGCACAATTGTCAGATGGTTCTCGAAAGAAATAGTACACAATGTAGAACAGTAATTTAATAACGATAAAAGCAAGCACTTACTATATACCAGGCACTATTCTAAATACTTTACATGTAATTCCTCATTAGGTTTCACAAGTACAATTTGATGAGCATTATCTCTATCATTCACAGAACAAAAATGAGGTAAAGAAGTAACCAAGATAAGAAAAAAGCTGGGCAATCTAGCCCTAGAATCTTAACCACTGTTCTACACCACCTCACAATACTATTATGGATAATAATCTAATAACTACACTCCAGTGATACTAGAGTATACTTTAAAGTTGGTATTTTCAGGGAATGAGAAAAGAACATGCATGCATGTGAACCACATATGTGCCTGATGTCCACAAAAGTCAGAAAAGGGCATCAGATCCCCTGTGACTGAAATTAAGATCCTATGAGCCGGCACTTGGGTGCTGGGAATTGAGCCTGGGTCCTCTGCCTGAGTATCAGGCGTTCTTAGCCACTGAGTCATCTTTCCAGCCCTTACCTTTTTTTCCCACATATTAAAGATGTGTTACATTTGTTTATGCTGTGGAACATTTGTTCTAATGAAGCAAAGATGTGTTATATTCTTTTATGTCGTATCTGTTTAACTCTGTGAAGCTGTATTACTGTGCCTGTCTAAAACACCTGATTGGTCTAATAAAGAGCTGAACAGCCAATAGCAAGGCAGGAGAAAGGATAGGTGAGGCTGGAAAGCAGAGAGAAAAAAAATAGAAGAAATCTGGGAAGAGAAGATGGAAGATTGAGAAAGGAAGAAAGGGTACCGGGGCCAGCCACACAGCCACATAGCTAGACACAGAATAAGAAGAAAGAAAAGATATACAGAAATAGACAAAGGTAAATGGCTAGAGGTGGGCTGGAGAAATGGCTCAGAGGTTTACAGCACTGACTGTTCTTCCAGAAGACCTGATTTCAATTCCCAGCAACTACATGGTGGCTCACAGCCATCTATTATGTGATCTGGTGCCCTCTTCTGGTGTGCAGGCAGAACATTGTATACATAATAAATAAATTTATTTTCAAAAGTTTTTTTTTTTTTTTTTAAGCCTAGAGGCAGATGGGATAATTTAAGTGAAGAAAAGCTGTCTACAAACAAACCAGCTAAGACTGGGCATTCATAAATAAGAATACATCTCCATGTGATTATGCGGGAGCTGGGTGATGCCCCCCAAGAGTAAAAAAAAAAAAAAAAACACCTTGAAGTTGCTTGTACTCAATACCTAGACTCTCTAATTCATTTGAGACAGGGTGATAATACCCTAATTCTATTCCATTGTTTTCTTTTAATAGCCAGTTATAAGGTTCAAATCAAAAGGCAAACCCTGGACTGTTTTTACTTATAGTTTTAGAAAAATAAACTGTTACACAGCATCCAACTAGTCTTTCTTTTAAAAATACTATAAACTCCTGGAGGTTTTGTTCTTTTATGTTTGTTTTGTTTTGAGGTTTTGAGGGGGGTTTTGTTTGTTGACGTTGTTTTATATGTTTAATTGGTTATTTGAAAGACGGTCTCACTGTGTCACCTTGGCTGGCCTGGAGCGCTCTGTGTAAACCAGGGTGGCCTCCGACTCATAGAGATCCCCCTGAGTACTGGGATTAGACAGATGTGCTATCAAACCTAGATGAAATCCTGGGTTTAAAGGTCTTCATTAAAGTTCAACTTGTTGGTTCTTAATCTGCAGTAGCCTCTTTCAGTGTCCATAGACCTTTTACCCACAATGCCAGGTCTTTGCAAACACCCACTGTGTGATAGAATATTCTGGTTCACCTTGTATAATTCCCACTGTAGACCTACTAGTAGTCACTTATCCAAAATTCCTACTTTTTGTTTTTGTCTTTGGGGGTTTGTTTCTTGTTGTTTGAGACAAGGCCTTGAAATGACATCATTTCAATGTAGGTGATATTGGCCTAAATTCACAGTCCACCTGCCTCTGTATCCTGAATGCTGGGATTATAAACAAGATCAGCCATGCCCAGGCAGAACAATTCATTTCAAGACTCTAAACTGGGAACTAGGGTTGTTTCCTAGTGCATTACTAGGGACTTTGTGCCAACATTCAGAAGATGGTGGGCTTAGAATGTCTCCTCAGATCCCCTGGAATTGGAGTTAGATAGTTGGGAGCTTCCATGTGGATAGCAGGAATTGAACGTAGGTCTTTCAGGAAAGGAGATGCAATCACTGAGCTGTGTCTCCAGCCCCTAGAAGATTTTTAAAATAAAGGTCCATGAGAACAATTTTCCCAAGTTCTTGAAAGTTGATCAAAGTTCCCGTCAGTCTTTCTGCATATGAAATCCCTCATGTCTGTTCTCTCCTGAAATATCTTTTGTTTTTTCCTTTTATTCTGGCATTCAGTTTTAACATCAAAGGATGATGATAATCCATTTTTTGTTTGTTTTATGTCACATGCTATTTGTACCTAAAATCTTTCAAGAAAAAAAAAAATGTCTTCTTTAAAGCTCAAAAACTGTTCTGTAGTTTTTCTTGCTGTTGGGTCAGAAAGCTCAGCTGTGTCTGCTTGTTTCTTCCCCTGTCCTTCCTCTCCAGAATCTCCACTGCTAATGAATGAGCCCTCTTATCTTCTTCTGCCACTTCTTGAAAATGTTCTTAACTGGCTCGCTTCTTCTTGGTTTCTAAATTGTATTTCTTGGGCCGTAAGGCGCCTTGGTGGGTAAAATGGGTAATGTACTTGCTGCCGAGCTTGATGGCCTGAATTGCCTCCCAGGAACCGACGTGGTGGAAAGAGTCCTCTGATATCTCCCTAAATGCACTATTCTGTGCTCGCCACATGACATGAATGAATAAAATAAATAGATAAATAAATAAGTATTACATATGTGTTTAGATTTTATTTCTCACTTACTTTCTCTGCTGTCTATGTGTCCCAGTGTCCCTTTAGTCTGGTTTTGATGCTTCAAGTAAAATGATATCTTTTTCTTCTTACTTGTTCTTTCTTGGAGTCCTCCACCCACCTGTCAGTTTTTCTAATTTTGATGCACAGTATTTTTGTGGTTTGAATATGAAATGTTCCCTAAAGGCTCATGTTTTGAAAGCTTGGTCCTCATCTGCTGGATCCAGTCATTGAGAGGTGACTGGATCACTAAGACTGTGATCTAAATAATGAATTAGTCCCTGGTGGCACTTCAGGGGGTGGAAGACACCAGGAGATGAGGCCTTGCTGGAGCACACAGGTACTACAGGCATGCCCCAGGAGAACATGTCTCCTCTGATTCATGTGAAGGCCCTCATGAGGTAAACAGTCCTTTGGCACACAATCCTACTACGTGGCATTCCCGTGTCACCACAATACCATCACAGCACAGCCAGCTGGCTGTGTACTGAAACTGTGAGCCAAGAAAGCATGCCTCCTTTTGCTTCTCTCTAGGAGTTGTCACACAATCAAAAAAACAGAGAGACACAATCTTTTTCATATCTTTTATCATGTTCATACTGCTTAGCTCTTTCAGAATGCTGTTACTGCACTCTGTCTTCACGGCATGCATTCCAAAGTATTTTGTCCATGCTGCCTCCATATGGCTGAAAACATTGAAACCCAGAGATTGGGCTGGGGGTAACCAGCCGCTGGCCTCTGATTGGATTTGAGAACTGCTCCACAGAGAGTAGGAGAGGAATTCCAACTCACCCCTGGACTGTGAGGTCACATGACAATGCAGGCCTGGGGAGGCTATAGACTCAGGCAAGGAACTACTGATTTTTAACTAAATTGACAAAGCAGTAGAGACAAAGACTTCTCAACATCTAAACTTTTATCTGGGGATGAATGCTACTCTCAGCCTTAATCAGAGAAGCCTCTCCTTACAGGGAACAGTAGTGAGTGTAGAGAATCGTGACCGCCCAGGATGCAGAAATAAACGATGGTTGTTGGCCTGCCCAGGCTAAACAAGACATTTATACCAGCCCCTCTAGGGCTCAGGGAAACAGTACAGAGAGGCAAGAAGTATGCAACATCTAGAAGATGGGATAAAGAGCTATGAAATGACGTTCCCTAGACTCAACACAACTATTGCAATTATTCACTCACAACAAGTATTTCCTGACCTACACCTGTTAACAATAAGTTGGAGAATGAAGAGAGGCCCATGAGGCCCCGTCTTTTACCTTTCAACTATTCAGTGCTGATAGACTCTGAGAAAGGAGTTATACCCACTGCTGAGCCTACCCGGTTCCAAAAATCCAAACCTATGATCAATCACACACGCTCTGGTTAAACTCTGTTAAACAAAGCAAAGTGAATATTATGAAAGTGAGAAATATTTTGGGGGAGGAAGGGGAACTTGGTTGGGTAGTAGAAAGGTGTGGGGCATAGAGAGGTGGTAGGGAGCACAGTTGGCATGTATTGTGTACATGCATGTAACTGTTTGAAACTGATTTAACTAACAGAAAACAGAGTGGTTTACCATTCAAGCCACTTTTAAAGTATGAAAAACAACATAATCTCAAAAGCAAATTTACAGGCTATTGTTTCCTTTGGAGAAAAGTAGGGGAATAAAAGTCCAAAACACCCCCCACTCAAGTTTAAGCCAAGAATTTCAAAGTAGACCAGCCTTGCTCAAGCCTGGAGGCTTGTTTCGGGGAAACATCCCCCTTTCACATTTCAAAAGCAAATAAGCTATCAGTGTCAAAAAAAGCTGCTCCAAAGAACACTCTTTCAGAATTCCTGACGAGTGGCTGTTCGTTTGTTCTGCCAGATCAGCTCAACCTCCACTTTGAGGTTCTCCTTACTGATGAGAACTCTCTCTGACTCCATGCAAATCAAAGGGAGAAATCACTGACATTATGAGTTAATATGAAAGGGCATTTCAGACAGTGTTCAGCATCAACTCTGAACATAGAGCCCTGTTTTTGTTGAAATGTTTGATCAATTGTTTGATGTTAAACAATAATATCTAATTAGATATGTCTCTGTTGACATAAAAGGAAATTATAAAAAAATATTTAATGCTTTCCTATCAATAATTTAAAAAAAAAAACTTTGTCCTCAAGCCATTTTAATCATCTGGCTTTTAAAATGCAAACTAGACTTTAACCCCAGCTCTCAAGAGGCAGAGGATCTCTGTGATCAAGGCCAGCCCAGGCTACACAGCAAATTCCAGAACAGCTAGAGCCCCAGAGAGAGACCCTGTCTCAAAACAAATAAATAATAACAATAAAATAAAATGCTAGCTGGAGCTGAGGAAACGACCCAGCAAATGAAAGCACTTGCCTCTAATTCTGATGGCCTGAGTTAAATCTCAAGAACCTATGGTGGAATGAAGCACAGACTCCAAATGTTGTCCTCTGCCCTACACACACACACACCCTCACACACATCTATACACACACACACACACACACACACACTCTCACACACATCTATACACACACACACACACACTCTCACACACATATATACACACAGACACATACACACAGACACACACTCACACACACATGCACTCACACACATACACATATATACACACACATGCACAGACACAGACACACACACATATGCACTAATAATAAATAAAAGTAAAAGCTTTGACTCAATTGTCTCCACAGTTATTTCCACTTTCTTCAGATTAATAATATAAATTATGATAAATTTAACAACTTATAATTAGTATAAATATTAAGACAAATGCCCATGAAAAAGATCATCTTACATAAGATATAGAAAATGTCCAATCCTTTGGTTGAAGAACACAGATCTCTGGACATTTGTATAAATACAATTTTACTATTACAGTAGAATAATATGTTAATAGTAGTAATAATTGCAGTTATTATATATAGACAAAGCTACTTTAGGTCTTATCACCTAAATAGAACCTTTGAAAGACCATAAAATTTCTCATGACTTTTTTTTTTTTTTTTGCAATTATTTCCTACACTTTCCCTCTTGTGCCCAAGTTCATTCTCAAAGAGGTAACAGGCTGCAGCACTGTCCTTGGGCTACAAGACACTAAACAGTGTTAAAGAAAGCACCAACAATGCAACGTGACTTGTGGGGGGTTACAGAGAAAGAAGGGGACATGGAAGAAAAAGAGAAAAACTAAAGACTAGGGGGGGAGATATTCTGGGAGAAGTCAAAACTGAAAGCAAATATTTGGAACATCAAAGCATCATCATCTCTACTTGCTGAAGAGACTTCGGTTACGGTCACTTTTCCCTGGATATAGAGTCACCATTTACTTTGTCACTGAGTACAAAGCACTGTAGTCCCCGTGAATCCTTATTTTCCTGACGACTCTACCAAAGGGCCATTCCACTTAACATCACTGATGTACTTATATGTAAATTTCAAAGCAGTGTTATCCATAAGGTCCAAAAGTAGCAACAATCCCAAGCCCATCAACTAATGAAATTAAAAACAAAATTTAGGATATTTATACAAAAGACTACTACTCAACACTAAATAGACAGGCACTGAAACATGGTAAAACATGGTTAAATTCCAAAGAGACTATTCTGTGTGGAAGAAGGTGGCGAAGAGGGTTACCTATGGCACTGGGTGGTTCATGTGAACATTCCAGAGTTGACACATTCATAGAGAAAGAAAGTAGATTAAAAGTTGCCTGAGTCTGGGAACCAGAAGAGGAACTGAGAAATGATTGCTAATAGACCTGAGATTTCTTTGGATGTGATGAAACTGTTCTGATATTGATTGTAAGGATGCCTGCCCAATCTGTGAATATATTTAAAAAACATTCAATAATACACTTAACTGGGAATATTAAAAAGCACATGAATCAAGTAAGTCATAAAAATAGTATTTTTTTCAAACCACAGGTTGAGTCAAGTCATCACCCTTGAGGAGAGGGGCTTAAGATTGATTTGTTTAAGCTTAAGAACTGACCTATTCTTGAGACATTTAATGAATGATAAAAAAAAAAAAAATAGGCTAGAAAGCATTTGTTTCTCTGTACTGAGCCGGGAGCCTGAGATCTGAATGCTAAGAATCTCCACTAGTTAGCTGTAACCTTGAATAAAGATATCCTAAAATATGGGAGGCACAAAATCTCCTGTATGAAAACGCCATGGACACACTGCTGTATGGACACCTTTGTGTACGTTCGTTCCTTTGTGCCGAGCTCCCCTATGTCATCACTGGGAGCCAAATGCCTCATCTCTTCTCCTGCCCACTTTCTTTTGTGCATGTCCATGTGTCCTCTGCACCCTGTCAGCCAGGACTCCAGTCTTCATTGTTTCTGTATGACTGGAACTGTTCCTGTAGGTCTCAGGTTCCTCTATTCTTTGCCCTCTCCAGCCCCCACAACCACACTACCATCAGAATAATCTCCTAGAAACAAGGCTCTGCCAGTCTCCATCTGCTAACTCTTCCCAGACTTCTTCTAAATGCTAGAAATGCTATCCTAGCGTGTTTTAAGAGGAAGGCAGGTGGAGGAATCTAGGGGAGAATGATTATGTCACTGAGGACTCTGACTTTGGACAGGGTTAAAGTAAATACTCTTGGGGCTCATGAGTTAATTTTCACGAGATGTTTAGAAAATAGTGAATTTGTCCCTTGAATATATTGTTATGGCTTTGTGTCTTACCATGCGACCTCTCCCTCACACACATTCCCCCCATTAGGATACCACATACCATGAGATCTTCACTATAGCCAAGATGATGCCAGTTCCACAGCCTAGAGTCTCTAGCACTATGAGCCATATAAACTTTTTCCTTAAAAAGTGCTCAGCCTTAGGAATTTTGTTACAGCAAGAGAAACACTTCACTTCGTTTTTCTCAAAAGTTAAGTCACTTCATTTTTCTATGCCCTCGTAACCTGGCTCCTAATCTCATCTCCACCAGTGATGCCCTGCCTTTAGCCCTAGCAACATGAAAACAGGGGCCTGGGGGTCTCACATATATCACCTTTCTCACACATCCACCCTGCCCTACACTGTTCTCAGGGAACTGCTCCTCCTCCAGTTCTTTCTACCTACTGCTAATGCCTAGATGCATGGTAGCTCATCCGATTTCCTCTAGGGTGGTAGCTGAGGTGAGGAACTGGCTAGAAAGAAATACAAAAAAAAACTTTTTTTCAGCAATCAAAACAACTTACATCTTGACTAGAGTGGTATTTTCAACAGACATACGTGTCTGTCAACATTCATTGATCTGCATTACGGTTTTCACTTTGTTTAAATTGTTTTTAATGTTAAGAAACAACAAGGAAAAAACAGCTAGAAAGCATTGTTTCCTAAAACAAGTTTTCCCAAAGGCCCACAGACTGATTTCGACAGCATTCCTCAGTGTCTGCATGGTACCCTTCAATTTGTCCTACTATAGTACACAGCTATAGAGTACACAATATATATAATACACAATGTCTTACAGTAGTGCACAGATAGGGAACTTATTGTCTATCTTACCAAACTACATAACTTTGGGGTAAAAGAACAAGTCTTAATGGCTGTGTATCACTAACAACAACTACACCTTTACAGCATCACCAGCATCACACACACACACACACCACTTGGATTTTTGTGTCTATTGGTATATCAAAATGAAACTTTAGGGTGAGTAGAAGATGGTGTAGGTGGTTAGCAAGATAGAGAGGAGGGGAGGGGAGGGGAGGGAAAGGAAAGGGTGGAGAGGGGAGGGATGGAGGAAGGAGAATGGCACGCAGTGATCAACCACAATTAGAATCAGCCTTCAAAGCACTACTACCCTTGGTTCCATCACCCACCCCACAGCCACACGTATGTAACCCACACCACTGCTAAATTTATTTCCCTTTTAAACAATTTAAACCAATACTTATGTTTGGGACTGAAGGGGACACCTCCTCAATGAGGTTGAGCTTGCCTGTTTATTCTCCGTTTAGTGCCAATAAAGGTTCTGAACAGAGGTACCTAGGAGTGTAGCTGTGCCCCATGAATGGCCAGAAAGAATGATAGCAAATAAATTTGCCAGGGAGAAAAAAATTCTCCTGCTTCTTATTTAGACAATTCACTCTAATCTCTTCAAAACACATGTCTAAGGAAGCTTTATCATCCCTATAATTAACTTAATTTAGATAAATATTAGTCACCAGAAATTTTACTTTATAAACTTAGCTATGGTTGAACGCTCCAAGAAAGCCCTAATGTACTACAGCAATCAATGAAATGTTAACGAGCTTTGACAGCTTAGCAGGTGCTCCAAGGAGGCTGGAATCCTAAAAGAATTGTGGTTCAACGGTGTCCTGTCTTTTCAAGGTCATCCTCTTGCCCTTGTTTGTTGACTAGATGCCTTAGCTTCAGCTGAGTATCTAATTCCTCTTACTATACATCTCTCATCTCTCTGCCATCCCCAGTGAGCACCTCGGCCCCCTGAAAAACCTCTGTCAAAAGAGAACTGAGACTTACATCTTCAGTGGTAGAACTGACTGACTCACTATTCTCATCAGGAACCCTAAAAATCCAATAGCTGAAAACCAAAAAGGTAATTTGATGTGAACTCATTTGGCAGTGCACCCTGGCCTGAGGAGCCTGAGGAGATTATCCGTTTGGTATAAATATTCACCACTGTCCAATTACAAAGCTCTGTCCCAGGCCATGTTGGCAGTATTACATAACAAATACGGTATGCAACATATCACCTTTCCAAAATCCAAAAACATCTGAATGTCAAAATACTTCTGGCAGCAAATGTTTTAACTATGTGATTATAAGCCTACGCCTAGTTGAATGCCAACTGAATTGATTTATTGTGGGCACTAAATGGAATTTCTGTGTCTACTTGGGCCGAAAAAGTACCATGGCAGCAAGGAGAAGGACCCAGGTGTCTGATCACTGTTCCGGCCTCGCCTTCTAAGGGAGCTAACAAGCCCCAGCAGGGACATCAGAGCTCTGACCCAGCTCTTGGAAACATTGCTAGAGAGGGTCTGATGCACAGTTATAAGAACACCCACACAGGCCTGACAGAACAGTCACTGTTAGCTGTGATTCAAGGCATCAGCTCAGGGCAACAGATTCTTGTCCCCAGCTAATCACCAAAGCTTATTGGCATAATATGCAAATACTGGGAGTTTTAACTGAAATGTAAACTTGGTATTGAACTCCTCAGTACAGGATACACTGCGTCAGTGCAAACTGAATGACTCTTAGAAAACCAAACAAGATCTTGTAACCAGTATCTAGAGCCAAAAATCTAATATCTCTAGTACTGAAGAACTTCCCATTGTATTCCCTTCCAAACCGTTATCATCCCTCCCCCAACCAAAGACAAGCACAATTCTGATTTAAAAGAGTCTGGTTTTTTTTCAAACTTAATTGGCCTCCCTCCCTTCCTTTTTTCTTTCCACATTCTGGAAATCAAACCTAGGCTTCTACCATTAAGCTGTATTCCCAAGCCCAGCTTGATGTGTTCTAGAGATGAGAAGCAAATCCAGAGACTAACTGGTTAAACACTTTACCATTGATCTCCCATCTCAAAGCCAGCTTGATTTTTAAATTTAAGTTCATCAAATGTTTTGTCATTAAATTGACTGTTAAGTGATGGCCAAGGTGTGATGGAGTTGAAATACAACCAACACATACAGTTCAAGAACCACACAGCCAAGCAAGGCTGAGACGATAGAGGCAGGAGAGTCAGGAGTTCAAGGTCAGCCTCAACTACGAGTCTCCCTCTCTCTCTCTCTCTCTCTCTCTCTCTCTCTCTCTCTCTCTCTCTCTCTCTCACACACACACACACACACACACACACACACACACACACATTCTGACTTGAAGTTGTCTTAAAATCAAATCCTGACAGGAAGCTGATTATGGTTGCCTTCAGGAGGATGAAGCAGGAGGAGGAGGAGGAGCTCAAAGACAGTCTGGACTACAAAGTAAGACCCTATCTAAAAAAAACAGCAAAAATTAAAATATTTTTCCTATAGGTGTGTGTGTGTGTGTGTGTGTGTGTTTCCTGCATGTATGTTTGTACACCACATGTGAACCTAGTGCCTGTAGAGTTCAGAAGAGGGTGCTATGTTCCTGAAGTTACAGTCAGTTGTGAGCTGCCATGTGGGTGCTGGGAATCAAACCCTAGTCCTCTGGAAGAGCAGCAGATGTTCTTAACCACTGAGTCATCACCCCAGCCCCTGAAGGATATTTCTTTATAATAATTCAAAAACTCAAAGAGTGCTTAGAGAAAATATCCCAGAAACTAATTTTAAACAAACTATATATATTTAAACTTATAAAGTGCTATTTTTAATTAAGATAAAATTCACATAACATAAATCTCACCATTTTAATCATTTTTAAATGTGCAGTTCAATATATTCATAAGGTTTTGCAACAAACACCACCACATATTTGCAGAATATTCCTTTCCCACTAAATGTAGTGCCACATGCCTGTAATCCCAGTGTTTGGGAACTGGAGGCAGGAAAATCAAGAATTCAAAGCCAGCTTTAACTACACAGCAAGTTAGAAGCCAATGTTTTCAAGGTTTATCCACTACCCACTGAAATGTCATGTATCAGAACTTCATTTCTTTTTGTAGCTGCATAATCAAAGTATGTAGACTTACCACGTCTTCTTTGTGCATCAAAGGATAGACACATGAGTTGGTTCCTACCTCCGGCTGTTGGAAACAATGCTTCTATAAACATCTGTGTACAAGTTTGTGTGAGAAGGCATGTTTCCAATTCTCTTGCACATACCAGGAAATAGAATTTTTATGTTACATGGTCCTTTCAACATCCTTAGAAACTGCAAATTATTTTCCAAAATAGTTACAACATTTTGTGTAGGTTCCAATTTCTCCATGTGGGGTTCCAATTTCTCCACGTCCTTGTCAGTACCTACAGTCTAATGCTATTGTTGTTGTTATTGTTATTATTACTACTACTATTATCATCATAATCACCACATATCATCACACTAGTGGGTGTGAGAATGGTATCTCATTGTAATTTGTTTCCCTAATGAAAGTAGCATTTGTCACACAAAGCATGGTCAACAAATATTAGCTGCTATAATTTTATGCATACATTATATTACATCATAAAATGTAATTTTTGTTATACAATGTACATACTTATATAAAACATATAAATGGGTTTCTTAGAAATTTTAAAAATATATTTTGTCATAATCCTCTCCATTCTATCTTGCCCATAGAAGACTAGGTTCTATACATGAAAATGAATGGATGATAGTTTAAGATAAAAGACTATATGAGATGTCTAGAAGGTTAGAGAAAAAAATCAGAAATGTTAGAGAAGTTAAGGACAAAGATATGTTTTTAAATCTTTGGTTAAACTCTGGCTACTTGTTTTGCTAGATCTAATTTTCTGAGAGCAAGGCAGTTAATTCTCCAGGAACATTTAATTCAATATCTTCCTGACCGTGCCCTTGTTTTCTGGGAAGGTAATACAATATATTCCAAAAGAAATAAGAACGGAGAAACATGAGTCCGGGCTCTGATCTCCCCACTAACTCTGTAACCCTGGAGATTTTCCTCATTTCTCTGACTCCCTGTGTCCTAACTGAGGGAAGATATAGCGGAAGAGGAAGGGAGATGCCGGAAAGAAACAGTGAAGAATTAGCGAAGGTGGGAGAGGCAGCCAGGGAGGCAGGAAAGGGGGCAGGGAGGAAAAAAGAGAGCACTGGTGCCAATCCGGTGACCAGGCATCGTTTTCTGAAAATCTCTTTGCGATTCTAGGGCAAGCAGCATTGTTCCAGGCATGGTTCATATGTGCACTTGCCAACCTTGCTGATAGCTCCTGTCAGGTTGGCTTTAATGGGCAACGTAGAATGCCCCCAAATAATCTCCTTTCCTTGTGGAATCTCTACCCAAGAATCAGGCATCCATACAACCGAAGGAGAGGCAATGTCTATGCCAAGCTCACAGGTGGCATAAATGTTGACTCCCCAAGGACGACGGGGAAGATGTGCAGAACCAATGTCCCTTGGAAATGGCTATGTGAGCCCATAGGTTGGAGGATCTGTGTCATTAGAAGAAAAAAACGGAAGGCTGCTGCCATTTCACCTGGTGTGCACCAAGCAGAAAACAAACAATTTGACTGTTTCTCTTCCTGTCATTTGCCTGACAAAGGGTTATGCATATATGCGGACAACTTATGATGTAAAACTATTCTAGTCACTGGAAATACAGCAGGGCACAAAATGAAGCCCCTGTGCTTATAAAGTCTACAGACAGGTTGGGAAGAAATACAATAAAGCAAATAGGTGTATGTGTGTATGCGTGTAGGTATATATGTACATACGTAGGCATACCTCTGTATGCATCTGCTTAAGTATAAGTGTGCATGTGTCCACTGGTAAGTGCTCTGGAAACAGTTAAGGAAACAGAAAACGGTATAGAGAATGGGAGGGGGAAGCTGAGAGCAAGTTGCTGTTAGAACAGGAGATGTTGGCTGCAAATATAGCTCATTTGGTAAAGTGTAGCCCAGCATGCACGAAGCTCTGGGCTCAGTTTCCAGTACCTCATAAACTAGGTATGTGATATACACCTGAAACACCAGCACTTGGAAGGTGGAAACAGGAGGATCAGAAGTCAAGGTCATTTTTGCCTATGTAGCAAGTTTGAGACCAGTCTGGGATACAAGAGACCTTGTGTCTAATTAATTATTAATTAATCGAAATAGAGTGAGTTTGCATTGATTAAGTAACAAATAAACCAAGAATTGAACAACATGGACACAGGCATCTGGAGAAATAGCATTCTAGCCAGAAAGAACAATCAGCACAAACTGGGGTGTATCTTTAAGATGAGGAAGCAGCCATTGTGGCAGACTCAGAGAAATCAAGGTAGAGAAAAACAGGGGTGGTATTGGGGAGAGCATGGCTTGTAGGCTTGTAGGGCTTGAAGGACAGTGTACAGACTCTGGTTTTTATTCTTAGTAATGTGGTGATCTAGTGAATGATTTTAGCAAAGAGAGGAATGACTCAACTTATCTTTAAACAATGCCCAAAGCTACTAAGAGCATCCATAGAGGTGGTGACAAGAATGCCCATCAGCAGTTTATACGTTATCTGATGGGCTGGGGAGACAGTTCTATGGGCTGGCTATGCAGACAAGAACATCTGAATTTGAATCCTCTGCACCCACACAAAAGCTGACACAGCCATGTCTGTAACTCTAGCATGGAGGTGGGGAAGACGGAGAGTAGGCAGAGGCAGATCCTGGGAACTTGCTGGCCAGCCAGAGTAGCTGAAATGGCAGGTCTTAGGTTCAGTGAGAGACTGTCTCAAAAAATAACTCAATAGCCATAGAGTAAAACACCTGAATCCTTCTTAGGCCTCTCTAAAATCACACACACACACACACACACACACACACACACACACACACACACACACACATGCATGAAAATAGATAGGCTTCCTTAAGCAGTTAGGAAAGAAACAAAGAGCTGGATTCTGGGTAAATTTTGGAAGAAGAACCAGCAGAATATGATGTAGATGCAACATGGGGTGGAGTGGGAAGAAGTGAAGCATGACTGCAAAGTTTCTGAACTGAACAAGCAGAGAGGAAGCTGTGGGAGGGAGACAGTGGACGGGGGATGGCTCCCAAGATCAGTTCCGAGGATGCTGATTGTGCAATGCATGTTGGAAATGGAGAGATGAACTAATGTCCTGGAGGTAAATGGGAAGTCCTCTCTAGGAGTATAAATTTAGGAATTTGATGACATCATTTCTTGGCTAAGATCAAGTATAGAAGTTGAAAGCAAATGTACAGCATTTAAATCTACGAGCCTAGGGGTCCCTAGGGAGTACTTGTGAGAAATAGATCTCTCAGCTGAGGGGTAAAGGCTCCCCAACATTAAGAGAGTAGAAAGATAAAGAAGAAACATGGAAAAAGACAGAGAGATGGATCCCCAAGTCAGGAGGCACATGAAAAAGGATGCTCTGAAAGGCGGATGAAGGAAGAGGGATCACATGCATAATGATTCTATTACATAAGATGTCAGGAATAAGCAGATCCAGGCAGGTGGCAGTCGGTTAGGCAGGAGCCAGAGCTAAGAAGAACTAGAATAAACCACAATGGATATGAAGTTTCTTTTGGAAATTAGGAAAATGTTCTGGGATTAAAAAGTGCTGGTGTGAATGAAGTTTTGTGAACTAACTAAAAATCAAGCTAGATATGGGGGTGCATAGCTATGTGTCCAACACTCAGGAGGACCATGAACTTAAGACTAGCCTGGGCTACAAACTAAGACCTGTCTCAAAAACAGAACAAAATAAAAACAACAACAACAATAAAAAACCTTACTAAACTGTACACTTTAGAAAAGTATTATGGTATAAAAGTTAGATCTCAGTTTTTTAAATATGCAAAAGAGCAAAATCTTGGGCTAGACCATTGGATTTATCTCTGTGGAATATTACTTATTAATCTAGCTTATTACTTATTAATTTAGCTCTATAAGATATTACTCTGTAATCAATATTATTTATCATTAGCACCTACTAACATCTCACAAGACTTTACTTTACCAGAAGTCATTCTGGTCCTCTGCCTCCCCAAAACCACACTGACTGATCTCCAGCTTTGGCTTTTTATCTGCCTCACAAGGATACAAGCAGCAGAATCCAGATCATGAACTAAGTCCTGGTTCAAATAGATTTTTAAGAAATTACGACAGGGGCTAGGACATTGCTTAAGTAAAATGCTTGCTTTCAAGAGCAAATATCTGAGTTCAATTCCCCAGGGGAGGGGAGAGTTGCAGGATATGACAGCCTGCAGTGAGGGGGAAGAGACAGGTGAATCAGTTCCTGGACTCCAGCCAACCTAGTCTACTTGGAGAGTTTCAGGCCATTGAGAGACCCTGCCTCAAGCTGGGTAAAGGTGGCACAGGCTTTGAGCTCAGCCTGGTCTGCAGAGTGAGTTCCAGGACATCCAGGGCTGTTATACAGAGAAACTCTGTCTCAAAATACCAAAAAAGAAAAAGAAAAGAGACCCTGTCTCAAAACAGCAAAATTAGTTGGATGACACCTAAGGAATATTATCCAAAGTTGTCCTATGGTTTACATATGGAGAGAGAGAGAGAGAGAGAGAGAGAGAGAGAGAGAGAGAGAGAGAGAGAGAGAGAGAGAGAGAGAGAGAGAGAGAGAGAGAATTAGAGGAGAGACCCTGGGGAGAATAAGTTCAACAAAGGAGAAGGTACAAGGGAGCCAAGAAATGGGACAAATGGAGTCCCCTGGGAAAGCAACAGTGTTCTAGAATGATGCTCTAGTGCAAACATCAGGCTTTCCCCAGGCACATTCAAGTGTGTGTTCTTCCAGAAACATTATGGCATGAAAGGAATTTCTGCCATTAGAAAACATGTTACCTAGTTTGTTACATTCAAGAGATGCTAAGACACTCCCATCCTTAGGGAACTCTTCCTTGAAAACATTGCTTTGCCTGGGTCATGATTACTCTTCACCAGTACATCTCTACTTCACCAGAAACATCTACCAAGTCTTATGAGATGTTAGTAGGTGCTGATGATAAGTAATATTGATGAACTAATGAATAGATGGGCTAATTCATTAAAGGTTCTCAAATACTGGTGTGCACTGGTTAGCCAGAACACCCTCTTCAAGGAGATATTTACCTCTCTGTAAGCTCCTAAAAATATATTTAGCTTTTTAAAAGAGGAAATAAATTCTATAATCCTGTTACCCAGATTCCATTTCTTTTAAATAGATGTAATATAATGAGTAGAAACCTCCCCACAAACACTCTTAGCTCTATTCTCAGAAGGTAATCAAACCCCTTTATCTTTCAAGCAAAAATACAGATACCTCTTATAAATATCTGAACTAAAATTCACACACAAGCCCCAAGATACTTCAATTCTCCCCCTTGCTCTTCGCTTTGAATCTTGGCAGTCCTTAACAATGCAATTTTTAAGAGTGCTTTGAACTTTATCATAACTAAGTCTCATCAAAATACAGTGAGAAAAGAATATCTCTATTTTGCAGATAAGAAAACTGACCCCAAATGAGATTAAATGGCCTGTCCGAGGTCCCCAGGGAGATGGGAGGTGAGGTAACACTAGACGCTGGTCTCACTGTACCACTGCGCCTCCCAGTGGCTCTCAAGGAGCATTTCTGCCCGCAGCATCATGAGTGCCTTCTTTCTCCCCACAATCCCTTAGTTTTTAGGAAACATTTCATACCACACTCTAAGGACAGTTGTATCTTCACAAGCTCTTTTGGCAGTTTAGAGATATCTCATTATAATCTTGGTTTTCACAAGCAGAAAAC
Source organism: Phyllotis vaccarum (assembly GCA_033318265.1). Lineage (NCBI taxonomy): Eukaryota > Metazoa > Chordata > Mammalia > Rodentia > Cricetidae > Phyllotis > Phyllotis vaccarum. The sequence goes on along the minus strand of JARWLC010000009.1, from coordinate 116,781,433 downwards.
TCTGAGATAGGAAGGAAAGAGGAGATTGAGTGGTGGTGTGTGCCAGTAATCCCAGTACTTGGGAAGTAGAGGCAGGGGCGAGTCCTGAAAGGCCAGACTCGGTGCAAAGGAAATCTGAGACCCTTCTGAACTACCTAAGATGCTGTCAAAATGCATCACTCAATAAGGCCTAGCTGGGGATGTAGCCCAGTCGTAGAGTTTGCCTAGCATGTGTGAAGCTCTATGCTTAATCTCCAGAAAAAGAAAGATTGACTTACACTGTGGTATGCTTCTGTATGTAATCCCAGCACTTAAGAGGTGAGGAGGTAGAGGAGGGAGGAGGGTCAGAAGTTTAAGGTCACTCACTCCCAGCTATATCGATAGCTCTGGATCAGAACAGGCTGCAGGATATTATGTCTGAGAAATACAAACTAATTCTTAAATTTTCCATTGAAAATATGATTCAGAGTCAGGTATAGTAGTGCATGCTTGTAACCCTAACAGGAGGACCACTGAAAGTCCAAGGCCAAACTACATAAGGTGTTACAGACTAGTTAGGGGTACATAGTAAGACTTTATTTTTAATAATAATAATAATTCAATTTTTTAAAGACACTTAAACCGATATTTGACATAGACTATACAATTACTTGCTTAATGTCATTTTTTACCTGCACTAAAAAAATCAAACCTACCTCGTTAGCCAGTTTTGTTTATGGTGAGGAGGGGTCAAATGTATATAAGATTCATTATGTCAATTAGTCATTTACCTTTGACACAAAATAAATCTTAGGGGCAGACAAAGTTTTCCCTGTGGCTTTGGGACAGGCACAATACTCTCTAAAGAAATTCTCTCTTCTTCCCTTTTCAAACCTCTACTCTGGTTGGGGCATCCTTGTCTGAACAGTCCTGAGCCTTCTTACACAAGCTCAGATCCCCAGCCAGCTGAAGCTGACATATAGAACCATCATTAGATATAGTAAATACTGCACAGCTTTCTTCTTCGCAAACATAAGGTACTATAAGGGACTGAAGAGATGGCCCAGTAGTTAAGAGTACTTGCTGCTCTTCCAGAAGACCCAAATTCAGTTCCCAGCACACCCATCAGGCAGTTCCCAACTACGTGACTCCAGCATCATCTGGCTTCCACTGCCTTCCACTGGCACCCACATACATGGCATAGAGACACACATACATACATAAAAGAATACAAATATAATTTTCTCACCTCTGAAGCCCTTTCTTTCCTGTCCCCAACATCAATCCTGATTTACCTCTCAAAGACGAGAACTTCTCTAATATGAATCCCCCTCTCTGCTGAGTGCTAAGAGGAAACAGAAGCCCATGAGCTTAGAAAATGGTGCTGCAGTGTGGGTACTGCCCACTGGACAAACCCTCAGAAGCACAAACGCTCCTCCCAGCCCATGCTAGCAGATGTTCATGAACAAAATAGAGGAGGAGTTGGATCTGCTTCTCTGACCAAAAATACTTTGTCATTTGCTGTCTATTGCTCTTGTTATGGGTACACTCTCAACAAAACCCTGGGTCACAAGGTCATAAGGCCTGTTGGTTTTTAACCTGATTCCCACTAAAATATGTTTAGCTTTGCTTTGAAGACTATTGTTTTATGTGAATTAGTGTTTTCTCTGCATATATGTATGTGGACCACATATATGCCTAGTGCTTGCAAAGGCCATAAAATGTCAGATCCTCTGGGAATAGAGTTAAAGATGGTTGTGAGCTGCCATGTAGGTGCTAGAAACCAAACTTGGGTCGTCTGTGATAGCCACAATGGCTCTTAAGCACTGAATCATCTCTCCAGCACCTACATTTGTCTTTTAAAAGGATATTATTTAGAGATCTGGCTGTGGTGGTGCACGCCTTTCACCACAGCTCTCTCCGCTCTCAAGAGGCAGAGTCAGGTAGAGCTCTGTTCCAAGACAACTATAGAGAGTTCCCATTTCGGTGTCTCTGCCCTAACAAAGGGAGTTCTTTAGCTTACGAGGCAAGGGGCTAGGTTAATACAATCCCAACTGTCTTTAATTTCTAGTCTGAAAACAACCCCCAACTCTGATTTGGATTCTTTTTCTTATGATGACTTCTTTCCTAGTAAAAGTCCTGGTTAATGAACATGGAATCCAAGTCTGTCTGCTATGGAAGGCAGGCTTCACTGGCCTGCCTGCACCATCTGACTTCACTGTTCCTGGCTTTTAGAAAAATATGCCTAAGAAAAATTGATGTCACTCTGTGCTGGACCAGCTCACTGGACAGCTTCTCGTTGCCTAACAATATAACTTGTCCTTGGCTAACAAACAGCCTTACTTTTAAACACATAAGCCTAGACTCAGCATTTTGTAGTTCTAACATCTGATGTCCTTTCTCTTAGCAGCTGGCATGTGTTAAGCAGCACTTGAGGCCTGTGGCTGCAAAATATGGGAAGTGTGACCTGCAGTGTCGCCCTCCTCCACTTTCCGGACAGAAATGAAGGTGTTTGAATAGCCGCCTGGGAGAGATGAGGAGTGGATTTGTAGGAAGGCTGAACCATATTCCATATCCAGGCATTTCAGCAGTTACCATAATTTCTACACGGTGGCAGGAGCTTTATAGACTGTTGCCTACTCATAAATCTATCACATGTGGTCCAGTCGTGGGGAGAGGACCTTGTTATTGAATGAACCCTGGTGTTAATTATATTTTCCTAACATGGGCAAATTTTCAATGTCTATGAGACTAGGATGTGGTTATCTTTAATTCTGTAACTTTTAGATGAGAAGTTATGCAACTTCTGCTAAGCTAACCATCAGGTGGAAGGGACCAGTTCTGTTGGGTATCTTAAGGCCATCAATGATGAGATGCTGTCTTAGGCTGTAGGGTGGTAGCATTAGGAAGGTTGAGAACAACTGATCAACATTTCCTCCTTTCTTTTTTGTTTGTTTTTTGTGTTTGTTTTTCTAGGACAACCCACTCTACAGACCAAGTCAGTCTTAAACTCAGAGATCAATCTGCCTCTGCCTCCCAAATTGGGGGGAACAAAGGCGTGTGCCACCCCTGCCCACCCCCATTATTAGTTCTTTAGACTTTCTGTACATTGCTTTATAATGCTTATTTCTTCTTTCTGATGTTCTTTCGAAGTTCCTAATTATCTGGTGGAAATTTTCATGAGCAAAGAAATAGCAAGAAGGCAAAAAGCAAAAGATATTGGGTGGTCACAGACTGGGTCAGCAGCCCGCAAGATAACCAGAATTGATTTCAGCAGATGTGTGGTGACCTTGTTACAGTTCAGCTATAGGAAAAATAGGTCTTTCAGCATCCTATACATGAGGTACTCAACAGTGAGAGAGCAGAAGACAAGGACCAGCTTCAGCACAAAGCATAGCAGGATCAGTCACAACATTCAGAATTAAATCAAGCAGGTATAACCTTCATAAATACTTCCCAAAGTTCCTTTGCAACCTGATAAAATCTTACAGAGACAATTTTTTCTTTATTCCTCCTTGCTTGCTCTACAACCCAGTTTCATTACTTTGACAGCACAAAGCCTCCTTCATACTTTGCTAAGATATGCACCATGAATGGTGGGGTGGCCCAGGTAGTGTACATATTACCTTGGAATCAACTTTTAGATCACTGTGATTCTATTTGCATTGGCTTATGAAGCTAAGTGACACCTTAAAGCCAAAGAGCTGAGATCTCAGATTAGTCCGTGGATAGTGAGGCACGAATGATGAGCCCTGAAGTGGTGGGAGCGCTCCATCTCTGTGGAGACAGGTTGTCATCCTGTGTGTCACTCACTTCCCCCCTGACATCCTGGCCCTGCTCAAAATGAGCATTAAAAATTAATACATATGTAAATAATAATATATGCCTATGATAGAAAATACAGTGAAAATCACAATACCAAAAGTATGAATTGATCATTGTGGCAGAGGTCTGATATACTTTATTAGTGATTATATGCTGGGAGTTTAGATTCCTTTATCAATACAAAACTGAACCACCTCTCTAGTAAACAGTGAAATTTTGAACTCTTTTATTATCATCCTTACTCTTCTAGATACTTTAAAAAAAAAACCAGAATGTGATCCAATAAAGACGGTGGCATTGAAATGCCTCCTGGGAGAAATGCCACCAATTCGTTCACCGTTTGCTACATATTCCTTTGCTTTGAGTGTGTTTTCATATGTTGGATACTTAATGTTTCACCCTGGAAACTTAGAAGGTGGGGCCTCATAGGAAGTAGCTGGGTCACGATTGTGGACTTGTGGGAATAGTGAGCATCTGGGCACCTGGCCCTGTGTGTGGCTCTTAGTTGTGCTTCCCGTCCTTCCATTTTTCCCTCACTGTGAACTGAAACAGCCCAAGACCCTCACCAGATGCCCCCACCCTATCCAGTCTCCAGAAATACAACCCAATAACCCTCTTGTCCTTTTAAGTTACCCAGTCTCCTGCATTCTGTTAAGACATTTGGGATTTTGGTATAGTTAGTAATTTAGTATACCTTCGTGTATATGACGGTGACAGTTTTAAGGAAAACTAGATTTAAAGCCTATGTAGAAATTGAAAGGAATATCAGGTCTATGTTTTTCCTGCACTTTCAAAGTGCTTTTTTCTCTTCATCATTGTTTAGGAGACAGGTAACACCAAACAGAAGCTGAGGAAGAGGCTGCCACCATGGCCATAGCCAACTAATTGCTCAGCGGCAGTGTGTTCCCTCAGTCTTGTGAACTAGGCATATCTAATGCATGTGGACTTACTATGGTCAGAAAGGTTTTGTGCCTCAAAATTCCTAAGTTAAAAGGTAATCCTTCCAGGCATGGAGGTGCCTGCCTTTGGTCCCAGAGGCAGACACGGGGGAAATTCTGTGAGTTGGCATTCTAGGCCAGCCAAGGCTATGTAGCAAGATCCTGTCTCAAACAAAACTTAATCTCTAAGGCAGTGGTGCTTGGAGATAAGGGACCCAGGAAGTGAATGGAATTAGAACCCTAATAAAAAATTGGAATTTATTAGAACCCTAATGAAAGAGGCTTGAGGGAAATGTCTTTCATAATGCTAATAGGTTGACTCTCCACTAGTTTTAAAAAGAAATTAATCAAATTTGCCTCTGAAAACTGTTTTTCAATACAGTCACCACTTTGAAAGAACAACATTCAAAGAGTGAATCTTTTTTTAGTCAAAAATATATTTTTAAAAAGGCCTTCCTATTCATATCAAAAAAGATGCTACTTAAACTTTTAAAAAGAAGTAGGTTGTTCCTTTTGAGAAGGCATAGCAAAGTACAACAATGAAATTACCCATCTGAAGCCAGAGTGGGGGGGGGTGAGATGGGGGTGAGGTGGGTTTGGAGGGGATGGTGGTAGCTAATGGTTGTGCTCCCAGCACTCAGGAAGCTGAGACAGTAAGAACATTTCAAGTTCAAAGACAACCTGGAATACAGTGAGTTCCAGGCCAAGCTAAAGTTATACAGCAGGGCTATCTCAAGACAACAAGAAACCACTGTCAATTTGGTTCCACTGATCTGTTTTCATCAGTTAGAGGCTGACAGATGTCTCAGTAGCGTTCTACCTAGAGCTGTACCTCATGAAAGAATTTTATTTACATGGGACTAAGATGTAGCTCAGTAGAAAGAGTGTCTGCCTAGTAATGAGGCTCTGAGTTCAATGTCAAATAGGCACAAACATGACAACCGCAGTTTCCATGCAAAACACCAGGCAAGGTGACATGCACCTGCAATCCCAGTTCTGAGAGGCAGAGAATGGAGGATGCTGGGAAATGGTGCTCACTGGCCAGCCAGTCTATGCAGACAGTGAGTGTGAGGTTCAGTGAGCGAGTCTTTCACAGAGAATAAGATAAAGAGATAGCAGACACTAGGGGCTGACATCGGGCCTCCACAGGCACACCTGTACACACATGACATACTCGTGTATACAACATATACACACAAAGAATCTTAAAATAAAGAATTCTGTGTTTTGTTCCATTATTTGTCATTCAGGTCACAGTTCTCAGCAAATTCCTGAGCTGCTGGAATCTGCAGAAAGGAGGAGGAGAGAAGAAGAAGAAGAAAGAGAAGCAGCAGCAGCAGCAGCAGCAGCAGCAGCCTGACCAGTAAGGGTTTCCTGATAAATCATTTTAGTCACCTTTACTAAGAACGACATTTAGCCCAGCCAGACAAATGGAAGGGTTGAAGCTGTGTTTGTCCCCTGAGCTTCACTACTAAACACTGAGAGTCATCAATGAAAGACAGGAAATGAGGTCGCTGTAATAAAAGCAACAACTTCCTGAGCAAAGCCCCGACTCAGATCAACAATACTTCAGACACTTACAAGTAAGAAACTCCACTTTCTCAACATTTAAGACAAGCTGCTTATAGTGCTAAATAGTTCTCTCATGTTATTTTCAGTATTAAATATTATAACCTTATATAATAACATAAAATAAAAGAGAAATGTCTAAAAAGTCAATGAAACATTAACAAGTAACTTTTCCAAACTCGGCTCTTTTATAAAGAAATTTTGGTAGTTTTGGCTGCTGGGATATTTTACACAATAACTATCCTGTATTTTTCAACCAGAAAGACATTTATATGATATTTTTTAACATGTGGAACATAGAAAACACGATTCTATATTATTCTTGTTTTGACATTACCTTTCTATAGCATCTGCTCCTGGATTTTCAGCAAAGATTGGGGTCTGTAAATCTTCACCTTAGCTAATAGTTTCTAGAGCTTCCAAACCACTGCGCTAATGCAGTCACAAAGTGAGACACACGAAGCCACGTAGGCGACACAAGAGAGCAGGCATTTTATTACATTTCTGCCCGGATCATTGTTTCTAGAAGGTAATGCATACATTTTTAATCCTTCTTCTGTTCTTAAGCAATGTAAAAAAGGCTGTACCTGACCTACTTCAACCCCTGATCACAGTAGCACTGATAGTTTTACTGTGCAAGAAAAATTGGTTTTCCTATTATAAGTCGGTGCTTATTGAATGTTAAAGGATAACTTATGTCTTCTTCATTAAATGAATATTGAGATCTCCTTCCAGGTCTAGAACAGGCACTTTTCCTTACGCTCATGGCTACATGCAACATACACTTGTTGGTTTTTTCATATTGTGATAGTTCCACTGAGGAAAAAAAGGACACTGAATCACCATTTCAGTAGCTCAAAGTAAGTTTTAATATAACCTGTTTCACACTAATTTATGTAATGTGTGAGTTAGAAAGAAAATTTTATAAATCTTGGGCCCTCAGGATAAATGAATCCAAGCTAAACAAAATATGGTTATTGTAGAAATCCTATGAGCGATTTATCTGAGAATGACTCCATCTAGCACATCTTCTTCTTGGCTCCGAGTAGACCTATGTTGGAAAATCCAAATTAAGACAGAAAAGGTAAAGAAGGTGGCACTGTGGTTTTATCTCAGGGTAGTAGAATATGTTGAAGATAAATAATTAATTCTTATCTGAGTTCCTGGGCAAACTCAATCCATAGATATTCAACAGTTTGTCAGTACGCTTTAGATCTGACACTTGGTCTTCGGTCAAAACTCATTAAAGGAATTAAACACAAAGGTAGGACAAACCATGTTAATTTTGTTAGAAAAAAACAAATATTGGTAAGTGAATGATGGAAATATAAAACTAGAAGCTGGGGCACAAAACTGAACAGAGAGTGTAGCTGACACCTCCTCTGAGTTAGTGAAAGAGCCTGCAGTTTCCAGAGCTGACATAGGAAAAAGACACCTGTAATCAGATTCTTGCTATTGTGTTCACGTAGAAACATATCTTAATTTACCTAAGGAGAAGCGGAGTTTACAGCCCTCTGAGAGGTTCTGTGAAATTGACACAGAGAAGCAAATTTTAAATGACAACCTCCCACTTCGCTTAGCAGATTGCTTCATGATGCAAATGTAAAATCAATCACTTAATGGGGCAGACAGAAAAAAAAAATTCTTTTTGCTCCTTAGCCACTTTGTGACTCTGCAAATTTGTGGCTGCAACTAATTGTAAATGCGGAGCTATGACTGGAGTTCTTTTCAAATCTTGACTTATTGTCAAAGCACAAAGCAATATGTTCTGGTAAATCATGTGCTTAATTTCTATTCTACTTCAGAGTGGATTTTTTTTTTTAGTTGTTTAAGACAGGGTCTCTCTGCATAGCCCTGGATATCCTGAAACTAGTTCTGTAAACCAGGATGGCCTCACTCAAGAGATTTGCCTGCTTCTGCCTTCTAAGTGTTTGGAATTAAAGGGGTGCACCACCACTGTCCAGTAAGAGTGGACTTTTGTTGCTGAGTTTCTAAACAGTTTGAGCAGTATAACTTCTACAGATGGATATATGGTAAAAAGGAGACCCCAGAAGGTCTACCTCAGTCTCAAAACATGTATTTCTACTCCAGAACCAACAGTCCAAACCAGTTCACTCATCAGACCTCTAATTCTAAAAAACACTTTTAGTCTAAAAAAGAAAGAAACCACTTGTATAGACTAGACAGGGTGGCTAGTTTACATGCGGATAGTTTTAGATACTTCAGAAGCCGAGGTGAGACCATGATCAGCATAAGCAACAACGGAAAACATAAAATTAAAAAAACCCACACTTTTATAAGGTATTTTAAAATACAAAAGTCCAAGACATTTAAAGGAAATGAAATAATTACTCTTAAATAAGGACAGAACTGTGGACAGCCTCTTGGGTAGCAATCACACAAAGGAACTGAAATGGGTATCAGTGATGAGCAGCAGCATGAAGGTAACCAGCTTCACTCACATGTAGTCAGTGTAATTCAAGAGTGAGCCATGCAGAATAGCAGCCTGGACACCAGAGCTAAAAGACACAAATCCCAACTCAGCAAATGAATATGACATGACCTTGGGAAAGTTAGCTTTCAATTCTCAAAAATGAAAACAGAAATAAACAGATACTTGTAGAATAAACCTTAAAAAAATCGAAGGGGGGGGGCAGGGGTGAAAATATAAAGGGAAAAGGAATACAAATACATGTGGGGAATTTGTTGTATTGAAAAGGGCTGAGTGGTTATGCTGGGCTATAGTCAAAACAGTAAGTCTGCTTTTAGAAAGCATGCAAGCTAAGAATAATAAATATGTAATATAAGTAAAGCAGAGGCTTTGCTGGAGTGAAATTACGTCTTCTCACAGATGTTTGTCAAAGATACATAATGAACATAGCTGGGTGTGATGATATTTAACTCTGCCCCATACTGAGAAGCCAGACGCAGAAGTAAGAAGAGTCTCCAGCAACCCTGGGCTACCTGAAAGATAGGGTGGAGATGCTTAGAAGAATGTCTCAGTGCTTGCCTTACAAGCAGAAAGACCTGAGTTCAGCCCCAGCATCCACATAAAAAAAGGCATACAAGGCAGTCCGCCTATCATGGCAGCACTGGAGACAAGAGAGAAAGATCCTTGAGCGTCAACGGCCATCCAGTCCTAGCCAAGTTGGGGAGCTCAGGGTTCACTGAGATACCCTGTCTTAGAAAGAAGTTTGTGAGTCACTGAAGAGGACATCTGACTTCCACCTTTGGCTTCCACTTGCATCATGCATGCATATCTGCTTGTTGCATACATGAACACATGTGGGGGAGGACCTAGAGAAAAGAAATACAGAAAGAAAAACAGTAAGAGAAGTGACAGAGATAGAGACAGAAAGCAAGCAAGGGCTGAGGGGTGGGAGGAAAGGTAAGAAGGGGCTCCTATGAGCAAGCACATTGAATGGAGCAGTAATTCCTAGGCCTTGACGATGCCTTTGGATTTTACACTGAAGAACTGAGAAAGCTCTAAGTTATTAGCAAGTTACACAGCTGTTAGATTTGGAACTAAAGGACAGTGTTCAACTTGTATGATCAGTAGCCAATGTTCTTTATGGTAAACCCTGTTATTTACTAGAGGTGGGCTAGGCTGTCCTCAAAGTCACAGAGATCTATCTGCCTCTGCCTCCCAAATGCTGGATTAAAGTCATGAGCCCCTATAGTAGGATTATGTTGTTACATTGTAAATAATTGTTCCTCCTACTGGTTTAATTAAAAAATGCTGATTGACTGAAGGCAGACAGGAAGTGTGGGTGGGGCTACCAGGCTAAGAAAACTCTGGGAACAGGAAGAGCAGAACAGAGATGCCAGAGACACCACAGGCAGATGCTAGGAGATGCAGAGGAAAGAAGTTGAAATGCTGCTCTGAGAAAAGGTACTGAGCTGCGTGGCTGAACAAGATAAGAATCATGGGTTGAGTTTAGATGAAGGAGCTAGCAAGTTATATGCCTGGGCCATAGGCCGATCAGCATAAAATTAATATAAGCATCTGTGTGTTTCTGTGGGACTGTGTGTCAGCAGGTCTAGACCACAGGCTGGACAGGCCAGAAACTTAATACAACAAGCCCCCATATGTGGTTCTATCTCAGAATTCTGAGTAGTTAGAACTATAATTACACATCTCTACATCCAGCTTAACCCCATATTTTAAATGGCAATGTCTTAGTTTCATTTCTGGTTCCTGTGATAAAATGCCCTAACAATGAAAACTGAACAGCACAAGAATGTTTCATGTTTTACCACAAAGCAGCTCAGAGTAGTGGATGGGTTGGATTGGCTATCTCTTAGGTTTTTTTTTTTTTTCTAAATTATTTTTATTTATTTATCTCTAATGATTGAAGCCATGTATGGAGGCACAAACCTGTAAGCTCACCCTTCAGGAGGCTGAGAGAAGAGAATCACAAATTTGAGAACAATCTGATATCTATAATAAATTCAAGGCCAGAATAGCCTCAAAATAACAATGATAACAGGGCTGGGGAGATAGCTCAGTAAAAACCTACCTTCATAATGACCTACTGATATAAAAATGTCCTAGCTCTTGGGGAAGCATATACAGGAGTCTCCCTGAAGCTCACCCAGCAGCTGGCCTAACAAGCAAGACCTTGTCTCAAAAACAAAGCTTTTTGAAGAAAATTTTCTATTCCAAAATAGGAACAACACTTGGTCTAATTCACAAGTATAGATAGCTTTGCTTAATCCAAAATAGTAGATTAAAAGGTGTTGTATTACTTTTCCTGGGGAGATGTAAATAAGTATTTGTTTACTTTGGGGCACAAGCAATAGACTAAAGAAAGTGTTTCTCCCCAGGTCTAACAGCTCATCCCTTGGATTTCTGTCAGGCCTCCCAGTGATCTTCTGATGCTTGTGAACCCACCTTTCTCTCCAGAGACATTTGTTAATGGCCCAACCTTGTGAGGGGTTCTGAGGTAATTATTGCTGCTCTAACAATAACTGCTCAATCTTTCATGGGGGCATTTCACAACAAAGGGAAGTATTTTGGATCTAAAAGGATATTTTAGAATATTTACATAAGAAAAAAAACCGAAGGCAGTATCAGGTGTGTCTCTGAATTTAGTACCTAATTTAAAATAATATATTAGGGGCTGGAGAGATGGCTCTACTGTTAAGAGCACTTGCTGCTCAAACATGAGGGCCTGAATCCAGATCCCAGCACCCAGGTCCAGAGGTTCACAAATGCCTGTAACAAGCCCCCAAGGGCTCCAACACCCTCTTCAAGCCTCCAAAGGCAACCCTGAACACATGTTAGCATAAACTTAAACAAGCACACATTTAATTAAAATTAGGGTACAGAGGGCTACTGAAGAGCTCCTACCCTCCACCACTAGATGAAGGAAAGGCAGCCCAGATGAAACAAAGGATCCCAGAGAGTCTAAAAGATCCCAGAATTCTCATAACTGGTGTGAACGTTGAGCCACTGACTTCTTCCTCTGAATTAAAGCATCAGAAAAAAAGGTAGGCTCCCTCTCACCCTGGTCTGTGAAGCAAACCTCAGCCCTATTGCTTTCCCTGAGAGCACCTATTTACCCAAAGCAGTTCAGAGATTACCTCCTCTGGAAGTTTTTCTGGCTCAAATGGGATTAAGGGCTCCACCCTCTGGAATTCAAAGGAAAATGTCTAGCAGCGGTGGCAGTTGGGGTGGGGGATTTGATTGCTTTCAGCTTCTCCTAAAGCCAAAGCAGAGTTGGACGCTCAGGACTGGCCACTGCTCTATAAATTCAATTAAAGTATACGTGAGGGAAGAGTGAATAGATAATAGGTTACTTTCCCTGCTTCTATACTTACTTCACACATGATTTTGTAAAGAATGTGAAGTTTGTCTTTCCATTAGCAAACGATCTTGGGATGAAAAACCATAAGCAATACAAATGTGTTTTGCTTATGGTTTTATGCTTATGGTTTTATGTGTGGTGGTGTTTGATGACAACGTAGATTTTGTTCTTTCAAAAGAGCTCAATTATGCCGACGTGTCTTCAATAAAGGAAAACGTTGGTTTTTAAAGTAACTGGGTGAAAATAGGCTGGGCAGTTTGTTTTACTTTATAGTAGTACCTAACTCCTTAAACCGCCCAATAAATGTTTGGGGTTTGTTTTGTTTTGAGGCAGGGTTTATCTATGTAGCCCTGGCCGGCCTAGTATTGCTCTGTGGACCAGATTGGCCTCGAACTCAGAGAGATCCACCTGTCCTTGCCTTTGGAGTGCTGAAATTAAAAGCCCGGGACACCACGGTACGGTTGATTTTGTTTATTTAAGTGAGCTTATTAAATAATGGCGTTCTTTAATCTAAAACAATAGAAATATTTACCTGAGCCCCAAGAGAGAGGGAAAAAAATACGAGCAAATGGGAAGAGAACAGGATAGACCGAGTCCAAATACTCTTCTCCTCTCCCCCCACCATTTGTTCTGAGTTTTCTAAGCGGTCCATGGAGATCTCATTTCCACAGCAGCATTTCGACTCTGCGCCCGAATCTGCACCAGTCTCTGTGCTGAGGTCCCGCACGACCGGCAGGAACTGGGAACGCTGGTGGAATAAGCGCAGATCCCGCCACGTGAGACTACTTCCTCGCCACAACTGCGCAGGCGCGGACGCCTGTCCCTTCCGACAGACCCGGACCTAAGGAGATCGGAACCTGGCTCCCAGGGCGTGGGAGCGGCGGAAGAGAATAGCTGAGTACCACCCTCCGTAAGGCCAAGCGGATAGGCGGAAGTGAAGGGCTGACTGAGCTGGGGGAACTTTGTCTGGAGGGCACTTTCCTGTTCTTGACTACCCCCCGCCGGAGCGGCTCGGCTCCGGGATTCAAGATGGAGTCGTTGAGTCGAGCTGGGCAAGAGATGAGTCTGGCGGCCTTGAAGCAACACGACCCCTATATCACCAGCATCGCAGACCTCACGGGCCAGGTCGCTCTGTACACTTTCTGCCCAAAAGCCAACCAGTGGGTGAGTGAGGCCTAGCCGCGGACGATGCCAGCCTGGCCGCTGCCGCCTCTTAAAGGGGCCGCGCAGGCAGTTTAGGATTGGGGGTGGGGGAGTGAAGCAGGAGACTAGGACCGCACAGGCGAGGCCAGTGCCAAAGGGGTATCGGGGTCACAGGGAATTGGAGGGAAGAAGTCGGCCAGAGACATAGCAGGGAAAATCAAATGGAGGGGAGGAATGAGGTCGGCTCTGGGGACTTGGGTAATTTACCTTCTTTACAGGTTGCTTTGGAAGGGTATGGGACAAGTTTTTTTTTATTATTATTATTTAAGGTGACTGAAAACCGGTGTTTGAGACTTTGAGAGGTATTAGATAAAGTACATGTACTTAATTACAAAGTTTACTCCTCTCCCTAAGTGAGATGATTTGACTTTGAAGCTTAAAATCAGTTTCGAGAGTTAGTCCTGCCAGAGTTTGGGGAAAGATTTCAAGGCATTTTGGGAAAGGGCTACTGCGGTAATAATTGGATACCTTGAAGACCTTTTGCAGGGAAGAGAGACCGGTGTTACTATCTTTGATGACTCACATCTGAGTACTTTTGAATTTTGTGAATGACGATGAAGTTGCAAAAAGTTAAAGTGCCTATGCACTAACACTGGTTAACTTCAGCTTAAAGCACCTTTAGTTGTTTACATGATTTCCCATTTTCTTGTGCTCGACCCTTCCTATTTATCTAGCTGTGAATGCTTCATGCTTTTAGCGGGTAACCATTGATTGGATAGGGTTCGTCGATGATTGGCTTTCACACTGCAACAAGTAATGAGGTCCTTAAACTACAAAACCGCTGAAGTATTCTAACTTTCATACAGTATGAGACTAATACATAGATGTAATTTTGTGAAAATTTAAACTATTTACCCATCCACCTGTCTTAAACAGTGCCTTAGTTTGAGGTATTTTACACCATTTTTCTTTGCTTAATCTATATATAAATTTGTAAGATAGGGGCTGTAGACAAACATTGAGAATTTGCAAGTAGCATTTATTACAAGTTACATACTTGTAGTTTTCCACTTGAGGATTTTAAACATGGAGTAAAAATAAAATTGAAAACTAAGCCGCTTTTTGCTTACTTGGGTCTTGATACAGAGTGGGTTCACTATCATATTTTCTCTTGTTTCATGGTGAGTTGTAATTTTGCCCACTGTCTTTTGGGAGACACGCTTACTTTTACTCTGAGACCACTGGCTGCTGTTTTCTTCTAATGAGTGCATTTTTAAAGGCAAAAAAAAAAAAAAAAAAAAAAAAAAAAGGCCTCAAAAAGGAAAAGCTCCATCGTGACATAGAAGACATGTACACAAAACAGAATTTTTTTCTTATTTTTAATTTCTTATCACAACAAATTGTTTGATATAACTAACATTAAATTTTGATAATTTTTGGTTATATTTAAAATATCAAGATTCAGTGTAGGCCATTGTGGTGATAAATTGTATATTTAATAAAATTAGTCTGGAATATCAGAGGACAGAATCATCCACAACCAAGCCAGGAATGTCAGGGAGTGGTTGCATGCCTGACTGAGATCTGTCTGGATCTCTGTGAGTTCAAGGCCAAACAGCCTGGCAGTGGTGGCACACACCATTAGTCCCAGCACTTGGAAGGCAGAGAGGCAGGAGGATTTCTGTGAGTTCAAGGCCAGCATGGTCTACAAAGCAAGTTCCAGGACAGTCAGAGCTACACCAAAAAAAAAAAAAAAGGCTGGAGAGGTGGATCTGTCCTCTGATATTCCAGACTATTTTTTATTAAATATACAATATATCACTGCAGGCTATGAACTACAGACTGATAGGATTATTTGATTTGGAGTGGGAAAAAAAGAGAAAGCCTATTCCTAAGCCTGGCTGTACTCTTGTTGAAACAAATGAAAGAATACTGATGGGTTGTATTTTCTTGTGCAGAAGATCAAACCCAGGGCTTCACGATGCTGTCTATGCTAGCACTGTACCTCTATCACGGGCTATATACCCAGCCCAGTTTATAATTTCTTAATCAATTTTCAGATGTCTTATTTTAACAATCTACCAGAATTGTCAGAGAATGATCCATAATTCTTAACCGAGTTTTAAAAATAATAAATTATGTTTGGTAGTAGTCCTCAACTGACCACAAAATTTGTTACTACTGAAAATAATCCTAAATTCTCTAGAGATGAAACAAAGTATCTTATAAGGAAATTTCTCAGGGTTAGGGATTTGGCTCAGTGGTGTACAGCTGTGCATCATTAGCCCCAGGCCTGAGGTCAGCTCTGTATCAGTTTACTTCCTTTTTCTGTTAACTTTGATAGACTGTTAAAGTTTGGTGGTGGTTTTGGTTTTTAAGTTGTAACACAAAATACCTGGACTCTAAGATTCCTAACTGAAAGGTTTTAGCTTTTGCAAAATTTAAGCTAGGGCTGGAAAGATGGCTCAGTGGTAGCTAAGAGCATTTGCTGCTCTTCTAGAGGACCTGGGTTTAATTCTCAGCACCCACATGGTGGCTCATATCCATCTGTGACTTCAGTCCTAAGGGATCCAATGCCCTCTTCTGTCCTCTGTTAGTCAGTTCCAGGCACTTATATGGTGCCCAGACATAAGCGTTGGCAAAACATTCATGAACATATTTTAATTTTTTTAAAAAGCTAATACATAAAAGCAAAGTAAAACTAATTTAATGTTCCTTACTGGTTAAAATAGGAAAATGCTACAGATGTAGACATGTTAAAGATTGGATGTAGTAGGAGGTTTCTGTTCCGTACTTTCGGGCCTAACCTCAAGGTCTAGGCCCACAGACCTGCAGACCCACAGTCCCACAGAGACACACAGATTCTTTCAATAGTTTTTGGCTGATCAGCCTAAGGCTCAGGCATATTACTTGCTAGCTCTCTACCCTTCATCTAACCCATGCCTCTTGTTCAGCCATGTGGCTCGGTACCTTTTCTTAGAGCAGCATAGTTGTCCTCTGCTTCTTTCGGCTTCTCTCTGGGGTTCTGCTCTGTGCTTCCTGTTCTCAGAGTTTTTAGTCTGGTAGCCCCGCCCACACTTCCTGCCTGCCTTTGGCCAATCAGCGCTTTTTATTAAACCAGTGGGTGGGACAATTATTTACCATGAAATAACACAGTACCCCTACAATTGGATGTTGCATACACTTACATAAACACCTATAGAGTTGAATGGGTACACAATTTGTGAAGAACCTGAGGTACCCAGGTAAAAAGCTGGATATAGTAGCTTGCTCTTACATTCTAACAGTGGGGAAGTGGAGGCAGGTGGTTCTCTGGGGCTCTAGCTTAATTGTCCAGCTTCTGGCCAGTGAGAGACTCTGACTCAAGAGAACAAAGTGGACAGCTCCTGAGGAATGACACCTGAGGGTGACCGCTGACCTCTACACAAACACCTGCATTCATTCTCTCTTTTTCCCTGGATGGCTTTCACAATAAATAAAACAAGTTGGCCTTAAAGCATGTCTTCACAGAAATTATTAGGCATTGAATTATTAGTGGAAAACTAACAGAATTATTCTATATTGCAGGAGAAGACTGATATAGAAGGGACCCTATTTGTATATCGAAGGTAAGTTTTTAAGTATGTTTCTATTTTTTGGGAATGGTGAGCAACGTTGTGTAACATGGTTCATTTCTATTGTGTATTTGTCTTTGGAACCTTCCTCTTTGTTTCCATTCATTATGTAGTTTCTAATAGAAACTGGGTTATTCAGAATTGTACATATTTTTCTTTAAGCTTCTGAAAATCCTTTAAATTGTTAATTTGCAATGGTTTACAATATTACCTTGTTTGTCAACACAGAGGCCTAAAGGACAGACCACAGGATATTGACAGTCATGGGACACTTGTCTTCCTTGATACCTATAGTCTTGTTCTTAGAGGCAGGTCTCTCCCTTGTTTTCTAGAACTTAGAGTGGTGGCAGCAGGATTATTGATGTCTGGGTCTTTTTATATTGTGTTAGGTTGAGGAGTGTTCAGTGCATTGTGTGTTGACTCTCCCTGGTAAGGAAACTAAGCGCATTCTTACTGTGGAAGTCAAGTCTAGCTCTGGAAAAAGCATACAAAAAACTGTTAATGTAAGAAAGATTATTGCTGCTATGAGTGGCAGTCATAGCATACTTGTACTGTATTTAAAAATAATAATAATGATATTTCTTCCAGCACTCAAACACACACACCTAATTTGAGTGTGTGCACGCGTGTGTTACAGACTTATATCTATCTTGGTATATATGTATGGGAGAAAAAGGCAAGGATCCTCACTTGCAGGGAGCTTACATTCTAGTGGTGGGAAAGAGATGGTAAATAGAGTATCAAGGTGAGAAGGTAATGTTGGAGCAAATGCTTGCTGGAGATAAGGTGTGCTGGTTTGGGGGCAGTAGTTCATCAGAACTCTTTGGTGGAATGTACCTGCAGATAATGACAGGGAGTCAGAGTGGCGGAAGCAGAAAAGAAATATAGGAGGCAAAGTGGGGGTGAGAATGTTGATGACTTCAACTTTTATGCTGAGGAATTGAATCCTTATAAACACTTAGGAGCAAAGAGGGAAATGGTCTGAATTTTTTTTTTTTTTTTTTAAGAGTTGAGGCCTAAATCCAAGACTTTGTTCATCTTAGGCAAACACTCTGCCACTGAATTATATCCCCAGCCATGTATTTTTGTTTATGGTTTCAAATACTAATATAATAGTGTCGTGTGATATGGTAATGTAGGCTTTTTTTTTTTTTAAGTGAAAATAAAGTAGTGGATAACAATTCTACAGATTAAAAGCAATATGTGTTCCCTTTTTTTTTTAAATCTAAGGTCTGCTTCGCCTTACCATGGTTTTACCATTGTCAACAGACTGAACATGCACAATTTGGTTGAACCAGTGAATAAAGATTTGGAATTTCAGCTCCATGAACCATTTCTTCTGTATAGAAATGCAAGCTGTGAGTATATCTGTTTACATTTAACAGAGGGACTTTAGTTTCAGGACATTGGATTTTGAAGTTTCAAATTATACAAAATATGTTCTACACTTTAATTATAAATGTGTATCTTGGTAAAAGAAGAAATTCTTCTAAATTTATCTATGTATATGACTGTGTATTTATGAGTGTACATACACCATAGCTCATGTGTGGACGTCAACTAACTTAGGTTATTACTCTCTAGCCCAGTTGTTAGCATTATATTTGTTTCTGTTATGAAAATTTTAGACCTTTATTTTTATTGTAGTGTTGATTCTCATCAGTTCATATCCCTGAGCAGCAAAACTTAGTCAGGAGTCATAAAATGAGAGAGATACTCAGGCCTTCCATAGAGAGGGTGGTTTGCCATGGATGATGGCACTTCTCAACCTACTGGTTTAATGGAGTATCTAGTAGAAAAAAATGCTGTGTCCAAAGCTGTTGTGCTTAAATGTTAGTGACTTGTGTAGGACACACAGGTAGTTTGGTCAACTAAGACTCAAAGGTGCATGTCATACAATTAGTTGGAGAGTTCCTAGTACGAAGTCTTTTCAAGTGTTTTTATAGGTTCTAATAGTGACTAAAGTTCGGTCCACAAAGCTCAGAGTAGCCTTTCAATAGATGTTCCTCACCTCACAGTGGACTGACTTGCTCACAAATCTATCATAAATTGGAAGTTTGTTAATATACTTAAGCTACAAAATATCCTAGCTCAGTAACGTAGTGTGCTGTAGACTTGATTAGTGTTGCCCTGTGATCCTACGGGAATGGACCTGTGGCTGGCTGTTGTTCTACAGCACTGCAGTAGAGTCAGTCTCCTGTTATTCCTACTCTAAGGAAGTGTACTGTCCAAAATACAGTGTTCTGCTCAGTCCATGCTACTTTACAACATTTTGTAAGCAAAAAAAATCTTAAGTCAGATTGTAAGTATGGGACCATCTGTTCAAAAAGGTATGCCTAAGTGGCAAGGGTATTGCTCAATGGTAGCTGAATCCTTAGCATTCGTAGGCTTTGGGTTTGATCTCCAACAATACAGACAGACAATGAACAGTGGGTTTGGGTTCTTTCTGGTAGTTCAGCATGGGCATTAGAAGTGGGATTGAGGACAGAGGGGCAGTTACTTGTCTGACCCGTAAGACATCAAAACAGTGATTTAGAAAGCTGAAAGCCCTGAATTCTTTCATGCCCACTTTTTAAGTATCTAAGCAAAATAAGATCTGTCTCTTGATTTTTATTTTTATTTTTTTAGTAAATTATTTCTTATTTCTCGGGTTATTAAATTCTCTCAGATTTTAAATCCTGCATACATATTAAGACATTTTTTGAGCTAGAAATGGTAATATACACTCATAATCCCAGCATTTGCTGGGCAGCCTGTGCAATAAGATCATATCTCAAGGAGTCAAACAGAAATGGCCTGTTATTTAATACCTATGAGTTTAGGATTTATATGAACTAGTAAGAAAGAGTAAGATGTTACAAATGGCTGTTTTGTGTTAAATTTCCATTGTGGAAAAATTCTTCAAAAGAACAGTTTCTAATTTTTAAGATAAAATCAGATAAATTCTGCTTTTTACTGTTTTGACAATTCTGTATTGCTCTTCCTAGTCATTGGGGAAAAACAAGAAACTTATCCACCTGATTACCAGTAACATAAACCTAAGTCCTTCACAGTTAAAGTTGTTTAAAACTGACTGAGACTGGGCATGCTGGAGATGGAGCACATCCTTGTTTCTAGCATTTGGGAGACAGGCAGGTGGATCTGTGTGTTCAAGGTCAGTCTGGTCCATACAAGCCAGCCAAGACTACATAATTAAACCTGTTTTTAAAGCCAAACAAGCAAACCAAAAATCAAATAGAGCCTAACCTACCAGAGTTTGGGTTATTTGGAAGTGATTCTCTAGTACTTGTGCAGAACAAATAAAGGCAGATTTATAAGCAAACAAGCTATCATCTGGCTGGGTGTGTAAAAACAATTGCAGCTGTCTAGACTGGAGTCAACATCAAAGTGACAGTGTGAGTTTTGTCTGTGGTTTTATCTTGTCTTTGTGTTTTAGAAAACTTGTAAAATAGTACAGAAACAAACTTTTCCTTACTTGAACAGGAAACTCATTTATCCAGGTCATCCCCTCAGGGTGACATTTAAGGGAGAAGCTTCGTCAGAGGTGGTGGGCAGTGTTTCTCAACTTTTCTAATACTGTGACCTTTGATATATAGTTCCTCATGCTGTGGTGACGCTCGGCCATAGGATTATTTTCATTGCTACTTGATAACTGGAACTTTGCTACTGTTATAAGTCATACGGTTAATATCTGATATTTCCAGTGGTCTTAAGGACCTCTGTGAAACGGTTATTCACTTCCCAGGGGAGTCTTGACCCACAGGTTGAGAACTGCTGGCATAGAGTGATGTGAGGTCTTAGGACTCTTTTGGGTGTAAGATTGTCTAAGGAGTCTCAAACATAGAACATACCTCTGTCAGGTCAGGGATTTGTCCATTAAATAAATGTTCAGGTCTGATTCTGCATATCGGTAATTATGCCTGACCCTGCAGCTGTTCCTTTCTCACTGTCCCATGGGGTGCCACCAAGATACCTGGCCCACTTAACTCAAATATACTCTCATAATCAGCTTTTTCTCAAGCAGGTACAGTTTTACTGTAAGTGATGGCAACAAACATTAAATTGTAACTCTTTCCAACTCTAAACTGTTTTGTTTTAGTTTATTTTTTAGCTTTTTTTTTAATACAAAAAAATTGCTCTTCTACTTCCCTCCCAAGAGAAACCTTAGAGAAGATACTTTCATTGCAATCAGTGGTTCTTATGAATCTTTGAGAAACACTGAATTTTCATTCTAAGAACCTTTTGGTAGCTACACAAGAATTTTTTTGAGTCATTGAGGAATTAAGGGGTTGCAGATTCTGTAGTTGATGAACAGTGATAATGTTCCTGTGTCCTCTTTGATTCCCATCTTAAAAGATGAACGGACAGAATTCTCAGATGTTCAGTAACTTGTTCAGGAGTTATGAAGCTAATAGAGATGTAGAGACTAACACCGCTGCTCTTCAAAGCCACTGTCCTTTACCACTGCAACAATAAGAATGAGCTTCAGTCTAGAGCTGTGCTACCTGCTAGAGCTCTGCAATGACAGAGGCTTCTGGACTAGCACTAACATTGACCACTCGCCATGTGACTGAGCACCAGGGTGTGGCTAAGATATATAAGGA
The DNA here is from genome assembly GCA_033318265.1 of Phyllotis vaccarum. Classification (NCBI taxonomy): domain Eukaryota; kingdom Metazoa; phylum Chordata; class Mammalia; order Rodentia; family Cricetidae; genus Phyllotis; species Phyllotis vaccarum. Next base: position 116,759,972 of record JARWLC010000009.1, on the reverse strand, counting down.
ATGAGGCTTTTAATCTGCTTAACCCATTTCAATTTGTCTACTGAACAGTGTAAAGCATGAATGTATACTCCAGCATACCATTTATTGTGTTCTATTTAAATAGACATATGCTTAGGAGGTATTTATACCTCCCATCTAGTCATTCTGTTCTGAAATTTGTTGATGACCTCTGCATTCAAAAGCTGCAGAATAAATCCCTAAGAAAGGCTTTACCATGTAGTACTTTCTTAGAGTGGAGTTTGATTTGCAGACAGTTCTCAGCCTTGCCATCGTACTCTGTGTCTTTGTACGAATCACTTAGATTTGTTGTTGAGTGTTGGATTGTAACCCCATCTTAGACTAAAGCCAGATGATCTTATTAATGAAACAACTGTAAATACTTAAGCATTACCAGGATTCCCTTGTACCAGGCCTTAGTGTTTTCTTTATCACTTCTCTCAGGAACCTCTAGGAAGCTGCTTGTCAGGAAGTTCTCTCCACTTCCCGTCTTCCTGCTTGTTATAGAGCTGGTGCTCAAAGCAGCCTTGCACATGCTAGGCAAGTGCTCTTCCCTGGGACTAAACCATCAATTTTCTTTGTTTCTAATACTTTAGATACAGACAGCTTGAGATATATTTTGGAGAGAAAAGATACATATGTTAAAATTAAGTCTTCAAGACTTATTTTTATTTAAGTAGTTAGGTGTTAGCTGAACCTAGGGATTTGTACTTTGTAGAGTGGGGGGTATACTGAGATGCATCCCCTGCTCCCAGCTTTTTGTTGGTTGTTATTATTGTTTGGAACAGTGTCTTTCGTAGCCCAGGATAGTCTTCAACTCACTGTATGGTCTTAAACTGGTGATTCTCTACTGGAATTATAGGTATGTCCATATTTCCAAACCTTTATTTTTAATACTCAGTAGAAACACTTCTGACAAGTAGGCCATGGTGTTACAAAGTTCTTTTCCTATATGAAACATCACATACATACAATACATAGCAGAACCAAAGAGGGAGTAGAGGACCTTTCCATAAACCAATACCAAGTGAAAATTGATAGTTTAAATGAGAGACCTGTGAGCTTACCGCTTGCTGCCAGCTATTATTCAGTACTTGGGATGGAAAGTCTCCTAAGTTAAGGATGCTATTATTTTGTGTAGTAGAATGAGGAGACAAGATTTCACAGATTTGCAAAGTTAGAGCTGAGGCACACATACCAACATCTAGCAGATCTGATGCTCTGTGCATATCAGTTAATTGAAAAGATATTTGTCAGCCTAGTGAGATGACAGTAAGTTTTTTGAAGGCTGAGTTACAGGTTCGATAGGAAATGTCTTCCTAGAAGTTGTAACCATGGGCCTTTCATCATATAAATTCTTGGTTTGAGTTAAACTGCTAGGTGTACAGTCTTTCTCAGAAAAAAGTTAACATAAAATTCATCATCATCCAGTAAGTGTTCAAAATTACTCAGCAGAACCAACTTTAAGACTCTTCAATATGCCTGTAACCCAGGTAGCCCACAAATGTCACATAAGCCCTGTGATCCAAAGTTACTGATGTGTAAGAAGATAATTCACAGTGAGTAGTGAGAGGTACTATACCACAGATATTAGACAGCCCTTCCCCAAAATTTCAGTTAATAGAATAACCGTTGGAGAGCTTAATGGGTAGACCTAGCAAATATGGATTACAAGTCAAAAAGAAGAAATAACTATAGGATCAAATGCTATTAAAAATTACAAGTAGACTTGAAAAGCAACCAAGTAGAACTTATATAAGTTAAAATTTTAGTTACTAAACGCTACCTGGATTCAACAAATTATTAGCAGCAGCTTTAAACACACACAGGTAAACTAGAAAGATTAGCTGAGGAAATTGAGAACGAATCCTCAAAAGGGGAAAAGGAACAAAAGTAAAACAATTATAAAGTCTAACATGATGGATAAAGATGTTAAAGTTGATTTAGAGGGGGCAATATTTGAAGAAATTGCAATAGAGAACTTTTTAGACTCTGTAAAAGATATGTCTTAGGTTTAGATGTTAGGATAGGCACACGCACATGGGAATAAATGCTTATCTTGCTGCATTGTGGCAGAGACAGAACCAAAGGTTGCTTGGTAAAGATTCAAAGGAGCTCTGAGGGCTGGGTGGAGCAACTAGCAGTGAGTATTTCAAGGGAGCGTAGACATTTTAGACAACAGCAGAGCATTTGTCTCTAGGAGACTCTGCCTGGAGAAATGTCAAAGCAGCTGGTGCTAGTGCTACTCAGTTTTTAGTTGTATTTCATTTTAATCACCAACCCTTAATTTCATTTCATTTAAACAGTAGCATAATTTCAAAGGTACAGTTTAGAAAAACAAAATTGAACACAGAAGAAATGAGTTAAGAAACAATGGTGGAGAAAAAAGGGGAAAATAAAAAATCTCTTTAAGAAAGAATGGTGAGCAAAGGCAAAGAGTCAGATCAGCATAGGCAATGGCTATATACAACAATGAAATGCTACTTCTAATAGAGTATTAGACAAAGCAGAGCTGAACTTCCGAGTGTAGCTCAGGGTAGAGCTTCTCTTTATTGCTTAACGTGCTCAGAGTCTGAAGCACACACAGAAAAGCTGAAGCAAAGGCTTTGAGAACGCTATCATAAGACAGGAGTTTTTTCACATTGAAAGCATGCCAAAATTGAAACAAGAATAGTTAGCCAGGCATCGTGGCTCACACTGATAGTCCCAGGACTTCTGGAGGCTCAGGCAGAGTGATTGCTACGGCTGCCTGAGCTGCAAGATGAAACCCTATTTCAAAAGGGAAGAAGGAAGTGGAGTGTGGTGGCACACACCTTTGATCCCAGCACTCGAGACAGAGGCAGGTGGAGCTCTATGAGTTTGAGGCCAGCCAGGTCTACAGAACCATTTCCAGAACTGCCAGGGCTACAAAGAAACCTTGTCTTGAAAAACCACAAAATAAAAAAGTAAAATAAAAATAGAGGGAAGAATGAGAGAGGAGATGGAAGGAGAGAGGAAAGAAAAAGATTAGTTGTGAACTTTTGAATGAGATTATGACTGGTTTGTTGTGAGACCAAGGGAATAGCTCAGTGGTAAAGCAGTTACCTAGCATGCACAGTTTATTTCTTAGTATCACAAAAGTAAAGATCCAGGATAACCACAGCAGTTATCCTGTCAAGCTAGAAAAGGAGAAAAAATAAATAGAAACTCCAAGATAAAATGGCAGAATAAGTAAATTAATAATTAGATGAATTTGGAATTGTCGTGTGTTGTTGAAAATGGTGGGTAGAAATGAGCTGTATCAGGCAAATTTTGACCAAGAAAGGTTGGGGTAACTTAATATGTAACTGACAATATATATATCAGTAGAGATACAAATATGAACAATATTTAACTAGTCTGTACCGAGTACAAATATGAACAATATTTAACTAGTCTGTACCGAGTATATATGAAAGTTATAAACTGAATGCTAAAAACCCATAATTGCAGGTTTCTGTAAAGTTATGGTTATCCAGGACAAGAGTTAGGAAAGAATAAAGGAGATGTGAGTAAAATTAGAAGAAAATAAAATTAGGAGCAGAAATTAATTGCTGAAAGCAGAAGCTGCGTCGCACAGGTAAACTCACAGAACCTCCTCTGTGGTGAAATGACTGGCCTGTCAACAGTAAAACAACCAGCAGAGGTACAGGGGGGCATGCAGGAAGATGAGGCTGAAGCAAGCAGTGAATTAGGGGGGTATGCTAGAGATGTCCTCAGGCCTCAACAGATCTAAGTGGACCCAAACAGCACAGCAAATGGTCCAACAACTTAAAATCTTCCTCATCACATATAAAGAAATTTCCAGAGGCCTGTTCTGTCTGGTAGTGATGCTGGACAGTTGCCTTTGTAGACCAGACTCTGAAAAGGCAGATTGGGATCACATACATTTCTGCTCTGTCCCCACAGGACCCTTGTCTGCTTAGGCTCTGCTTCTGTGCTGAGGAATTGATGCCTCAGTATTTCTCCTAGGTCATGTTTTCCCCCATTGATTGCTAATTCTGTGGATACCATTGAGTTACAGTGATAACCTGGAATCAGTCTTTTGATGCATATTAGCTATCACTTAATGATGAAATACCACCAAAAATATAGTGTAAGATTACATCCTGAGCAACAGTAGTGACAAAAAAAGAAGGAACAACTTTTTTTCTTACAGCTAGACTATTTGTAATAACCCAGTTAACTGCAGATACTAAGTTTATGACGTCTTCGAGCTTTGTAGAACCAATTCTGGCATTCAGTCATTTTCTTTTATACAAACTGTCTTTTGATTTCCTCTGACAAGAACTATCTTAAACTGTTTTTTACTTTGTATTTAACTAACAAAGATGATTATTTAACTCAGATAATGCCAACTCAGTGATATTAGATATGTCATCTGCCTAGCACCTTACCAGATGCCATGCCATATAAATTATATAAATTTTAAACATATATATGTATGTGTGTGTGTGTGTATATATATATATATGTGTGTGTATATATATATATGTGTGTGTGTGTGTATATATATATACATATTATCCTTAAGTTCTCTTTATTTTCTTGGGGAACTGTAAGTAAAACTTTGTGAAATGTATTCGAGTTTTCAGTGACTTGTCTTCCTCAAAAGAGTTTAGATTTTTAGTGAAGTCAGCAATGGCAGCTCTTGCCTATAATTCCCAGCATTCTGAGACTAAGACAGAAGGATTCACCGAGGCTGAAGCTAACCTGAATTCCATAGCAAGTATCAGGCCAGCAAGGACTGTGTAGCAAAATCATCTGCAGTCATACACATGCACACACACCACCACCACCACTACTACTCCCCAAGCTGTACGTGTTCAGTTCTTAAACAGCTATAGGGAAGAGTGGCAAAAACTGATTACTTACGGTCTGTAATTTCAAAGAGTTACCAATTGTAGATTTGAAAGATTAACCTTTTGGTGCTGAAAATCTGATATGTCAGGTATGATGATATTTTGCATGTTTTTCTTAGCAAGTTTCAATTATGTACTCATTAACTAGAAAAAATATATATTACCGATTTTTCTCTTCTTAGTCCTAGCCTTATCCTGAACTGGTGGAAGTGAGGAAGGTAGTTTTAACCAAAAGAAGAGAGATTGTTTTATGCAGTTCATTAGACTTACAGTTTTTACTGGAAGGAATTATCTAAAGGAAGAGAACCTTTCAGCTTTTCCCCACACACCACCTGAAGGTGGCCTCCCTCTGAAGCCACTTCCCTTATTTTAAGATGTTTTCTATAATCCCAGTTGAACAAAGTCCTCTGGTTTTTCAAGAACATCTGAACGTGTCCTGATTTTCCTCTTACCTGACACTTTCTAAGCAGTAACAGATCTGGTTTGTATAAAGCAGTATGAATAATCATATTTAGATAAAACCCTCTCTGAAATTTTTCCAGAGAGTCTTAATGACATACATACTCTTTGGCCTTCCCAACAGCAGTCAATCGCCTACAAACAGAGCCGGTAGTACAGACATTAACTCACCTGAGAAGGCCTGGGAGAGGTCCTCCTTGATCCCCACTTCACTCACAACTTTGCCTTTATACCGGACATCAGTCTCTTGGGAAAGAGCGTTTTTAATTAAAATTAGATCACTGGAAAATGTCGGAAGGCTCATTTCCATAGTGTTGAAAATACAGCTGCCAAGTGGAAAGTTTTAGAGAAGAAATGCTGGAACGCTGCTGTTCCTGTCTTTCTCCGTGTCCTTTCTCAGTTCAAGGGCAAGGCAGAGCAGTAGAGCCGGTGGGTGCTCTTGGCATTTGGAACAGATCTTCTGATTTAAAGCACAGTGCAAGAAGTTTCCTCGCAAGATGAGTTTATAATTTATCAAGTCAAAAAATGTGAGTTCTACCTCCAGACTGAAAAAGGAATTCATAAACAATTAAAAAAAAAAAATCCAGCAGTTTGTTCTGTGTGATCTAGCAGCTCAGCACACTGCTGCTTGCAGCCTGAGGAAAGGCAGGTGGTCTCCACCAGCTGCTGCCCTGAGGTTGCTCTGATTCTGTAATCAGAAGCAAGAAAGGACCATTAGCCTGGCCTCCAGGACCAAGATAAGGAAAGGCTCCTCACTCTTGCCACAAGTGTAGATTAAAGAGGTAAAAGCCCAAGAGAACATAGAGAACTCAGACTGGGAGCTGACCGAGGCTGTGCGGTCAGACATGGGAAATCTCTACTGCTGTCTCAGGGCTGCTACCAAACACCCTCTCGGTAATATTTTGAATCCTCAGCACTTTAGAATGTTCAAAAAGCAATATTTATATCATGGCTCACTAATTACTGGCTTTTTTTATCGTAAAGCAACTACTTTTGTCTTTGTGTTCCAGTGTTATCTTGGTTGTAAGTTAGGTAATTATATTGTTTCGTAAATACTTTGAATTTTTTTCTTTTGGAAGTCACAAAGTATAGTCACATATCTAGACAAGCATATGTCAACATGGAGTATATAGTTTTAATGTTGTGTTTACATAATGAAATTTGTCACCACTATAAGATCTGAAACTCAGGTTGCCACTGGCCCAAGAACTAAAGACTTGTGGAGCAGGCTGCATAAACCTTAAGACTGAGCCCTGCAGCTTCTATGCCCTGGGGGTCTATGCAGATCTCAGGTTAAAAAAAAAAAAAAAAAGTCACTATTTCCAGGGATGACCAGCTTTGTCTTTTTAGTTAAACATAGGATAAGCATTTGCTACCAACATACAAAATTATATATTTGATTCTTAAGCACATACACCCCTGGATTTGTTGTTATTTTAAGGTAGAGACTTACCTTGAAATCTCTGAGTAACCAAGGATGACTTTGAGTTAGTGATCTGCTTGAACCTCTCAAGTGCTAGAATACCAGGCATATATTACCATGCCCTGTTTGTGCAATATTGGAAATGAAGCCCAGGGTTGTGTGCATGCTAGGCAAGCACTCTACCAGCTAAGCTACTGGCAGGTCCCCACACACCTGGTTTTATATGATCACGTAGTACATCACTGCAAATACTGATCCCAGCCAAAGTTCTGGGAAGGATGTGCCCATTGCTAGTCATACAACAGATCTCTCATATCCTATAGGCACTTGTGCTTGTACCCTTAAGTTGGATGATCTAAGTAGAGTATGAGACAGTGTGTAGAAAAAGCAGTCAAGGGGAAAAAAGAAAGGTTTGTGTTTTCAACTATAATCAAACCTGTATCCCAGTGTTCTAACTTGGATTCCTGGAGATCTAAAAACAAGAATTCAGACCTATAAATGCCAAGATGCCACTCTATCTTTTCCATCGAATTTGTTAAAATAGTAGATTGGTGGTACATAGAGCGATGGACATGCCCAGCATTGTGTCACACCCATAAATCACACATAGCATGTGTTTGGAAGCCCTGCCTCAGGTGCTGAGCACTGTGCTAATGGTGGCCATAGTCCTCTATCAAGTGAAAACCCTGTGATTCTCTCTCTATTTGAAGTTGCCCTTCATTTAAGAATAAAAATTGGATAAATGGAGGCTAGGTGAAGATGGTATTTTTAATCCCAGCACTTGGTGGGGGTGGGGGGGTGGCAGCAGGTGGATCTTTGAGTTTGAGGACACCCTGCTCTATAGAACAAGTCTCAAGACAGCCAGGGCAGTTACACACAGAAACCCTGTCTCACAGTGGGAGAAGAAACTTTGATAAACGGTTGATAAATGGGAACATCAGTCATAGTACTCATGAATTTTTTTTTCCCAAATTCAGTGACCATTTCACTGGCCTGAAATCCACTTTGAGATCACATCACTTCCACAGTATTTAATTCTAGAAGGCAACCCTTTTAAAATAAGCTGAGAAACTTGCAGAGTGACATTTTTAAGTTACAAGGTCCAAATCTTCTACCCAGTGATGAGTAAATAGATAATCCCATTTAAATTTTCGGATTGGCCTCTTCCCCACCATATTAGTGTGCATTGTTGTTCTGGGGTGACTGCTCTTTAGACTGAAGGGGTAAGCCACTGCATCACCATTGCCGGCTCTCCTTGCAGATCTTCTTGTCTCCCTATGTGTTGCAGTCTGCCAAGTATCTTCTGTTAGAATCAAAGGCCAGTCTGTACTGGGCTGGCATGCTTAGTCCTCTCGTAAAGGAAATGATCTATCAGTGTAAAGATATTTGTTTTCTTACTAACTGGAGCAGACTGTTTTTCATATAGCTGCAGTATTCCATTTCTGGTTATTAAATTGTATTTGACTATATTGAAAGCCCATTTTCTTGTTTTTGCTTCCTCTTATAGGAAATCTTCATACCTGTCTTAGTTATATATGTGTGTGTGACTATGAGTTTATATGTATCGTGTATTTATACATGTTCCCTCCAGAAGTCAGAGTCTGTTAGAACCCCTGGAACTAGAGTTACAGGCAGGTGGCAGATCTTAGGGACTGGATTCAGACCCTCTTCAAGGATCACAGTCATCTCCAGCCCTCCTCCAGTTCCTTAGAGCTGCTTCCACTTCCGCTTGGTTTGCTTTTGTTTTCACTTACTAGGAATTGAACTCAGGCTCTCTCTCCCTCTCCCCCTCCCTTCTGCTAGGCAGGTGCTCTACCACTGAGCCAGAAATGTATGGCTCTTTTATTTTCTTAATTAATTGTTGTTGTTTATTGTGTGCCTCTGAGAGAGAGAGACTCAGGTATGTGATGCCATGTGGGTAATATGGCAGTTAGAGGACATCTTGCAGGGAATCGACTGGGGTTAGGTCATCGGGACAAGTTCTCTTACCTATTGAGCCGTCTTCAGCCCCCAGAAGAGCCATCACTACTGCCAGAAGCCCTCCTTTTTCACCTGGCTCTGTGCTAAGAATCAGTCTCCTCAGATCCTTTTAGAAAGTAGGACAGATAGAAGTGATAAGTGAATCAAAAGGTAAAAAAAAATGAAAATGGATTGCATTAGCTCTAGAACTCTTCAAGGCTTTGGCAAAGCCCCCAAATTAATCTTGCCTGTACCATATTCAGCTTAAATAGTGCTGCATAAAATATAATATCAAATTATAATAAGTAGCTTGGTCCTCACACAGGGCTCTTTTGAGAAATACATTTCCCCATCAGCTTTAAGTTTTTCTTAATTTTAGATAATTCAAATGCTTTTAACAGTTATTTTTTTCATTTTCCAAAGGAAAGGGCTCCGGTTGAAAAGCAGGAGAGAAACACCTGTTTGGAGTTATTTTGCCCCTTGATATTGTTCATGGAAGTACAACAGTGTTACATTATACTTCTACCATCTCTGTATCATTCCAATTTTGTATATGTGCTGCCGAAGCAAGCACAACTCCCTACCTTCTCAAGGGCTGCCATGATGTGTGACTGCCTTGGGACCGGCAGTCAAGATGAATGGCAGGTACCCCCAACTAGTTCCCTTTGATCTTAAGAAAAACCTTTTATGAAACAAGTACAAGTTATTATTTGCTGTGACAGAATAATACTACATTGCCAGAAGCCTGAGTCTTTTGTGGGACAGCTAGTGAGGGGAGATTATTTCAGGATGTCACAGCAACAGATTGTTGGCAGCATGTGTAGGACCTTTGAGTGTAGGTTCTCTTAAGAATGCTTAACTTGGGTTTAGAGACAAGGTCCTCTGTGGTCTTGCTTATCTAGCTGACTTATCTGTTTTTCCTCACTAGTGGCAGTGACAGGCTTAGTGGCAGCTCCCAGAGCTTTCTTGCCAGTTGCATGCACTGAGCTTTTGATATGTTGGCAGACAGCACTGATTCTTGGATGCGTCTCTGAACCTCTACAGGTCTGCTTCTGGCAGAATTGAGTGTGACTCTTATCCTTTGCCCATTAAGCTATCATTCTGGCCCCCTTATCTGTATTTCTTCTGCAAACATGCCTTTGAACGTGTTTGGTTCTTTTTTGGCAGTTTGTTTGATAATGGACAAGTGTAGAAGCAAATGTCTTATTTCTCAATTACATTGGATTTCTTGAAAGAGGAAGGGGTAATTTAAATGAAGATTTGCCTTAAGCTGGCAGCCCTGGTGAAATTGCTTTGGTTTTTTAATTTGAAATTCTAATAGTTTAGTTTGGAATTCCTGGCTCTTTTGCCCAGAAAGAGCTTTGTGCTATTCAGTGTACCTGGTGCATTGCATATTACAAGCACTTGTCAGCACTACATTTCAAGTGGCTGTGTCCAGATGTAGATTGTGTAGTATGTGAAAACCGTAATCTTCTGTATTTGGGCTTAGTGTTTTAGATGTTCTGAGCCAAGGTTGGAAAGAGGGATATATAAAGAAAAGTGATTGCCTGTAATTGCCATATATGGAATCTTTTGAAAGTCTTAGTGCAGTTTTACTCCAAATTAGTGTCGGGGTGAGATTTAGCTTCTAGGACCCAGTAGTAGATGATGGGTCATCATTTTGTCTCTCAAGGCCATCTTCTACTGAGATGTCAAGGATGAGGTAAAATTCCTTGTTCATTGGAAGCACATGCAGTGTTTTAAAATTCTGTGAATAGAAGAATCACTGTAAAAAATGGGTACCAGGCATGGGGAGCAGCCCCATGTCCAAGTAAAGATCTGTAGCCACACAGGACTCTGAAGGCTTAGGGCAATTTTAGTGTGGTTGGAAGTTTTCCATCTCATAACACGGAACTGTTTAAACAGGGTAGGGGAAAAATTCTTGTTCATGTTCTTCATTCATTAAAATGAAGTCATTTTCTCACTCTGATTATTAATATCTTAATTTGTACAACAGTAACAGAAAAGTCCAGCTTAACTTTTTATGAAAATTAAGCAACAGATTGTCAAACGATTTGCCAATGAAATCTTGCAGAAGAGTGGTCTTAATTCAGGATGCAACAAATAATTTGCCATCAAAATAACCTTTATTAATTGGTTTTATAGATTGATCTATTCTAACATCTTCACAGGGCTCATTTAATATTTATTTAAAGGTTTAAAAAAAAAAAACTTTACTAGAAACAAGATCTCTTTGGCCCTGCCTTACCTCATTGAGAATTATTACGCACATGTCATGATCACCCCAGGCTTTTAAAAACATTTTTTAAACTCATGTACAATGACTTTAAGTTTATTCTTCTAAAAAAACACATTTTTAATTTATTTAAAATTTATTGAGCCACTAGGTTACATGAAGACTTTTTTTTAAAGAAAAAAAGTTTGAGGCTAACCTAGAGTATATAGCAAGACACTATCTGAAAAAAAAAAATTAACCCTCCCACCTCAAATTTAGTAATATACTATTTCTGCCATTATTACATGCATAAGTTAAGTGTAATAAAGGACATTTTTAATTTTCAAATAAGATAAAATTTATTGAAGCCAGGGATGATGGCTCATACCTACTCAGTGCTTGGGAAGCAGAGTAGGAGAATCAGAAGTTTGAGGCCAACCTAAGACATATATCTCAAAAACAACAAAATAGTAAATAAAAAGTATGTCATTTCTTGTGCTTGCATTTATATTTTCTGAATTTGTTGGCATATGTGTGAGCATGTGAAGCAGGGCCTCATATATCTTACGCTAGCCTCAAACTCTCTATATAGCTGAAAATGGTCTTGAATTCCTGGTCTCCTGCCTCCCAGTGCTGCCATTACAGACATTCACTGTCAACCGTTCATGCAGTGGCAGCGTAGGGGATCAAACCAAGCCTTTTGAAATACTATGCACACACACTCTACCATTCCCAGCTTCATCCTGTCCTTCAAATGTGCAATTTTAACTTAATTTTTTTTTGTTTTTGTTTTTTTCTAGTCTTTAAGTGAAATTGAAATTCATTACTTTGAGTTGGGTATGGTGGTGCAGGCCCATACTCCCAGCACCTGGGGGGCTAAGGCAGGAGGATCTCTGAGTTTGAGGCAACCTGGTCTACAGATCAGGAGAGTAGGGCTATGCAGAGAAACCCTGTCACTACTTTTATTGTCCTAGAAAAGTTTTATAGGGCCTAGCCGTGGTAGCGAATGCCTCTAATCCCAGCCCTTGGGAGGCAGAAACAAGTTCTGTGAATTTTAGGCAGCTTGGTCTACAAAGCAGGACAGTCAGGGCTGTTACACAGAGAAGCCCTGTCTTGGGAGACCGGGAAAACAAGTGTTATGGGGCTAACAAAAAGACTCAATACATAAAGGTACTAATCTGAGTTGGGTCCACAGAACCCACATAGTAGGAGAGAACCACCTCCCTCTAAGTTGTCCTCTGACCTCTGTATACGTGCTGTAACACAGACATAAATAAATGTAAAACAAAGATTCCTGCTTTCCATCCCTAAACCAGCAAATGAATTGTCACTTCTTAATAAGTACAACTATAAAACCTGGAGATAATACAAAGCAATGGTGAACTGAAAGCTAGCCAGAGGAAGATGATGGAGGATGTGACAGACAGGCAGGCCAACCTGGCAGGAGAATGTCTTTCACAGTCTTAACAGAATGCAAACATGCCTAGCAGCAGAAGGTAGCCCAGGTGGACTTGGCCGTTCATAGATTGCATGGGACTTGTGCCAACAATACCCAGGCAAGCCAAGCAAACCTAGCAAGAAGAATTGAAAACTCTGCTAAGAAGAAGTGACCACCAGGAAGAAGTGAGGATAGAAATGGCAGAGGGGCTCCTGAAACATAGTTTTTAAGACATCTCAGTGGCCTGGCTGGCCTTGGTAAATGCCTGCCTTTCTGTGTGGCACTGGCTGAGAACCAACCTAATTCCTACTAAAAGAAATTAGAAAGAGCCAAGTATGCTGGCATATGTCTGTGATCACTGGCACTTGGGAAATGGAGGAGGATTAGAAGCTCAAAGCTATCCTGGCTGTGAGAAACCTTACATTTAAGGAAAAAAACAGAACAAAAAAAAAAAAAAAAAAAAGGAAAGACAAAAGATACAAAATTAACCCAAAGTATAAAAAGGAAGAAAACTAGATGAGAAGACAAATTGAAATTGAAGAAAGTGAAGAAAAATCCATGAAACAAAAAGCTTGTTCTGTGAAGTAAAGACAATATAATTGGTCAAATGTCCAAAACGAGTACAGACACACATTGAGAATTGGGCATGGTGCTACATGCTTATAATTCTTGGAATGGGGATCTTGAGACAGGAGGATCATGAATTCCAGGTAGCAGAGGCTACAAAGTGAAGCCTAGTCTCAAAGAACAAAACAAATTTGTCTCTGTTGGGGGTAGGTAATGAAATTTTGCAAATCCTGCAACTGTCTAGATACCTGAGATTTTATGAACAACTTCATATTCATAAACTCCTGGTGACTTAGAAGAAGTAGATTAACTCCTTAAAAACTTGAAAAACTATGCCACCAAGATAAAGTAGATAGCATGAATCCTTCTGAGTCACATTTAAAAATTGTGATTATAACTTACAGGTTTCTAAAGAAGAAATCCAGGCCCAGCTATTTTACCAGAAATTCAAAAGCACTGACACTAGTGTAGTCTCTTCCCGAGAGTAGGAAAGAAGGACACTTGTCATTGTCTCTGTAAGACTGTCATTACACTAATACCAGAACAAATATGAAGGAGACTACCAACCTGTATTTGTGATCATAGACTCCAAGATTGTCTACTGAATACCAACATACCAAGTTGGTTAATACATATTAAAAGTATTCTCGGTGTCCAAAGGGAGCTCTATTCAGACATGGAAGGTTGATTCAGTATTGCAAATCAGTGAATGAAGTCTACCAAGTCAGTAAGCTAAAGAGAAATATCATATAATTTTTGTTTTATGTTTGAGGCTGGGGCCTTGCACAAGCTAGACACAATTCAGTAGCATACCCAGCCCTCATGATCACTTTGTTTAAAATTACAAGACAAACAGAATTTGTTGTTCGTTTATGATAAAACTCAAATTATGATTAGAAGTGAACCAGTACCTTGGTGAAACCCACCTACAAAAACTTCTTGTTGTGTGTGTGGTAAAGGACTAAATGTTTTTCCTCTGAGATCAAGAGCCAGGTAGTGATGTTCATTTTCATCGTTGTTTAGAATATCACTGAAACTTGTGACCATTGTGATGAGTCAGAGTAAATAAATACCTATACATTCAGTCTGTCCCTGATCAAATGATATCATTGTCTATATACAACTCTTTGAGCTGACGAAGGAGTTTGGTACTCTCAAGATAGGAGATCAGTACATAAATCAGTTGCAGGGCAGGGATTGTAGTATAGTTAAGAGTGCAGAGGTTTGGATTCAGTCTCCAGTCACCACACCACTGAGTTTGGCAGCACACACCTGCAGACAAGGAAGATCACAGTTTCAGGTCAGCTTGAGCTACATTGCTAGACTATCTCAAAAACACCAAAACAAACAAAGCCCTGCCTCAAAAACAAATAAAAACTTTTAAAAAATCTTTCATAATGGTATACTATACTAATCAAGATATTATTGGATGTCACACATGCCAATGAAGAGGTAGCTAGATTTGGTTAATTGGTGTGGGAAGACCTGGCCTAACTTCTAGACAAACAAATGGGAGTGAGCAGTCACTGTCTCCTGGCTGGGGGGTAAGTGAGACAAGCTGCCTCAAGCTCCTGTTCCAGTGAGTTACCTCCAGGATGATAGGCTGTACTCCCCCAGTGTATATTAGAACAGTCAGTAGGCATTCCCCACCCATGTGTTTATTTTGACTTACATCTTTAGTATTTCTATACACTGTATCAAAAAACTACTTTAAAAGTTTATTTATATATTACCAACTTTAATGATAAAAATCATTTATCTGGCAAGAAAATTTTTGAAGTCCTTAGTTATGTGGATTGTCATACTGGGGATAAGAAAAAGTAGCAACAACAACAAAAAAAGTGTAACTTCCAAGTTTGGTGATATATTGTATATTAAATAAAATTTGTCTGAAATATCAGAGAACAGAATCACCCACACCAAGCCATGAAGGTCAGAGAGTGGTGACTCATGCCTCCCATCACTCTGGAGACAGAGATCCAAATGGATCTCTATGACTGCCTCTCTGATATTCCAGGTTTTCCCCAATATATGGCTCTAGGTTTTATTATAACGCTAAATAAAATGCCTGCAATAGTCAAGTGTAAACAGCTGATCAGCAGTTACTTTTAAAATTTCTGTTAAAACTTTCATTGTAATGAAGTTTTTTTTTTTTTTTTTTTTTTTTGTATTTTCATGTTTGGAATCCTCAGTACTGACTGAGTCTTAGTTAATTGGCAGTCTTTCTTGATAATATGTAAGTAATGGTGCATCTTGAATAGGTTTTTTGCCCCTCATAAGAAGTTTCTTCACTGATGCAGTAAACCTGATCAAGCCAAATTGAAAAATATAATAACAGGTTTATTTGAGCAAAGCAAATTTGGGGCAGGTTCTCCAGTCCTAGAGATCGTGGCCAGAGAAGCTGCAGCCCCAATTAAAGCAAAGAGATTATATAGGCTGTAGATGAGGGAGGATGATGTGTCCCCACTGCCGGCTAGGTTTGTGCCCAAGTATGATCAAAGCTGAATGTTTTAGGCAGGGACTTGGGCTGTTGGCTGCAACAGTTGAAATTTCAGTAGTTTCCAAGAATGCAGAACTGGATTTTTTGAAGCCTGTTCTCTGAGAGGGTATGGTTTGGGGGAGGGAGAGATGACACTTTCCACATCAAGCAGGAGTGAGCTGGAGGTTCCAACCAAACACTTATGTTTAGTGTCAGATTATTGTGATATGTTTCATATTTAATTTTAAAAACAGTGTGAGATAACAGAGAAATCTAACCACAGTGATCCAGGAGGATCAGAGAATGGTGATTTACACCTTTAATCCCAGCGCAGGGAATATCTGGGAGTGGTGACCTATGCCCTTAATCCCAGCAGATGTGAGTCTGAGGCCAGTTTAGTTTACAGAGGGAGTTCCAGGCTCCCAGGCAGGCAGTGGTGCCCCAGGCCTTTAATCCCATAACTCCAGAGACTGAGGAGATCTTTCTGTGAGTTCAAGGCTAACCACCAAATAGTAGTAGTCCACCCCTTAATCTTAATCTGAATGTGAAACAACTGGGCAAAGAAGGGAAGAGGGTATTTAAGGCAGGCATAGAAAGACAGATGAGGCAGTAGAAGCCAGGAGGAGGGAGACTGAGGGTGAGATTTGACTGTGGAGTTTCCTCTCTTTGATATTTCAGCCTTTCCCTGATATCTGACTCTGAGTTTCCTTTATTTGTGCAACAGATTATGATGTTTAAAATGTTTTTAATTTATTTTGAGATGACCTTACTTGGTAGCCCAGGCTGGCCCTGGACTAGCATTCCTCCTGCTTCAGTCTCCAGAGTAGTTGAGATTATAGCATGTGCTACCACAGCTCACTTGGTGTCTATTGAACACCTTGAATGTTTAACCTGTCCTGCTTTTAATGAACATCTGGAGAAGGGGTTTTGTTTCATTTTACTCTTTTTTTTTTTTAAAGAGGGGTTCCTAATAATTCGAGGATCTGAAGGTAAACCCAGTATAATGTTGTTCATGTACGCAGATCTGAATGCTTTATGCTTATTTGTTTTTCTTTTTTTTCAAGTGTCAATATACAGCATCTGGTTTTATGACAAGAATGACTGTCACCGCATAGCAAAACTCATGGCTGAGTAAGTATATACTATATACAATATATATTCTATATATTAATGAGAGATAAAACAATACTCCAATCCCAACTTCTCTTCCTTACTAACATCTCCTACGTAATGTATATCTCTCTTAATTTTCTCTTTATGCAGATTTTTTTCCTTAAAATTACCTATAATTCTATTGACCCCAGTGTATTTACAAATGTCCGTTCCCTTTTGTGTTGTGTATAAATTAGTTGTCTACAATTGTAAGAATGTGTGTTTAATGATTTGATGTCAACAGCATTTTTTTTTTCAGGTTATTAAATTTTCCTTTATTGCATTTGTCCCTTGTATTTAGTCCTACAGACAGTTCAGTTAACAGATAATTAGCTGTGGTTACACTGCCAGATTGCCTGGCAGAGAGTATGAGGTTCATCAGGACATAGCCTGACCACTGTATACAGTTACTATGCCAGTTTCTACTGTAATGAGTGGTTCAGTAGCTTGATACAGATTACATGTCCTTTAGATGAACTTGGTTTGAGCACAGGCTGGGTTGGGCAAGTCCCAGTCAGATGGTTTGTTTTCCAAAAGATATTTAAAGCTTACAATCTTGAAATCTGGAAAGTAATTTCCATTCAGTTAATGATCTAAAGGATGGCCAATTGTCCTTGTGCTAGCCTATAGAAGCTATCTCTTGAGTGACCATAGTTTAAGACTGCCTATTGGAATTCTGGGAGCCGAAGACACAATGAATAGTGCTGGACAGGGCCTAAGAGGACAGAGCTAGAGCAAAGCATGCAGTGTGTAGTGTCTTCTGACAGAGGTTGGGTCCTCTTTAGTTTTTACTTGAGTCTCTTCTACCAAACCCACGTGCTGTTACCCTCTTTTAGGTCTGTATTTTATGTATTTAGAAGAAAATAGTCCTGGTTTTTTTTTTAACTAAGTTTTAATTAATCATTGTTAACCCAGTAGGCTCAATTTTAGGTATGCTTACGTGTCTTTAGAAAGTACACTATAAAGGTCAAGTTTTACTGGTGTGTCCTGACTGAATGTTGATCCACTCAGTGTTCTGTCATCTGCTCCAGCTGTGAGCTTGTAGGACAGACCTGTTGTGATTACTGCTAGGTGCACCATGGAGGGCTTTGCTGCCTATAAGCTGACAATCTTACTAGAAAAAGTATTGGCTTTCTAGAAGCACACTTTCTTTTAAAATTCTTAATCTGTAAAGTTACACTACTTTTCAACAACGGCATTTATTTAGTTTATAGAGATAACGATTTAGTCTGCTCATGCTTGTAGATATGGTATAGGTAGAGGAAGTCAAAAGCATGGGTTGACATGGGCAAAGGACCTTGCTATACTATAGTAATGGAGTATATCGCATGAAAGAACCAACATGCTAGTCCTAAGATCCTGGAGGCTTTGCCTCATGACCTCAACCAAGGCATTTATTTGATAACTTGCTTTTTTGCAAAAGTGGCAGGTGTATTTAAACTTTGAAATATATTAGTACATTGATATTTTCACCTGTCAAGTTAAGAGTATTTAGTCCTGAATGGGCAAATCTGTCTGTTTGAGCTCTAATAACTACCAAGGGAAAATCATCTTGAAGTTTCTTCTGAGGCCTTCAAAGCACTCCAGATATTCAACTTCAGTGGTTACTGGAACGGAGGACCGAAGGCCATCTGAAAAGGTTGTGTTGATCCCGGAAATAGATATGGACATAGGAAGCTACTGAAAGCGATTACAGATATCTGTAATCCAGTGCTGAGGTGAAGGGTTGTGAGTTCCAGATCAGCCTGGATGACAAAGTGTATTTCAGCTACATAGGAAGGGAGACCTCATGTCCCCAAAAAAGTGACTAATAGGCCCAGTTGATAGTGACTTGGCCTATTTATATCGGAAGAGAGTACCTCACAAATGTTGCCACTAACTGGGATGAATGGCTCTGGTCACCGAAGGTTGAAGAAAAAAGAAAAGGGGGATACCTTTCATTGTTGTCTCCCTGCCTGCATACACCTCTGTTCTCTATGTATTTAGAGCATCACCTCACTGACTAAGGCTGCTAGAACTTTAGCATCTTATGCATTTAAACAAATGAATTTGGGCTAGGGATTAACTTCACGGGTAATGTTCCAGGCAGGCACTGGATTTAGTCTTCAGCACCACAATAAAGCATGTCTGGCAATCAACATTCTGTTAGATACAGTTTTTATAATTTCTTTGATAGTCACAATATAATAAAAAATTCTTCAACGTAAAGCTGAGAGGCCACATGGGAAATTGAGTGACTGCCTGAACCTGAACTAGATTTAAAATGTGGGTAAGCTTAAACATAAAACTTAGAATGTTGAGTTTGGGCATGGTGGCACATGCTTTTAGTTTCTGCACTCAGGAAGCAGAGGCAGGCCAATGAGGACAGCTGGTGCTGATACCAGAGAAACCATGTCTTGGGGAAACCAGAATGTCTGTATAAACTTTAGAGAGCTTTAGAGAGCTTGTGAAAGTATGTCTTATTCTTAATCTTCCTCATCTTGTGTGCATGGTTTTGGACTTTGAGAAGGGCGAGGAGCAAGGGTGCCTGAGTTATTTTTCAGTTGTTGTAGATGGAGGGGCATCATAAGAAATCATAGAAGAAACAAGTTTATTGGGGCTTACAGTTTCTGAGGCTGGGTCCATGTCGAGAAGCATGGTAGCAGACAGGCATGGCTCCAGAGCAGTAGCACCTTTTGTTTTTGTTTGGGTTTGAGGTTTTTGTTTTGTTTTGGGCTTGGGGTTTGGTTCTTATTCTGTCCTGTTTTGACATAGGGTCTCTGTGTTTGCTAGTTTTACGTCAACTTGATAACAAGCTAGAGTCATCAGAGAGGAAGGATCCTCTACCTAGAAAATGCCTGAGTAAGATGAGGCTGCAGGCAAACCTGTAGGACATTTTCTTAGTTAGTGATTGATGCAAGAGGACCAGGCCCATTGTGGGTTGGGCCATCTCTGGGCTGATGGTCCTGGGTTGGTTCTTTGGGGGGGGGGGGGGGAATTTGTTTTTTTTTGTTTGTTTGTATTTGCTTTTCAAAACAGGGTTTCTCTGTATATTCCTGTCCTGGAATTTGCTCTGTAGTCCAGGCTGGCCTAAAACTCAAAGAGATCCATCTGCCTCTGCCTCTCAGGTGAGTGTTGGGATTAAAGGAATACACCACCGTACCTATCTGCTCCTGGATTCTTTAAGTAAGCTGACTGAACAGGCCATGAGAAATAAACAAGTAAGCAGAGAAGCACCCCTCTGATTGGACGCATAAGCCAAATAAACCCTTTCCTCCCCCAGTTTGCTTTGGTCATAATGTTTTATCACAGCAATAGGAATCCTAACTAAGACATGTTTCTACATAGCCTTGGCTGCCCTGGAACTTAATATGTAGTGTATGCTGGCCTCAAACTCACAGAGATCCACCTGCCTCTGCCTCCCAGGTGAATGCTGGGATTAAGCATGTGCACCACTATACTCAGCTGAGAAAATGCATCATATCCATAAGCATCAGACAGCACAAGCTGAGAATGGGCTTTTGAGACCTCATAGTCCACCCCAGTGACACACCTCTGACAAGGCTGACCCTCTTATTCTATCTTAATTAGGGTTTCTGTTGTTGTAAAGAGATATGAACATGGCAACTCTTCCTGGCCCTGGGCAGCCAGAGGTCCAGACCCGCAGACCTGCCACCCCAGACCCCTTAGCCACCCACAGCTGATCAGGCCCCCAGAAATGACTCAGATGCTTATATTAAGTTCATGCTGTTTGGCCTATGGCTCAGGCACATTGCTAGCTAGCTCTTTCATCTTAACTCAACCCATTTGCATTAATCTGTTCTGTCATGTGACCCGTGGCTCACCTGTGATCCTTACATGTTTCTTCTTTGGGTGGCTGTCTCGGTCTGTCTCTGACTCCGCCCTTCCTTTCCTACCTATTCTGATCCCCCCTTCCTTTTTCTATGGTGCCTGTTGTGGGCCAAAACAGCTCCTTTATTTAAAGATTGATATTCACGGCATACAGAAAGACATTCTCACATCACCTCCCCCTTTCTGTCTAATCAAAAAGGAAGGTTTCAGTTTTAACATAGCAAAATTATATATAACAAAATAGCAATCAAGTAAAATTTACATTTACAATATCTAGTCTATTTGTATTTAGCAAAATTAAAGAAAATATCTTATACCTTATCCTTATGAATCTAAAGTTTTATATCCAATATACTTTTCAAATAACTAAGAAAAACTATACCTATAACTATCTAATCTTCAACTACATCAAAGACCACAGAAGGATATATTTACCCAAGTAAACCAGAAGTGCAAGCAATTTCCAAAATCTAGAAATGACAGAGATGACACCTGGACAGTCACCCAAAGTTCCTTTATAAAGTTGGGGCATCTATCTTCAGCCTACAGGCCCAGAGTCTCTTTTCATTTCAGTGAAGCAGGATATCTGCTTTGCCCATTCTGGTGTAGTTCATCAGTCACTTCTCCTTGTGTCCTGAGAATATCTGACAGTTTTCTCTGCAAAGCAGGAACCTGAATGACCATCTCGGCTTGTTCTGCCAAAGTTCAGAGGTCACCTTCTTATGGAACCTGCATATCCAGTTTAAACAACATATTGTCAAGCAGTCAATATAAGAACAGGTTCATGTCCAGTGGCTAACCATTGCCACAAAGAAACTAATCTCTATATAGAGTTTCTTCAATGCCCATTCTTCTCTTGAAGTAAATTGGTGCTGCCAGGAACATATCTGTCTCACTGTCCAAAAAAAGCCTAAGTTCTTAAAACATTTTAAATGCCATATTCTGTAGGTCTTAGAAGTGTTTGAAGATTACCTATCTAATTGAATTATATCTTTGCATACCTAAAAATCTAACTAACATGCATTTCTTAATTATTCATTACAATTTTAAATCAGTTACATAAACATCATATCTTAAGAGTAGAAAAAAACATACAGCATAAGAGAATTGACCTTAAATTTGTATCAGTAAACCAAAATCCATACCAGTGTAAAACATTTTGAGATTAACAGATTTCCTGATCTAAGTAAATTCAATAATCTAATTTTTAAAAAATCATTTATATACCATATCCCCTTTTTCTTCTTAGAAAGATTAACTATGACCTAATATTAGCCATTTATAATGAAAGCAAACACTTATAAACAATATTTGGGAATTTGAGCATAGTTTTCCATTACTACTTCCTGCTGATTACAGGGCCTTGAAAATCTCATGGGTTCTTGAGACTGGATCATAGTCTGCAGCCCTGAAGCTGATATGGCCATCTCTTCCCATCAGATTTTTTTCAGGGGGTCTTGGTTGATGAAACCATATTTGCCTGGAAGCAATCCACAGGTTCTCATCTTCTGTGGAAACAAAATCAGAACTCTTCCAAAGCAATATATCCTTAGACACAAATTTTAAAATCAAAATACCTTTAAAATATATATTCTTGTTTAACTTATCAGCCTTTGCAATCCATGTCTGTCTACAGTTAGCTCATCAATAGTTAAAAATTAAAGAAAACATAATAATAACCAAAATCCAGATTTTGTATCTTTTTTCCATCTTTACGTGGCTTATTATATTTTTATTACTCTATTTCTCTTTTTAAAGACTTTCTCTAACTTTTCTCTCTGAAGCCTATGTACTTTTTACACACATTGTGTACCAATTACCGGTTTTTTTTTTTTTTTATCTGAATCTGTTTTATTGTGAATCCTTAATCATCTTCTAACCAGAAGAGCTTTTACAATACTCACATTCTCTTAAAGAGCCACATAGTTTTTGCAGATAAAGTTGAATCAGTAAGTTCTCATAAAGGGACCACCACGTCTCTGTTCGCCGCCAGCAAACAGAGCAGACCCAAGAAAATGCTGCTACTAAGAAACTATCTTTGTTTCCTTTTTGTTCAAAATAAACAGAAAGCTAAAATCAATCACATGCTACCAAGTCTTCTGTGAGACTTCAGGAACCGGCCTGGTTGCAGCTTACACTGCCTGCCGCCAGTCTGCTGGCGCCATTTTGAATGTGGCCCAGACGACACGCTATCTGTACAATGACCTGCTTCAGATACACAATTTGGAAGCTGCTTTGGCTCAGTTTATGTGCTAAAACCCTTTTAAAACTTTCTCAGGCTTTAAGTGGATATTCGGCCCCCGTTGGGATGCTATCTGTTACAGTGTGGTTTCTTGGCCTTGGGCAGCCAGCAGTCCAGACCCACAGACCTGCTTAGCGGCCCGCTGCTGATCAGGCCCCCAGAAATGATTCAGACGCTTATATTAAGTTGATGCTGTTTGGCCTATGGCTCAGGCACATTGCTAGCTCCTCCTTCATCTTAACCCATTTCCATTAATCTGCCCTGCCACGTGACCCATGGCTCACCTGTGATCCTTACATGTTTCTTCTTTGGGTAGCTGGCTCAGTCTGTCTCTGACCCCCCCCCCCCCCCCCCCCCCGCTTTTTCTATGGTGCTTGTCATGGGCCATAAAAGCGCCTTTATTTAAAGATTGATATTCACAGCATACAGAAAGACATTCCCACATCACTGAGCCATCTCTCCAGCCAAACATGGCAACTCTCACAAAGAAAAGAAACCATTTCATTGAGGCTGGCTTGCAGTTCACAAGTTTAGTCCATTGTTGTCACGGTGGAAAGCATGGTGGCATGCAGGCAGGCATGGTCCTGGATGTTAGGGTCCTGAAGAAGTCCCACAAAAGACCACCATCCTCAAATGCAATCAGCAGGAGTGTTTATTATCTTGAGAGTAAGGGTACTAGCATACTGGCTGGAACTGTCCATCCTACACAAGCTTGCAAGCTCCTTTTAAGCACAGCTAAGGGGAATTGCGGTGACAAGTAGGTCATTAGATAGGATTGGCTTACACAAGTTGCAATTATGTTCATACATCTCTAACTGGCTAGGGCCAGGTCTGAACAAGTCCTAGGCTTTGTCCTTATTTGGTTATCACCCTGAGCTACAGACTGTAGGGGCTGACCGGGTGGCCCTAGCTTGGTGTGAGCTATCTCTCTTGTCTAGGGCACTGAAGATTGATTGCCCTTTGTTGTTCATTGCTTCCTCAGAAACTGCCTGTCCAGTTTTAAGAGGCAAGAACTAGGAACTAATTCTTAACAGAGTTATTAGGAGCCTGTCTTGGTATTTGCCTGGACCTTTCACTGGAAAGGCAGCTGAGAGTTCTGTATCTGGATCAGCAGGAAGAGAAAGTGAGACACTGCACCTGGCTTGGGCTTCTGAAACCCTAAAACCCACCAACAAGGCCACTCCTCCTAATAGTGCCCCTCCCTATGGGCCATTCATTCAGACCACCACACCTTCCCAAACAGTTTCACCAGCTGGAGACCAAGCATTGGAACCCTTCTCATTCTAGCTACCACAGAGAGTGTTGCCCATTAAGTTTGAGCTGGAAGAAACTTAAGGCCAGTCCTCTTTCATGAGAGTTTCTTTTGGTTTCAGCAGAGCTTCCTGGGACGTCTGTTCTGTGGGTAAACAGTGGGGATTGTTAGATAATACTCTTTTTTGAATCCAAATCACAGATCCAGTCCAAGTCAGGGAAGGGTTGAATGCCAGCTTGGCCAAGCTGGTGGCAAGTAAGGAGGTAGGTAGGAAAGCCTATGTACTTGAGTCCTTTGGGGTGGAATCGAGCTGGTGTGACCTATTGCTAAGTATTAAATATGCTACTGGTGTTGATCTGATTATCATATCACTGCCCAGTCTTCTTTTAATTTACCATGAAGCCTGTGAGTCTACATTTCTCGTTGTGGGAGTAATTACCTTAAAGGCTAAGATTGTAGAATAGCAGAGGTTTGGGGGATGTTGTCCAATGGTAGAATACTTTTCTAGAAAGTAAAACAGTGAAGAGCATTTTAGTCAGAGTTTGAGAACGTCTACAAGTTCACTTTTCTTACAGAATCAGAGAATGTTTTAGCATGCTAAAAATCCAAAGTGTGCCTAAGGATTTGACACTTTCTAAGCACTGGTGATGGAGTCAGGCAGATCTAGGACCAGTTAGCCTAGCAGAAACAGTGAGCTCAGTTTAGGGAGAGACTCTTAAGAGCCTTTGCATGAGCATGTGTGGGCATGCACACCTACACACTTGTGTTTACCACACACACAGAGTGGAGTCAGATACGGTGATACACACCTATAATTTAGCACTGGTGAGTCAGAGACAAAAGGATCACAAGTTCAAGACCAGTATAGTGAACACTGAGTTTCAGTGCAGCTAAGGTTACATGGTAAGAATCTATTCTTTAAAAAAAAAAAAAAAGTTAATTAGGACAACAGCAGCCAGAGAGATGGCTCAGTGGTTGGGAACATTGGCTGCTCTTCCAGAGGACCCAAGTTTGAGCTCTGGGACCCCTATGGCAGTTCACAAGTTCTAGGCCTCAGTGGGTGTCAGCTACACATGTGGTTCATGGACATGCATGCAGGCAAAACATTCTTACACATACAATAAGTTTATATGTATAAGTTCAGAGTGGCAACTGGGTGTGATATATGCCTATAATAATAGCACTCAGGAGGCTTAAGCCTTTGAAAGCTAGCCTTAGCTACATAGGCAGCCTCTGTCTCAAACAAAAATAATAGTAATTCTGATATCTTTTGTGTGGAGACCAGAGGACAAGTTTGAGTGTAACAACACTTTGGATGTTATCCTTAATTTTATATTATTTTTTATTTACTTTGAGACGGGTCTCCCTGGCCTGGAACCCATCATATAAGCTAGGCTAGCTAGCCAGTGATTCACTAGTGTGAGATTACAAGCATACACCATCATGTTGTTCTGTATGTTTGTGTCTGTGAATTTCCATGCATGTGTGCACATGTGCAAGTAGAAACCAGAGGTTAATGTTGTGCCATCCTCCACCTTATTTTTTGAGACAGGGTCTCTCACTGAACCTGGAGCTCACCTATTCAGGTACATTGGCTGGTCAGTGAATCCCAGAGTCTGGTCTCTTTTGTCTCTACTTCCCCTCCAGTTAGATCCCAAATGCACACTGCTGCACCTGGCTTTTTATATGGGCTGGAGATCCAAATCCTAATGTTTTCACAGCAAGCGCTTTATCAGTTGAGCCAACTCCTATCTTTTTATGTAAGTTCTGGATCTCTAACTCAGATCCTTGTGCTTGTAAAGCACATATTTGCATAGCAACTGAACTATGTCTCCGGTAGTCTTGGCTCTGTTAACCTAGTGTTGAATGATGAATATCACTGCCATGTACACACACACCAATTACACTGAGTAACGTAGCCTTATTACTGTTGTTACTCCTGTTACTCTTGTCCTTTCAAAATAAGCCTTTTGCAAGCCTGGCAGTTGTGGTGCACCCCTTTAATCCTGGCACTTGGGAGGCAGAGGCAGGTAGACCTCTGAGTTCGAGGCCAGCCTAGTCTACAAAGTGAGTTCCAGATCAGACTACCATGCTGTACAGAGAAACCATGTCTTAAAAAACAACAAAAAAGCCTTTGGCTACTGAATTGTTTGACTCTCCATCTTCATCGCCAATGAGTTCTCAGTTACATAACTACCAAGTGAGCCATGCACCCATAAAATCTTATGGCAGGAAGGTGGCCTATTCATTGTAGTTTGTGACTAAAATCAATGCATCTTAAAGTTAGTTCCATTATTAGAATTTATACAAGAAATAAAATACACATGAAGTTGTAATTCAGTCTTTAGTTCCTGACATTTTACTGAAGTTGCTTGATGCTTCAGACATTTCCTGTGGTGGTCTGAAGGTGGTGATACAAGGAGGAGCAAGTGTGTCATTTAAATGTGAACCTGTAAAAGGATGAAGACCCAACCCTCTCAGTGCTGTTCTTAGCCTTGTGGAGTTGAAAGTGAAGAATTGAATAGTGCCAATAAAATACAGTAACACCTATAACCACCCTGGGTTTGGTCACCTGTTTAGTGCAGAGCCTTTTTTCCGCTTATAGAGAATTCAACACTCGTTTTCAAGGCTAGTCCACAGTATGCAGTTCAGTTTCCCATATCTTAGTAATGTGTTTTTACCACTTAGTTCTACTAGTTTTGAGTTACTTGTAGGAGAAAAGGAGGCGCTTGAAGAATTTCTTCATGTACCTACTTCCACCTCCAGGAAGGGATTCTAGTTTGTCTTTCTTAAGGAAGTGTTCACTGTTACCATTGAGATGGTGACATCATTAGGTCGTGACTTTTCTGGAATGGGATAACCAAGGCACTTTATCTATTGCAAGGACAATGTCATGTGACACTCTTACTTTATCCTTGGGAAGTTGACAAGAAAGGACTGGAGTCCAAATGTGTGAAGTGACCTTCCTGACACCTCTTTCTCCTCCTGTAGTGTGGTGGAGGAGGAGACCAGGCGATCCCAGCAGGCTGCTCGAGATAAACAGAGCCCCAGCCAGGCCAATGGCTGCAGCGACCAGAGACCCATTGACATCCTGGAGATGCTTAGCAGAGCCAAGGATGAGTATGAGAGGGTAAGGCTTTCTGGGTGTTGGCCAGGGAACACCAAAGTGAGAGAAAGGGGCCTCCTGGAGTCTTAGAGATGGGCAGAATCACTCCAGTGCTCACAGCAGTCATTAGTTTAGAAAAAAACAAAGTTTGCGATTTCAAGCCTAACAGACTGAGGAAAATCTACTTGTCTCAAAGTATGTGTTACGGAGAAAATCTTAAAATTCATTTTCAGTTCCTATAGTCATAGGATTACGGTGGGAGGGAATGGTCATGGAGGGTGGAAGCTGGCACTCAGTGGGTATCTCAGGAAAAGCATCCCAGCTCCTCTCCACCCCTGCAGTCTTGACAGAGAGACTTATGTGGGTAATCTGTACCTCATAATATCTCACATTTGTGTTCTGTAATTGAGCCCATCGTTTGGACTTTTACGTAAGTGTGGTACTTTTCTGAAATCCATGTCTCGTTTGTTTGGAAGCGTGACTTTTGGGGAGGGTTGGAAGTATTTTGTACCTTGGTTGGTTGTTGTTTTGGTCTCAGTGAGACTGGATCTCGATGTGTGGTCCTTTTTAAACCAGGCTGGCCTTGAAATGGAACCTAGGATTAAGCGTGTGCTATCATACCTGGCTATCCAGTTTTACATTTTTTTTTTCTTTTGGTTTTGATTTTTTTTTTTTTTTTTTTTTTTTGAGACATTGCTTCTCTGTGGAGCCCTAGCTGTTCTGTCCTGGAACTCACTCTGTAGACTAGGCTAGCCCCTAACTCAAAGATCAGCCTGCCTCTCCTTCCCATGCACTGTAATTAAAGGAGTGCACCACCACCATTATTATTTTATGTTTTAATTATTATTTAATTTAATTATGTTTTAATTAGTATTTAAAAATAAAATTAAAAATTGTGGTTCGTTTATTTTCTGTTATTATAATTTGGTTTGTCTAAAGACTAACTTATTTTTCATAGATCCCTCTCATAATACTTTGTATTATTCCTGTTACCTCTGTGTCCATCTGATCATCACTACCCTGAGTGGTGACTGGATCACAGTGCCCATTAGACAGAACTAGATACTATTGAGCAGAACCAGTGCTTGGTTGGCCTCTCTAGCTGAGAAGCAGAAATCACAAAAGGAAGGAAGGGTTTTTTTCAAACACTTTTGGAGTTGAGTGTGCTCTCTCCCACTGCACTAAATCCCTAGACGAGTCAAGTGGGCAGTCTGAAAATCTGATAAGGTTTCTATTTTTAATTACTGCAAAAGCAAATCACAGAGAGCATCTTCTATTTAAAAATAAAAAAAGCTAGAATACATAAGGTTAGATTCAAATGAAATGTTTGCAGATTTGTTAAATCTTTAACATTTTACAGGGTTTTCTTTTTGTTTTTAAAACAAAAACTATAAATAGCAGAGTTTCCTTAATAAGAGTTCTGCTTTCTGCTTTTCCTGTTTTTGCAATATGGAGCTGATAGCAGAAGTGACTCTGGACGTGGATCTATCTTAGTGTTTGGATGGACTCTCCTCAGTAGCACAGGCAGGCAGATAGTCCGTCCCTCTGTTTGTTTTTGGCAGACTTGAGAGATTGGTTGCCAAGGGCAGAGAGAAGATGAGCAAGGCCTCAGGATTAGTGAGATTTAATTCCAATCCTAACTCTTTCTTGTTCTGCGGTTTTATATAAGGTAATCATCTCTTGTCCATCCTCTTTCTCTCCCTATTTCTCTCCTTTTTCTTTTTGTAGAGTCTCACTCTAACCCAGACTGGCCTCAAACAAATGGTCCTCCTGACTGTTGAAATCATACTGGACACTACCACAGCAGCTCAAATCCAGCTTCATGCAGAGTATTTATAAACACTGTTTGAAACTTAAACTTTGTAAGCATTTCTTCTCTACAGTCACTATAGTTTATTTTTACCAACTTTTATATTTTCTGTAATGAAACAGAGCTGAAACCATAACCCTTTATTGCTAGTCCAGTTTGCATTACTTCTAGCCATAGGATTTAATCCTGGATTTTGATTTTTTTTTTTTTTTTTTTTTTTTGCAAGTTGCTTTTTTAGGGAGGAGGGTTATGAATAGTATTTTTGACTGTTCTTCAAAATGTAGGAATACCATTACTTTTCCTAGGCAAGCAATGCATAATACTATATTTTATGCTCAACAATTAGTAAACAAAAGAAGGGAATACAGTAATTCTGCCAGCTAGAAATAGTCATTGGTAATACTTTATGTGTCTTTCCAAAATTCTATCTAAGCATGTGTGCTTTGTTTATGTGTGTTAGTATGGTTAGATGGTTGGTTTTCTGTGTAGTTATGGCTGTCATGGAATTCACTCTACAGACCAGGCTGGCCTTGAACTCACAGAGATCTGCATGCTCCTGCATCCTGATTTCAGGGATTAAAGATGTGCTCCACCACTCCCAACTGGAACTTTACATAAATAATACCCTAGATTTCTCCTAATTCTTTTTTTGGTTTTTCTAGACTAGGTTTCTCTGTATAGCCTGCTCTGTAGACAGGCTGACCTAGAACTCAAAGAAATCAGCCTGCCCCTGCCTCCCGAGTGCTGGGATTAAAGGTGTGTGCCACCACTTTCTGGCTTAATTCTTTTTCTTAAGACTTCACCAATACAGTCCTGCAGCTAAGTCACCATGTATCACATTAATCTTCTCCTAAGATTAATTACTTGAGACAGAATTAGTATATCAAAAGATTTTTACTTAGGCTGGGCTCCAGGCTCATTATGTAGCAAAGGAAGACCTTGAACTTTTGCTTTCAGTTTCCAAGTGCTATAATTAGACATGTATCACCACACCCAGTCTGTAATACGGGACTGAACTTCCTCAGAGATTTTACCAAATATAAAAATTATCTTCCAACAAATATGTGTTTGATTGTACTTGTTTCCTAAATTCTATGGCTGCTTGCCATCATTACCACAGAAAATAAACCTTCAATGAAGGCCCTATACAAGAACCAAAATTCCCCTAATTGCTTCTGAACAGTTAGTAAGGTGCCCATGAAGGGCCCATAGCATCAAGGCCCATCTCACAAGCTCTGTTTAAGGATTACAAAGTCCAGTAACTCTAGAGCCACTTGGGCCACAGTGAAACTGAGACCCACTCATTACCTGCTCCTCAAATGAAAAGGTCATTGGAATACCATCCCAGCCAGTGATCACCAGGTGACCTACTGAGTCCGGATCATCTAGCCTCATTCTGAAAAATGACAGACCTGGATTTTTAGGGACGCTCCCAATTTTTAATATTTCTGAGCATTGTACCTTCTGTTTTTCAGTGCTTCTTAACACCAATATTATCTTCCTCTAATATTCAATGTCAGTCATTTTCTATAGTGGGGTTGATAGTGATTGGTGATGGTCCTGTTCAAAAAGCAGCATGTTAGAAGGTTAAATAGTTCATAGCCTTTTACATACTATTTTCACCCTAATTCAGATAGGTGGCACTGTTGAATGTGTTCTGGAGCTAGGCACAGTAGTGTTCTTCAAAGGTAGAAACGGGAGGTGTTCAAAACCAGCTTTAGTTACATAGTGATTTTCACATTAGTCTGAAGGGACCCTGTCTTTAAAAATAAAATGTTCTGAAGTAATATGAGAATTATCATCGAGTAGGAGAAACGCTGCATTTTATTCATTTATTTAATATTCGAGTTCCTATTCCTCTGTTGAGCATGTATCTGAAAAGTATAATACCAAGAAAATGACTTTTATTTTTCTTGTTAGGATTGTTGTGCAGTGAAATCTGGAGATGATTCTTGTGTTGTTTATTTTTGTTGTTATCTTGACATAGACAGTAAGTAACAAAAGCTGGAGCAGATCTTTTAAATGTAACTTAGGTTTCCAGGCATCATAAGGATTCTTATGTGTGGTACATTGTGCTGTGCTAAGTAGGCACTCCACCCGTAAGCTACATCCAAGCAGAGATTCTTTTTAATAACAATCTTTTCACTTGCAATATCACTTTTTTGGGAGGCAAAGGGGTTGACTAGGGTTTTTCAAGACAGGGCTTCTCTGTGTAACAGCCTTGTTGTCTTGAAACTCAGACTGACCTCCAGTTCACAGAACTCTGCCTGCCTCTGCCTTCTGAGTGCTGGGCGCAAAGGCATAATAGCATATACCCGACATAGTATCACTTTTAGCAAGTTTGAGTTTAAGTGATATTGAAATGATTGGGTGTCTATGTGCATACACATCCACACAAAGTGAATATTAACCAAACTGGAGAGTCTTACTCAAAATAAGCTCAGACTAGTCATAAATCTAAATGGGAAGAAGCATCAGACTTCTGTTCTGAGGACTAGAAAGTGCTTGTTGTGCAAGCCTAAGGACCTTTTCTGGGAGGAGGGACGACAGGGTCTCTGGGGCTGGCCATCCAGCATAGCAGAGTCTGTGAACTCCAGGTCCAGTGAGATACCTGCCTTGGTGAAGAGTGGTTGAGGACATCTAACATCAACCCCTAACCTCCACATGACACATTCGCACACAAAGAACCTCTACATGCATACACACACACACACACACACACACACACACACACACACACACACACACACACACACACACACACACACACACACACACACACACACACACAAAGCCTGAGTCAAACGTGATTGCCACACCTGTAATCTCAGGATTTAGGAGACCGAAGAAGATCATGAATTCAAGGTCAATCTGAAATACATAGCCAGACTGTATGTGTGGTTGGGGGGGGGGGGGTGTCTTTAGAAGAAAATGATATTCACCATTATGCCCTGATTTGCCTTTGCTAGGTATTTACTCTGGTGAAATGAAACTTTGGTTTATACAAAGTTATTCAAGCTATGTTCATGCTGAAAACTGGAAATAGGGGCTGGGGAGGGGCCTTAATTTATAAAGGGGTTTGGTGCACAAGCATGAGGACCAGTGTTCAGTTCCCATCACTCTCATAAAAGTGTGGTTGTGTCAGCTGGACCTTCCAACTAGAGAGCATGAGGGAACAGGAAGATTAAGGATTGGGTTAATTAAAGAGTAAGGGTTTAGCCCAGGTTCGTTGTAAGACCCTCTTCTGTCTTCCTTCCACACAGTGCTCACTCATGCATACGTGAGGGATTACTGCACATAGACAAATAGTTTTAAGAATGAAGTGTGCTGAGAGATGGCTCAGGGGTTAAGAGCACCCACTGCTCTTACAGAAGACACTGGTTCAGTTCCCAGCACCCACAGCTCACAACATCTGTAACTCCATGTCCAGGAGATCAGTGCCCCATTCTGACTTCCCTGGGTACCAGGCAGACACACGACAAACATCCATATGTGCAGGCAAAACACTCATTCACATAAAATAAAAATCTTTAAAAATGAAAATAATTCATATTATTGTTATATGCTTGGCATTAAAAAGAAATGAGTTGTTGATACTTGAACTTGCATGAATCTAAAGGCTTTGTGCCTGCCAAGTGTCGGACACAGTACTGTGCTTATATTCCATTCCACTTTATGAAGCATTTTTTTACAAAGACAAAGCCATGACAGAGAACAAAGCACTGGTTTCTTGGAGTGCTCTGAGGACACCATGTTAGTGGGCCACTGCTCTGTGTCCTGGCTCTAGAGGTGGCTATGTGTCTCCCAACAGTTCAAGGTGTCCTTTGTAACTCAAGTCATGGAAAAATCTAGTAGAATAATGGCATCTCTTCTTTAAAGTGAGTGAATAAAACTGTAATAGTTGGAGCTATTATGTACAGAAATAGACTCTCCACTTTTTAGCAATTATGAGAATTGATAGAAAATGAGAATGATAGAAACATGAGGTGTTTTTTTTTTTTTTTTGCTTATTTTTTAAGGAATTTTTGATAACTTCAAATGTGAACCAGATTTTAGACAGCAATCCTTTTTCAGATGATAGACTTTTTCTTTTAATTCTTTTCCAAGAATCAGATGGGCGGCTCAAATATCTCCAGCCCTGGGTTACAGCCAAGCACTCAGCTCTCCAATCTGGGAAGCACCGAGACTCTAGAAGAGACGCCCTCTGGGTTACAAGATAAGGTTTGTACAGTTCCAGCCCTGGCTTTGTCAAAGTAACAAAGCAGTGGCATTTTGTAAGGATTTGAACCGCTGCAAACTTGGTTCAGCCCTTGTCTGTCATCAGATCATATGTGTGGCATCGTAATGACATTTACCAGCTCCTTTCCCACACCCCCGAAACTCTCATCTGGACTATGCAGCAGCCTCCCTCTACTCCCTTAGCCTTGTTTTGACGCTGACTTCTGTGCTCAGCCAGACTGACAGAGTGATCCTGGTAAACACAGCTTTCCCAGCTCTCTGCTGGTGTCCTGTCCCTCTCATAGTAACGGCCCATAAGACTCTACCTGTGCCAACCACCCCTACCATCTGACTTGGTGTTTCCCGTGGCTTGCCATACTCTCCATGAATGTGTGCACTTTCTTCTGGTCTCCAGTGTCCTCCATGGAGTCAGGGCCCTCTAGAACAAACCTCTTGACTTTGTATGCTCCTGCTTGCTGTCTCCTCACTGACTTTAATTAACTAGTAGAGTTTGCTTTGTTTTTTATTTACTTCTCATGCTAATGAGACCTGTGGTTTGTTTGCTTACATGTTTCTTTTTTAGCCAGGATCTCACTATGTAGCCTTTGCTGACCTGGAACTAGCTGTAGCTGTATAGTCCACACTGGCTTCTACCTCTCAAGTGCTGGGAGTAAAGAGGTACACCCTCATACCCACCCAGAACCAACAGTTTTCTCTCCCTGTTCAATGCCATGTCTTTTTGCTTTTGAGATAAGATTTCTCGGTGCGACCCGCCTGCCCTGGAACTCACGTTGTACCACTGATGTGGCTTTAAGCACCTAGAAATGTAAACATTTATTGAATTGATTCATTTTCTTTTAGCTAATGATCTGATAAAACAACAAATATTAGTCATTAAATTGATTATATTTATATAAAGCGATAAGTTGAGTAGAAGAGCCAGATATGGTAGTGCATACCTGTAATCCCAGTACTTCTGAGGCCAAGGCAGGAAGGTTGTGAGTTTGAGGCCATTCTGCTGTATTAATATAACTTTTCCCAAGCCACATTGGATAAGGAAAGCAGATGGTATCTCAATAATAATACTAAATAAAAATGTAAACCCAACACACAGAAAGGTTCCGGAACTTATCCCCTATTGCCCATTGATAACATTGTATAAGGTGCGGCATACTATCAGATCCAGGATGCTGACACAAGCTGCACACCGTCATGCTCATAGTTTCTCGTTTTTATGCTTATGTACACACTCGGTTTGTAGTTCTGCCCTCTGTATAGCTTTTAAATACTCAACACTGGTCATGACAGATACTGTTGCAGTCAACAAAAGGATCTTTTGTATTCCCTCTTATAACCATGCTAACTTCCCTGTCATGCCAGACAAGGTCTTTCTGTGTAGTCCTGGCTGTCCTGTGTAAACCATACTGACCTCAAACTCAAGAAATCTGCCTGCCTCTGCTTCCTGGGTTAGACAGAATTACAGGCTGAGTATAAAGTTACAAGATATTTTTCATTGTGCTTTTGTTTAACATTGACTTATCACATGAAGCACATTTTTCGTCTCTGGTCTCACATTGGAATTTAAAAGATTTGGGTTTTAGGAGCATTTTAGATTGTGGGTTTTAGATTAGGAATGCTCGACCTTTTTAACCTAGTTTAACCATTTTGAAACATTTTTCTACTAAGGACATTTGAGCTCTATGCAGTTTTTTTGCTTTAAGAATTACCTATGAGTATTTAAGTTTGTCTTTACTAGCATGCACTATGCATGTTAACCAAATCGTTACATTGTAATCAGGTACACATAATGTACGCCAGTGAATTTACCATCCCATCCCTCTCCACCCTTGTTTTCAACCTTGAACTCTGATCATCCTGTCTCTGTCTCCCAGGGTTTGGGATTATAAGCATGTGCTACCATGCCCAGACTCACAAATATGTTTGCTTTGGGAGAGTATGTGGAAATGTGCTTGCAGGTACACGTGGGCAGACGGGGAGGCACAGCCGCCTGAAATGCCATCCATTACTTTTTTTTATTTGTTTGTTTTATTTTGTTGTTTCTCTTTGTAGCCCTGGCTATCCTGAAACTCACTTTGTAGACCAGGCTAGCCTCAAACTCAGATCCTCCTGCCTCTGCCTTCTGAGCTAGGATGAGAGGCATGTACCACCACCACCCAGCTCATTTTCTAAGCAGAGTTTCTCCTTCGCTCATAGCTTGCCATGGTTGGCTAGACTAGCCAGTAAGCGTGCCTCTTACCCCTGCCTCGCACCTATGTAGGCTGCATAGCAATACTGTCTCAAAAACATGAAGTAAAGAAAAATTGCATCTTTTTTCATCTAAAACCAAGAAATTATAAAGTATTGAGATTTGGATATTGTCAGAAGCTGTGTGATTGTCTATAGCAATTACAAATCCTTAATCTGCCCTTATACAGAGATACTGTATCTATTTAGTAACACTGCCATCTAGTGCTGAGTAGCAGGTGATGCTACCAAACCTTAGTGAATCCCATTCATTTCATGAGGGCTGCTGAAGTGATTCAGGTTAATATTAGTCATGCAAGCATAAGGACCAGAGTTTGGATCCTCAGTGCCCACAAAAAAAGCTGGACTCAATGGCACTCATCTTTTAATCCAGCCCTGAGGAGGCCGACACAGACCTCTAGAGCTCCTTAGCCAGTTGCTCTAACTAAAGAAGTGAGTTCTGATTTGTAAAGGATAACACCTGACATTGACCTCTGCCTTCTACATATACACACATTACCTACATGTGCATACTCACATGAACTTATATGTAAAAATGCACTTCACTTTCATAATTCACTTATTTCTTTTGTTTTTTATGTGATTTAATTATTCCTGTTCTTTAACATAGAAGTATGACTTTTACCTGAAATTTTTGCAAAATATCCCTAATACTTCATGTTTCAAATAGGAATATCTAAATGTTAGTGTGTATTGTTTAAGTTTACTTGGACTGGATTGGAGTTGATCCTTGGGAATAGTCAGTGGGTAGCTGAGGGTGCCTTTGAGTTCTTGGTCCCTACCACTGTCTTCTAAGTTCTAGAATTACAGTTGTGCTCTGCTCCCAGCCAGGTGGGTGAGGACAGTTGTTTGGGTTTTGTTTTTGTTTGGTTTTGGTTGGTTGGTTGGGTGTCCAGTTTAGAACACGCTATGTAACCTAGGCTTACCTTAATTCAGATTAATACTCCTGCTTCCGTTTCCCGTCCTGGGATCACAGGCATGAACTGCCACATCTAAGTTCTTTTTGTCACATAATCTTGTTTTATCATAAAGAACTTCTTTAAATTGTTGAGCATTTAACAATCAGGAAGCTGAAGCAGAATTGTTGTAAATTCTAGGTCAGCCTGGTTACATTCCCCCCAAAATATAAAACAACCCAAGATCTGAGATTTACATAGAGATTTATGGTAGAGCTGTGAAATAATTGTCACAGTTATGTATATGATTATGTAATTTTTATGTTTATAATTGTGTGAATTTTCCAGTTGATTCTTGAGAGTTCAACCTTGGTATTTTTAATTTAGATACTGTGCTCTGGAGAAGTAAATATGAGGAAATTAAACCATGTGAATTATTATTATTCTCTTTACTTCTACAGTTTATGAAAAGGTTTTAATGTAGCCTCACTATGTAAGAGGATCTATCTGAGTTCAAGGCCAGGCTGGTCTATATAATGAGTTTCAGGACAGTCAGGGCTATGTAGAGAGACCCTGTCTCAAAATATTTAAAAAAAAAAAAAAAAAAAAAAAAAAAAAAAAAAAACTCACATCAGATAAAGAATCTAATTTTATAACTAGAGCAAAAAAAAAAAAAAAGGAAAAAGGAAAAAGAAATCTACTCTTTGCATGCATGTATGTAAGGGTTCACAACTGAGCTGCTTCCCTAGCTCCAATCTTCATTGTAAATGTTTTTCTTTTCTTCAGGATTCCTTAAGTTTATAGAGCAGGGAAGTCCTGCTAGTAGTAAATGCTTTAAATTGTTTTGGGAAATTTGGTTCTGTAGTTCAATGCTAGCTTTTTGTCAAGAACAGTAAAATTGAAATTCTTAGACTTTGGTTCTCCTCTCTTGCTGGCATCGAGTCCTGGTGTGTTAGTGACCATGGGCATTTAAGCACAGGGAGCCTCGTTGTGATGTAAGTGCCCCTGCCCCTTTAGCCTTAGCCACATTCACCAAGGGGAATGAAGAAAACTCCACAGTACAGAACTTTGTTGTTAAGCAGATTCTTAAACTTGGGTAGAAACAGTTTGAACCCTGCTACTTCTCAGGTTCCCCCAGGCACCTCTGTCCTTGCTTCTCCATACCTCTATGTAATGAAGGAGAATTTTGGTGACATTGATTTGCAGAGATCTCTTTCATTGTGTCATTTGATTTGTTTTTCAGTCTGCCCCATCTGGTCACAAACATCTGACTGTAGAAGAATTATTCGGAACCTCTTTGCCAAAGGAACAACAAACAATTGTGGGTCTGGAGTCAGAAGATGTGGAGAAGCTGTCCGGAGATGCATTGCAGAAAGAGCCCAACTCATTCCTCCCGTTTCCCTTTGAGCAGTCGGGGGGAGCACCTCAGTCTGAAGTGCTGGGTGTCCATTCTGTCACTCAGCACACGGTCCAGCCTGAAGTCACCGCCCCGGTGCTCATCACTCCTGCCTCCATTGCACAGTCAGGTGAAAAGCATGCCCCAAGCTATACAATTCCACTGAGCCCGGTCCTCAGCCCTCCTCTGCCAGCTGAAGCCCCTGCCACACAGGTTCCCCACTTACCTCGGAATAACACCAGGATGCAAGCAATAAAGACCACAGTTAGACAGAAGCCTCTACTCCTGAACCAGCCGGTCCCCGAGCTAAGCCACAGCAGTCTAATTGCTAGCCAGAGCTCCTTCAGAGCCCCAGTGAGTCTGTCAAGCACAGCTGGCACGTCTCTCCCAAGTGTTGATCTGCTCCAGAAACTCAGGTTGACCCCACAGCATGACCAAATACAGGCACAACCACTTGGAAAAGGCGCAATGGCGCCCAACTTTTCTTCAGCAGCTGGCCAACTGGCTACCCCTGAGAGCTTCATAGAGCCTCCCTCTAAGACAGTAGCAGCAAGAGCAACCTCAGCCTCCCTGAGCAACATGGTGCTTGCTCCAACCCTTCAGGTATGACAAGGCAGGGGGATTGAAAGAATGAAAACAGTTTTGTGGGTGTGTGTGTGATTTTGCGCACCAACAATACCCAGCCAAAGGTGTAGTGTGTCTGTCTGTGCCCTCCCCCACCTGCCCCATGAATTTGCTGTGGAAGCAAACCCGGGGGAGTTAGCATTTCCAGATAAATAAATTGTAAGTTAAGGAGTTTGAGTTTTGTTCTCAGACTTTGGAAGGCCTGAAAGGTTCTGAGTGAAGAATGCTGGAAATGGCAGAGATGGGAGTCAGCTCATTCAGTACAGAGCAAGCTAATGTCACTTGAGCCTGAGCAGTGAGGGCCTAGGTTGGGCAGTGGACACGTGGATTTTTAGAATATCCAGTCAATGAGACTTCATGGTAGAATGGTAGAAAGGAAAGATTTGCCCTTCAAAGTAATTCATAAATGGCAAGTTTACAAGCTGGATTC
This sequence comes from Phyllotis vaccarum, assembly GCA_033318265.1. Classification (NCBI taxonomy): domain Eukaryota; kingdom Metazoa; phylum Chordata; class Mammalia; order Rodentia; family Cricetidae; genus Phyllotis; species Phyllotis vaccarum. The sequence continues at coordinate 116,721,333 of JARWLC010000009.1, read as the reverse complement.
AAATCAGTAGTACATGCTGGGAGTGCTGGAAGGAAGTGGAGTGTGCTGCTCTGTGTGACTGCTGGCTGCCTCTCTGCATTTGAGTCTGACTACATAAAAAGAAAGGAGCATTCTGTTCTATGGGCAAGATTCTGCTCAAGAGGTAGGTGTCACGACCCTGCTACTTGTTTGCCATGATAAAATACCAAAAGTAGCATGTGGAAGGAAGTTTATTTGGGTTTCTAATTACAGAGGGAAAGGGTCTGTAGGGCCCAGTTAATCTGTCTGGTCCTGCCTGGCAGAAACCATTTACATGTATATAAGTACTCATTTAGATGGAAATAGCTGATTTTAAGATCACAGATGCCTTTAGTCTCAGTAGGCTGTCTGTGATTTCAAGTCCAGCCTGGTCTACCTAACAAACCCCAGGCCAGCCAGGGCTATTCTGTCTCCAAACAAAAGGCCTTGGTCTACATTGAGTTCTGTATTTGCTGTGCAGACCAATTCTTTCCCACAGGCCCTGATAGTGCACACCTGTAATTAGAAAGCTGAGGTGGAAGCAGTCCCAGGCTAAAGACCAGCCTGAACTACCCTTGTCTCAAAAGACTCTCTCCCTCTCACAAAATAGCCTTTAAAATGTGATTTATGATGAAGGCTGTTTAGTGCCATCTAACCAAGTTCAAATACCCTTTGAAGAAATTGGGGCTAGGAACATATTAATAGAGCCACTTGCCTGTTACATGCAAGGAAGGCCCTGAGTTCAACTTTCAACACTTCTGGGATAACTTTTTTTTTTTTTTTTAAATGATTCGATCTTTACATACTTGGGCAAACATTGGCCTGGGCTAACCCCAGCTTTTATAGGAGGTGCATGTTCCAAAGCCAGGCGTGGTAGTGCAAAACTTTAATCCCAGTACTCAGGGGGCAGAGGCAGAAAGATCTCTATGAATTGGAAGACAGCCTGGGCTACAGAGAGAAACCCTGTCTCCAAAAAACAAACAAAAAAATTCAAGCTGCTTGAGAGGCAGGAAGATTGTAAATTCAAAGTAGTCTCAACTCTAAACACACACATCCCAGGACTGAAGATGCGGCTCACTGGTAGAGACTGCTTGTTTGCAAAAACTCTGATTCAGTCCCCATCACACTTCTTTAGAGCCACCTGGAAGCTTCCACCTGCACATGGTGGGCGGGCTGGCAAACACAGTGATTCCCACAGGAGCTGCTGTCCAAAGCTCTCCTTGTAGACAGTTGTTCTTGCTTTATTGCCAACATGTTTCTCTCAGCCTCTGAACCATTCCATGTTGGTAACAGATCTGTCATCAAAACTAATGAAATTTGTGCTGTTTCTCTTCATCTTTTTTTCCCAATAAATGTTTCAGTCTATGCAGCAAAACCAGGATCCTGAAGTATTTGCCCAGCCTAAGGTGTTACCCAGTGCCGTCCCGGTAAGGAGACACCCCACCTACACCCCCCCTCTCCTGTGTAAGTTGTGAGTGGGTGTGTGTGCGCGCACACTGTAAAGTGTAAAGCATGGACTTTAGTGTCTTCTTTAGTTACTCTCCACTCTTTATGGAGCCAGGGTCTCTGGTTGAATCTAGCCACTTGCTGTCCCACCTCCTGTGTGCTGGAATTGTGGGTGGGCCACCACACCTATTCAAGTTCGTAGGGATCCAAACTCAGGTCCTCTCAAGCTAACCTAAAGCAGTCATAACAAGCACTTGGCCATTTCCCCCGCCCTGAGACTTCTTTTTCTCTGAAGAACACATTGAACATTTTGAGTTCTGCTGATGTGAGGTGCACTCTTACTACCTTAGTCAGAGTCCAAGTGCTCAAGCTCTGGATTTTCTAGGCATCCCTTCTAGGGCTGAATGTTATGGCTTATAGACCTTAATGTTAACTCTACGGAGATGCCAGCTTTGACTGCAGCAGGCAGGTCAGCCACTGGGTGGGTGCTGGGCACATAGCAACCCAGTTTCTTTAAGTAAGAGATACTCCTTGACCTGGAAAAGCAGACTCCCAGGAGACAACCACCATCTTGCCACAGTCCCTCACTTGTGATGAAAAAGTCTCCTAGGACTGCATACTTTATTCCTTCTTTCTGATTCTCACCTCATTTTTACACGTCATCCACCACCACCCCTTCACCCACCAACCTTGAAAGACACAGTTCTTCTGTATCAGTTGCTCACCTACTGGTGAGTCCATACCCGCTCCTGGATTTTCAGACATTAACCTCTGTCTGCTTTAGGTCAGTTTGTCCCTTATGGTTATCAGTAGAAGCTCCCAGCCCAGTTTTATCCCAAAAAGCAATCAAGAGCTGGAGAGTTTGCTTGGTGCCTACTAGGCAGCACTGGCTGCTCTTTCTTGGGGATCCAGGGTTAGTTCCCAGCACCCACTGGCAGCTGTCACTCCAGTTCCAGAGGGTCCAGCACCCTCTTCTGGTCTCTGTGGGCACTATGTGCACATGACGCATGCATGCAGGCCAAGCACCCTTACACATAAAATCTTAAGGAAAGGGGGGTGCAGTGGGGCAGGGTATGCTGAGTGGTTCAAACAACAAACCTCATACTAAAATGGTGGAATGTGAAGGACAACGCTATGGTTGTCCTCTGGCTTCCATACCTGCTTCATGGAACTCACAATGGAATACAGAGATTTTAAAAGGGAAGTGACCAGGAGTTGTGCTGCACCCCTTTTAATCGTGCACTTGCAAGATAGAGTTCTGGGCCAGCCCAGTCTACATAATGAGTTCCAAGGCTGCATAATGAGGCCCTCTCTAAAGAGTGAAAGAGGATCTAAGGATTAATGTTTAGCTCTGCTCATCCTAGGTCCCCTTCTGTGAGCCTGGGTGGCAGTGCCAAGTGACCTGGACGCTTGTTTCCCCCACAGATCACAGGCCCCTCATTGGTTACTGCAACAACCACAGCAGTGTCTTCTATGCTGCTGTCCCCCAGTGTGTTCCAGCAAACAGTTCCCAGGCCCACGGACCTCGAGAGGAAAGCAGGCTGTCCCTCCCCACTCAGTGCTGCAACACCAGACACCCAGAGAAAGCCTTCTATTATTCTCAGCAAGTCTCAGCTCCAGGACACACTGATTCATCTAATAAAGGTATGTAGGCTGTCACCTTAGCTTTTAACTTCCTATCTAAGGCAACTGCCTGGGGAAATTTCTTTCTTCCCAGATATGCCCCGGTTAGGCAAGGGCTACAAACTCCAAGGCTGTCATTATGACTGTCTCTGGAGTGAAGTTTTTGGGGAATTAGTTACACCATTTTTGTGTCTTCCTAAGTTGTTACCCATGAAGGAAGTTCTTAAGAGGTAACTGACACTGTCTCCACCTTTCCCATTTTTCCAGAATGACTCTAGCTTCCTCAGTACACTTCATGAAGTCTACTTGCAGGTTTTGACCAAGAACAAAGACAACCACAGCCTATGACTGGAGTAGAGTCAGTGTGAAAGTAGCAGATGCACCTCAGAAACAAGCAGGCTTCCTCACAGAACTTCTGAGTAGAACATGGAGCTTTGAGAAGCCTGAGTTTGAGCCTTTGAGAGAGCCTTGTTCCTTAAGGCTGTTTTTAGAAAACGTGATAATGGAGTTTTCACTGTGAAGCCTCACCAGCAGACCTTTGCTTGACAACAACAAGACCATTGTTGAGTTCCATGGGGATGTGGAATGAGGAGGCTTTGGGCGGAGCCACCAGCCTCAAAACAGAGCTCAGTGGTGCCCATGTCCTCTTCCACTTCGACCCAACAAACTATGAACTGAATGTCAGCTCCACAAAGTAGCTTCCAGTTTTAAGGATCAGATTTGAAGTTGATTCTCTAGAAGGAATTTGTTGAAGTGAAGTATGTTTTCTATGCGTACCCCGCCTGGGCCTTAAAACTTCCGGGAATTCTTTGTGTTTTGTTGTGTCCCTGACCCTGCCGTGCGCAAACTCCCATAGGGCCAGGCTGGGGCTGCACAGATCCAAATCCTACCAGAAGGCTCCACTTTAGTAAACTCACCAGTGGTTTGTGTGTGAAGCACGGCCTTATTTTCCTTTTCTGTCTAAACAGCTAAAGTTAGTAACACTTTGACAGAAGGACCAGTGGACCAATCTGACAAAGCCATTCTGGTTCCATTCCTCAATGTGCTGAGAGCAGTTTTAAAAGCTATGCAGAAAAGGGAGCTGTACTCACTCTGCCCTTCCTTTGCTGTAGACTATGGAGTCAGAGCACGTGTGAGATGCAGGACCTCACCAGCCACAGTGTGAAACTGTAAAGATGCTTTGTGATGCTGCTATTGATCTGCCATGGTTTCTATTTATTCTTTTATGGCATGTAATGGTGTTTAGTAATATTTTAATGTAGAATTTGATGATTTCAGCAATAGTAATTTTGAGATATTCTTTGAATGAGAAGTGTCTTTGTTTCTATGATACAGGTCATTTTGTAGTATTTAACCAATTACGATGCACTGCTTACTTTTCTGAGCACTATTTAATGATGGGTAAGAACCCAGTTGGCTCAACCAGCTAGCATAAGGATTCGCTGTGAATAATGCAGACAGACTTGACAGTCCCACAGGAATAGTCGCTTAAGCTTTAATGGGAACTCAATCAAAGGCTCATTGATTTGTTTCTAGCTGAAATTTTAGATAATTACTTATTAATTACTTTTTTTAGTTTGGTCTTAGTTTTTTTAGCCTAAAGGATACTTGGATTGGCTCCTGCTAATCTCAACATGCTTCCTGGATAATGTTTCTGCTTCTCAGTTCAGAGTCCCCTCTTGTTGTCTACCGAGTTATGTGTAAAGTGTGCAGAATTCAGGGAAGCCTAGACTTTTTCATACTCAGTTAGGGATAGTTGGTTTTCATGATAGTGTGTAAATTTAGCAACCAAAAATTAATTGTTCATGCATCAGCTAAGGAAGATAAAGTTGTAGAGATGAGAAGGTGGTGATCAGGAAACTGCTGGGCTGTTCCCGTAAAGTGAACACTCCTGTAGATGTCATCGCTCCTGAGTGTGGTCTCAGAGGACATCAGGAAACAAATGAATCAAAGCACTCTTCTTCCAGTAGGTATTTGAACTTAGCTGATGCTTTTGAGTATGTGTAATAATAAGAGGTTAAAGAGTGGGTACCCTAAAGAGCATCTGCAGTCAGATCAGTTATTTTTCACCCTTAAACCTAGGAATGACTATGACAAACCATCAAGTAGGATCTCCTAGAAGACTTCCTTAGTATAAACATAAGCTTTTAAGTGCCGAAGTGATGGAGACTTGAAAAGAGTAAACCTATTTCAAATCCCAAATGTATGTATTCCAAGCATTTACTTAAAATTGAGAAGCCAGAAGTTCCAGATCATGATTACTAGGAAGTCAGGCCAGAATGAGTTCCCAGAGAGCCAGGCCAAGCCTGGATAGCTGCAGTCAGATGAGCCTAGCCTCAGGCCTCAGTCACTCCCTTGCCTTATTTCCCATTCACGCACACGATCTACAGTGTCTTTGCTGAACTGAGAGGGACGTTGGAGATGTTTCTGGCCCATCTGTGTACACATCCCATCCCTTCACCCTGTGGTCCAAGGGTCAGGGACAAGCAGCCCAGCCAGTGAGTGACGCTGCTCTTCTTTTAGCCGTAGTTAATGTTATGTTTTTAAATGGATGCACACCCCAGCTGACCCCCAGTCCCTCTCAGACTGGTCCTAGTTGTGCCTCTCCTGGGCCCCATGAGGCTTGCAGCTCGATCTGCTTGACTTGGAGTCCTGAATCTCAAGTGACCATCAGTATCAAGAGAGGTATCCCCTGCTCCATGTGGACGGGCCACAGTTTGCCCTGGGCAGTGGTGTTTCTTTCAGGGTCTTGGCCCAGGCTTGGCTTAGATACCATAATGACAGGATTTTCATGTGCAAGCATTGGTTCTGCTTGTGGCTTGAATCTTCTTGTAGGAATTATAAACGCCATTGAAACCATTAGTAAATAGTTTTTGGAAACCATGTAGCTTTATTGCTTTCTTCCCCCAAAGAATGTTGTTTAAGTTTTCTCACATCAGTAGTAGAGGCCAGATCTGCCATTGTAACACTAACAACGCATCATGAAACTGAAGGTGCCTGACTGCTTACAAAGCAGAATTAGCCATCACACTTTGACTTGGAAGGAAGAGAAGGGCACAGGCACAGCAGGACTCTGGGAGTGCCAAGGACTGAGAGACCATAGCCTGAGTCCTGTGTCCTGTGGCACATCTGCTGTGGACCACATATTTCTTTTTGCTTGCTTTTGGTTTTCTTTAGTTGTGTTCAGATTACTTTCTAGAGCTAACAGTGTCTTGTGTTCAGGAATCCAAAGTGTTTGGGTCTGAGCAGAACACCTTACAGTGAACTTCAGAAGCCACACTTGGGAGCATTTCCACTAGCAGCCAGGGCCTTGTGGAGCCTGCTGGGTTTTTGGTTGGGGGCTATTGTTTTGTTGTTTATTTCTTTAAGTCTCAGCAGGAGAGATGTGCAATGTTTCACGTGGATTCAGATTTGACGTCATTCTTTAAAATGCTGCATTGTGGGATCTATCACCCTGAAGTGGGAGAGATGCAAAGTTGTTTCCCTTTATCTATGAGTCCTTAAGAAGCGTGTTCGTGTATGTGCTGTGAGTGGTCTTCACTGCTTTGACCATATGGCTCTCATGACTTCATCGTACCGGCTTCTCAGCTCTTCTGTGGAGACAGAAGCCCTGCACCACCGTGAAGCTTTGTTCCGTGAGCGCAATACCACCTCATTAACCTTTTTAGTGGTGTGGATTTTATACCATCTGTGTATGTTTGCAAATATTAAGTTATTACATGTTTTAAATGAGCATTTTTCATCCTAAATTTTATATGTTTGCAAATATATTTTTTTAATAAAATTTCAAAACCAAGTTTTAGCACCTACTAAACATTCTAATTGAGTTTTTATTTAGTTTGTATAAATGAGAACTTTGGAATGAGTTTCACCTTGCCAGAGCCCTGCTCAGGTGGCATAAGGGTCAAATCAAGACAATCCATATACTGTTTTCAGCTTATGTTTCTCCAGAAAAACAGCCATTAGGAGACAGGCTTCAGGGGGAGGGATGTTGGGGGGGTTCCATGGCTAAGTGCCTGCTATAACAGCAGAAAGGCTTGTGTTCAAATCCTCAGCAACTAATTTTGTTTTGTTCTGTTTGTTGCCAGTGTGAAGACATGCCTCTCCCCCCGTGTTGCTGAGGCAGGCAGAGTTGGGTCCTGGGAAGTCACTGGCTAACCAGTTTATACAGCTTCAAATTGAGTGAAGGACCCTGTCTGAAAAGAATAAAGTGGAAAAAGTGATTTATGAAACATATATCAACCTCTGGCTTCCACAGAGAAGGAATGCTCACAGGGATACATACACATGCATATATCACAGAGGCAAAGATGAATATCTATACAGGAAGAGGTTTAGTGTGTCACATGACCAAATCACATCAAATTGAGTTTAAGGTCTAAATTGACCCTATCTGTAACTAGAACCTTCAGTGTTTCTTTTTTTAAAAAAAAAATTTAAGTTTAGTTTTGTTTTTTAATCCAACCCAGGGCTCTGTGTGTGCTAAATGTAAACTCTAGCACTGAACCACACTCTCACTTCTAGGAGATTGGTTTTATAGCAGAAAGCAAATAGATTTACAGTTACTCTTTTTTATAGAGCAGGTGGTATTTCCTAATCATGCCAGCTACAACTGTCCTGCTTGGGGATTGTCAAAGAATATTCTTAAATGTATTTTGTGCATTGAGGCACGCTATCAAGAGAATGAAGATAAGCACTGAATGGAAGAAAATGTTTGTATCCAACAGAAGTCTTCCCCAGAACTCTGCACGGGTGGTGGTGCACACCTGTGTCCCAGCACTTGGCAGGTGGAACATGAAATTCAGGCCATCCTTGTCTGCATAGCAAGTTTTAAGATGCAGTCGGGGCTATGTGAATGAACCCTGTCTCTAGAAGGCAGAGGCAGGAAGGTTCATGAATCCAAAGGGACCAACCTGAGCTACATAATGAAAGCCTACTTGGTCTGTTTTTTCCTTAAAAAGCCTTTCTTTACTCCACCCTCTCCCTAAAATTATTCTAGGTTGTAGATTCTTGAGTCGATGTTGCTGCTAGTCATTAACAGAGTTACATTATAAATGCAGCTTAACTTAAAGGCATATACACACAAAGGCCTGTTCCATTCCCAGTACCACATCACGTAAAGTAGATTCATCTGGGCAGCACTTGGGATATAGATACAGAAGGATCAGAAGTTCAAGGTCCTCCTAAGCTCAAAGCTAAGCTGTAGACTAGAGTAGTCTGCTCAGCCACTGCTTTTCATCTGTCAAGACATGGGAAGTGGGGTTGCTAGGGAAGATGGCCCAGTTGATGAGGTGCCCCACACAAAAGGATCTGAATTCAGAGCCCCAGCACCCAGTAAAAGCCTATGTGGTGGCTGTATCCCTAGCACTGAGTGCAAATGATGGGGGATAGAGGCCCATCTCTAGAACCCAACTAGCCTAGCCGGATTGATGGGGTTCAGTGAGATACCTGTCTCAAAAAGTAATGTGGAGAGCCAGGCAGATGGCTCAGTGGGTGAAGCACCTACTGTCAAGTCTAATAACCTGAGATTTAATCTGGACCCTTTGCGGGGAAAGAAAACCAACCCCTCCAGATTGTCCTCAGACCTCCATTTGTGCCAACACCCACATACACAAATAAATGCATGCAATTTAAGAATAAAGTAGACAGTGATTGATGGCAATCTCTAGCCTCCACACATGGTGGCACAGGTACACATACCTAGATGGGCGTTCAGGACAGTGGTTCCTGTGGAATTGTGTGAGAAGCTAAATTCAGCAGAATATGAATAAATTGGAGAACTTTTTCTAAAATGAACAAGATGAGGTCAGGGACTTCTAGGTTTTTACTCACTGTTTGCAGATCGTGGCTCATGAACTAGATGCTGCTGGAAGTCTGGTTTGAACAAGGGACATGTCAGAGCTGCCAGGAGAGACTGGTCTAGAGAAGCTGGAGATGGTGTCATCGTGTTGGGTGAGGGAAGAATGTCTAGGTGAAGGCAGGTACCGTAGCAAGAAGCAGTTGTGGGAGCTTGGGAGATGACTCCAAGGAAACAGCATCTGCATTAAGTGTGAGGACCAGAGTTTCTGTCCCAGAACCCACAGAGATGACAGGTGGGTGTGGCTGCCCTTCCTGTAATTCCAGTACTTGGAAGGCAAAGATGGAGCCATATCAGTGAACTCTGTATTCAGTGGAGATGATTTTGCTTCAGTGAATAATGTGAAAAGCTATTGGGGAAGACTCCAGACTTCAGTCACGGAATGAAGTTCACATGTGAACACACATTTGTGCACCCCACACCAAAACAAAAAACAAGGGGGAGCCAGGTCATGGAATCTGACATTCCTTGTTTCAGACTATGTAATTTATCTAGTTAGTTCATGTGGCATGAGTCCCTACTAGGCTTCTAAACAGTATTGATGAAGTGATTCTAAACCTCGTAAAGAGCTTGCTCGTGGTGATATATTACATATTTAATAAAATTCATCTTGAATTTCAGAGGAGAGAGCCACCCACAGCCAAGCCGTGAAGGTCAAGGAGAGTGGTGACCCATGATCTTAATCCCACCACTGGGGAGACAGAGATCGCCTGGATCTCTATGCGTTCAAGACCTAACAGCCAAGCAGTGGTGGCTCATGTTGTTAGTTCCAGCCCTTGGGAGGCAGAGGCAGGAGGAACTTGGTGAGTTTGAGGCCAGCTTGCTCTACAGGTTCCAGGACAGCCAGAGCTACACAGAAAACCCGTCTTGAAAAAAACAAAGGCTGGAGAGGTGGATCTGTCCTCTGATATGCAGACTAATCTTATTAAATATACAGTATATCACCACACTCTGAATAGAGAGGTGCCACAGTCACAGAGAAGCATGGAGCCTGTGCCGTCCACATATTACACACACCTCAGTTATCTGGCCGATTGAGCCAGAGGTAGGGACAGTGGCTGGCAGTACAGTCTAGGGAGGGGCGGGGCCCCAGGGTAGGGTGGGGATGGACTGATAATCAGGTCATCGAGAATCTGAAAAGGGTTTAGAGAGTTTACCTCGTGTGAAGCCCAGAAGCAGCCTCCTACCAGGGTACTGCCATAAAGGCAAACACTGCCATGCCTGGCCCTTCATCCCCCTTATAAGTGTGTGTGTATATGTGTGTGTGTGTGTGTGTGTGTGTGTGTGTGTGTGTGTGTGTGTGTGTGTGTGTGTGTGTGTGTGTTCAACAGTTCCCCTTTGGATTCTGACCTGGACTTCATAGAAAATATAACCTATGGCTCCACAGACTATTTTTTAATTTAGTGATAAAGTTACTTAAAGTAATGATAAAATGCTTTCTGTTAACTATTCCATTGGCTGAACAATTACACAAAATTTTCCTGGAGGTCCCTCAGTTTTCACTGGAACATCTCTCCTCTCTGAAATGCTCGCTGTTCAACATAGACCTATCTGGTCCCTCAGTTTTCACTGGAACATCTCTCCTCTCTGAAATGCTCGCTGTTCAACATAGACCTATCTGGGGCCCAAAACACTTTTGAAGTCAGCCCCTTGGCTACTGTCCTCTCCAACAGGCAAGCACTGCCTTAGGGATTTCACTGAACCATACCTTGCAAAACTTCATCCCAGTTGGGCTCCTGAACATTCACCCCCACCTGGCATAGGGGACAAGCATTCAGCCACTCTACACCACCTGCCCTGGCTGCACATCATCTGGGGAGAGGGGATGAAGTGTAAAGAGAAACCAGAGCAGGCCTCGAATCCCTCTAAGTAAGGCTTCTCAGGTGCAGCCGGCTGAAGAGACAGCTGTAGGAGATTGTATTATTTCATGGTAAATAATTGTCCCACCCACTGGTTTAATAAAAAGCACTAATTGGCCAAAGGCAGGCAGGAAGTGTCGGTGGGGCTACCAGACTAAGAGAACTCTGAACAGGAAGCACAGAGCAGAATGCCAGAGAGAAGCCAGAAGAAGCAGAGGACAACTATGCTGCTCTAAGAAAAGGTACCGAGCCTCATGGCTGAACAGGATAAAAGACATGGGTTAGATGAAGGGTTGAGAGCTAGCAAGTTATATAGCTGGACCTTAGGCCAATCAGCCTAAAACTATTGAAAGAATCTGTGTGTCTCTGTGGGACTGTGGGTCTGCAGGTCCGTGAGTCCTAAATCTTGAGGTTAGGCCCGAAAAGTTGGGCCAGAAACCTCATACTACAAATGGCAGCCCAATGTGGGGCAATGATGCCCACATAAAGCCACAGAAAGCTTTAAAAAATGGTCTAGAGCCCAAAGCAGCCTCTGAATTGTGTCTCCCACGTGAGCTGTGGTACAGAGACGCCTGGTAAGGCTTATAGGGCTTGGGCTACAATGACGGGCTTTTGCAGTACAGTTTAAGGTGTAAAATGGCTGGTTCCTGAAGTCTCACAGGACTCTCAATATAAGCAAAAAGTTATTAATGATGTATTTAAGGTTTCTGTTCATAAGGACAAAAGGGTACAGAATCAAAGATGGCTTTCTAGTGGCGGTATTTTCTTGGATCAGATCTGTTTGCTGGAGGCAAAGTAAGGCTTGGCTTTTCAAAGAGAAGCTTCCTGATTCAGCCTTAAAGGCAAAACACTTGTGAGTTTTTTAAGAAGCCCTGCTGCCTAATACTTAAATGAGCAGCAAATGGCAAAGCTTTACTTGGTGATTATATGGACCCTGAAATCCCCAGAGTACCTGGGTTAAAAAGATAAATTCTATGAAGTTAGACTAGGAGCTGGGTGGAGCCATCCACCCATCCTATCAACCTTGAACCTTGGCAGATTAAAGGTGTGTTCAGAAACAGAAAGAAATAGAAGAATCTGGGTGGAGTCAATCACCCTAGCCAAGCAAAGGTGTGGTCAGAGACAGTGGCAGATTAAAGGTGTGGTCAGAGACAGAAAAAGTTAAGAAATAAATATACAGTAAAGACAGTTTTTTTAAAAAGTCTAAGTGGTTTAGAGTGTGTTGAAAATATATATACATAGGCTTAGAGAAAGAAAAGTAGAGATAGCCCTTAAAAAAAGAAATAGAGTAAAATAAATAAATAAGCCAGGTAAAGATGGAAAATACAAAGAATGTCTGGATACTGTATGTTATTGTCTTATCTTTAAGCTTTTTGACTGAAAATGACTTAGTAAAAGCTGCTAAAAGACAGTTGATTATAAATGTTATTGGAGTAATTCAACCTATATATTTTGTAAATGAGTTTACTTTAAAATTGAAATGCAAAGATACACTACTTTGGAGAAGAGGTTTTCCTTTTATTTTCCAGAAAATGAAAGACTGTGGATTTATTTCAGGATAAAGAACATAAAGTTTGATAGAGGAAGACCCCCTGAAAAATCTCCATTGGAAATGGATGGCCCAGATGATTCAGCATTTTAGAACACCTATGTGAAGTTTCCCAAGCTCTGTATCTAGAACAATTTCAAGGAGACTGGCTGAGATGACCCAGCCTTACAGATTACTCCACTAAAGACTTGTACATAATCCTAAATTTTTCTTTGGATTCCTATGGGATTGACAACGACCCCACTCAGCAGGAAGTAGCCTAGAGAACAGCACCCACATTCCCAAAACATGGATTATGGATGTTCGTGTTTATTTACAGTGTTGTTTATAAGTTGTTATAGATAAGGGGGGGGGGAAGAATATTAGATTTGCAGTTCTTTTTGTTTAAAAAAGAGAAAAAGGGATATGTAGGGGATTGTATTGTTTCATGGTAAATAATTGTCCCACCCACTGGTTTAATAAAAAGCGCTGATTGGCCAAAGGCAGGCAGGAAGTGTGGGTGGGGCTACCAGACTAAGAAAACTCTTGAGAACAGGAAACACAGAGCAGAATGCCAGAGAGACCACCAGAGAGAAGCCGAGGACAACTATGCTGCTCTAAGAAAAGGTACCGAGCCCCATGACTGAACAAGAGGCATGGGTTAGATGAAGGGTAAAGAGCTAGCAAGTAATATGCCTGAGCCTTAGGCTGATCAGCCAAAAACTATTGAAAGCATCTGTGTGGGACTGTGGGATTGCAGGTCTGTGGGTCTGCAGGACCGTGGGTCCGTGAGTCCTAAATCTTGAGGTTAGGCCCAAAAAGTCGGGCCAGAAACCTCCTACTACACACAGCTGTGTAACTTCACCTAGGCTCTGTCCAATTAGACTCCAAGGAAGTCCAATAAATTCATTGGCTCCCCCCAGAGTGAATTTTGGTGGATGTCTCAGTTTGTCTTTGGGACCTTGGGAAGAAGTGGTAGACATTGCTTTAGGTCTGTCTCAGGGAAGGAATTTTAGCAATGAGCCCCACCCCACCAAACCCTAAACCAGGCTCTTGGCCTCTCATCACCCAAAGTAACCTGTGCTTCTGCCCAAAAACAAAAAGCTCTGTCTTGGAGAATAGAGTGGATCATCGGACAAGCAGCGGTGAGGAGTGGACATGAGCACAGAGCTGCCCGCTAGTCTCTTCATCTGAAAGACTGGCGTGGCTGCCATGCTGTGCTCCTTGCCTCTTGCACTAGCTCACACATGCACACCATGGAGGACCAGACCCTCCTGAGCATCTCTGCTCTTGCGGAGTAAAGATACCAGGTCTGTGTATTAAGAGTGGGCTTTGCTCTCTTGATGTGTTAACCATCCATCCTCTTACAAATGAGAGGACCACCCAGGTCATCCAACTAGAACATGCAAGCCTCTTTGGGGGTTTGCAAGACATGAAGACCCCTATGCCTCTAGAACTGTATTTTTAAATGATAACAGCATTACTTCCTGACAAGTCAATGGGACAGGTTCAAAGAATTATTTCCCCTCTTGTCATTCAGAAATGAAGACATGACTAAGATAAAGGGCAATCTGAGCTGTTACAGATGCTAGCCTAGAATGAACTAACCAGTCCTGGGACAAGTTACCTGAGCCACAGTGCTGTATCCATATACGTTACAGAACTATTCACCAGAGTGCTGGGTATGTGTCCATTGGTAGAATGCTTGCCTATTGTACAGGAAGCCCTGGGTTCAAGCTCAGCACTACACAAAACAGGCAGGTGATAAACTAAAAACCTTTAGTCTCAGGACTGGGAAGGTACAAACGAGCAGCCAAAGTTCAAAGTTACTCTCAGTCGTAGAGAAAGTTCAAGAGCAGCCTGGACTACACAAATCTCATACCAAAGAAAATTAAAAATAGAAAATTGTCCACTGCATCGAAAAAACCAGAATATTTTACCTCCAAATGAAAATTTGGAAGAAGGCACATTCAACCCACATTGACTCCTTAATGTTCAGTCTTGGCATAGAATGGTGGGTTAGGATCATGGCTGTTGCTCCTTCACCGGAGCACACGGAACAAAGAACCTGAGCTTGGAACTTGGTGTATCTCCTCACAGTCCCTGCCTCGGCGTTATGAATAAGAGAGTCAGTGGCTTTCAAGTGTCCCAGGGGTGCTTGTGGGTAAGAACAGTTGAAAACCCTGAAGATCCTACCTCTTTCCAAGCTTTATGGCACTACCCTACAAAGCCATGTACTGTCTGTCAGCTGTCCACTCAGAAAACAAAATTCATTTTAAGTACATTTTCTAGATTTGCTTATTTTATTTTGACTGAGGGTTTTGTTTGCATGTATGTCTGTATACATGCCTAATGTCCCCAGAGGTCAGAATACAGCATCAGGTCCCCCGGAACTGGAGTTAGGGATGGTTGTGAGCCACTATGTAGGTGTTAGGAACTGAACTTGGATCCTTTCCAAGGGCAACAAGTGATCTTGGCCACTGGACGAACTCTAGCTCCTAACAAAACAACTTTTAAAATAATGTATTTAAATTTATTCTGTGTGCATTGGTGTGAAGGTGTCAGGTTACAGACAGTTGTGAGCTGCTGTGTGGATGCTGAGAATTGGCCCAAGTCCTCTGGAAGAGCAGCCAGTATTCTTAACTGCTGAGCCATCTTTCCAGCCCCCAAAACTCATTTTTATATTTATGGAAATATTGCAAATACTTGCATCACCTCTTCCTGCACAGGAATCCAGTAATCCAGTAATCCGGGAGCTACCAGAAATGAAACAAGAATGAAGGTATCTCTGCTGTTACAGCCCAACCTCCCTAAACGGGCCCTGAGTAGTTGCGCTAATCTCCAGCCCAGCCTTGTATAGCATGGCCCTCTGGACAGAGCCCACAGAGACTGCTTGCTCTCCACCCAGGGTGCTGTGCATGCCTTGGGCAATGCCAGGCAGGACTTGACTTCTGAAATTACGAGTTAGAATGACTTGGCACCTTTTCTGTATACTCAAGGAAAGCAGAAAGACTGCCCCGCAGTACTGGGCAGGGCTTACGGGATGACTCAGAGGGTCAACCACATAGTCTGGACTTGCAAGGTCCTGACTGTAGCAACTCCCTCTGTGTGTGTGTGTGTGTGTGTGTGTGTGTGTGTGTGTGTGTGTGTGTGTTCTCAAGCACATGTGTTACAAGGATAAAAGTCTTGCAAAAGTTTACCCAATGAGAAACATATATTTGATTTTCTTCTGTACCAGGAGTAATCCAAGAGCAGAAAGGAGAGGGAGGCTCGGGAACACAGATTCCTAAACTCAGCAGTCAGAAGGCTGAGGCAGGAAGATTGTAAGTTCAAGGCTAGCCTTCAATATGTAACAAGACCCTGTCTCAAAAGTAGACCCTACAGTAAATGGGTCTGAGAGATTTGTTTCAGAGATGGGACCCAGTCCACCTGGAGGCTGAATGGCAAGTTGGAAGTTTGTCAGGCTGCTCCATCTCCTTGGTTCCAAAAAAACCTTTTTTTTTTTTTAAGCAATAAGGGCATATTATAGCTCAGAAGTAGAACTCTTGCCTAGAATCCCCAAAGCCTGGCATCACAAAATATAAAAAGCAAGAAATACCGAAAAGCTCCCTGAGGCTGCCCTCTGCACACATTCAACAAAGGAGAGATTGTAGCAAGGGTTGCTAAGGTCCTGAAGGAATGCTTAAGGGCTGGGCTTGCAGCTCAGTGGCAGAATGCTTATCCAGCATGCTCAAAGCTCAGAGTTTGAGCTCCAGAATTGGGGGGGGAGGGGGACAAAGAACTTGGGATCTTCATCTATCACTGGTGAAACTGAAAAATAATAGCCACTTTGGAAAACAGCTGGGCAGTCTTTCACATAATTAAAAGCTACAATAGCGGCCTGGTTTGGTGGAGCACACCCCTGTAACCTCAGTACTGGATGGGGGGAGGCAAGAAAATCAGCTCAAGTATGAAAAAAAGAAAGTCCAAGGGCCACATGAGTTGGTTGTTTCACTCCTCCGTGCACACCGGGGAGAAGTGAACACAGTCACACAAACATTTTCCTATCACCATCCAAATCGGCATTCATGGTGATGAAACCCCTAGTGGTTGGATAAACAAAATGTGGCCTACTCACTGTAGACATTCCACCTCAGTGAAAAGGAAGAGTGTACCACCACATGCTGTGCATCATTTGAGTGAAAGAAATCAGCCATGTTGTATATATTCTTTGCATAAAATGTTCAGAATAGGTCACTACACAGAGATGAAAAAGTCGATGACCACGGAAGCAGAGAGAATCAAAACCAGAGGGTGGCTGCTGTGGGTCCAGGGTTCTTTGTGAGGAGGAAGTTTTAGAGAGTGGAGATGATGATCGTACAATTCCATGGACATAAACATGGGATATGAAGTCTAGCTGTTGTTTGCTCCCAGTTCTGTTCTTTACAGCAACTGGAGGGCCAGTGGGGCATCTCAGCAGGTAAAGGCACTGGCTGCCCAGTGGGAACCACATGACAGAAAGAGAATGGCTTCCAAAGTTGTCTTATTCCCTCAACATATGCACCACAGAAGGCACGTCCCCTCCCACCCTCCCATAAATGTAACAATTTTTAAAATTAAGAAACTAATAACAAAATCACTGGAACTTTTTGGTGGGTAAGAATGGATGTCATTGGGGCTGGGGAGATGGCTCAGCAGTTAAGAGCACTGGCTGCTCTTCCAGAGGTCCTGAGTTCAGTTCCTATACATGGGGGCTCACAACCATCTATAGTGGGATCTGATGCCCTCTTCTGACATGTAGGTAATACATGCAGAACACTCATACATAAAATATAAGTAAGTCTTGATTTTTTTAAAAAAGGATAGCTATTATTTTTAAAAAAATATGGAATGCCTTGTGAATTTTCCCATCACTCTTCCCATAGCACAGGGGCCATGCTAATCTCTGTATTGTTCCATTTGAGTGCAGTGCTGAAGAAGTGGCACTATTTTTTTTAAATTTTTATTTTATGTGCATTGGCATGAGGATTTCAGATCCCCTGGAACTGGAATTACAGACAGTTGTGAGCCTCCTGCGGTCTTTGGGAATTGGACTCAGGACCTCTGGAAGAGCAGGTAACACTCCTAGCTCCTAAGCATCTCTCCAGCCTCTGTTGTTTTATTTTTTGAGATAGGATCCTAGAACTCACTAAATAGGCCAGGCTGGCCTCAAACAGATCCATTTGTGTGCCTCTGTCTTCTAAATGGGGCACCACCATGCCTGGCTTTGCCTGCACACTTCAGAGGGCTGGGTGTAGTAGTAGGTTTCTGGCCCGGACTTTCGGGCCTAACCTCAAGGTTTAGGCCCACAGACCCACGGACCTGCAGAGACACACAGAGGCTTACTATAGTTTTAGGCTGATCGGCCTAAGGCCCAGGCATATCACTTGCTAGTTCTCTACCCTTCATCTAACCCATGACTCCTATCCTGTTTAGCCATGGGGCTCAGTACCTTTTCTTAGAGCAGCATAGTTATCCTTTGCTTCTTCCGGCTTCTCTCTGGCATTCTTCTCTGTTCCTGTTCTCAGAGTTTTTCTTAGTCTGGTAGCCCCGCCCACACTTCCTGCCTGCCTTTGGCCAATCAGCGCTTTTTATTAAACCAGTGGATGGGATAATTATTTACAATGAAACAACACAATCTCCCACAGCTGGGTATGTAGCTCAGTTGATAGAACACTTCCCTGGTATGCATGGAAGCCCAGATTATGAGCCCCAGCACCTCATAAGCCAGACATGGCACTGTATTCTGGAGGTAGAGGCAAGAAAGCAGAAAGCCAAGATCGTCCTTGACTACATAGAGAACTTAAAGCTAACCTGGGCTACCTCAAACAAAATTGAATAGGGGCTAGTGAGATGGTTCAGTGGGTAAAGGCACTTACCTCTGACCCTGGCAATCTGAGTTCCATCCCAAAGCCCACATGAAGGTGGTTTCAGCTCCACAAGTAATCAAGTAATCCTCTGATTTCCATGTTGGCCTTCACATGTGCACACATACACACAGTGCATAAAAACATGAAAATAATAAAATACATGTTAAAAGGTAAACTTGAGCAGTTGGGAGGCAGAGGCAGGCGGATCTCTATGAGTTTGAGGCCAGCCTGGACTTCAGAGCAAGTTCCGGGACAGCCAGGGCTATACAGTGAATCCCTGTCTCAAACAAACAAACAAACAAACAAACAAACAAACAAACAAAACCAAATAAGTAAACTTGGATGAAAGTGTAAATGAATGAGATTTGATGAGTTTCTGAGTTGCTGAATATAATAATGCTGAAAGTGGTACCTTCTAGAGAGGGCGTGGGACCTTTGCACCCCAATTTCTCACCTTGCCCTTTCCACCCCCACCTGGCACTCATCAGTGTCCTTTATTACAAATGGACAAACTAAGGAAAGTGTTTCCTTGAGATTGTGAGCCAGCCTAGCAAGTTAATCCATCTCCCAAAGGGGGTTGTAGAAACCTTAAATTGTTACTGGTTGGTCAAAAGTTCTGGAAATCCAGACCTGTTAATGGAATGGCCTGGGACTGAACTTCAACCTGTGAGATCAGACCTCTAGGTAGATGGGGTCAGAAGTGATTGAATAGAGAATTTCAGCTGATGTGCATGGCTGAATTGCTGGATGGGCAGAAACTCTCAAACATCTTAGTGACCAGTGGCCACAGAAGCATGAGAGAAAGTCTGGAGATAGGAAAACAACCTTGCTTGGATTATTCCCTCAGCATTCAATACTCCAAATCATTGAACTTTACACCCTCAGCTACATAGTAAACTCAAGATCAGCTTGGGCTCATGAAAACCTATCTTAAAAACAAAATAAAATAAAATAAAAGGTGTGACTTCATGGTGTGTTTGCTATATCACAAAAATATTGTGGTTGAAAACAAGAGAAAGTCAATAGATGAACAAGAAGAAGATGAGAAACCGGTGTGTGCCTGGGTGAGCTGGCTCCCAGCTAAGGAGCTACAGCGACTCTGTCCGATGTCCAGGCTCCTTTCTCTGCCCTTGCCCAGGGTCCAGAGCCTGCAGAGGTTCTAGAGCAAGAAATCTCTCATTCCATAGCCCTCTGCCTGCCGGTCATGTGACATGTGCTACTCAATTTTGTCACCTTGTCACAAACTATAGTCACCGGGGAAGGGGAATCTTAATTGAGAAAAATACTTACACTAAATGGCCTGTGGACGTATCTGTGGGTTTTTTGTTTTTTTTTTCTTAATGATTGGTGTAGGTAATTTTTTAATGGTTGGTCTACTGTGGGCACTACCATTCCTAAGAAAGCAAACTGGACAGGCCTGGGGAGCAGGATTCCTCCATAACCTCTGTTCTGTTTCATTCCTGATTCCAATTTCCTGCTTTGAATCTTGCTGGACTTCCCTCCATAACTGACTGCAACCAGAATGTGTGAGCCAAATAAACCCTCCCCTCCTCAAGTTGCTTTTGTGTGATCTTTAACACAGCAATAGAAACCTAAAAAGGATATGGCTCCAATAGCTTCCCTGCACCTACATCCCAGTGCTTGAAAAGAGCATTGTCTGAACAGGCTGGCAGATTTCAGACTGCATGGCTGAGAGGTATTTGCTTCTCCCACATGGAGACTGGTCCTCCAAGGCTCTGAGCCAGCACACAGGCTGACACAAAAGGGTAACTCAACCTCTGTTACAATGGGTATTGTGAGGAATATCCATTTTACAGATGCTAATGGTGGTCACAGAGTAGGCTTTTAGCTGCTCTCTTTGAGATCTCTCCCTACCCAGGATGCGACCTCACCAGTTAAAGGCAAAGGTGAATGAGCCAGCAGAACCAGCTTCTCTGAAGGGCTCTTTGCCAAATACATCTAGAGCTCTATAAGGATTGACACCCTCTGACCCAGTAGTTTCTTGTGTAGGGCTTTGGTTCATAAGGCCAGACAAGACAAAAATGTACAGAGGTACCCATCATGGTGGAAAGAGAAAACCAGTCCAAACATCCCTGACATGGACACAGCCTTGTGACTGGGATAGCACACACAGCCACTTAAAATGCTGTCTTTGTAGCTAGTGACAAAGGAATAGCTGGTAAGGTGCTTGCCACCAAACCTGACCACCTGAGTTTGATCCCTGGGGTCCGCACGGCAGAAAAGCATGGACTCCTTCAGGCTGACCTTTGACCTCCAGTGTGGCATGCATGTCCCCATCCTGCATGCACAGCAAATAAGTTAATTAATATAAGTTAAATTTTTATGATGTCTTTGAAGAATTTTTAAATGACAAGGGGGAAGTGTAAGAGGGATGATATGTTCTTATGATATTGATGATATTTTTAAAGAGTCATAATAGCAAATTCACACCAAACAGTCACTACCCATTTTCTGCTCTGCATGGCCATCTGAGGCACATGGGTGCCCTGACCCTATTCTGCAGTAATTCCTTAACTCAACCTAAAAATCATTATTTTATTTGTCAAATGAACAGGCTGACAGTGGTCCTATTTGTATAAAATAATACATTACTTTAGTTTACTTACAAATTTTCTGTATTTCCTGGGTATGCATAGGTTTTGTTTTCTGTAATATGCTGGGAATGAACCCAGGGCCTTGTGGGACTAAGTAAGCACTCCATTTGAGCTAAAAACACAGCCTTAAAAAAATATCTTTTCCGCCCAAATGGTCTTGAACAGTCTTTTATTTCTTTGTGAAAGAATCTCATTATGAAGCCCAGACTGGCCTAGAGTTCACTCCATAGCACAGGCTGGCCTTGAACTTGCTATAATTCTCTTACCTCATCATCCAAGTGCTAGGACTACGGGCATCATTCTTCACCTTTAACCTTTTTCCTTTTGCTGTTACACAGCTGTAATGCAGCACTTGAGGGCTGAAGGAAGGATAATGAAGTGTCAGAGTCACCCTCAGCCACGTGGTGAGTTCAAGGCTATTCTTACTAAATTGCCCAGACTGAACTTGAACTCAGTGTGTGGACCAAGAAAGTCTCAAACATCTGGAATTATAGCCCTGCCTGGTTCATTTTGGGGGGTTTTACAGTAAGTACATCTTACTTTTATAACCAGAAATTTGAAGTTTTGTTTGTTGGTTGATTGGTTTTTTAAATATATATATATTTTAAAATTATATATATATAATTCCATACAAGAGAAATTAGAGGTGCTCTCCTTCCTGGGGCACCGTGTTAATAGAGGCGTTTCCAGAGCTGAGGAGAGAGGCTCAGTGGTTAGAGTGCTTACTGCTCTTGCAGGGGACCCAAGTTCAGTTCTCAGTGCCATGTGATAGCTCACAACCATCAGCGATTCCAGTTCCAGGGGATCCATTTCCTCCTTCTGATCTCCTTGAATGAATGTACACATGGTGCACATACATACCCACAGGTAAAGCACTCATACACATAAAATAAAAATAAATAAAGATTTTTTTAAAAAAGAGAGAAAACACAAAAATCCTCTGGAGGGAAACTCTGGTATTAGGGAGGGTCTAAAAGCTCAGTCAGGTGCCCTCTGTGAGGCACTGTGGGGGCAGTGCTAGGCACTTATCCATAAAGACTCATCCCAGGGCCATGCTGGCCAGGAGCCCTGGCTATGAGTCAAAGGAAGTGTCCCAAGGCCATAGCCATGGAGATTGGCTTCAGTACAAGACCTGTGCTGGCTTGGGACTCACAGCACCCAGCTAAGGCATGCCCCAGGAGTGCGCACGCCGGCCCAGGCTGCCAAAGCAATGCCAGTGCATTCACTCAGGAGCGCAGCTGCTAGGGGCTATTCACGCCTCATCAGTGCCCACTCAGGAGATGGTGGATGGAGAACGGCAGATGTGTCGGAGCACATCAGGGTAGCTTCACCCTGAGATCCGTCTGGACAGCCAAAATAGGGCAGGGGCACATCCACAGCCTGAGGCTGTACTCTCAACTCCAAACATCCTAGGCAGCCTTACTTATGAAACGCAGGCACAGCTTTACATAATCACGGGGAATGGTGAGTGCATGATTACCAAGGCCCCAGGCTCAGCACTAGGTTTTTCAAGATGGAATTTTCTTTTGACTTTCTTCTGATTATAAAAGACAGTTGTGGTCATTGCCACAAAAATCCCTGAAGAAGGAGGAGGAAGAGGAGGAGGAGTTTTGATTTTGACACAGGGTCTCACTATGCAGCCTCACTGTCTTGAACCCACAGTGTAGACTAGGCTGGCCTCAGGTACTGGGATGAAAGGTGTGTGCACTACACCCAGCCCCTTGTTTTTGATAAATATTTGTTAGTTTTTATGTCCCTTGATTTTATTCCGGTAATAGTGTGCAATGAATATCCCAGGAGTACTCAGTTCTGCCGCTCTATGTCTCACTGTCAGAATCCCCAGATCCCCACGAAATTGCTGGGGGGGGGGGGGGGGGGCGGCGTCTTTTTTACCGATGCAAAGCTCTAGGCCCAGCTCTACAGAGACAGGCCAGAAAGTTAGATGTGATGCCAAGCTTCTGGGGCCACTGTGGAGCAATACTTTGCCATGGGTCCTTCTACTTTCTACTCTCTAGGCAATGTGTTTTAGAAAGACTCCTTTTTTCAAGAGGTTTGAAGCCAGGCATAGTAGAATACGCTTATAACCTCAGCACTCAGGAGATTTGGGAATGTAAAGGCCAGCCTGGGCTACATATCTAGACCCC
Organism: Phyllotis vaccarum; assembly: GCA_033318265.1. NCBI lineage: Eukaryota > Metazoa > Chordata > Mammalia > Rodentia > Cricetidae > Phyllotis > Phyllotis vaccarum. Next base: position 116,698,376 of record JARWLC010000009.1, on the reverse strand, counting down.
GTTTTTAAAAGAAACAATTTCAGAGGTTTGGTCTTCACGTTGGCTCCAGTCCCTGCTCACTGCCACTATGAATGCCTGTACAGGGGGAGCATCTCTCATGATCACCTCTTGGCACAGAGATTCTGGGTCAGTGGGTATGAGCTCTGCCAGGTCTTGGCTGTGAAAGCTTGAGGATTCATGCCTGAGGTTCCGGTTCAGGCTGATAGCAGGAAGGCTGGACTCTGGCTTTACCCAGGGCCTCAGCCAAGGCATGGAGGCTGTACAGGAGGCCAGGAGAATGCTGTAATGATGCCACAAGCACTGTTTAGGTAAGAGTAAGACATGGGACCAACAGGAGAGGAAGCCACAGAAGAAGTGTCAGAGACAATAGTTGCAGCTGCCTAGTGGGTTGTGTGTCCTGCCAGGGTGTACGTGAAAAACTGTGAGGGTGGGAGTGAGGGTGAGAGCATGTAAGCCAGCACTTTACAGTGTTAGGGGAACCCAAATAAAAGAGGATGAGAAGCTATCAAGTATGTGTATGTGAAAGAGCATGGGGAGAGTAAGTGTATGGGAGTGTGTCAGATACTCTCAAACCTGGGCTTCCTCCAGCCTGCTCCAAGTGCAGCATTCTTCCCCATGGCTGCCCTGTACAGCCTAGCTGAGAAGTGCTAACACTTCCTGATGGGGTGAACTCAGAGCTCTGGTCTCCACATCTCATTCCAGGCATCTCTGATCCATCATCACTGTCCACTGATGTCTCCTATAACCATCCCAACAGCAATACCAGGGTGCATGCTGCCCACTCAGCACCCTGGGTAGCCTCCCCGTACTCTGGCAGTCACGAATGTCCCTGGAGCCAGCCAAGGGAGAATTAGATAATGAGTGTGTGTACCCTAAGGGTGCCTACCCTTTGCAGAAGGTCCTGTGTGTGTGTCCTGAAGGACAGCTCATTTCACTATGTGGCTCTGCTCCTGGGTTGCCATGACCTCTGCTGTCACCTGATGATGGCAGCAGGACATCTGTGCCACCTCCTACCTTCCAACAGTGCACCTTTGTGTCTCAAGATGGACAGGTAGAAGCCAGGGAAGGAGCTAAAGAAGCAGATTCTCTCCTGAGACATCTTCCTGACACCTCTCTTTGGGGGTAGCTCTGACACTCGCTGGCTGTATTACCCCAGACACTGGACAATAATGCTTTCATTTCATTGACACTTATTGAGCCGCTACTGTGTGCAAGTGGTCACTGGAGTCTGTAGGGGTAGAGCCAGAGGCTAGAGCGCTCTGCCTCTATTCTACTGGAACTGACATAAGGCAATTTGTTGGAGCACACTTTTACTTCCAGAACTATGGAGGCAGAGGCAAGTGAATCTCTGTGAGTTTGAGGCCAGCCTGGTCTATGTAGTGAGTTACAGGCCAGTTGAACCTACATAGAGTGAGATCGAGGGGGGGGGGGAGAGAGAATACAGTAAAAAAGGCAGCCTTGCTTCATCCCTTCATCAGTGAGAAACACCAAGAGAAGGGCTTTACTGGCCCGGGGTACAGCAGGACAAACCTCCAGATGGGAATGGGTTTGGTGGGGTTTTGTTTTGGGGACAGAATCAGTCTCCTTATGTTGCCCAGGTTGGGCTCAGTCCTCCTGGCTCGGCTTTCCCAGCTCTGGGATTAAGGGGTACCCCACCTTGCACAACTGAGTTTCCTGCTATTGTGTGTGCGCTTCTGTTGAGTGCATGTGCACATGTGTACGAACACGTGTGGATATCTACTTTAGCTTTCGTTCCTGTGCTGTCCATCTATTTTTAATTTTACTTTTTTTGTGTGACAGTATTGTTAAGCTAAAACTTGCTAAGTAGGCTAGCTGGCCAGTGAGCAGCATGGATTCATCTGTCTCTGCCTTCCTAGTGATCAGATTTCAAGGTCATATGACACCACACTGGGCTAAATCTAGGTTCTCACGCTTGGGTCCCCTGAAAAAGCAGCAAGTACTCCTAACAACTGAACCATCTCTCTATCCTGGAGTTTAATGTTCTTAAAGCAAGATATGAATTGGAAAAAAAAAATAATCCCATAGGGAGTGACACTATTAGGAGGTGTGGCTTTGTTGGAGGAAGTGTGTCACTTTGGGGGGGGGGCGTGGGCTTTGAGGTCTCCTGTGTTTAAACTATGCCCAGTGTGAAAAACAGTCCACTCACTTCCTGCTGGCTACAGGTCAAGATGTAGGACTCTCAGCCCCTTCTCAACATCGTGTCCGCTTGTATGCCACCAATGTGGGGATGTGTTTCAAATTTAATAAAAACCGGTCTGAGACATCAGAGGGATCTACCCACAGTCAGTCTAGGAGGATCAAACAGTGGTTACTCACACTTTTAATCCCAGAGCAGGGAATATCTGGGAGTGGTGACCTACGCCCTTAATCCCAGCAGATCTGAGTTTGAGGCGGGTTTAGTTTACAGAAGGAGTTCCAGGCTCCCAGGCAGGCAGTGGTGGTGCCAGGCCTTTAATCTTAACCAGATGTGAAACAACTGGGTGAAGAGAGTATTTAAGGCAGACATAGAAAGACAGACCATCCAGTAGAAGCCACGAATCGAGACTGAGGAAGCTGGAAGACAGCTGGGTGAGATCTGACTGTGGTGTTTCCTCTCTGTGATATCTCAGCCTTTCCCTGAGATCTGGCTCTGAGTTTCCTTAATTTGTGCAACATACCATGTTCCACCATGATGATTATAGACTAAATCTCTGAATTGTAAGCCACCCCACCCCCACCAATTAAATGTTTTCCTTTGTGAGAATTGCTGTGGTCATGGTGTTTCTTCAGAGCAATAGTAACCCTAACTAAAAGATGGCCAGGATTGTTAAACAGAGAAACCTTGTCTCAAAAAACAAAAAGAAATCCTAAAAAAGACACAAGGCAAGGCACTAGTGTGCTGAAATGGGTAGGGGTGGATGTCACCAAAACAAGACTAGAAGGGACGCTGCGTCTGAGGTGTGTGCGCTGAATTTTATTCCAACAGTGGAGGGTGGTCATCATGAAAGTAACAGGAGGTTTCTCTGGCAACCACAAGGAATATGAATAGGAAGCTGAAAGAATCTGAGATGTGAGGGGAGCAGGGAAGCAGGAAGGGAGCGGGAAGCCAGGTAGAATCCAAGATCTTTCTATGATGTGTTTAAATAAAGACCCACAGGCATATATCTACACCAGCAATCAGGACACTGACAACACCTCCAGCCAGCCCAAGATTCTGATTCCAAAGCTGACCTTGGGGAAGACCAAAAGAACTGGAATATGGCTAAATCTAGGATGAACTGAACCCAATGAATGTGGAATCCCAGAATGAAACAAGATCTTAGAAGCCAGTGATGGCCAAGATCCTAGGTTCCCATAGTGGAGATAGGGAAATTTTCACTAGAGCAGAAACAGAGAAATTAGCATCTTTTTCATGAACTATTATCACCTAAAAGTCTGAATATATAGTCCTAGATATAACCTAATCGGTCTGTAGAATGTTACTTGGTTGTATATTTTTGAGGTTCCCACTCCCAGGAGTGATCTCTGAGTGGTGTTGAAAGAGCAGAAGAGGTATATGCGAGGTTTGGAGGGAGGAAAGTGAAGAAAGAAATGTTGTAACTCTATTATAACCTTAAAAAAAGACATTCACATATGCAGAAATGGACATTCAGAAATTTAAAAAATATGTATACCTCTCTAATTTATTTTACCAGCCCAAATAGATTGTGATAATTTTCCACCATGAAGAAGATAATGAAGACAAAGTCTGCATTGTGCCATTGGAGAGGTGGAAAAATGGAGAGAGCTTGCCCAGTAATCACTGCCCTCAGGGACCCAGGCTTGGTAGGCCCAAAGGGTTCCAAGGTTTGCCTCCTTGACCAGTTAGCAGCCTGAGGACAGAGGTGGCACTTGCCAAGGCTCTGATGGTGAAACACTCTGAGGCCACATCACTCCAGTCCCAGATCCAGTCCTTGGCAGGCAGGCACCAGGAGGAACAGCCTCTTTGGGCAGGGCCAGCAAAAGCCAGGAGCTATAACACACCACACTCAGTCTGATTGGGTCACCTAAGGAAATCAGCCAGACAGAGAGCATGTTGGGAGGAGGGGTGCTCACTAGCATAGGGTCCATTGTCAGCACCCATTAGGACTTGCCTTTATCTGTAAAATGCAGCTTTCTCCTCGGGAAACAATACTAGCCTGTGCTACATGGGCTCAGTGAGGGAGATCCGATGAGTTTGGGTTGGCAATGCTTCCTTCCTCCACTCTAGGAAGCCTCATTCCTCCAAGGTTCACCAGGTCTGCTCCAGTCCCTATTGACCTAGAGGCAAACCCAGTAATCTCTCCGTAGGCCCTAAGTAGTCTGAGACCAGCCGGCTCAAGTAATTTCTCAGTGTTACTATTACTGGCAGTGTATATTTATTCATTCTCACGTCCTGTATGGTCCCTAAAGCCCTGGGCTCCTTCGGAGCTGGGATAGTCTGTTGAGGCAGACCTGCCACAACCTACCAGCTCTGTCACCTTGATCGACCTTGCCAAGTCTCACCCTTTTCCTTAGTAAAGTGCAATTACTGATGAGTATCTCTCTTCTCAGTCCCAGCCGAAGCAGCCGGCGAGCTCTGAGCCACGCTTAGAATCTGGAGCAGTGGTGAAGTTACTGTTCGCCGTGCGTGGTTAATTCCTACAAAGCATTGTGCCCAGACAGACACCCCAGGCCTGGAAGATTCAAGTGTCCAGAAAGTGTGGGGCGGGGCCGAAGGCCACTCGTCGGCCTGGGGTGATCCGGCGCCCCGCCCCGCCCCCGCCCTGCCCTCGCCCCGCCTCCGAGGGCGGGTCCTAAGGAGTATTAACGCGCCCGCCCGCAGCGCCCGGCCTCGGCCGCTGCCTCTCGCCGCCTGAGCCGCCTTTGGCTCTGTGTCTGTGTTCTCAGCGTCCTCGTCCACGCCCGACCGCGCCATGGAAGGTTACCACAAGCCAGATCAGCAGAAGCTGCAGGCCCTAAAGGACACGGCCAATCGCCTGCGCATCAGCTCCATTCAGGCTACCACTGCTGCAGGCTCGGGGTGAGCACGCGGTTCTGGCGGGACGGGGAGCCGGGTCTCGCGGTCTCGCTGGTTGCGTGTCTTGCTGCACGGTGTCTCCAAGAGGGCGATGGCTGGGCGCGGCCAGATGACGGAGCCTTCCGCTGCACCGGAGCGGCTGGGTTCGGCCGCGTGAGCCTCGGCCTCTCGAGCGCCCCCAGCCGGCCCAGGTTCCCTGGCTCTCGCTGCACCCGAGCGCGCCTCCGAGCTCCGCGGCTGCACCGGAGGCCACCATGAGCCTGGCGCACGTGTGGGCCCCATCTCTCTCCAACAACTTGTTGGTTCCACTGACTTGCGAATGGGGAAACTCGGGTTTATATCATTTGTTCAAGGTCACAGCGAGAGCTGGCATTTCAGCCCTTGCAGTGTAAGCGGAGAATGTGTGTAGAGCCCACCATTTTGCAAGAGACTCGGGGCTCACCCTTTTCTGCATCTCTATACACGCTCTCCTAGACACTTATTCCTACTTCTGCCTTCTGTGGATTGGGGTACTGCTTTGGAGCTGCACTGATGAAGACTTCAGGGTGGGGGAGGGGAGGTGACTCGTGTTTGCAACACCCAGGGCATGGGAGGGAAGAAGAGAGGCTAAGATCAGACCTGAGGTAGGAGGTTTGCAAAGCTTTTAGAATGAAGGAGTGAGGCCCACACGGAAAGGGAAGTTCTGGGGTAACGGCATTTCCACACTGCGTGGTTTCAAGAAATTCTGAGGTCAGCATCGGGCCTGGTATGAGACCACTGAGATAGGGAGGTGCGGGCTTCATGGAATGGTTTGGGGGGACTGGGTGGGAGTGTTCAGGAACCCAACCAAGCTGTGAGCTTATAACAAAGACCAGAATTTTGGATTCTGGCCAGTTTCATACAGGACATATTATTAAAGACCTTTCATCGTGGGTTCCTACTTACCCATCTTGCTTTTGAGACGGGGCTTGTTCTCAGAAGGTTTGGACTGGGAGCCCTATGCCACTGTACTTCCCGTGCATACTTTGGACCTGTTATCTCTCTTGGGTTTAGATCGCTGTCTGTGATGTAGGGTGTTTCCTGCCCAAGTAGAGACCTGACTGTCTTTCAATACTGTCTTAGCTTAGCACAGAGTAGGTCTTCGTGTCCTATGATACTTGTTCTCTACTGGTCCATACGATTCTCTAGTCTAGTCAGAGAGGGAGAACTTAACTAACTGGTACCTAAGCAGCTGCGCATTCTACAAAGCTAGATAAGCATGCAGACCTTGTCAACATAGGGAGCAGCTAGGTGGGTATTCCTGGGGTGACACTGCATCCTTGGTTCCTTTGTGATAATCAGTTACATGTGAAGATGTTGAAAAGTAGTGTGGTAAGTGATTTGCCCAAAGTGGTAGTCAGTGGTTATTTAGTACTGCTTGGTGTGGGGCGGCCTCTCAGAAAGTCCTTTTGGGCACATGGGCAATATCAGACTGGAGAGTATATGGAGGGGCAGGAGAAGTCAAGTATAGCTTGGAGAGAAATTAACATTTTCAGCTGTAAGCACTTCCAAAGCAGGGGTGGTCTCCAGGGGAAAAGGTTGCAAGTGGCTACAGCGTTACACCAATGTTTACATTGTAGTCTTAGGAATTCACTGGACTCAAGAGTATCCATGTGCAAAACGAAAAAGATGGGTGTGTAAAATAGGACGTGTGTTTGCTTGCGTGTTTGGATATATTTTTAGGTGCAGAAAAGTTCTACTTGGAGAAATGTTTTTCAGAAGGAAGTAACATTGCATCTCAACCCTGTCACAAGAATGATTTTGAAATATGTGAGCAAAGAGTGTATATGTGTACAGAAAATATTTCAGGAAGGCTTGAGATGTGAATGTGGTTTGGCTCCTGAATGTTTATTTGGAGACTCACTGGAATGAGATTGTTCCATCAAGGGAAGGCAGGTTCAGTACTGAAGTTCTGACCCAGTCAGTTGCAGATAGCTGAACTGACCACCACCTAATCGGTATGTTCCATTTTCTGGGACAATTTGGGATCTGGTAGAGAAAGGATACTTTGGTTCAGCCTTCACTGGCCACCCACTAAGGCTGCACATCCTATCCAGACCCAGGCTGCTGATCTCAGGATGGCAAACAGTCCTGGGTGGACAGTATTGTATCATCATCCCTGTATGCAATAGACCTCACCAGGAACAGAAAGTCAGCACACTGGCTTCTGTGTAGGGAGCTGGGTGGACAGAACACTCACAGAGGCCTTTCTGTTGAGGCAGCACCCACAGTGGCCAGACTCACTGGGGTCATCTTCCAGCTGTGAGGCAGCTATGGCAAGGGTCCAACTCATTCAAGCTTTAAAAGGAGACTCCAGTGGCCAATTTGCTGAGGCTAGTGGTAATAAGAGTTCTGTCCTCACCTTGCATGGCTAGACTGTTAGCCAAATGGAGCCAGGTCTTAGCTGGATGCACCAGTCTGTCCCTTAGTGTTTCTGACCCACTGCTTTGGGGATGGTACCTGGGAGGATAGGGTAGGGCTAGACCTGACTTGTGAGCACAAGGAAATAGGTCTGTCTACTTCATCTCTGTTCTGAACATCAGTGTCTTTGTCAGGAAGATCCTACTGTTCTCAGGATTTAGATTCTTCATCTTTAAATGATGGTATCATAGAAATTGGTTAATCTTTTTTTATTACTATAACAAGATACATGAGGCAGTCTAACTTTACAAAGAAATTTTTTGCTTATTTGGGTTGTTTTGTTTTATAAATTAGTATTTATTTTATGTGTGTGTTTTGCCTGTATGTATGTATGTGTACATGTACATATCTGGTGCCTTTGAAAGTCAGAAGAGAGCATTGGATCCCCTGAAATGGGAGTTATGGGTGGTCGTGAGCCAGAAATTGAGCGTAGGTCTCTGACAAGAGAAAAAAAGTACTCTTTTTGCTCACTGAGAGCTGGCTCAGTGGTTAGGAGCACTGGCTGCTTTTCCAGAGGACCTGAGTTTAATTCTGAGCACCCATATGTCAGCTCACAGTTCTAGGGGACCCAACGCCCATGGCAAAACAAATACACATCAAATAAAGTTTAAAAAAAAAAAAAAAAAAAAAAGCAAAAAGTATTTCTAACCCCTAAGTCTGCTCTCTAGCCCAAAGAAAAGGTTGTTAGGTTTTTGGTTGTTGCTGTTTAAACTTGTGGTTTTAGATGGAGAGAGTCCAAACAGCGGATAAGGCTCATAAGGAGAGAATGTGTGAGAGAAAGAAACAGCAGAACAGAAAGTTGGAAAGCATACCCCCTGCTCCCCAAGGACCTTCCAGTATTCCATACCACCTCTACACTCAGATCCAAACCTCCAACATGTGTGGAACACATAACAGCATCCAAACCATGGCTTTCAAATCAGGTCCCTTAGGAGTGAGGCTGAGAGCTCAGAGTGACCAGGCCCTGGGGTTCCACCCCTTGCTGTTGAAGTAGTTAGGGCTATTCTGCTGTCCCCCCAGCTCTGGCATTCAGGGGCATCTTGACCATGTGTGCAGAGGGCTCTCTCAAGACTAACCCCTGTGTGGCTTTAGCCTCTTTGGGCAGAACAGGGCTTCCAAAGGCCAGCTTCTCCTTTCAGGCTGCCTGGTGACATCTGATGCCTCCTGCCCTGCCTGGCTCTTGACTGAGGCAAGAGCAAAGCCATTGAGATTGCTCCAGAAGCAGCAGTGTTTCTCAATGCAGGGTGAAGATACCTGGCAGCTCCTGAACTACTGGGCTCATTCCCTGGGTGAGCCCTGAATTATCAGAGCCAACGGTCAGTAGACCTTAAACCTGGGAACAAAAGGGTAGGCACTAGATTAGAATCAGCTGGAGACCACCTTCTGGCTTCCTGTGAATTCAAACTGGCTCCTAGACTTGGCCTATTGTCTCTAGAGCCTGATCCCATGGAATTAGGAACGGTTTTCTTTCCTGGGTGTCCAGGACTCCCTGAGACCAGGGTCCTGGACAGAGCTGGGGTTTTAGGTAGGGTGCTGTTAATATCGAGAGGTGAGGTAGAGCAGAACTCACACTTGCTTATAAGCTGGTTGCAACCATGGATGGAGAATGTGATGGTTGAAGGCTGTGCTACTTGTTTGGGAAGTGCAGACACCTGAGAGCTTTCTCAGTGGGCTTTCTCGGTAGGCTCTCCTCCCACAGACAGATCAATAACTGCTCTGCAGAGGGACACTTTGACTTTTGTTTCTATTAGATATTAGAGAGTGAACCCAGAGCCAGGCAAGTACTCTCTACCACTGAATTGCGTTCTCAGCTAATTCTGAAATTTTCTTGTTCTTTTTTGTTTGCTTGTGTTTTGAGGCAGGGTTTCTCTCTGTAGACCAGGCTGGCCTTGAACTCAGAACCACCTGCCTCTTCCTGGGATTAAAGTGTGTGTGCCACCACTGCCCAGCTGAGATTTTTTTTTTTTATATCTACATAGTCATTTATAGTAATTTTAGTGAACTTATCACTTTTAATTTTAGCCATTCTCCAGCCTCCAAAAGACCTCTCTCGTCCATCTGCAGTCTCCTACCTTCCCACATTGGGTCAGCTTTCCTGGCTCTGTAAATTTAATTCTTCTGGATATTTTATCATAATGGAATTGGACAGAATGAGGTCTTTTGGGCCTGGCTTCTCTCACATGACATAATATGTAGATTTGTTCGTGTGGTGACATGACTTTTCATGCCTCATTTCTTTTTACAGCTTATGGTTTCCTTGTTTATGTCACTTGCTTTTGTTCTATCCCTGATGGTGGTGGGCGCTGGGTCTCTGAACAGGTCGCTTGGCTTCTGAGGACCCTGACAGTCCCGGCCCCCAAATGGGCATGGGAGACTCAATCTGTGATAATATCAGCTATTAACTGAGCTGGTTCAGAAGAAGTAGCTTGGAATGCTGAAGGAATGCTCTGAGGTCCAGGATCAGGTTCATTCTGGGTGAGAATCTGCTCACTGTTTGAGGGACTTCCATCTGATAACCCTAAATTTATTAGAAACAAGATCTTACTATATAACTCTGGCTGGTCTGGAACTCACTATATAGAGCAAGCTGGCCTTGAACTCATGGGAGCCAGTCTTGCCTCTATCTCTCAAGTGCTGAGACTATAGGTGTGCACCATCACACTCAACTTACTAAATATAGGGGGAGGAATGTGCATAAATAAACCGAGTGTGGCAATGCACACTTGTAATTCCAGCTCTGTTTGGAGGAGCCCAGGGCTCACTGACCAGCCTGTCTAGCCAGTTGGTGCGTTGCGGGAAGCAATGGAGGAAGGTGACGCTTTGTCTTTTCCTCATCTTGCACTCTCCCTTGATTCTGTTTTATAATGTGTATAAATTACATTTGTGTATATTCACGAACAATATGGTCTTCTCTATTATGTCCCTGGTGTGCTTTTTTCACATGCTGTGTTTCTGAGGTGAGGACACCCATTGCCACTGCTGCATATCCCACTGTATTTCATTCATCTAGTCTGCTGATGCACACAGGGTTGATTCCACATCATTCCTTGGTGTTTCATATGGGAACGCTCTTGTTTATTGTTCCTCGGGGTACACACAGAACATTTTTGTATTTTTCTGTGTGTTTCTGTACATAGGCTTGCTGGGTCTTGAGGAATCTGACTTTCTAACATAGTCTTTCTGTATGACTAAGTGGTTCAAGTTTTCTACCTCTTACTAGCATATGTTTGGGTAAATTCCATTTCACCTGAACTTTTTGTTTCCAGATCTATTTATTTTTATATCAAGTGGGCCAGAATATTCGCCATATACTTGTGCCTTGAATCCTATTAAAAAACAATAACAACAAACCAAAAACAGGATCTTACTGCAGCCCAGGCTTTGAAACTGTCATCTGCTTGCCTGGCTCCTAAGTGTGAGGGTTACAGGCATGTGCCACCATGCCTTGCTCTAGCTGCTGTGCCTGATATTCCACTTCTCATATGAAAATGGGTCACAAGTTGAAGTTGTCTAGATTTGAAGTCTCCCCAGCTCCTCTCACCTTGTAAACTAGCTTTTGGTCTAGAGGTATGTGTAGTGTGTCTGAGGGCTTGCTCTGGTTCTTTTTTCTTTTTTTAGATTTTATTTATTATGTATATAGTGTTCTGTCTGCATGTGTGTCTGCAGGCCAGAAGAGGGCACCAGATCTCATTACAGTTGGCTGTGAGCCACCATGTGGTTGCTGGGAATTGAACTCAGGACCTCTGGAAGAGCAGCCAGTGCTCTTAACCCCTGAGTCATCTCTCCAGCCCATAGTTCTTTATATTATTTATTTTCTTACTGTTTCATGAAGCTTTAGGGGTTTTATTTATTTATTTTGTTTTATGCGTATGAATTTCTCTCTGCGCACCACATGTGTGCAGTGCAGACAGAGGCCAGAAGAGGGTATTGGATCCCTGGAACTGAGGTGGCAGATGATTTCAGCCTCCACTGTAGGTAATCCATGTGGAGGTGAGGCAGGTGAGTGCAGGTGAATCATGGGACACAGTGGCCACCCAGTTTAGCTTAATTGGTGAGTCCCAAACCAATGAGATTGTTTCAAAAATCAACCAAGGGCTGGATGGTGGTGGTGAAATCCTTCAATCCCAGCACTCAGGAGGCAGAAATAGGTCAATGTCTGAGTTCGAGGCCAGTCTGATTTAAAAAGTGAGGTCCGGGCCAGCCTGAGCTGTTACGCAGAGCGATCCTGGCTTGAAGAACTCCCCTCCAAAGAAGAAAAACACCACCAAGGTGCACAGCATCTGAGGGGAGACCACCAAGGCCATACCCTGGCTCCCTCATGCAGGCACATGCACACCTGAACATATCACACAGATCTTTTTTCTGCTGACTTCAAACTTAGTCCGCTTGTTGTCCACCTGATCTTAGCTGTCATTTCCAGCTAAGACTCAGGTGCCGGAGTCTTTTTTAATTTTCTTTTCGTGGATTGGAGGCTGACGTGGTGAGGCCATAGTGTGTGCTTGGCCTCTTTAGTTTGTTCATTGAGGAACCTTGAGGCTTATAAGTGGCCATGTCTTGTTGGTACTCAGCACCCTCTCTCAATCTTTGGCTCATTTCTTCTTTTTTGTCTGGAGTGACAGATGAACCAAAGTCCTGGACTGTACGTGAGCAGTTGAAGACCCAGAGAGGCATTGGCTCTCACTGGGTTCCCTAGGTCCCCTCACAGCATCCCCACTCATAAACAAAGAAGCTGAGCCTTCTGGAGTTGAGCTGACTATACATCTCATGCGATACAGGCAGCTTCTCATCTTAGGAATAGGACCACATTGGGTGTTCTCAACGAAGTTGGTGCCGGGAAGGGCGTAGGGTGCCTGTGAGACGGACAAGAGTTTCTTGTTGACATGTCCTCACCTCCCTCTTTTCAGGTGTAGTGTCTTTCCCCCATGACCAGGAGTTCATAGAGATGGTTAAGTATGAGGCTGTTGTGTGTTGGGAATGTGGGGACTAAATCAGCATGGACAGTTCTGGATTCCTCTACTAACCTGTCTATGCTGGAAGCAATTTACCTCTAACCTAACGGGAACCCCAGCAGGGGAGGAAGCTGCTGATGTGACTCCCATCCAGAGTTGCATGTGCCCTTGGGCTTGTTATTGGCATGTTTTAGTGTGAAGTGTCTTGAGCAACAGCGTCAAGTTTAAGCAGAGCTGCATGTGGGGAGGCTGACCTTAATGGAGTGTGCCTAGGCAGACTCTGGAGTTGGCCAGGAACTGCAGCCTCTGACCCCATTCTTGGGTAGGAACCAGGCTAATCAAGTGATCCCGTGAGACCTCTAGATATAATCCTTGTGCTTCCTAAAACCATTTAGTTATCAAGTCTAGATTCTAAATAGAGACCCTACCACACCAGGAAGGTTTTTGCTTTTGCAAACCCCACCTTGGCTCTTCCACAGGCAGAAGGGGGTTTTGTTTTTATAATGATAGCCTTTGTTTCTGATTGCTAGCTTTCAGAGTGTCCATTCAAAAAACTACAAGAAAACGAAAGTCCAATTAGCAAACCTTCTTTTACCCCTCTGCCCATTGCCCCAATGATTCCTGGAGTGGGCAGAATGTTCCTTATAAGCAGGTGGGTTCTGGGCAGTCTCTTTGGGGTGTAGCTCCTTGATCAGTTGTATAGTACCAACTCTCCTCAGCTAAGTGGTTAGATACCTACCCTCTAGGAACTCCTGGGTGGGGACTAGCTTTCCCCTCACCCCCATATGGGGTACTCTTGGGAAGGTATGGTAGCCCTTGGTACCCACTAGACACTCTAGATCCTAAGCCACCTACAGTAGCCTCCTTGAAACCTATACCATATTTCCAAGGAGTGGGAGCCCATGGCTCTGATGAACTAGGCTTGTATGAGTCTCCTCAGAACAGGCATCCCCAGGCCCCTCACCCATGCCAGAGTGGATGTTGTGGGTCAGGGTCTACAGCCAGGGTGCTCATGTCTGTCTTTTCTCCTTGGCCACAGCCACCCCACATCATGCTGCAGTGCTGCTGAGATCATGGCTGTCCTGTTTTTCCATACCATGCGCTATAAGGCCCTGGATCCCCGAAATCCTCACAACGATCGCTTTGTACTTTCCAAGGTAATAGCCCTGATGCCAGCCACACCTACCTGGCGCTGGGTCCTGTGGGGAACCTGGAATAGAGAATGGTAGCCCAACCCTAGCCTATCCTTCCTTCCCTCCCTGCTCATCCTGCTCCTTGCTTCATGCCTTGTGCTGATCTGATAAATTGAACTTGAGCTAAGGAACCAATGTCAGGACTAATGGGTTCAGTAGCCTGGTAATTCAGAGAGACTGACAAAGAGGGGGTAGGGGCGTGGGTTCCATGCTTCTGTTAGGTGTGTGCTTAGCTTTGATGCTGACAGGCAACACTGAAATCCAGGTCTGGAGATTCTGTGTTACGTTCTGCCTGAGTGCCTCTATGTTGTGCAGCATCGTGAGGGCCACAGCTTGCTCTCCTTGTGAGTGACAGTCCACTGCAGATGGGGGTATGAAATCCAGTGTTTTCCTCTTCTAGGAAAGATCACAGCCGCCAACCACAATTGCCCAAAATCCACCTGTCCTCTGGCCTGGCTCAGCAGCTTCTGGTTTCCCAGGGCAGGCTATGGGGATTAGAAGTCTGTCCAAGTATGCCCCATGCCAGAAACAGGGATTAGGGTGGCGGCTGCCTGCTGGGGTTTTGGACTCGTCCAGCTGCACAGCTGTGCCCCCTGCACCTGTCATGTGCCTACCCACTTTGGACTGTGGGAACTTTGGGCTGTAAACCAAGAGTCTGGAGATGGATGAAAGGGGAGAAGTGTGCCCTTCACTGGCTTCCTCATCTGAAATGGATATCCTGGCCATACCGGGGAGTTGCATGTGTAATAGGAACAGCCCCTGCAACTCTCTGCCTCTCACCTTCTCTTTATAACCTCTCCCCTCAGGGCCATGCAGCTCCCATCCTATACGCAGTCTGGGCTGAAGCTGGCTTCCTGCCTGAGGCAGAACTGCTGAACCTGAGGAAGATCAGCTCTGACTTGGATGGCCATCCTGTCCCAGTAAGTCACCCAACAGAGAGCCTCCTGGATGAACCTCTGCCTCATTTTCCCCTTTCCTAGACACAAGGGAGAGAGAAGAGGCAGAGGAGTGACCAATGAGGGAAAAGAGAGGTCCATGGAGAGCCAGGAAGGAGGTGACAGGGAGGAAGTGGTTTGCCCCTTGGTCCCAGGTTGATCCCAGAACATGCTGTGTATCACAGGCATACAGTGATCTAGCTGTTCACTAGGGCCGAACCCTCCCTATTATCTGTTATGATCTCTGTTACCCATCTCTAGCTGCCTTATGAGGCAATTGAGACTCAGAGAGGTTTAGTTCCCAGTCTGAGGTCACACAGTTCCCTAGAGGATAGGGTTTGGAATTGAACCCACTCCTATAGTGATTTGCTATCTGAATAAAAACTCAGTTTCTAGAAGAGCCTTTTGCAGGGGAGGGGCTCACTGGCTCTGGGTGGGGGTGCTATCCTGGCTACCTTGGCCAGAGAAGCCAGACCCTAGGGGGTGAATTGGAAACAGTTTATTTCTGGACTTTTGAATAACTGTGGATCTCTCTTATGACAGAAACAAGCCTTCACTGATGTGGCCACTGGCTCCCTGGGCCAAGGCCTGGGAGCTGCTTGTGGGATGGCATACACAGGCAAATACTTTGACAAAGCCAGGTAACCTGCACTCTCAACTCCTACCCTTGGTGATGTGGGGGTGGGGAGGGGCTCCTCAGTGGCCCAGACTTACTTACCCCCCCCCACCCACACACACACACACACACACACACACACACACACACACACGTTTCCCTGACTCTTCATGCCTGACTGGGATTAAGTAGAATAAACATGTGTCCCCTTCTGCCTCGAAGCCCTGAAGATGGTGGCATGGCTGGCAGCCTTTTCAGATAAGACCACTCAGATGTAAGGGGGATCCTCCCAGAGTCTGACTGTCAGGCTAGGTTTGCACCCTGAGCACATGGGTGCTTGGATCCTGGAAGTGTCAGAGAAGCCTGCCTCCCCACCTCCATGTCTGCCTGGGTACCAGGAAGCTTGGCCTGGGTTACTTGCCTTCGTGTATGAAGAGGATTATAATGTGTTCTGGAGGGCTCCAGTGTCCTTGAGTCACCTTCTGTCAGCTAGTAAAGAGACTGTGGGTAGGTTAGCTATTCTGGTACCAGGTGATCTGAAGAACACCAGTGCCCTTGATTCCCTGTGGACTGGTAGTGTCTAGGAAGCAGAGGGAACAGGCTGCTAGTAGTAGCCAACCACTGGTCCAAAGAGTTCCTCCAGTCCATCATGTGGGAGCAAGGCTGAGTGCTAGGTTTCACCAGGAGAAGCTCTACTGAGGGAGGGGTGTGTGGAGTCACTAGGAGTTTACCTAGACCCTCTGGTCTTAATCCTAGTGTCCAGAGGGCACACCCGTAGTCCCCAGGTGCCCTGTGGGCAGGGAGCTTCCTAGGAGGGCTGGAGAAGACTGGCCTATAGCCAGGATCATCCCACTTCCCTGCAGGGGACAGATGGCTTCAGGAAGCCAAACTGCTCTGACCACACTCTGGGAAGCACCTATTGTTCCAGGAAGTTCTTGAGTGGGCGGGGCTTCTGGATCAGTCCTTCTAGGACCCAACCCCTCAGTCCAGAGTCACCCACAGCACAGCCTCTCTATTCCAGTTCCTGGCTGAGCTTTAGGGTGAGCATAGCTACACCCAGAAATGATTCACTCTGAGGTGAAGTGTTGAAGAGAATGAGGAGTATGCTTAAGAACATTTTATCTGGCCTAGAACCAGAAATGTGAGTTAATTATTCCCTACAGTTGCTTGAAATAATTCCCTGTGAAGGATTGTTTCCTGACTTCGACATAATAGAACAAACCAGTGTAGGGAGAAAGGCTTTAGTGGGTTCCCAGAGGCTGTGGTGGCTTAGAGCCAGGGTTAGCTGAGGCCTGGGCCCTCAGACAGTACCATGTAGGGGTGGGGGCGAGGGGGTAAAAGGCCAGGGCACCAGGTTATCAGGCCCAGCCAGGCACCCAGAGGTAGCAAGCTGATTGAGCCAAATAGGTTGCTGGCACACACTCCCTGCATGCTCTTTTAAAACTTTTTTGTTTTGTTTTATTTTATAGTACATTTATCATCAACAATGATAAATTTTTTTTAAAAAAAGCAAAACATTTCTCAGTGTTTTAAGATTTCTGGTTGCTCTTTGAGATTCAGGCACAATAAGTCAGTGTCTCCGGGTTTTCAAAATTGGATATTTTAGACGTGTCTAAGTCTTCATGCTCTGTTATTTGTGTGGCAAAAAAATTTTCTTGTTTACAAGAATAAAATACACTAAGTTTAGTAGCACTTACAAAAACTACTAAGAGAGATACTCAATGGAAAACAATTTAAAATTCAAGTCTCCTGGAAGACAGCAGCTACTGTGGAATTAATTATATGTGGACACTGAGAATCACAGAATAGAGAGAGAGAGAAATGTGGTACATGGCCTTCATGCTCCTGTTTTGTTATTTATTTACTTGTTCTAATTGCTGTGACTAACCTTCGATTTGTGACCATCGTGCCTCGATTTTTTTCATAAGTAGATGGCATTATCGGCACCTATCACCAAGTCTGGCTCCTTTTCTTCATCTTACACCCTTTCCCTAACTTAAATCTAGTCATGTATTCTTCCACATTGAGTCTTCATAAAAGGACTTACAGATTTGTAATCCTAATATACGTTCACATTCTGCTTTTTAAAGCACTAAACAACCCCACCCCACTTGGTGGTGGTACTGAGGAGGCGAATGTGCGTGCCATGGAGAGGTGTGGAGGTCAATAGATAACTGGCAGTAAGGGACTTGGGGAATTGGACTTAGGTGGTCAGGCTTGGCACTGGGTACCTTTTCCCGTTGAGCCCTAAAACATCTTACATTCTGTCACGGCCATTTCCTCATGTTAAACTCGTAAGAGCTGCTTCAGCGGCTGTAATGTCCTGTCCTGTGGCGGGCATACTATCTGTAGTTAGCCAGTCTTGTTGGTTGTACAGAATGGTTTCCATGAGTGCTGGCTTTACCTTTATCTTAATTCATGGCCTCACCTTTGCAGCCCCTGGCCCTTATTCAGTTTTTCCTCTAATCTTGTAGAGCTTTTTTATTTCTGTGATCTAAATGACAGAGTAATAGAATCTATCATAACTAACATTAAGCTGGCATTCTGGGCAGTGCATGCCTTTAATCCCTGCATTCGGAAGGCAAAGCATGTGGATCTCTGTGAGCCCATAGCTTAACTACAAGAACCAAATCACACACATTGGGCAGGTACCTCTACCCAGGACTAACAAGTTTTTGACTAGCCTGTGTCTTTGTGGTTTTTAAGTAGTACGTCTCATAGCTTTGATTTTTTTTTTTTGGGGGGGGGGAAGAATAGGGAGAGTGAAGGCCTTGTCTATTCTGAGTTAGCAATCTTCCACTGAGTTACTCCCCCAGCCCCAACATCTTTGAATTTTTTGAGTCCTGATGTACAGAGTAAGTGTAGTATTGACAATTCTGTCGTTGACTGGGTGCCTTCTTAACTTACAGCCTCTGGAGAGCCATACTGACAGGTATGATCACAGTGTACCAATCCTTAAAATTGGATAGGTCTGGCATCTCCAGCTAGGGTTAGCCCAGGCTTCTCTAGGCTCTCTCATCTATTCACAGCTTCATTCCCAGCATCTTGGGACCTTAGGATATCCTTGAGGGCCAGCTTTATCTCTGATCTTTCAAGGCCAGGCTGTAACCCCACTTGGTTCCAATCTGACTTTGTGGAAATGGATTGAGCATGAGATACGGCCACTCACTCTTCCTAGAAGCTCCTTCTGGGAGTCAGGATCCCCACGCACTCGCCTCTCTGGCTCCTATCATGGAGGTCCTTTTGGGGGGCTGCTATGTCAGACCTGAGCTCCTTTGGGGGGGTATGGGCTCCTGGTAACCTTAGGAAGAGAGAAATCTTGAGGAAAAGCATGAAATGTGTGCCCCACCTTGTAGACAGCTTACAAAGAAAAGCCCCAGGCAGGGAAACATGCGGAAGCTCTCTGGCCTGTGCCTGGGAAGTGCTGAGTCATGCTGACAGCTTTGGCTGACTGGCTGTGGGCCTGCAGTCAGTTTTGAGGGCCTTTCTCAGGAGCAGCTATGTGCCCTCTGTGAACCTGGCCAGGCAGAACCACACAGTTGAATGCTGGGCAAGGTGTAGGGGTACCTTCCTCCCCATCCAGACACCCCTTCCTCTGTGTGATGCATTTCTATATAGCAAGGGGCTGACAGTCCAGAACACAGTCAGATATGTACCTCTCAAGATCATTCAAGCACTCTTCCTTGTAACTCTTGCCCCAACAGTCCCAGCTCTGATTCTTATTAGCCAGATCCCATCACCTCAGTAGTCAGGCAGCTTACTTGTGAAGTGTGGGCTGGGCATTAGGTTCCCATTGATGCTGTTGACCTTGCTGTGTCTCTGCTGCCTGCCCTACATAACTGCATGTGGCTGGCTGCACTTCTGACTAGTATAGGCTTTTTGAAGAGTGGTGTTAAGGGCCTCACTCTCCCAGGAGAAGAGGGACCAGCCCTCCCACTTGCCTTTTGTCCACAGCTACCGTGTCTATTGCTTGCTGGGAGACGGGGAAGTGTCCGAAGGCTCTGTCTGGGAGGCCATGGCCTTTGCTGGAATTTACAAGCTAGACAACCTCGTTGCCATTTTTGACATCAACCGTCTGGGCCAGAGTGACCCAGCCCCACTGCAGCACCAGGTGGATGTCTACCAGAAGCGTTGTGAGGCCTTTGGGTATGTATGAGACTATGGCCTGCAAAGGGCTCATTAAAAGCAACTGTATTTACATGGTTGCATAGCTTATCATCTAGGTGCCAGTCTGTGGGGAGAAGAGTGCATAGGTGGATATGGGGTCAGTCCATGATGCTGAAGGACGGACGTGTGGCAAAGGTGAACATGATTAGGCCAGTACAACCCCAGCCATCCTGGAGAGTAGGAGCAGGTTTCCTCTCTAGTGAAATGGATCAGGTTTTATTTAACTTCCCACTTGAGCATTCAAGCGACAATGAGCTCAGAATCTAATGTTGTGGAACAGGCAAGGTAAGTGCCAGCCTGGCAGGCTTCCCCCTTAAGCATTTCTCCTCAGCCCCAAAGACAAGATGCTCTGAATTTAGGAGTTCTGGGGTACCATATGGCTAAGGAGGCTATGGAGGGGTGACTGCAGGCAGGGAAGGAAGCTAGGCTAGGGAAATTCGGGGCTTGGGAGCCTTGGGTGGGGCATCCATGGCTGCTTTTTGTAATGAATCTATGTCTGTGATTGTTGAGAACATCTGTCAAGGTTGTCTTGACCTTACAGAGAGAGAAGATGGGGGTTAGGAATATACTTCCTGTTGGGCAGATAAAGGAAACAGCCACAAGGTGCCTACAGGGTCTCTTCAAGATCACACCAGTCTGGAAACTTGAATGTAACCCTGTGGGTCTGTATCTAATTCCTTGTGTCTCATACAACTTGCATTGTGACCTTGGAAAATTACTGTGTGTGTGAGTGTGTGTGTGTGTGTTACTGAAGGATGGAACCAGGGCCTCATGTGTTTGGCAAGCACTAGTACCACTGAGCTATATCTTTGGCCTACTGCCATATTTATTAATATAGTATAATATAGCCAAAAAGGTGGTGAGGACGTAGTTCAATGGTAAAGTCCTTGCCTAGCATGCACAAGGTTCTGGATTCAATCCCCAATGGGGATGGAGTGGGTTAGGGTGTTCGGGTTCACAGAGCTGTCCCAGCTCTTTGACAGGTTAGATAACATGGCTGAGTGTATAAAAGTTTGCAGCATCTGTGGAGGAATCAGGTGGACACTGAGCCAAACATTTTATGAATTTAATAACAGGGCGGGTTCTAAATTCAGTGCACTGTCTCCAAAACATCCCCTAGGAGGAAATGAGTGGATAAGGATGAAAGGACAGTGCATGAACTGAGCTTTGAATTATTTGAAAGGAGGGAAATTATAACCAAAGGAAGCAGAATAATGTAGGGAAAGAGAGTCCAGATTGGAAACAGTGGTGTCTTAGACTTTCCAGCTGGAGTCTGGCCATGGGGTGGCTGGCATGCAAGCAAGCTCCCAAATGCTGGGTCACATCTTTTCCTGAGGGCTTTTCAGGGTACTCTGGTACCTGGCTGCCCCTTATCCTGTGCCACCTTTGTCCCCAGTTGGCATGCCATAATTGTGGATGGACACAGCGTGGAGGAGCTCTGCAAGGCCTTTGGACAGGCTAAGCACCAACCAACAGCCATCATCGCCAAGACCTACAAGGGCCGTGGCATCACAGGTCTGTGAGTTTCCCAATCTCCTTAGAGATGCTTGTACCTGGAGAAATGCCTGCCTTTGCTTTGCTTGTTTTCCTAAAGCAACTGGTCTCAAGTAAGCAATATAAACAGGCAGAAGTTTCCTGAGTGAAACAGCCCCTGTACCCTACCTTAGTGTAGAGTGTTTTATAATGGAATGTCCCTGCCAGCTTCATCTGCCCTGGGGAGCAGTACAATGGGGTAGGGCCTGGCAGAGGCCTTCACAAGGCCTTGGACAATGGTTCCCTGAAAGTGAAGCGGGCATAGTTCCTCCCTAACACCGAGAGGGATCTCCAGATCCCAAGGCCTCATTTAACCCTTGCCTACTTTAAAAATGGAAAAATCAAACTATAAATGATCAGAGACAATGAGACGTCTTCCCCCCCCCCCCCACTCTAATGGTTGTAATAAAGAAAGACAGAAAATAGAGCCAGTAATATGTGGTACTCGCCTGTATTCCCAGCACTTGGGTGGTGGAGGTGGGCGACCCTCAGCTACTTAACAGACTTTAAGCCAACCTGGGTTAGAGGGCTGGCAAGATGGCGTGGCGGATGAAGGTGACCTAATCCTTGGAACCAACGTGGAGATTTAAATTTGGAGGTGCCTCAGAGATCCTGGTCCTGACTGGGAGGGCTGGTCTGTTCTTGGCTCTACTTAGGCTACCATGATATAAGGAGAGTATTTAAGCCTCACTGGTCCCCATACGGTGTAGATCTGAGGGAATGGGAAGAAAGTGCTCTGCTCACAAATGAGTTAGATAAACTTAGAAGTTATCTCCCTTCTGGTCATCAGCTTCATCTCAGTCTGAGTTCTCCAGCGTGGGCTGCAGAGTCTGGGACAAGGGCCTCCAGGGACACGCAGCTCTTCCACTTCCTGTCCTGCTGAGCCATTTCCCTGAGTAGTGGGCATGCAGAAGTCCTCCTCTGTGACCCGCCCCCCTTTTCTGTGATTTTCCTCTGGACATTCCTGTCCAACCTTCTGCCTTCTCCTCTCATACCTGCAGGGATCGAAGACAAGGAATTGTGGCATGGGAAGCCCCTCCCCAAAAACATGGCCGATCAGATTATTCAGGAGATTTACAGCCAGGTCCAGAGCAAAAAGAAGATCCTGGCCACGCCCCCTCAGGAGGATGCCCCTTCAGTGGACATTGCCAACATCCGCATGCCCACCCCACCTAGCTACAAAGTGGGGGACAAGGTACCTACTTGGCTCTCTTGTGAAGTGGCTAGAACTGGGGCTGGTTCTTTGGTTTCCCGGGGTCTAATGCCTTCTGGAGGGCCGTAAAAGAATGAGTCAGTCTGTGGCAAAGAGGGGCACCCAGGCTCCTTGTCTGTTCCTGATAGGGAAGTTATGTGTCTGTAGAGGCTCAGAGAGAGCAAGGAACATAGCCTTGGTCACGAAGTAAGCTTCTAGTTGAAAAGATTGCAGAGTTCAGGACTCCGTTGTGGTCTGGTATAAGCTAGGCAGAGCTGTCTTGTCTATGCCTTTCCCTGAGTAAAGCCCTCAGTGTAGCCTGAAGCCTTCTGACTCCAGGCCCTTGGTCTTCTGTTCCGGCAGTTTCCAGGTCTCATGGAGCTTATTTTTTCTGTCTTCCTTTTTATGGTGTTTTCAGTTTCTTGACTCCAAGTTTCACTGTGTAGCCCAAGCTTCGCCTCAAATTCAAGAAACTCTTTGCTTCCCTTAGTGCTGGAGTTACAAGCATGTGTTACTCCCATGCCCAACCCCTATTCCCATTTTTATAGTCCCTCAAAAGCTCCAGACCAGACTCTCAGCCCTACATGTGCCTTGGTGGTTAGTACTCAGAGCCTCTGTTCCTTCCTATAGATAGCCACCCGGAAGGCCTATGGACAGGCCCTCGCCAAGCTGGGCCATGCCAGTGACCGCATCATTGCTCTGGATGGGGACACCAAAAATTCCACCTTCTCAGAGCTCTTCAAAAAGGAGCACCCAGACCGCTTCATTGAGTGCTACATTGCTGAGCAAAACATGGTGGGTACCGGGATAGGCTGAGGGGCACAGCCAGCCACAGCTATAGAACCACCATGATGGGGCAGCAGCAGACTGAAACCCTCTTCCTCCCATGGGCCAGCTCAGAGAAACCACAAGAGCAACTAGGACCCCACACTGAGTAAAAGCCACTTTGGGGCTGATTATTCCCCCAAGGGACGGTTACACATGGGAGGAGCTTATATATAGACTAGGTGTGGTAGTAAAGGGGACTTGCTGGTCTGTAGAACCTTCTCTCTTTGAAAGAAGGGCTCTTATGTATCCCAGGCTGCCCCAAATTTCAGTATGTAGCTAAAGCTAGCTTTGAATTCCTGATCCTCCTATATCTCTAGTGCTGGGATGACAGGCTGCCACCATATATGGTTTGGAAGGAAAATGTTTCTGAGAGAAGTCATAGAGTCTGGGGTTTGGAAGCACTACAGGTATACAGAAGTCTTGCATGAATTAGCTAGGATCATAAGTTCTTCTACTTCCCACATGTGACCTCAGGAGGGTTCTGGGCTCTCTACTTTTTCATAGCTGACCTGTCCTTCCTGTCCTCAGGTGAGCATTGCTGTAGGCTGTGCCACACGCAACAGGACAGTGCCTTTCTGTAGCACGTTCGCAGCCTTCTTTACGCGGGCCTTTGACCAGATCCGCATGGCAGCCATTTCTGAGAGTAACATCAACCTCTGTGGCTCCCACTGTGGCGTGTCCATTGGTGAGTTCAGAAGAATGCTAGCCCCAATACCTTCCTTGCCTTAGAGCAGTAGATGTGGGAGGGGTTGGAACCAGGGTGCCATCCACCATGTTCTTTTCAATACCCCAGGGGAAGATGGGCCCTCTCAGATGGCCCTGGAAGACCTTGCCATGTTTCGGTCTGTTCCCATGTCAACTGTCTTTTACCCAAGTGATGGAGTTGCTACTGAGAAAGCAGTGGAATTAGCAGCCAATACGAAGGTAAATCATGTGGCTGTTCTTTTTGAAGGTAGTTCTTCCATAGAGAGGCAGAAGAGCAGGCCAGCACAGAGGCAGGGTTGGTCACTGGATATCCAGGGAGGCATATTTTGACCTTGCCCCTGGTGTTTGTACAGCCTAAAGAAACAAGACCAAGAAGAACAAAGCATACTATTCTTAGTGTATCATGGCGGCCATGGCCAGTTGGTCAGCGCACTACCCATCTGATAGTTGATGTTTGCCCTCTTCGAGTTGAGAAACAGTAAACTGAACTTCAAGAACTGCCTTGCCACAGACTAGCATGTAGAGTTTCCTGTTTCTCGCCTGAGAGCAGAGACTGATCTTACTGAGGCATTTGTGGGAATAGCCTCACTGAGAGGTCAGGGCAGTCCACGTTCTCGCTTCCAGTCTGAGATTGGCCAAACTGGGGATCTTCTCAGATGTGTTCAGAGGTTCCAGCCACAGAGAACAAGCCCCGTCTCCTTGCTATCACAGCTGAGACACAATGACCGTAGCTCATAATTGATGGCTGGAAGAGGCTTGCACCTGGGAATGAGTGGTCTTCTAGACAACTCCACCCTCTCATAAGACAGGTATGTGCTGTCCTATATTTCTCAGTTTATCTGTTTCATCTCAGGGCATCTGTTTCATCCGAACGAGCCGCCCAGAAAATGCTGTCATTTACAGCAACAACGAGGATTTCCAGGTTGGCCAAGCCAAGGTCAGTGCCCTTTATGTCCGAGAGAACCCCAGAGAGCCACACTCCCAACACTAGGCTCCACTCTGGCCCCTAGTCTGAACTTCACTGTCCCCGTGTCACCCCCAGGTGGTTCTGAAGAGCAAAGATGACCAGGTGACAGTGATTGGGGCAGGTGTAACTCTACATGAGGCCTTGGCTGCTGCCGAGCTGCTGAAGAAAGGTAAGAACCTCAGGGAGGTCACAGGCTAAGCACTGTCTACATGTCCTATGTTGAGGGTTGTACAGAATCTTATCCAGTTAAATGATGACAATAACTGAAGCCACCTTTGAGTCATTATGCCTGTCCAGCAAGATAAGTTCTAGGACTGGTGACTTTAGTCCCAACCTGTGGTCCTAGTGTATCATCTTATCAGAGGCCTTGGATAGTGGAGCTGGACTCACAGCTCTGCTGAGGACCTAATTAAATAAATTACTTACCATCGTTGTGTCTGTTTTCCCATCTGTAAACTGGTCCTTAACCTTTATGACTATCCCGAGGACTTGGGTGTGACTTTGCATTAAGACTATTATTATAGGTATTAATGTTAGATAGTGATACTGTAGGGCAGGAATTAGCGTCTTTTAAGTAGAATCACTAGACAGACATGCCACATCTCAAGCTGTGAGCACCAGGAATTGAAAGATAGTAGCTTGGTTTGGTGACCTCAGTGGCCTGTGTGGTGTTGGGGAAACAGGACTGAAGCTGTGGTAAGACCTCAGAGGTCAAGGTCAAGGAAAGTCCTGCCCAGGCTGAGCAGCTGGGTGTGGTAATCGTCTAGCTTTTCTTCTGAGAGGGTCACTGGCTACAGCTCTTCTTCCCACAGCTCCATAACTTTTGCCTTAGATCAGACATCTGAAGCGCCCCCCCCCCCCCTTTATTGTCAAGGGCATTGGGACATGAGGACTCCCATATACCACACTGCAGGGCACAAAGCTGACCAGGATCTCCCAGAAGGCAATTGGCAAGCAAAGGCTTAACAGAGCCAACACGGATATGGCCACCCTCCAGAGAGTAGTTCTTCCTAGGCCCATAGCTATGAGACAATCTCTAAGACACCCCATTCAGGATAAGGGGTCACTGGAGTTCCAGCACAGGGCAAAGCACAGCATGCAGCCTTTCTCTTAGCCGTATCCTCCTGGTCTTCCCTCACAGACAAGATCGCCATCCGTGTGCTGGACCCCTTCACCATCAAGCCTCTGGACAGAAAGCTCATTCTTGACTCTGCTCGTGCAACCAAAGGCAGGATCCTCACAGTGGAGGATCACTACTATGAAGGTAATTAGGCTGCACCAGACTGGCTTGGGAAGGCTAGAGAGTGGGGCAGGGGCCAGGGAGCCAAGGAGTAGACAGGGCTTTAAATTCCTCTGAGGGCAGTCTGCCTTTGCCATGGTTCATGGAGCTCATCCAACCAGCAGCTGTGAGTTAGCTGGGTCCCTAAGCCAAAGCCTAAAGCCTCATAAGAGGCTGAGTTCCAGCTGCACTGACATAAGGCTCTGGGTTTTCTGGCTACATACACAATGTCTTCTTTTCAAAGCATCTTTTATAAGTACCTGACACTTCTTTCCTAGAAAAGTCTCCAAGGAAGACAGCTTAGAGTCTAACGTCACGTATACAACTTCTGGTCAAGCTGATCTCCACCTGTGCCACACATGTGTGCACACACATACTAAATAAAGAAAAAAATGTTTAAAAGGTTAATCAAGGAGCTAGAAAGGTTCCGTAGTCTTCCAGAGGACCTTGGTTCAATCCCTGTCACCCACACAGCATTTTACAATCATCTATAATGCCTATTCCAGAGGACCAATAAAAAAAATATGTTTCATAGGCACATTAGCAACATTATTTTTATATATAAAGTTAAGTGTTGTGGCAGCATCTCTTTGCATCCCAGCACTCAGGAGGCAAAGACCGGTCATTGTGATCTACATAGAGAACCCCTGGGATTCCAGGGGAGCCAATGTTACAAACAAAAATAAAGGCAGGGTTCTGTTGGTAGAGTCCTTGCCTTGGGTGCATGAAGTTCTGAACTCCATCCCCAGTGCTGCATAATCCGGCAGGTGGCTCACACTTAAGAGTTCCAACACTCTGAAGGTAGAATTAAAAGATTCAGAAGTGGGTCTGCAGAGATGGCTCAGAGGTTAAGAGCACTGGCTTCTCTTTCAGAGGTCCTGAGTTCAATTCCCAGCAACCACATGGTGACTCACTGCCATCTACAATGAGATCTGGTGCCCTCCGTGCAGATAGAACACTGTATACATAACAGATAACTGAATACAATGGGGGGGGGGGATTATGAACTTTAAAAAAAAAAAAAGAATTGGAAGCTCAGGGTCATGAACCAGGCTTTTTCTTTTGGGCCACCAATCAGCTCCCAAATCATGACAGGGAGACTTATTAGTGGCCTAGCTCAGGCTCCTTCCTGGCTAGCTCTTTTAGTTTAACCTATTTCTCTTCATCTACCCTTTGCCTTGGGTCTTTTTACTTTTCTTTCCTTCTGAATATCTTGCTTTCACTGCGTCTCATCTGGCTGGCTGGTGGCTGCCTGGCTTCTTGCCTTGGTTATGTCCCTTCTTTCTCTTCTCATTTTCTTCCCTTACTCTCTCCTCTTGTATTTTTCACTTCTTATTCTCTCTTCCTGACAGCCCTACCTAACCTCTCTGCCTAGCGTTGGCCATTTAGCTCTTTATTAGACCAATCAGGTGCCTTAGGTGGCAAGGTGAAACAGATGTAACTTTTCATAATTAAACACACATCCTTACATTGTTAAATGCAGCATAAACAAATGTAACACACCTCAACACAGTTAAAGTAATATTCTATGGCATAAACAAATGTAACACATCTTTACATAGTTAAAATAATATTCCATAACAAGATCTTCCTAGACTATAGTCAGTTTGAGGCCATCTTGAGCTATCTTAAGGAAAAAGATAGATTGAGAGTACACATTTGGATTTAGGGTAAGTAATGAGTGCTGGGATGGATTAGTGATGTCTGCTCTGACAAAGGGAGTGGTGCATGTGCAATCTTTGCTATCTTGGACTCAGACTAAGACTTACCTGACTTTCCTTTTTCAGGTGGCATAGGTGAGGCAGTGTCTGCTGCCGTAGTGGGAGAACCTGGAATTACTGTCACCCGCCTGGCTGTTGCCCAAGTACCAAGAAGTGGGAAGCCAGCTGAGCTGCTGAAGATGTTTGGTATTGACAAGGACGCCATTGTGCAAGCTGTGAAGGGCCTTGTCACCAAGGGCTAGGGAGGGCATGGGGTGCTGGGTGAGGGAACTACACATTCCTGCAAGGTTCTGCCAAGGTGCTTAAAGATGTACTGAGAGGAGACGTAAATATATGTTTTGAGAAAAATTAACTCTGAGACCATTTTTTTCCTTTGCTGTGAACATATCCAGTGCAAGTTGTGGGAAGAATGAGGAGATAGGGGACCGCTGGTACTCTGGGAGTTAGGATCTGGGTGTCTCTAGGAATCACCTTCCCCTGCCTAGATCCTCCCAGTCACAGCCCGGGGACACTCATTGCACCCTGCCTTTTAGCCAGGCTGATCCAGCCTCTCCCCTCACCAGTGTGTCCTAAAGGAAGCTGGATCCTTCATAGCCAACTCATGTCTCCCAAGGTCCTGCAACTCACAACTCAGTTGTCAGAAGTTGGAAGAATTCATTTACTCTTTGTCTTTGTCCTTTTGAGGGTCATGAGGCACTTCACTGATAGGCTCCCTAGGAAATACTCAACCCGTGAGGAGGATGAGGCACATTTTAGAGCTATACTTGTGTCTGCCCTTGAGTCTGGGCAGAGGGAACCTGTCAAACGTGATTAGCTAGTGAACTGCTTGGCCAGATTTGGCTGTGCCAGGGACTGTGGTCCAGAAACAGCTAGGAATGTAGGTCTCAGGGAAATGACTGGAACTTCTCAGTGGGTAACTGGGTTCAGGGCAAACCCTGAGAGGCTTTGAGCCCCACATATCAGGGAATCCTCTTTAGTGAGACAAGCAGGCAAGCCATCTCCTGGCCTGGGACAACTGAGGGACAGTGGGAAAGGGCTACTTCTCAGCCAAGAGTTTGGAGCCCTGACCACAAAAGCCAGTAAACCATGAAACCTGGAGTGCTTGGCCACCACCTGGTGGTCATCTGTGGTACTGCAATGCTCAGGACATCCCCTACATAGGATTCTAAAGACACTAGGGAAGGCATTGTGTTCTGAACTCTGGACCCCAACTGTCCCCAGCAAGTGGGGGAGGTGATAGTAGCATTACTGAATACCTCCAGTACTTTGTATGTATATGTTTTATTTACTTCTTACTACACCATATCATTTTAAAGGTGTAGCTCTGTGGAATGTAGAGGCCACAGCCAGTACAAATTAGTATTAACTGCTGCCTTAAGGCCTGTGCTCCTAAGCACTTCCACATAAGCCAACCTAGGTATGCCTGGGGCCTTGACAAGGACTGAGTCCCAATGCAAGGTGACCTAGGTGACCTAGGCCAGACAGAGAGAGGGAACCACCACAGCCACAGATATCAGCAAATCAAAGCCCTTTCCACTGCCTGGGAGGAGGGTCTGAGTAAAAAGGGTATTCACCAGTTTTCCTCAATAAAATTGGACTTGGCTGGTTTCAACTTGTCCCTGGAGACTGTGTCATTGTCTTTGTGCTAACTTGCCCCATCCCCAAGGCCCTGAGCATAGAGGCAACCCTAAAACCTGACCCTGAACCAGACCTCAGCCCAGCATGGCTCAAAAGATATGCCACTTGGCCCAATATGGAAAGTAAAGGGTTACAACTTTAGTTTTTGTGACTCTTAAGGAGAAGCTATGCAGTCAGCGTTATGTAGAAGTTTTTGTCCTGAAGGAGCAGCCTACCAACTCAGTGCCCATGTGTGTCAACCAAGTTGCTAAGCTCTCCAGAAATTATAGGTCCATGTAAAGATGTTTCCAAGAGCAAAATGGAACATGTACACCTAGCCATCGGACCTATGAGGCTCTGCTTAGCCTCCACCTGCTATGAGCTGAAGTATTTGAGCAGGATTAAGGAATACAAGGCAGAGGGGTTTGAACTAGAGGTGCAAGGGTTGGTGCAGTGCTCTGAGAATTTCATGGATGCCTGGGCCAGCTGTCAAGTACAGTTAGGGCAGACTTTGAGGAACAAATAAGAGAGGCTAGACCACTTGCTAGTTTATTTATATAAGGCTCTGGATTCAGTCCCTAACATGGCAAGGGATCAGGGGAAGATTTGACTTCCAAAGCAGTGATGATACACACTGCCAGCCTCTCCCAGGAGATAGTGAGCTTAAGCAGGCAGGCAGATGCCTTGGAGGGGAAGGGGAAGAGGCTAGCAGAGCTTCCACACACTACCTGTGGCACAGTCACTTAGACCCAGTCCTACAACATAAAAGACTCAGGAAATTATGACCTTTAGGGACCAAGGGGTTCTGAGGAGTGAGTAAAGGGGCTGCTTTTTGCTTTAAAGGATTCCAGACTGTACTGGAATCCCAGACCCAGGCCTTGAGAACCCAGGGAACATTTCACTCCCCTCTTAGCCCTTGAGAAGCCTGAAGAACACCTGGGACATCCCTGTAGCTCCTGGGCCAGCTCAGGGCCAAGGCCACAGGTCTGACTTTTCCTGCACTTTGAGAGCATCCTGCAGCTGGCAGAAGGGAGCACTTCCTGTAATTCACACCACCATACCACATGGCCAGGCCACATGACATGGCAACACAGGAGGATCCCCTGCTGTGGGGATATTTTCAAATAAAATAAAAACATACCTAGATATCAGAGGGATGTACCCACAGTCAGTCTAGGAGGATCAGACAGTGGTCACTCACACCTTTAATCCCAGCACAGGGAATATCCCAGGAACGTCACCTACGCCCTTAATCCAATCTGAGTTCCAGGTCATCTTAGTTTACAGAAGGAGTTCCAGGCTCCCAGGCAGGCAGTGGTGGTGACCTGCCTTAACTGAGCAGAGAAAGTATTTAAAGCAGGCATAGAAAGACAGAGCAGGAGAAGCCAGGAGGAGCAAGGCTCAGGAAGCTGGAAGACAGCTGGGTGAGATCTGACTGTGGTGTTTACTCTCTCTGATATCTCAGCCTTTCCCAGAGATCTGGCCCTGAATTTCCTTCATTCGTGCAACACTTGGCATCCAACTTTGGGGCACGAATTCCTCTCCCCAAAAATGCCACTTGCCAGCCAAACAATCTGTGGCTGGAGGAGTAATTACTGCAGGGCTAGGCTTTTTGTTCTGAGTTAGCTTCCAATTTTAGGCAGACTGACCACATATGTTTCTATTTCATTTTCATCTAAGAAAGTTTTTCAGACAGTGGCCTCTTTCTCCTGGTGGGGTTTTTTTTTTGTTTTGTCTTGTTTTGTTTTTGTTTTTTCTCTTTTTGGACCCCTCCTTGGGTTGCTATCACACTAGGTAGCTGCCCAACTTCACAATCAGTTGAATCATCACAGACAACAAATTGGTGAGTAGATCAATTTTTTTTTTTTTTTTTTTTTAGGGGGAATTTGTTTAAAGCAATGGAGGGTTCTTGGTCCTTCTGTGATCTTTTGCTAGACGATTTTATATTGCAACCCGTGAAGGAAAAGATAAATAAGGTAGATGGGACTATCATAATGTTTATCATAATGTTTATTATGAATATTTTTGTTTGATTTCTGTTTTATCATTTAAAAAGTCAATTAATATAAATGCAAAGAAAAAGGTCTTTAAAAAGTCTGTCCAGAGAGAATGCAAAGATGATCAAATTCAAACAGAGAAATAAAGAACCAATTGCAGCAAGGTCATCTAAAATTAGACAAAACAGGAAATATTAATATACCCAGTAATCTTTAACAAAATGAAGAATGATAAAGATGATACAGAAGCTAGTTGGGCTCCAGTACAAATTCTAAAATTACGGAGAGTAAAAGAAGCAATTGTAACATATGGGATGCATTTACCATTTGTAAAACATGTTGAACAGCTGGTCATGCTTTAACCGGGTGACCCCTAAAGATTAGTTAGATATGGTTACAGCTGTGTTAGAGACAGGGCCACTTATACAGAGGAAATCATGGTGGAGAGAGGAGGCTAAAACAATAGAACAAAGAAGCAGGGCCAGAGGCATAGAAGTCTCCCAAGAAAGGCAGTCTTTATACAATGAACATACTCTGGATTTATGTCACACGGCAGCTTTAAATGCCTGGGACTGGATTGAAGAAATAGAAAAGAAAACTGAATCATTCATGAAAGTAATTCAAAGTCCAAAAGAAACTTTTACAGACTCTTTGAACAGATTAACTGCAGCAATAAGCAGAATGGTACCTGACTCAGAAGCCAGGCAAATAATAATTGAATCACTGGCTTTTGAGAATGCTAATGCACAATGTAGAAAAATACTTAGACCATTAAAAGCAAGGTCAGCACCCTTGGAAGATTCGTGAAACAATTAATATGGAGTCTTATGACAGTGATGATAACTGGGTAGGAGAGCTTATTTTGAGAGGTATAAGAAAAAGTCAAAATGTTAAATATTACAATTTTGGAAGGCAAGGTCACATAAAAAGAGATTGTAAACAAGGCTTTCTCAGAAACAGTGCTTTTGTTAGGAATAATCGGAAGAGAATGCCCGTCACTTCTGGAATATGCAGAAGGTGTGGAAAAGAAAGACTTTGGTCTAATGAATGCAGGTCGACAAGGGGCAGACAAGATAACTTTCTGCTGTTGGGAAACGCCCCAAGGGGACTTTCAAAAGCTCCCATATCAAATCCAATCCAATCTTAACCTGCCATTGTAGAGGAAACACATTCCCAGAAAAATCTAAAAAAATTAACCCTATTTTAAAAAGACATACTACATTGAATGACAGAAACATCTATAGAAAAATAAAAAAAATTCAGGAAAAATTATAAAGCTAATATTTTGGCAAGTTTCTATCAATGAACAGAGGCCAAAATTAAAAGTACAAATAAATGATGTTATTGTTGAAGGCCTATTAGACACAGGGGCAGATGTATCAATAATTTCACCAGAATCATGGCATCCAAGTTGGCTTCTTCAGGAGATAAATGTTCAGATTTTGGGTATTGGGTCAATATCCCAGGTAAAACAGAGTGCAAGATGGCTTGAGTGTATAGGACCAGAAGGACAGAGAAGAATATTAAAGCCATATGTGTCTAACATTGCTATAAATTTATGGGGATGAGATTTACTACAACAATGGAACACACAGATTAATATTCCTCCAAACACAGAAATAAGCCTTAATCTAGAACGATTCCAGAAAAAAAATTAGAAGCTATTATGAGAAATAGTCTCAGACCATTCAGGTTATAGAGAACAAGGCAAAACAGCTGCAGATCTTTCAAAAACACCCATAGCACTACTACTAAAATGGCTAACAGAGAAGCCTATATGGGTTTATCAATGATCTCTAACAAAAGAGAAATTGCAGGCCTTAGAGCAGCTGGTACAGGAGCTGTTAAATGCTCAGCACATAGAAGAATCAACCAGCCCTTGGAATTCTCCTGTATTTGTTATTAAGAAGAAATCTGGAAAGTGGAGAATGGTCACAGACCTAAGGGCGATAAACAAGGTGATCTAGCCAATGGGCTCTCTACAATCTGGGATTCCTGTGCCTTCTCTGTTAACTAAAGAATGGCCTATTATAGTTATTGATTTAAAAGACTGTTTCTTTACAATACCTTTAGAGAATAAGACAAAGAAAAATTTGTCTTTACAATGCCCACTTATAATAATTCTCAGCCTGTAAAGAGATTCCAGTGGAGGGCCCTCCCTCAAGGAATGCTGAATAGCCCCACTCAGGGCCAGTATTTTTTACAAAAGCTAGTAGAATAAATATGTAACAAATTCCCACAATCTATAATTTATCATTACATAGATGACATCTTGTTGGCCTATTCAAATATTGATATCTTATAAAAAAATTTTGAAGAAGTGAAAAAAAATTGCCTGCTTGGGGATTACAGATTGCCCCAGAAAAAATACAAAGAGGGGATTCCATTAATTATTTAGGCTAAAAAATAGGCCAACAAAAAATTAGACCCCAATAGGTACAAATCAGGAGAGATTGATTGAAGACAATGATTTCCAAAGACTACTAGGAGACATTGCCAACTTACAACCCACTATTGGAATTAAAAATGATGAACTAGATAATTTGTTCAAAATGTTAAATGGTGACAAGGACTTAAATAGTCCGAGAGAATTGTCACCTGAAGCTGAGAAAGATTTGGCTTTGGTAGAAAAGAAATTACAGGAGGCACATGTGGATAATGTGGATCCAGACCTTAGTTGCATTTTAGTTATCTTGCCCCTAAGAATTATCCTACAGGAATATTAATGCAAAGGGAAAATGTTATATTGTAATGGATATTTCTTCCACATAAACTGAGTAAGAAGTTAAAGACATATGTGGAAAAAATATCTGAACTTATTTTTAAAGGAAAATTAAGACTTCGTCAATTGATAGGAACGGACCCAGCAGAAATTGTTGTACCTTTAACTAATGAAGAAATTGACCAATTATGGGTAGAAAGTGAATCTTGGCAAAGAGTCTGCAGTAATTTTTTGGGAGATATTAACAACAAATTTCCTCAAAGCAAAAGGAATTGAATTTCTAAAGAAAACTAATTAGATTCTTGTTACAATGAGGTTTTCTGGTCTCGGGCGGCCAGAGGTCCAGACCCCAGACCTGACTCCCTAGACCCCTTAGCTGCCCGCCACTGCTCAGGCCCCAGAAATGATTTAGACACTTATATTAAGTTCATGCTGTTTGGCCTATGGCTCAGGCACATTGCTAGCTTTCTCTTACATCTTAACCCATTCTCATTAATCTGTCTGCCACATGGCCTGTGGCTCACCTGTGTTCCTTGCTCCTTTGGGCTTCTTGGCTTGTTCTGTCTGACTCCGCCTTTATACCTATTCTGATTCCTCCTCCTACTTTTTCTATGGTGCCTGTCATGGGCCAAAACAGCTCCTTTATTTAAATATTGCTATTCACAGCATACAGAAGGGCATTCCCACATCAGATTTTCCCTCATATTGTATGAGATAAACCAATTTCTGGAGCTCCTACATTTTATACCAATGCAAACAAATCAGGAAAGGCAGGTTACAAATCAGAACATGTAAGTAAAGTGGTGCAAAACCCTTATAATTCTGTTCAAAAGTCAGAATAATATGCTATCATAATGGTATTAATGAACTTTACCGAACCTCTTAACATAGTCACTGACTCTCAGTATGCAGAAAGAGTTGTTCTACACATTGAAATGGCTGATTTTATTAATGATGAATCAGAATTAACTTCATTATTTATTAAGCTACAAGAAATAATTAGGACTAGAAATCATCCCTTCTATATAACACACATTCAATCCCATACAGGTCTGCCAGGTCCTTTAGCACAAGGTAATGATGAAATTGATAAATTATTAATAGGAAATGTGCTAGAGGCCTCAGAGTTGCATAAAAAGCATCATGTCAATAACAAAGGATTAAAAAAAGATTTCTTTATCACTTGGCAACAAGCCAAAGAGACTGTAAAAATGTGTCCCACCTGTTCTTTCTATAACCAAACTCCATTGCCAGCAGGAAGTAATCCTAAAGGTATACATAGAAATGAAATCTGGCAGATGGATGTATTTCATTTTACAGAATTTGGAAAATTGAGATATGTCCATCATACAATAGATACATTTTCAGGATTTCAATGGGCAACTGCTTTGAGTTCAGAAAAGGCTGATTCTGTAATCACACATTTACTAGAAGTTATGGCCATCATGGGAATACCTGCACAAATAAAGACTGGCAATGCTCCAGCATATGTCTCTACTAAAATGAAACAATTTTTTGCTTATTATAATATAAAGCATATTACAGGAATACCACACAATCCTACAGGGCAAGCAATCACAAAAAGATCAAATTGAACTCTAAAGGATATGCTAAATTAACAGAAAGGAATAATAAAGACCCCTAGAGATAGACTACATACTGCTTTATTGACTTTGAATTTTCTCAATGCTAATGAGAAAAGAACAACAGCTGCTGAAAGGCACTGGACTATAGAAGAAACAGCTGAACTAAATCAGCCTGTTTACTTCAAAGATGTACTAACCTCTGAATGGAAGCCAGAGTATGTGCTACATTAGGGAAGGGGTTTTGCTTTTGTTTCCACAGGTGAAGAAAAGTTATGGATACCATCAAAATCAATAAAGACTCGATTTGAACCAGAGAAACTTCATGAAAATAAGAATTGATAAGCTCATCCACCCATATTACAGTTCTTTAAGCTGTAAGAAAAACCAAAGGGTGGGGGAAGGTTTTTGTTTTTGTCTTTACAGAAAACTGAAAATACCCATCTTCAAGAAGTTAAAAGACCTTCCACATCTAGCCATCTTAAAGCAAAAGGGAGGCTATCCAGAAAAATTTACAAGCAAAAGAATATCAGATCTATTGGACCAGTATGCTTCATAGGGTAAAATCTCATTGCTAGTAAGTTGAAGTCCCAGTTTAATTATAATTTAAAATTGGCTTTAGAGTTGGAGTGTGGCTTTCTCCTTCTGTAAATGCAAGCATACTTGTTAAAAGAAAATACAAAATCTGTATCATATCAGAGGAGCTACCTGATATGGGACAGAAGAATAACAAAAAATAAGAGACTATTCTATTGTTATCAATCCTATGGTGAAAAAATACTTATATATTTAGCTTCTTATGCATTGTGTTGGGTTTTAGTCTCTTATCAGTTTTCTGCAGTGATCCATGAAAATTCCTAATTGCAAACTTGGGGTATCCAAAAGGAAAATGGGGCCCCACAATGATGACTTCACATGGAATCTGACAAAGCCACTAGGCTGAAAAACACCAACCAAAGATCAGATTTGTACTACAAAATGCTCAGGACAATTTCGAGGCAGCTTGCTGAGATGAACCAGCTTCACAGACTACTATAGCCAGGACTTGAGACAAGCCATGCACTTTCCACAAAGACTGGACAACAAATGACACAGCTACTTATTTCAGGACTTGACAATTAACAAAACTTTTTTTTTCAGGACTCCCTAAAGATGCCATCACTCCCAGATAGCAGGAAGTAAATTTAAGAAGACAGCACCCACATTCCCAAGAGGTGGGGTGGGTGGTTTTTGGTCCTTCAATGAGGTATGGATGATTGTAATTGATTAGGTTAATTGGTTAAAAATTGTTAATGATTAGAAAAATGTTGAACAAGAATGATTAGATTCAAGATTTGTGTTTAAAAAATAGAAAGAAAAGGGGGATACAGATCTATAGGATATAAGGATTATTGAATCTTCTTTTAAAAGGATTTACTAGCTTTAAATATGTTTTCAAGATCAAACAAATATATTTTAGATGAACAGTTCTTCTTCAAACACTTCAAAGATCCATAGAATATGGCATTTAAAATATTTTAAGAACTTAGACTTTTCTGGACAGTGAGACAGGTCTGCTCCTGGCATCACCAATCTACTTCAAGAGAAAAATGGGCATCGAAGAAACTCCATATGGAGTCTACTTTCTTTGTGGCAATGGTTAGTCATTGGACAAGAACCTGTCCTTGTATTGACAGCTTGACAGTATGTTGTTTAAAATGGACATACAAGTTCTCTAGGAAAGTGACCTCTGAACTTTGGCAGAACAAGCTGAGATGGTCCTTCAGGTTCCTGCTTTTCAGAGAAAACTCTTAGATGTTCTTCAGGACACAAGGAGAAATGACTGAACTACACCAGAATGGGCAGAGCAGATTTCCTGCTTCACTGAAATGAAAAGAGACTCTGGGCCTGTAGGCTGAAGATGGATGCCTCAACTTTATAAAGGAACTTTGGGAGACTGTCCAGGCAGATAGGTGTCATCTCTGTCATTTCTAGATTTTGGAAGTTGCTTGCACTTCCTGTTTACTTGGGTAAATATTACTTCTTTTGAAGATAAAATAGATATTTTATGTAGATTTCAAAGATAAAATGTTTTCTAGTGACAGTTTTAGAAAAGAAACTTTGAAGTTAAAGTGAATAAGTTTAAGAGACATAAAAATAATAGTTTTTAGTTAGTAATACAAGTTAGAAAGAAAGTGAATTAGATATAATCCTTTGGACTCATCAAAATAGAATAACTATTGAAATATTTTCTTTGAATTGTCAATTGTTAATGGACTGGACATTACTCGTTTATTGTTTGTATATATTGTATATAATTATTGTACCTATTGGATATGGTTTTTCTTGTGTTAGCTATAACCTTTTTTAAAATTTGACACAAAAGGGGATATGTGGGGATATTTTCAAATATAATAAAAACATTCTGAGATATCAGAGGGATCTACCCACAGCCAGTCTAGGATGAGACAGTGGTAACTCACACCTTTAATCCAAGCACAGGGAGTGGTGACCTACGCCCTTAATTTAATCTGAGTTCCTGAGTTGGAGGTCATCCAACTGAAGGACTTCCAGGCTCCCAGGCAGGCAGTGGTGGTGCCATGCCTTAGCTGAGCAAAGAAAGTATTTAAGGCAGGAATAGAAAGACAAAGGCTTTGGAGAACTGAGTGCCTAGCTGAAAGACACAGAGCATGACAGGATGAAGGGAGTAGGATTTACCTTCCTGGACTCAGGAAGGAAGGAGGGAAATGATAGGACACATGAGATGAGAGCACAGCGCCACTGCAAAGTTCTAGTGAGGCAGAGACCGGGGTGTGAGGGCTGAAAGAAGGACAGCACATGGTTTGGGGGTTCCAGAGGGAACCCTAAGAACCAGTTCAAGCAGAACCTAGTTCTGTGGGAACCTGTGTTTACCAACATGTGTCCCGGGCTAGGTGCATTGTGTGATGTCAGGGATAACAGAAAAATTTTATGTAAAAATCATATCAGGACTGAGCATGATAGAATATTCCTGTAATTTCCTCGGCACTGGGGAGGTTGAGGCAGGAAGGCTGTGAGTTCAAAACCAGCCTGAGATATATGATGAGCTTCTGCCTCAAAAAATAAAATAAAATAAAATAAAATAAAATAAAATAAAATAAAATAAAATAAAGGTGTGCATGTCTAGGGGGTGGAGTATTGAGAAGATAATGCAGTTGACAAAGTAGTCAGATCCCCAGCATCCAAGTAAAAGATAGATGTGGTAGTGCATATTTGTAACTCTAGCACTGGGCGGGGGTGGGGGGATGGGGGGTGGGGGGGGGGTAAGGGAGCCAGAGAGAGGCAAAGACAGGCAGTTCTTTGGAGCTCACAAGCCAGGGAGTCTAGTCAACTAATGAGCTCTTGGTTTAGTGAGAGACCTTATCTCAAAAAGTAAGAGGTATGGTGATACACCTGACATTGACCTCTTACTCTGCACATACAGTGTCTCAGTGCTGTGAAGAGACACCATGGCCATGGCAACTTTCATAAAGAAAGGTATTTAATTGGATACTTACAGGCTCAAAGATTTAGTCCATTGACATCGTGGAGGAGAGCATGGTGGCCTGCAGGTGGATGCTGGGGAGGCAGCTGAGAGAGAGTTCTGCATCCTGATCATCAGATAGCAGGAAGAGAAAAACAATACTGGGCCTGGCTTGGGCATTTGAAACCCCAAAGCCTACCGCCAGTGACATCTTCTTCCAACAAGGCCACACATCCAATAGGGCCACTCCCTATGAGCCAATGGGGGACATTTTCATCAAACCACCACACAGAGAATATGAACACAAATACATACATATAATTTATATACACACACGTGTGTGTATACACCCATACATTTTAAGAAATCCTTTATTTCATTTTCTGTTGTGACAACTCAACTGTTAAGCTCTAACTTAGCCAAAAGCTGCTAAGCACTTATGTCCCACTTCAGGGTCTGAGAGGATGGCAGCAGGGCATCAGGAGCCCTTAACTCTGCCATTTTCTTCTCATTTGTGTGGCCATTTCCCATGCCTGGGTTTCCTTACCTGTCACATGTAAATAATATGTTTCACAGTTGACAAGTAAAGAAGTCAGTGAGCTAGAGAAGGGCTGCCAGAGCCAGTATAACCTAATGCATGGAAAATGACAGAGTGCCTGAAGAGAATTACACTCACATACATGCACACCCATACACACATTCATGTACGTACGTGTGCACATGCACATACACACACACACACACACACACACACACACACACACACACACACACACACACGGGGCCGGGGGAGAGAAATATGCATGATGGGTGCTTGAAATTATAGATGGAACATAAACCAATTTCTCAGTTGATGATGTACATAGAAGAAACAAGAAGACAGACACCCTCTGGTAGCCCTCCATCCACTGCCAGGCCTTCTATCCCCAAGTCCGCTACAAGGAGCGCCAAAAGGAAGCAGAGGTGAGCACAACCCATGTGTTTGGGCATTGTGCCCATGAGTCCTGCTGGCAGCTAGAGCACCACAGGATTTCACCCAGTTACAAAAGGAACAAATTTAATTTGTTTCTTCCATTTGTAAATTGTTTTTGCCATTGCCCCCATAGCCTGACATCTGCACACCTACACGAACCTGTACTTGTCTTTAGAGAGATGCCTCTGGGGGTATTAGAAGCCACATGGGGAAAAGAGCCATCTTCTGCTCTAATTTGAGAACATAAAGATGTACCATGCTAATCTTCCCTTTTATGGAATTACGTCAATACGCCAGGGAAACAAGAAAGGCTGTTAGGAACATCACTAGTCTAGCTGGAATGGGTATAGAGGAAAGCATTGCCGCTTGCCTTCTGGCTATAAGGTCTTATTATCTGGAGTCTTTGTGATGTGTCCTGTGGAACCCAGGGCAGACTATGCTCTGAGGCTGGAGAGGCTAGACCTTTACCCATGAAGTTCCTGGGTCACCAGCTTCCCTCTGTGAGCTGTGCCTAACTCTCCTCTAAAAGACGTCCTCTGGCAACCGTGTTCACTCTACAGTGAGTCACCATTCACAATGCCCTCTTTCTTTTCTGCATTTTTAACCTGAGACTGATCTCTGTAGCCCAGGCTGGCCTCCGATCTCAGCCTCCTGAGAGCTGGGACTCTAGGCTCATGCCATCCACCTACTGCTTCATGAATTTCAACAGGAGGTTCACAAAAAAATGAGGAATGGGTGAGCTGGAAGAAGTGTTCAGTGCAACCCAGGGTGAAAGCCGCTCTCCTCAAGGTTTCCTTCCTCCTGCCCACTAGGGCTGGAGAAAACCATGCACTATTAGTTCCACAGAATGAGAACAAATACCAGGATCTGCCAGACAAGAACTAGAAACATGTTTCTTCAGTTGTCACCTCCAACATGACTAAAGCAGTCATGTCTTAACTGTGGGGATACTTTCAAATACAATAATGACATTTGGAGATATCAGAGGGATCTACCCACAGTCAGTCTAGGAGGATCAGACAATGGTAACTCTCACCTTTAATTCCAGCACAGGAAATATCCCAGGAGTGGTGACCTACACCCTTAATCTAATCAGAGTTCAAGGTCATTTTAGTTTGGAAGGTGTTGCAGGCTCCCAGGCAGGCAGTGGTGGTGTCATGCCTTAACTGAGCAAAGAAAGTATTTAAGGCAGGCATAGAAAAACAGAGCAGGCAGGAGGAGCCAGGAGGAGCCAGGAGGAGCCAGGCTGGAAGACAGCTGGGTGAGATCTGACTGTGGTGTTTCCTCTCTGATATCTCCACCTTTCCCAGAGATCTGGCCCTGAGTTTTCCTCTTTGGTGCAACACTCTGCTCATTTCTTAGCCTCCAGCTGCACAGGTGGCAGGCAGGGGCACCTCACAAAGCTTCCCAATCACAACTCTGGAGGAAGAGATCTGTGGAATCCCACATCCATAGTCCTCATCTCTCCAGGCTCCTGATGCTTCATCTGTTAAATGGAAATAATGACATCTTTCTTAGGCTGCTGGGAAGGTGAAATAAGAGATATTAAATAATTCCATTAGTGCATCGTCAGACAGATAAGGGCTCAAAAATGTTTCTTTCATAGCAGTTCATCCAGGGCAGTAGCCTTTAGCATCAGGTTTCCTGTGACTATTGTCATGGGGCTGTCTGCAGTGTGATGTTTATTGAGATCTAATGACATGCTATACAATTCACTCTTTGAAAATACAAGTCAAAGGTTTTTAGTGTACTTATCAAGTTGTCCATTTTTGTTGTCCCTGAATGGGAAGCACATGCCTTCTATCCACCACCCTCATGGCTGGGGTCCACATTTCTGGCTGCAAAGCTGGGGTCCCTTCTCACTCTTGCCAAACAGCTCTTCCCCAGGTGGCTGGGTGTGATGGGAATCTGGGTCTCTGTCCTCTGTGTCCTTTCTTTGAGAGTGGAAAAAGGTAAAAGAGCCATTGCAGGTATTCTGGGTGAGGCTCCAGAAATCCAGAAACCTGGGATTCACAGGCCTGTAGATCTTAAGTCGTAAAAATAGATAAGTATAAAATATAGGCAGGAGTTCAGTGTCAGTCACAAGACTCGCTGCCCATGTGGCAGCTCAGTAGAAACCGCCAAGCCTGGATTCTTGCCCCCTGTATGCTGTAGTAGTATGGACTCACCACACATGGATAGATGCTGATGGAAAGCCTGTAGCAGGGACACCCAGGTTCTTCGTTGGAGCTAGCTTGGGAACTAGTTAGGGTAGGGAAGCCTAGTAGCCTTGGGAAGCATGAGCCCTCTGTTCCAATTAACAAGGCAGGAAAAGTGTCCTAGGAGCTGTTCCCAACAGCCTGAGCCTGACACCTGAAGGACCCTGTTCTCAGTCCTCTAGACTGGGATGAACAATGTCTGGAAATTGGGAGAGTCCAAAGCCACGGGAATGCCAGTCTTAGGCTCTGGCTGTGTCATAAAACACAGTGGAGACTGGCGGCCACATCTGTGAGAGCCAGCGAAGGAGAAAGGGAGAAGAAGAAAAGAAAATAGGAGCTAGAGAGATGGCTCAGCTTCCAGAGGACCCAGGATCAATTCTCAGCATGTCTGTGCCATGAAAAGCCAAGAAAGAAAAAAGAAGGAAGGAAGGAAGGAAGGAAGGAAGGAAGGAAGGAAGGATGGAAGGAAGGAAGGAAGGAAGGGAAGGAAGGAAGGGAAGGAAGGAAGGAAGGGAAGGAAGGAAGGAAGGAAGGAAGGAAGGGAAGGAAGGAAGGAAGGAAGGAAGGGAAGGAAGGAAGGAAGGAAGGAAGGGAAGGAAGGAAGGAAGGAAGGAAGGAAGGAAGGAAGGAAGGAAGGGAAGGAAGGAAGGAAGGAAGGAAAGGAAGGAAGGAAGGAAGGAAGGGAAGGAAGGAAGGGAGGGAGGGAGGGAAGGAGGGAGGGAGGGAGGGAGGGAGGGAGGGAAGGAAGGAAGGGAGGGAGGGAGGGAGGGAAGGAAGGAAGGGAGGGAGGGAGGGAGGGAGGGAGGGAGGGAGGGAGGGAAGGAAGGAAGGAAGGAAGGAAGGAAGGAAGGAAGGTAGGAAGGGAAGGAAGGGAAGGAAGGAAGGAAGGGAAGGAAGGAAGGGAAGGAAGGAAGGAAGGAAAGGAAGGAAGGAAGGAAGGAAGGAAGGAAGGAAGGAAGGAAGGAAGGAAGGGAAGGAAGGAAGGAAGGAAAGGAAGGAAGGAAGGAAGGAAGGAAGGAAGGGAAGGAAGGGAAGGAAGGAAGGAAGGGAAGGAAGGAAGGGAAGGAAGGAAGGAAGGAAAGGAAGGAAGGAAGGAAGGAAGGAAGGAAGGAAGGAAGGAAGGAAGGAAGGAAGGAAGGAAGGAAAAAACCGCAAATTTGTCTTTTTGCCTGTGGATGCTGGCACGAGCATTTGGGACCCCAAAACAGCCCCATCCAGCATGAATGGTGGCTTGCCCACTGCCCCCTTGTTCCCACACAAACATCAGCTTATCTAACCCTCACCTATATACTCTAGCACCTCTCCTTTTACGTAGATGCAGTTAGGGCAGAATTGCATGCAGAAGATTTCAGGGAGCAATTGGGAGTGATAAACTTTTGGGGGGGTGTCCAGTGACCATCCCCTCCCACAGGTAGGCATCTGATGGCCTGTCAGAGGCAGGCATGGCTGAAGATGGTGACTGTTCTCAGAGGACAGAGTCCTCCAGTATTCAGGAAGAACACTGCATGCTCCTGTATGCGGAACTTGAGTGTGTATCTGTATATGTATTCAGATGTGTGTTTATAGGTCAGTGACCCTGAAGAGGGATCGTGAGAATGGAAGAGCTGAGGAGGGTGGGAAATAGAGAAGAGAGCGGCATTGATGAGATAGAAAAGCAGAAATGAGAACTAACTGGGGAAGAAAGGCTGGGCAGGGGAGGGTCGCGGGGTACACAGTGGAGAGGAATAGACGAGAACAAAGAATAACAGCTCCCGCATCATCAGGCCACATAGCAGTGTCCAGATCTGTCAGTCTCTAGGTTTGCCCATCTTCTCACAGACCAAGACCAGTCTGGAACTTGAGGTTTCAGAGAAAAAGGAAAGTATCTGGGGTTGAAGCAGAGAAAGAAGAGTCTTCAGACATGAAATGGAAGGCTGGGGATGATGAGGGAATGTCTTTTTATATGTTGTGAATAAAGGACTGTTTTGGCCCATGACAGGCACTGTAGAAAAGAGTAGGCAGGGTAATCAGAACAGGTAGTAGAAGGGCAGAGACACAAATAGATCGAGGGAGATGCCCAAAGAAGAACCATGTAAGGAACACAGGTGAGCCACGGATCACGTGGCAGACAGATTAATGAGAATGGGTTAAGATGAAAGAGCAAGCTAGCAATGTGCCTAAGACATAGGCCAAACAGCATGAAGATAATATAAGTGTCTGAGTCATTTTTGGGCCTCAGTAGCAGCGGGCAGCTAAGCAGTCTGGGACTGCAGGTCTGTGGGTCTGGACCTCTGGCCTGACTGGGGCAAGAAACCCCAGTGTAACATGGGGAGATGGCTCAGTGGGCAAACAGGAGGACCTCAAACCCCAGAACCAACATAAAACCCAGCACCAGGGAGCAGAGATGGCAGGTCCTAGAGGTTTGCTAGCCAGCCATTCTTGTTTAAATGACAACTTCCGTTTCAGTGAAAGAATCTGTCTCAAAAAGCAAGGTGGAGAAGAGATGGAGGAAGACACCTGACACCAACCTCTGGCCTCCACATGTGCCCTTGCAGGTGAGTACACCAGCACATACATGTGTGTGAACTCATACACTCCCTGGACACACACAGAGGGAGTGGAAATCCATTAACAGGCTCCTGACTGCC
The DNA here is from genome assembly GCA_033318265.1 of Phyllotis vaccarum. Classification (NCBI taxonomy): domain Eukaryota; kingdom Metazoa; phylum Chordata; class Mammalia; order Rodentia; family Cricetidae; genus Phyllotis; species Phyllotis vaccarum. The sequence goes on along the minus strand of JARWLC010000009.1, from coordinate 116,653,616 downwards.
CCTAACATACCCAGACCCAGGGCTGAAGGAAGCCCAGATCCCACCCTCCATCTAGGCCCTAACAGCAATTATATCCAAAATCAGTAGTCACAACTCTCTTCCTCTAACCTAAAAGTCTATTTTCTCTTCCACCCCCATCTAAGACTCAGATGAAGACTTTGTCCACAGAGCTGTATGTGGATCATATTCCCTGCAATAACTTCAGCCCTCATCTGACCATACTTGATAAATGTTTTCTGCATGGAGGAAGAACATTTGACAGAGTTTTAACAACTACAAAATATTCATATCCCACACTTTAAATTCTAGAAGTTTTCATCTCTACTGTATGTTTAAAAGGCTTAGAACCAAACCTCACACCTTTAGTCCCAGCACTAGGAGGCAGAGGCAGGTGGATCTCTGTAAGTTTAAGGCCAATCTGCTCTACAGGGTGTGTTCCAAGACTGCCAGGGCTAGTTACACAAAGAAATCCTGTCTCCCCAAAACAAAAATCAATCACCTACCAGCTGGGCATGGTAGCACACCTTTAAATCCAGCACTCCAGGAGGCAGAGGCAGGCAGATCTCCGAGAGCCATGAGTTCTAGCCCAGCCTGGTCTATAAAGCAAGTTCCGGGGACAGCCAACCCTGTCTCATAAAACATAAAACAACAAAGCAGAGTTACCCCCAAGCTCCTATTCTACCTGAGGCCTTTAACAGCTAGCTATTCAGCTTAACTTCTGTATCTGACCCAACATTCCTGAGACTAACAGGTAAACTGCTAAGAGCACATCACTAACCCAGCAAGCCTGGTCCCCACACACCCCAACTGCACCTGAAATTTACAGGAGAGGTCTCTCCATCCACCAGTAACCCGCTTGCCTCCTCCTACCTACACCCTTGCTGTATGTACTGGTTTATGGCTTCTTAGTGTTCTGTCTGTGGCATTCCTTCCTCCATGGCAGAGTAACTGGGCATCCAGGTGGCTGATGCAAGGGCATCTTAAATTTGAGGCTTGCCTGGACTATATCTCATGATCCTGACTTCATACACCCAAAACAGAACAAGACAAAGACAAAGACAAAAAATCATTTGAATTCTTATCTGCCTCAGAACAAACCATTTCCTTATTTCCTCTGAAGAAAAGTGCTTGTTTTAGGTCTACACTCTCAAGACCTACATCTCTCCCCTACAGGGCAGACCTCTTTCTTTCCCTTTTTATAGAGTTTCACTATGTAGACCAGACTGGCCTTGAACTCACAAATATCTGCCTGTCTTTGCCTCTCCATGCCCTAGGGGTACCCCAAGGCCATAGGCAGAAGAAATACCCACAACAGAGCTTCTAGGGATCTACCTGCCATTTCTCCTCAGGAGCACCTGTGGAGCAGGAGACACCTGCTTTACTAATGGTTCTAGGGATCTAAACTCAGGTTCCCATGTTTGTCTAGCAAGCGCTGTACTTACTGAGCAATCTCCTCAGACCCCAGCTGTCTCTCGACATTTCCCCCACACAACAAAAGCCCAGGGAAACTACTAGAAGCTGACACAACCATTCCAACTCCTCTGCCCCATGGCTACCCTATGAATGAATTGTGGCATCCCGACAAGGCTGTGAGAGAGTTTCTGCAGCCACTACCCTGTGCCCCCGAACCCAGACTCTCAGTTCCTCAGCAGTGTTTCCCACTTTCTTCTTAGCTTCCTATCCAGGCCAGGCTAAGGGAAGCAATAGTCAGTTTGACCACAAGGGGACAAAGGTGTACCAAACAGTGGGTGGAGGGAGCCTGATGGTGGGGGAGGGGTTCAGCAGCAACTTCTTAAGGAGAGAAAAAATGAAGATAAGTCTGAAGGTAGAGCCTGGTTTGGACTGAGAATGGGTGACAGGAAGGGTGTGAGACCTGTCGCAGACGCACCCTATTTATGAAAAACCAAACACCCAGTTTGAGTAAAGGGTGCATGCAAGTAGACTGAGGTTTGGAGGTGAGACCTTGGTACAAGGGAATGGAGGCCACCAGTCATAGGAGAATCAGAAGTCAGTCCATCACGGGTGGCCTCAGGTAAATCCCTCACCTACCAGAAGGGACTGTACTTCTCATACAAATAAGATGCTGTCATACTCCCTCCCTAGAGGACCACACCCCTGAGATCTCTGACAGGTAGGACAATGGAAAGAATAGATGTGAGCCCAGGCTCCTAGATAAGCAAGCAAGGGGCCAGCCCTGGCTCCTGCACCCACAGCTGTGAGATTCCAAGCAAGCCTTGTTTTCTTGGGTTCTCAACAAGAACAAGAAGGAATTGAATCCCAGGCTTCTGGTGAGAGCTACTTGGCACAGGCCTAACTTGTCTCTGGGACACTTTGCCTTGCAATTCATGCAGATTTTGCTAGAATGGTGTCATGCCATGAATTTGTAATTCTAGAATTGGTAAAATCAGGGCAGTAGGTAGACTTCAACTTAAAAATAATACCTAAAAGTTCAGTGGGTGGTCAAGAAGCACAGAAAAAAAAATGCTCACCACTGCTAGTTATTAAGAGAATGCAAATCAAAGTCACAAGAAACTTTCACCCCTGTTAAAATGGCTAAGTAAAATTGAGACTGATGTGGTGGCCCATGCCTTTAATCCCAGAACTCAGGAGGCAGAGGCAAGCAGATCTCTGTGAGTTCGAGGCCAGCCTGGTCTACAGAGAGCGTTCCAGGACAGCCAGGGTTATTACACAGAGAAACCTTGTCTCAGAAAAATCAGTCAACAAATCAATCAATAAACAAATAGAAACACTTTCTTGAAAAACCAATACATAAGTAAATAAAAGTAAAAGTAAAAAAAATAGGGCTGTACAAGAGCCAAGACACTAGGAGGTGTTGCTGGCTCTGTAGTATCCACTGCTGCGGGAGGTTGAGGAGGACAGTAGCTACCAAGTATTGAGACCAGTAGATTAAGCCTAGAGCAGTAAGCCTCTAGCCCGAGGATGTGGTGAGCCACAAGTATCTGGCTTTGATAAGATCAGTAGGCCTATAGCTGTCCTCTGTGTAAAATTAGTTCTATTATTATACATGGGTATGGTAGAAAATGGCCACATAGGAGTCTAGATGTAACCCTATCTATGGTGACACCACCATCAGTGAGTTGGTCAGAGGGTTAGCACAATGGCTTGGCAGGGCAAGATATGTGACACTGTGCTTGATGACCTGAATTCCATCCCTGGGATCAACATGATAGAAGAAAGAGCCCACTCTCCAAAGCTGTCCTTTGACCTCCACAAGATGAACCTGAGTTTGATCCCTGGATCCTATGGACTCTCCAAAGTTGTCCTCTAACCTACATATACACACTCCATGACATTCTTGTACCCCCTACACACACACACACACACACACACACACACACACACACACACACACAATAATGCTACCAATACTACTACTAGTAGAAATAAATGTGAAAGATGAATTTTTAAAAGAAGGATAAACAAAGAAGACGCCTGCCTCAGTGACACACCTGTGAACCTGAAACGCTGGCAGTTAAGGTAAGATTCTAAATTCAAGGTCGATGTGAGACCAATGCCTTCTCCAGACCTCTGCAGACCCTCCATGTGCATGAAATACATGCAGGCAAATACTCTCACAAAAGATTTATAAGTATTTAAACAAAACTCACAAAATAGTGGATTTTGTTATAATACTTTTATAGAAGTATATCATTATAGTTTGATTATATTCATCTCATTTAGCCCTTTCTGCTTGAAACATTGGTCCACTAACTTGCACCAAGCAATCCATATTTTGCTTTCATTTCATACACACACACACACACACACACATACACACACACACACACAATTCTATATACAAGAGAAATGTGCTATTTGTCTCTCTGAGGAAAATAAAGATGCTTCATAAATTTTCATGTCATCTTGCCACTCTAATCTTCTGGAGCATTTCAGTTTTAATGTATGTAACAATTGAAGTGAGTACACCTTATTTAAATGCTTGATAGAATTCTCTAATTTCAAGGCCTGGGGATTGTAGCTCAGTGATAGAGCACTTGCCTTGAATGCATGAAGTCTTGGATACAATCCCTATAACTGATATTTAAAAAGGAGGAGGAGGAGGAAGAAGAGGAGGAGGAGAATTTCCTAATGGCTTTCACAGCTATAGGACTACCTGGACCATTTACCTCTTCCTGGGTAAGTTTCTGCAATATATTGTTCATGGGATCTTTGGTAGTTTGAATGTAACTGGCCCCCATAAGCTCAGAGATTGGCACTATCAGGAGGTATTGCTTTGTAGGTGTGGCCTTGTTGGAGGAAGTGTGTCTTTGTAGGAGTAGACCTTGAGGTTTCCTATGCTCAAGATCATCCCAGGGTCTGGAAGTTTATTTCCTGTTGCTTCTGATTAAGATGTAGCCAGCAACATGTTTGCCTGCACACCACTATATTCCCTGACATGATAATAATGGAGTGAAACTCTGAACTTTAAGTCAGCCCTGATTAAATGCTTTTCTTTACATGAGTTATGATCATGGTGTCTCTTTCACAGCAACAGAAACACCGAGACATGATCTAATCTGTGCTACTTTAGTTGCATCTACCCTAGAAGTACTTATTTTTATTTTTTCTTTCATTCATGGATTATTTGCAATTATATTATTTAAGTTTACAAATATTTGGTGACTCTCCAGAGACCTTCCTATACTGTCCACCAATTTAATATCATGTGGTCAGAAACCATGTTTCTTTTTAATGTATTAAAAACTGTTTTTTTGTTTGTTTGTTTTATTTTGAAGGGGTGTAGTGGGACTATGTTCTGGTACATTGGAAATATTTGTCCCTCCTACTGGTTTAATAAAAATGCTGATTGGTCAAAGGCAGACAGAAGTATAGGTGGGGCTACCAGACTAAGAAAACTCTGGGAACAGGAAGAGCAGAGCAGAGATGCCAGAGAGACGTCAGACGCAGAGGAAAGGAGACAACCATGCTGCTCTGAGAAAAGGTACCAAGCCACATGGCTAAACAGATTAGCGGAAATAGGTTGAGTTAAGATTAAAGAGGTAGCTAGCAATAAGTCTGAACCATAGATCAATCAGCATAAAATTAATATAAGACTTTGTGTGATTATTTGTGGCTAAGTAGAAGCAGGGCTGACTGTGGGTCTGAATATCTGGGCTAAATGGAAAGTCTGGGACACAAACTCCATATTACAAGGGGTTGACTTTGTTTTGTTTCATATTTGAGTTGAGGTTTTACTGTGTAATCTGAACCATGTATTCATGGAAATCTCTTGCCTCAGATCCCAAGTGCTGAAATTACAGTAGTATAATCTATACCAGGCTTTAAGAACTGTTTTATGACATGTGATCTTTAAAAGAATGTCAGGTCTCTTACGAAGACTCAGTGGGTATAGGCACTTGCTATTCATGATTCAATTCCTAGAACCCATGAAAGGTAGAAGGAAAGAATGCAGTCCACATAGTTGTTCTCTGACCTCCACACATGTGACACATGTGCATGTACACATACATCTTAGACATAAACACATATAATAATAATTTTAATTAAAAACTAGGGAAGCTAGAGCTCAGTACCCTTCCTGAGAATGTGGGTTCAGTTGCCAGCCTCTACATCAAAAGGGCCAAAATCTCCTGTAATTCAGTTCCAGGGAGATTCAATGCCTTTGGCCTCTGTAGGCACCTGTACACACGTGCTTGGCTTCTGTGGACACCTGTACACATGTGCCTGGCCTTTGTAGGTACTACACACATAGTTAAAAGTAATTAAAATATTTTAAATGAATATATATAATACACACACGTATGGCCTTGAATAAGTGATCAAAATTTATATTGCACTCTAGCTAAGCTTAATAACCTAGAACCCAAATACTCTGAAAAGATTGAAGAAACTATCAATTTTGCTTTTTCAAAACAAATTGCTTCCCCTCTCTGAACTATTTTTTCTCAGTTCTCAAGACAGAACCCAGATCCTTAAACATGGTAGGCAATAATTCATGCTGAGCTACCACACCCCAGGCCCTCTGGCCAATCCAATCACCAAGCTCTGCACAAAGGAAAGCCAGAGATGAACAGATGAGTAGTTTCTGTCCTTCAAGCCAACAGATTCCTTGATCTGGCTGATGAGTACAGTGCAGATTTCTATATGTAACAGATTCCAGGCCCAAGAAAATGTTTCTCTGAAGTTTGATTGTTTGTTGAGACAGGGACTCAATAGCCCAGGTTGACCTCAAACTGTCTAATAAAGCAGAGAATGACTTTAAACTCCTGATCCCCCTACCTCCACCCCTAAAATGCTGGGGTTATAAAAGTGTTCCACCACATCTGGTTTGCAGTATTCTCTAGCATAGACAAATAACACAAAGGAGGAAATTGTGTGGAATAATCCTCTTATTCATTGTAAAGATTTGCTACTCAAATTGGTGTAATAAAATGCCGGTTAGCCAGTAGCCAGGCAGAAAGTATAGGCGTAACCAGATTAGGAGAATCTGGGAAGAGAAAGAATGGAGTTGGAAGTCACCAGCCAGATACAGAGGAAAAAAAGATGAGAAAAGGTACCAAGCCATGTGGCTAAACATAGATGAGAATTATGAGTTAATTTAAGTGTAAGATCTAGTTAGTAATAAGTCTGAGCTACTGCCAAGTATTTATAATTAATATAAGCCTTTATGTGCTAATTTGGAAAACAGCTGTTGGTTTGGGGTAGTTGCTGGTGGGACAGAAACTTTTGCTTATATCTACTAAGCCAAGAGAAGGTTAAAAATTAATCAAAAGGAGATAAAGCTGTGGAATATCTTAAGTATAACATTAACCAGATTTTTCATACATTCTTAAACCTTCAAAATAGTCTTTTCTGCTTATACACACCCCACCTGAGAAATGGCATTCTCCTCTCTCTCTCTCTCTCTCTCTCTCTCTCTCTCTCTCTCTCTCTCTCTCTCTCTCTCTCTCTCAGTTCCAAACATGGTAGAGTGAGAAGTGATAGGATGGAAAAACCTTTTAATATTTTAAAAAAGAAATTAAATATTTTAATTTAAAGTTGTCAATGACCAAATCCTGGGAGGCAGCCTACCTTAATAATTACGTTCCTGTTCTCATGATTTGAGGAAGGTTTATCCTGGCTTATAGATTGAGGGTTCGGTCCATTATGAAGGGGAAGGCATAAGGCAGCTGGTTCCATTGAATCTGCAGTCAAATGCAGAGGGAGATGCATGCTGTTGTTCAACCTGCTTTCTCCTTCTCGTGTGAATCTCTCAGATCTGTGAAATGGCGCCCCTCTCACTCAGAGTGGGTTTTCCCACTTCAATAAATCTTCATAGAAACACCCTTACCGATATGCCCAGAGGCTGGTCTCCTGAGTGGTTGAAAACCTCACCAAGGGTGTCAGTAAGGCTTCACCATCATAGCTATATACTTCCAAATTATCATGCATGAGAGTTCTTTGTTTCTCAGCTTTCTTTAAAGTAGTGGTTCTCAACCTGTGGGTTGTGACCCCTTTGGAGATCGTGTATCAGATATTTACATTATGATTCATAATGGCAAGTTTACAGTTATGAAGTAGCAATGAAATGATTTTATGGTTGGGGGGTCACCACAGCATGAGGAACTGCATCAGAGGGTCATGGGATTAGGAAGGTTGAGACCATTGCTTTAGAATGATGTGTTGTAGTTGTGAAATACTGAAAGCTTGGGGACATTTTTGGATCAGCCTGCTTTTCTTCTTATAGTGGGGCATGTTGTTTTGGGACAGTGTGGTGATGTACTGTATATTTAATAAAATCTGCCTGGAATATCAGAGGACAGATTTCTTCTTATAGTGGGGCATGTTGTTTTGGGACAGTGTGGTGATGTACTGTATATTTAATAAAATCTGCCTGGAATATCAGAGGACAGATCCACCACAGTTAAGCCACGAAGGTCAGAGAGTGGTGACCCACACCTTTAATCCCATCACTCAGGAGACAGAGATCTTTCTGGATTTCTGTGAGTTTAAAGCCTAACAGCCAAGCAGTGGTAGCTCACACCTTTAATCCTAACTCTAGGATTATGATGTAGAGTTGAACTAGGACTTGAAACAGCTGGGTGGGGAAGATATTTAAGACAGGAGAAGACAGTGACTCATGCATTCTGTAGAAGCGACCAGTCAGGCTGAGGACCCTTGAAGGCAGCATTTAAGCTGTTTGGCCTGAGAAGTTGGCTGGGTGAGAACTGATTGTGGTCTGTTTCCTCTCTCTGATATTCCAGATTTTCCTTAATATCTGACTCTGGATTTTCATTAAATACCAACTAGAATTCATGCAATAGGGCAGAGGCCACATAAATGGCTACTCAATAAAGGATCTGGAAAAGTGATTAGCAGTAGGTTAATAGATCAACCTAAGAAGACTTCATGACTGTGGTGGAAGCATGACACACAGGCGTGTTACTGAGGACTTGCAGACTAATCTGTTGCATAGAAACAGTTTTATGGCTCATGTACACTGTTTAACAGTGATGACATGTACATTATAATGCCATGTTACTCCACGTGACTTCTGGGGCTATTTGCTTGCCTTTATCATTCTATGTTCCTTTGTGTAGATTCCTGTTTTCATCTGGAGTAATTTTTCTTTGGCTTTAACTTTTTTTTGAGACAGGATCTCATGTAACCCAAGCTGACTTCTGTCTCCCTTTGTAGGCAAAGATGACCCCAAACTGTGACCCTCTTCTCTCCATCTCCCAGTGTTAGGATATAGGTATATGTCTCCATCCTGGAACTTTGTAAATTTTGAATAGATGCCATACATTGTCAGTTTTATCTTCCTGGGTGTTAAATATTTATTGAATGAGTATATTTTCATCATGTGGCCATCACATCCAACTACTTAAATGTTTTGTATTGTTCTCTTCCTTCTTTTTTCTTTCTTTTCTTCCCTCTCCCCTCCCTCCCTCCCTCCTTCCCTCCCTCCCTCCCTCTCCCTCCCTCCCTCCCTCCCTCTTTTGTTCTGCTGGTCTTGAGCTCACAGATCTGCCTGCCTATTCCTTTCAAGGACTGGGATTAAGGCATGTTGTGCCACCAGCCCTAGCTTTGAATTGTTTGCTTTTTACTTCCACAGATATTCTTCAATTTCATTCTTGAATATGCTTAAATTCTTGGAAACCAATGGATCCTTTGGGTTTTTCTTCTAAGTTTTGCTTAGTGAGGACCACAACAATATCTAGTATAGAGTTAATTTTTACTCTACCACTGTGGCAAAACCTACTTGGGTATAGTACACTACAACCCTTGAATTAGGACGCTTTCCAGTTAGGCTTCAATCCCAGGCCCATGTGAGGTCTCACGATTGTCCTAGTTCATTCAGATCATTCTTTTCCCTGGTAGTATTCTTAGCTGAGGATTCAAAGCGGGGCCTCAGAAGCTATGTAGGCATCTTCTCTCTCCATGGCTCTCATCTCCTCAGTGAGGTCACTCTGGTGGTGTTACTGGGTTTGCATCTATGTTGGTCTCCTGGATGTCCAAACATGTCCTTAGAGAATCTACACTGCTGTATGGGGTTCCCCTTCCCTGTTCACAGTCCTGAGACCACTGACAAGCAGTAAAGTTGGGGTGACCATGAGGTTGTTTCTTATCTCTTGGATAACACTTACCTTAGTTGCCTAATATTAGGTGTGTTTAGAAGTGTTGTTTCATACATTTTTGCAGGTTTAAAAAAATTGTTTGTTCATTCCAGGAAGTAAGGTAAATATAATCACTTTAATTCCAGTTTCACATCATTTTTATTGAATAAATAAACTGTAAGTTTATATGAAGGAATACCATATAACCACAGGAAGGGATGTATTTAAACAGTCACACACACACCCCCCACCCCCCACCCCACCCCCCCACACCCCCCCACCCCCCGCACCAAAAATTGGTGTGTTGTCTGAGATGTTCCAGACAGGCATATCTGCAGAGAGAGAAGCCACATCAATGGTTGCCTCTCTGGGAGTCCAGAGGTTGGAGGGTAACGGTGGAAGGGGATGGACTTATATGTTTGTGATAGCAATGTTCTGTAACTGTGGGGATGCAAGTCAGACTACACTCGAGCCACTAGATTAGGGTGTATTTGGCTGTTTTACACGTTGTCTCTTTTGGGGATCTACCACCCAGCTCCCAAATAAATTCATACTGAGGTTATTCTTACTTATGAATGTCCAGAGCCTTAGCTTGGCTTGTTTCTTGCCAGCTTTTCTTAAAGTTATTCCATCCCATTTGCCTCTAGGCTTTTACCTTTCTCTATTTCTATATACCTCACTGTCCCTTTTCTCACCCCTTCATTTTCCCTTCCCAGCTTTCTCCTCCTATTCATTCTCTCTGCCTGCCAGCTCCGCCCATCCTTTCTCCTGCCTTGCTATTGGCCGTTCAGTTCTTTATCAGACCAGTCAGGTATTTTAGACAGGCATAAAGACACAGCTTCACAGAGTTAAGCACAATATAAAAGAATGCAACACACCTTTGCATCATTAAACACATGTTCTACAGTAAAAATAATGGCGACACATCTTAAAATAATATTTCACAACATTGGGGACTTTTTAAATTTTTCAAGATTTATTTTATGTGAGCAAGTGCTTGCCTGCATGTATGTATGTATCACATATATGCCTGAAGAGGACTTTGAATACACTGGGGCTGGAGTTACAGATAGTGAACCTCCATATGCTTGCTGGGGATGGAACCAATATCCTCTACAGGAGCCGTGAGTGCTCTTAATCACTGAGCCAACTCTTCAGCACCAGTTTCTTCATTTATTTATTTTATGTGCATGAATGTTTTGTCTGCAAGTATGATGTGTAGCACCATGGTATGCTTGGTGACCACACAGGTCAGAAGAGGGATGATCCATATTTCCAGTCCCAAAATACATTTTGTCTCTTTGAGACAGGGTTTCTTTCCTAGGACTGGCTCTGTAGGCCAGGCTAGGCTGGAACTCCCAGAGCTCCACCTGCCTCTGCCTGGTAAGTGCTGGGATCAAAGGCATGCACCACTCTACCCAGTTCTGAACTGAGCACCTTAACTGAGTGGATTATATGGCATTTCTCTATAAAACTATCAGGAAAAGAAAAAAGTGAGAAAGAAATGCACTTGAGTGGGTGTGGCAAAGACCAATGTCAAAAACACATACAGAGGGCAACGCTTGCTTTAGAGTGTGGAACATGTCTCTACTCACAGGCTACAGGGAGAATAATGCAGACAATCATTTATATGAGGCTTGAAAATATGCCAGATAGAAAACAATGTGTGTGGTGTTGCACACATTCAGATTGTGTTAGAGGAAACTCGGAGCCAGATCTCAGGGAAAGGCTGAGATATCAAAGAGAAGAAACACCACAGTCAGATCTCACCCATCTGTCTTCCAGCTTCCTCAGCCTCACTCCTCCTGGATTCTATTGCCTGCTCTGTCTTCCTACACCTCCCTCAAATACCCTCTTCACCCATGTTTCACATCCAGATTAAGATTAAAGGCCTGGGCTACTACTATTTGGTAGTTAGCCTTGAACTCACAGAAACACAGAAATATCTCCTCTGTCTCTGAAGTTATGGGGTTAAAGGTGTGGCACCACCACTGCCTGCCTGGGAGCCTGGAATTCCCTCTGTAAACTAAACTGGCCTCATACTCAGATCTGCTGGGATTAAGGGAGTAGGTCACCACTCTCTGATCCTCCTGGATTGACTGTGGGTGGATCTCTGATATTCCAGGCTGGTTTTATTAAATATATAGCACATCACCACAGTGTGTGGGGATGAGATGGTTGGAGGGTAAAGGTACTTATTCCTAAGCCTGATGACTTGAGTTCAATCCCCAGGATTCAGATAGGGGAAGGGGAGAACTGACTCAGGCAAGTTGTTCTCTGACCTCCAACCTGTGACACATGTAGCTACACACATACACACACAGTAATAAATAAATAGGTATAAAATAATGTGAAATGATTGGGGGCACACACCTTTAGTCCCAGTTCTTAGGAGGCAGAGGCAGGTGACTCTCTGAGTTCAAGGCCAACCTGATCTACAGATTAAACTCTAGGACAAGTAGGGCTATACAGAGAAACTCTATCTCAAAAAACAAAACAGAAAAGATAATAATGTGAAATGACCCCATAGTTCTTAACCTTCCTGGTGCTGCAGCCCTTTAGTGCAGCTCCTCATGTTGTGGTGACCCCAGCCATAAAATCATTTTGTTGCTACTTCATAACTGTAATTTTGCCTCTGTTATTAACCATGATGTAATTATCTGTGTTTTCCAATGGCCTTAGGCAACCCCTGTGAAAGGGTCATTTGACCCCCAAAGGGGTCATGACCCACAGGCTGTGAGACACTGATGAGCTATTTCTTCCCAAGAGGAACAATTCCCCTGGAGTGAACCTTTAAAGGTGTGGGGAACTATGGGAGAATAAGAGACTGGGGAAACTCAGAACAGTTAGAAGACTCTGGACACTCAGAGACTGATAGGACTTACAAAGTTACACAAAGTTACACAAGCAGCAAATGGCTGAAGAGGGAGCATCCCTTCTTTGGAGTCACCTATTTTTCCTTAGGTAACGTCAGAGATACAGATTGGGTGAGTCATCACCCATACTGGGATGAGATTTCGGGGACACAGCTGACTTTGAGTCACCATGCTCTTTTAGGTGACCCCAATAAAACCATGACTTCACCAGGGTAGACGTGAGTGGAAGCATTTCTTTGGTCTGTCAGTGTCCTTTCTGAGATGAGTAGGTGATCACATATCCTGGAAAAGTCCCGTAACTCAGGCTAGGAAAAGCCTCGGGCCTATGGGACAGAGACACACCCCACAAACTAAAAGCAGGTTCTGGCCTCTTGGAAAGGAGGAAATGGGGTGTGTCTAGGGACTGGAGCTGGGCAGGAGTTTCAAGGGTGGTTAAAAGGGCTACAATTATATCTCCGGTGTTTTATTTCTTGATCTGGAACATTCTTTCTTCATAAGTTATTTACTATCCGAAAGTTTCCTTAACAATTTTACTTGTCAGAAAGAGCCATCATCTCCCCGATGTCCAGGTCCTTCCCTTTACATGTATAGAAGGCCTGTGCAGGATTCACTTTTTGCCACCTCAGAAAGATCACAGACACATCTTACACTCTGCCATAGATTTGTGCTGATGTTTACTGTTTGCTTCTGGGAAAATCTTCACTTTCCCATTAACGCCTGAGGCACTGATCTCCTCCAGCTTTGCACAAGCCTTGGAACAGGCCTTTGAATTGGCAGAGGATAGGCAGCTAGGGCTGGAGGGCATGCTTGCCCTCCGTCCCTGGGTGAGTCATGAGGCTGCTGCTGCCAGAGCTGAGCTCCCACGTGAGCATGGTGATCCTCTCTGATCAGATGTGCCAGGCTCAGTCTGGCAGTGGTGGTGAAGCTTTCAAACCCAGCACTTGGGAGGCAGAGACAGACAGGTCTCTGTCAGTTTGAGGCCAGCCTAGCTCCAGGGCTGACCAGAGCTAGTTCTAGGACAGTTAGAGCTGTTACACGGAGAAATTCTGTCTCAAAAAAAGAGCCAGGTTCATGGTTCCCACCACCTGTAGATCATAATGCCCATCTCTTACCACCCCAGGCACTGGTCAAATCATTCTGGTAACTTAAGCTTGTCAAATCCTCTCCAGCTGGGATGGAAATTGGACCTTCAAGCCTGTGCCCTCAGAGACAGCACCCTACTCAACACTGTGGGGACAGGGTACAGCCACCAGGATACACCCTCAGGGATCACACAGTCACATTCTCACACCCACAGCCCCCAGGCCTCTCTGTGCTCACAGCTTTTCTGCCCCTGGCTGCTTTCCTGACCTCAGCATCTCTCCCACTTCTTCTTCTTTTTTTTTTTTAATGCTTCAAAACTTGGAAATGGCACATCCATAAAGAAAAACACAGAACAAAAGCACCATGTGCAGAAGTGTCATAAAAGGACCTGGGGAGCCAGCTGGCAGGCAAGAGTTAGAATGCCTGGTCTTTAAAGAACACTTTTAAATCACAAGCCCTTTTGAACATAGACAAGCAAAGGAACTAAAACAAGCATTTATAGGACCTCCCCCATCCCGCCCTGTGCTCTGGGGTAAAACTCTAATATCTTTCCTTGCCTTTTCCACTCTTCTAGACCAGAACCCAGGGCCTGGCTTTGTTCAAGTGACCTACCATGGAACCACACCCTAGACCCCAGTAAAATGTTACTGATGGAAGTCAAGCTCTAGAGGACCCCTCAGGCTCTCAGGTCTCCTCCATCACCTCTAGAGCCCAAATCCCCATAAGGCCCTAATCTCTGACCCCTGGTTGCAGGTGGAAGGTATCACAAGCCACAAGAAATGGCTTGCATCTGCAGTCCCAGCATGCAGAAGGCTGAGGTAGTGACATAGTGGGATTTAATCTCTGACCTGAGGGTGTGGCCTCTGGGCCAACACAGGTTTGGGGTTCACCTATGAACTTTGAAGATGTAGCCTTAGGCGTGGCCAGAAACAGATTAGTTTTACACTGTGAAGATAGCACTCTCTCTGCTTCTCCACGCCTGGAAGGAATTTCCATTCTGGACAATTGGATTCTTTCTCCATTTCCTACATTTCCTGAATTTATATTGTAAGTGACTTGAATAAATATTGACCCTTATAGTATATCTTCTTGTGTTAATATTGGGGTATTAATTAGCCATTCAGTAGGATCATGACTTTGAAGTCAGTCTAGGCTACTGAATGAAATCCTTCTAGAAAAAGGAGGGTGGGTCAGGAGGAGGAGGAGGCAAGGCCTCACAATAATCCTCCCTTTCCTTCCCATTCCGTGTATCTCCTTTAAAAAAAATTTTTTTTGAGGGTTAGGTTTTTGTCACATGGCTTCACTATGTGGTACAGGCTGGCTGTGTAAGGACCGAGAAACTTGCCACATAAAGGAGGACTCCAAGAGACGTACTCTCATGCAACAAGCAAGGGGATTTTATTCACCAAGCATGCATGGAGCTCATTGAACACGCAGGAACAGAGAGCCCCGAACTGAAATTGAGCAGGGTTTTTATAGGGTGTAGGGAACAAAGAAGTTCAAACATAGGTCATGGGTGTTGCTTCATGCAAGAAGCAGATAAGCAGATGTTCTGTCAACGTGTATTTTACGGTTTTTTTTTTTTTTAACTGGGTGGGCAGTATATTTCCAGGAACTTTAAGCACACTCTTTGTTTATCAGAAGGGGGTGGTGAACAGCCATACAGAGTTCAACCAATTTTCCTTTACATTCCCCACTTCTTGTGCAAATCTCTAATCCTAGGACTGAATATTGTTGTCTAGCAAGCATTAGGTTGACATTTCCAATTTTCCCCTGCATAAAGTTTACTACTCTATTTAAAACACATGGTCCTATAGTTATTACTAAAAGCAGCACAATTAGTGGCCCAGCTAAAGCAGATAGCAGTGTAGTGAGCCAAGGAGACTTAGTAAACCAAGATTCAAACCATCCTTATTGTACCTCCCGCTCTTTCTGTCTCTCACGGAGGCGCTCTCTGAGTTTGGTCATTGATTCTTTAACTACTCCTGAATTGTCTGCATAAAAGCAACATTATTCTCTTAAGGCGGCACATAGACCACCTTCTTTCATGAATAATAAATCTAATCCGCACCTGTTTTGTAGCACCACTTCTGACAAGGAGGTTAAAGAGTCCTGCAGGGCTGTCACTGAGGTTTCTATGGCTTTTAAGTCTTGGTCAATACCAGCCTGTAGCAGAGCAACCTGCTTTGACCTTTGTACTATTGCCGCGGCCCCAGTTCCAACTCCAGCCACAACACCTATTCCCGTAAGTATAGCTAAGGTTAATGATATAGGCTCTCTCTGAAGTCTAGTTTTATCTTTTATTTTGTTCTCAAATTCTTCTCCCTGGTGATACACCACTTGGGGAAATAGTTTAACCATGACACAAAAATGAGCTGAGTTATTGAATACCTGGGTGGAAACACAAGGGGTAAGCCTGGTATTGCATGCCCATTGGGTTCCTTGAAGTGGGGTTAGATATTGAGTGCCTCCTGTGGAGTTTACAGGGAAGACTTGTGAGCACTCTTTTTGACTGAGTCTGGGGGATTTCCTAGGCACGTCCCTTGTCCAGAAACCTCGGGGAGAGTAAGTCTGTGATTTCCACTCCAGTCACAGGAAGAGCTAGGGGTTATGGTATAAGTCTCATTAACTGATACTCCTTCATAATATGGTGGGGAGGCCATCAAACAAAGCCAGCAAGATTGGGTTAGGGCACTCTAGGTATGGTTAAGGACTGAGTATGCTCCTAAAATAAGGTTGTATAAAGTGTCTATAACAGGAGCAGAAGCTTGGGTGACCAGAGCAGGTGTCTGATTGGGGCTACCAGTTCAGGCAGAAGGTGTCTGAGTAGGGGGCTGGGGCTTGACAGGAGGCTGAGAATGGTCTGGTTTAAGCACAGGGTTTGGTCCTATTGCTATGGCTGATTTTGCAAACTGTTCCTGTAGTTTCGGGACAAACAATATACCTGGGTTGCTACCACCTGAATAATGATATAATCTTATGTCCCAGCTCTTATCTAATTCCCATCCTGAGGCCTGCTTGCCCTGGTCAGTGAAACTTATCCTGCCTGTCTGGTTTTCTGGTTTCTTGAAGACCTTAATCAAGTCTGGGGGTCCAGTGGCCACCCATTGGTTCCCTGAATAGGAGGTCTCACATCCCCACTTGGTGCAATAATAGCTTTCTGATCTCCCACACCTGGTGGTCCGTGCTCCCCTGGGCATATGTACCAATCGTGGTACCTGCATCCTGGCCAGGGGAACTGCCTAGTCTTAGTTGTCCAGGCCCAGGACCCTTCAGCTAATTTGCACAAATCAAAAGTTAAGTCAGGGAACCAGGATACTTTAGGTCCAGTCTGGGAGGCCAGAACAAGGGTAGTCCCAGTTTCTGGAAATTGTCCAGGTACAGTCAAGTGGCAAATGAGGGTTTCTTTTCCCCAGGGGGAGGGAGACCCACAGCCACACGATGAGCCTGTAACTTGAGAGGATTATCAGTCTTTCCCAGTTTCCATTGGGACTCCAGTGGTGAGGGTGCTGGCTTGAGGTAAGATACGTGGATCCAAGGTGTGATGCCATCGACCTTGACTGCAGTGGGGTGGTTAAGAGTACCTGGTATGGTCCTTTCCAACGGGGTTCGAGGGTCTGTACTTGGTGGCGATGAGCATAGACGAAGTCTCCCACCTGATACTGATGTGGAGTCGCCCCCCTCCACCCCCGTCCCCTGGTTGATAGGAGGTGGAGAGTTGTCACCACAAGAACCTCTGGGCTCTTTCTAAAGCCCGCAGTCTGTCAAACAAGGGGGTGTGAAAGGAGTCATTAGCTTCTAGAATAGGGGACAAGTCTCTTACTGGAGGGGGTGTCCCATACAAAATTTCATAAGGGGTCAGGTTACACATAAGAGAGGAGGGGGTGTTCCTGGCCCTAAATAGAGCATAAGGTAGGAGCATGGTCCAATCTTTTAAGCCAGTCCAATCTCTATAGCCAATTTGGTTAGTCTCTTTTATTGTCTTATTCATTCTTTCTACCTGCCCTGAACTTTGGGGTCTGTATGCACAATATAACTTCCAATTGATCCCCAGTATCCTGGCCACACCCTGACTTATCTGGGCCACAGACGCCGGTCTGTTATCAGACCCTATTACCTTTGGCAGACCAAACTGAGGAAAATTTTCTTCCATGATCTTCTTGATTACGACCTGGGCTGTCTCTCTTTTAGTGGGGAAGGCTTCTACCCAACCTGAAAAAGTGTCTACAAAGACTAACAAATACTTAAGTCCATACCTTTCAGGTTTTACTTCAACAAAATTGACTTCCCAAAATTGCCCAGGCCAGGTCCCCCTTAATCTTTTTCCTTCAGGTATTTTGGAGGGATAGGCATTTACAGTTTGGCACGCCCGGCATTCCTTTGTCATGTGATCTACTAGTTCTCTTCTCTTAGAGGTTGACAGCAGATATAGTTTGTTCTGATCTTGCAAGAGCTGCTGTAATTTCTTTGACCCAAGTGGGTAAATTGATGAACCTGCTGTAAGTAGGTTAGGGCTTCTGGTTCCCCTAGTGGTGGAACACCAGGTGGCATTTGGGGAAGCTATTGGCATTCCTTGATTACTAGGAACAGTTCTTTTGGGTCCCTCAATGCCGCTGCTTTTGCCTCTTCATCTGCTCGTCTGTTACCCAATGCTACTTGGTCTAAGCCTTTCTGGTGGCTAGCACAGTGGACAATGGCTAGTTCTTTGGGAAGCATGACTGCAGCCAAAAGTCTTAGGACCTCTTCTTTGTGTTTGATTTCCTTGCCAGCTGAGGTTACCCCTTTGTTGGTAAATGGCCCCTTGAACATGGATGAGCTGTGGCAAAAGCATAACGGCTATCAGTATAGACAGTTGCCCATTTTCCCTTTGATTAGTTCAGCCTTCTGAGCAGATGTTCCTTCTGGAAGCCCAGAGGACCAGATGACTCTAGTCCCATTAACTACCGCTGTTCCCGCTTGTCTCTTACTGTTCTGGAGGAAGGTGCTCCCGTCCAAAAACCAGGTTACCTCTGAGTTGGGTAGCGGCTGGTCTCTCAAATCCTTGCGGATTACAGTCTCCTCCACTAAGATCTCCTGGCAGGTGTGTAGCACAGATCCCATGGCCTCATCTGGGAGCAGGGTAGTGGGCTTTAAGGCTGAAGGGGGCCTGAAGGTCACTCTGTCTTTGTCTAGAAGAATTCTCTGATAGTGGGTAATTCTGGCGTTAGACAGCCACCTGTCTGGAGGCTGGTGGATCATACTCTCTAATGTATGAGGGGCCACAATAGTCAATTTTTGTCCTAGAGTAAGCTTGTCCGCATCCTTGGCCAGAAGGGTAGTCGCTGTGATTGCTTTTAGACATCGTGGCCATCCGCTAGCAACCGAGTCCAGTCATTTGGACAAGTAAGCCACTGGCCTTTTCTAGGGGCCCAGGGTTTACATTAATACTCCTTGAGCCACGCCCTTCCTTTCTTCTATAAGAGTGTGAACTGTTTGTCCACATCTGGGAGAGCTAAGGCTGAGGCCAACAGAAGTGCCTTTTTAATGTTATCAAAGGCTACCTGCTGCTCTGGTTCCCACTGAAAGACAGCGTCTCCTTTCAGTAGGAGATAAAGTGGGGCAGTGAGGGATGTGAATCCAGGGATCCACAACCAACAAAATCCCACTGTTCCCAAGAACTCACATAGCTGCCTTTGACTTGTGGGCAGAGGTATCTGGGTCACAGTTTTTTTTCAAGCCTCCGTGAGCCATCGCTTCCCATCCTTGAGAGTGTATCCTAGGAAAGTCACCTCTTTCTTACAAATTTGGGCTTTCTTTGCTGAAGCTCGGTACCCCAATTTGGCCAATTCATTCAATAACTCTCGGTTTCCATATTCACAGTCCTCTTTGGTGTCTGTTTCTAACAACAAATCATCCACATACTGTAGCAGGGTAACTTCAGGATGTTGAGTCCTAAAGGAACTTAAGTCTTTATGGAGAGATTCATCAAAAAATAGTGGGGGGGTTCTTGAACCCTTAGGGCAGGCGTGTCCAAGTTAGCTGACCAGAGGACCCTATCTCCGGGTCTACCCATTCAAAAGTGAACAAAGGTTGACTATCTTTAGGCAAAGGCAGACAAAAGAAAGCATTCTTTAAATCAAGTACAATATACCAAGTTCTTTCAGGGTTGAGAGTACTGAGCAAGTTATAAGGATTTGGCACAGTAGGGTGTATCTTGCACTCTGCTATTGATTTCCCACAGATCTTGTACTGGTCTATAGTCCCCAGTCCCTGGTTTCTTGACGGGTAACAAGAGAGTATTCCAGGCAGACTGGCAGGGCTTCAGTACCCCTGGATTAAGGAGTTTCTGTATATGAGATCTAATTCCCTCTCGAGCTTCTTTGCTCATATAATATTATTTAACCCGGACTGGAGAAGCAGAGGGTTTTAATGTCACCACCACTGGGGGCTGATTTACTGCCAATCCTAGCTCAGCAACCTCTGTCCAGGAGTCAGGGAACTCTTCAAGCCATGTTGAGGGGTAGAATCTTGGGGTTGCTCTGACTTTGCCTATAGCTGGTATTCTTCTTCCACTGACAAGGTGAGGGCAGTACCACAGGTTGACTCACCAATGGGTTTAAGAATTCCACTTCTGGTCCCTTAGGATTGAATGTGATCATTGCCCTTAACTTGGTCAGTAGATCTCTCCCCATTAGGGGAGCAGGACACTCAGGAATAACTAGGAAGGAATGCTGGACTTTTCCCTTCCCCAAGTCCATAGCTCTTTTTGTGGTCCAGGCGTGGTATCAGCTACCATTGGCTCCCTGCACTAAGGACCTTTTACTAGAAAGCGGTCCTAGAGGAGCCTGAAGGGCAGAGTACACCGCTCCTGTATCCACTTCAAAGTTGATTGGCATCCCCTTCACATCAAATGTTACCCTGAGCTTGGGGAGGGGTCCAAGCCCCGTCTCCCCTAGTCATCATTGTCTAAAGCCAACACAGCATGTTGACGTCCCTGAGCCTCTTTCTTCTTAGGGCAATCCCTGGACCAATGTCCTGTACCTTTGCAGTAGGCACATTGATTTGGGTCCAGAGGAGGACAGTGACGGGTGACGTGGGCCCAGGTTACTCCCTCTATTGCCTCTCCTAAACTTCTCTTTCCCCTCAATGGTTCCTTTCCCCTCAAGTACTGTGGCCAGGATCTTTGTCAATTCTTTTGTTCTCCATTTTTCCCTAGCCATTTCTCTTTCTTCTTTTTCTCTCTCTTTTCTGTTTCTTTTCTTCCTCTGTCTCCCTTTCATAAAAGACTTTCTCTGCCCCCTTTATTAGATCTCTTAAAGTTAAACCCTGCAACCCATCTAAATGTTGTAACTTGAGCCTGATATCTGGGACTGACTGACCAATGAAAGCCATAGCAACTGAGGCCCTCTACTCCTTGGCTTGAGGATCAAAGGGAGTAAATCTATGGTAGACCTCCATTAGTCTCTCTAAAAATACTGAGGGCAACTCATCAGGTCCCTGAATAACCTCTCTCACCTTGGCCAAACTGGTGGGCCGGCATGCAGCCACTCGGAGACCCGCTACCAGAGTCTGGCGGTAAATGGACAGATGCTCCCTACCTTCAGGAGTATTTGGGTCCCAATTGGGGTGGCACAGCAGAAACATATCATCGATGACATTCTGGAGTTGGGTGGGTCTCCCATCCTGTCCACAAACCTGCTTTCTGGCTTCTAAGAGGATTTTGCCCTATTCCTCTGTGGTAAAGAGAGTTCCTAGTAGCTGCTGACAGCCATCCCAAGTGGGCTAATGAGAGAACATAAGGGATTCTACCAATCCAATTAACTTAGAGGGGTCTTCCGAGAAAGGAGGGTTATTATTTTTCTAATTATATAAGTCAGAGGAGGAAAAGGGCCAATATTGTAAGGTGGGCACCCCCCACCCCCCACCCCCGTCCATCATCTATCAAGGGTTCCGTAGGATTGGAGAGGAAGAGTAACTGCCACATCCTGAGGACTTTGGGCCCGCCTACTTCATGTCCCTTGGGTTGGCCCTTGTTCTGAGGGCTTGGCCTGCTGTTCCTGCAAGGGAGAGTCAAGGGAAGAAGAAAAGGACGGGGTAGGAGTAGGTGGGGATGAGAAGGCAAGAGGGGGTGTGGGTTGGTCTGGAGGATGGGGAGGAGATAGGATATTGGAATTTAGGAGAATTAAATCAGGCTGAGACTCAGGCAAGACCAAGGAGGGTAGAGGTGGATAAAGTCTAGGTGCCGAGGGTTGCGCCTGCAACTTGGCTGGAAGAATCACCGCAGATCTGTGCTGGTCTGGGAAGAGAAAAGGTTTTACCCATTCTGGAGGGTCTTCACATAAGTCTTGCCACACCATAATGTAGGGTTGTTGGTCAGGGTGGCCATGACTGCCAGGCTGGAAAATGACAGCCTTAACTGTTCGAATCAACAGGAGGTGGAAGGATCCTTCGGCAGACCATCCTACTTTGAAGGCGGGCGATTCTGCCAAGCAGAAAGTCTGCCATTTGCCTTTCTTCACAATTATGGAGAGATTACAAGCCCTTTCTCGGACCTCGGACCAATGATCCAAAGTCAGAGATAGAGGAGTTGAAGTTGTGTGACCTATATCTGTCAGATCGGACAAGACAAAAGCACCAAGCAACAGCACACACAACAAAATGACAAACAAAGATACAAAGTGCCTCCAAGACTCACAGAACACAAAAGATACAGTTTTTACTGGCTTAAAATTACCGAGTCTCTGAGGTCTCGGTAATAAGGTTACCGAGTCAGAGTCAATCAGATAGGATACAACCAGGCATCCCCCCGGTGGTCCTCCCCCTCTGAGGCGTCCCTCAGGTTGTTGTCTGCAACTTCCAGACACATCTTTCAGTTGCAGTTGGGGAGAGCTCACGCATCTCCTCGACAGCCACAGCCACAGCCAGTCTGAAATACCTTAGGCGATCGCATACTCACACTCCAGAGAGAATAAGGCCTTACTTACTCCGGGAAAAGACTGTTGGAGCCTCCCACATGGAAAGGAATCTTGGTGGAACCTCCAAATGCAAGGACCGAGAAACTTGCCACATAAAGGAGGACTCCAAGAGACGTACTCTCATGCAACAAGCAAGGGGATTTTATTCACCAAGCATGCATGGGGCTCACTGAACATGCAGGAACAGAGAGCCCTGAACTGAAATTGAGCAGGGTTTTTATAGGGTGTAGGGAACAAAGAAGTTCAAACATAGGTCATGGGTGTTGCTTCATGCAAGAAACAGATAAGCAGATGTTCTGTCAAGGTATTACGTTTTTTTTGTTTTGTTTTGTTTTGTTTTTAGAACTGGGTGGGCAGTACATAGTACATTTCCTGGAACTTTAAGCACACTCTTTGTTTATCAGAAGGGGGTAGTGAACAGCCATACAGAGTTCAATCAATTTTCCTTTACAGCCAAGGCTCACGGTGCCAGGATTACAGGTATGAACCACTTCTTTAATAGAGGTTGGGGATGTTAGTGGAACAGGAGGCTTTCTTGATCCTTTAATCTCAAAATAGAAAGATCCAGTATTGTAGAAGGAACACAGCCCACTTTTTGATCTAGGCTTCTTCTGAGAACATTCCAGTCATTTCTAATTGTTCCCTTATAAACATTTGGCCACAAGCATTTTGCCTGTGAGGCGCTCCAGGCCACCACCAACCTGTCTCTGAATGGAGTCACTGGGGGCCTCCAATAATGGTGCCAAATACTTTCATTGGGAAATGAGGCCAATTTCTGTTCCCACTGTTTCCAACAGGGACTCAGTGCTTTGCATATAACCAGCACTTAGTGTTATCAGACTTAAAACACATCCCACTATGGGACTTACTTATTTGGGGTGTTAGGGGTAAGCTGTACCCTTTTCCAGAAAAACCTTCCTTGGTTGCTGGTGCCCACCCAAGAAAAGCTAGCAAGTCTTCTCCATGCTGACAGATACATTGTACTATAATTTTCTTATGCACCTGCCTTCCAGAGACCTCAAGGCCTGCTCATCTGCCCATTGCCCTCCATCCTGCACAGCCATCCCACACAATGCTTACTAATTTCTCAGTGATTCTGGGCTTCCCTTCAGGGTCATGACCTCTACTGCACCTAGGGAATCCTCTAGCATAGGATTGCCTTTAGAAAACTAACTGCTTAAGAAACACTGGAGCAGCCTGTGCCTCCAGCCCCTGGATGCTACCAGCCTGGGCTCTGGAGGCCTCCAGGCTGTCCTTCTGTGCTGCTCTTGGAACAGGAGCAGGAAGTTCCCAGAGTGAAGGGATGAAAAAGTTTGTGTGGGTCACGAGACCAAACAAGGGCAGAAAAGGAGCCACACCACAGGTACCGCTTGCTCTTCCTGCTGAGATGGAGTTCTGTGACAGTGCTAATTACCACCCTTCATATCACTTTACTTTAAATTGTGCCAGGAAGTGGGACATTTGACATTCAAATTTTCTTTCTCATAATTTAAAGCCACATGGGATCCGGTTACTGTTCCTGTCAGCCTCAGACACTTATTTTCTACTGTTGAGCTGGCTGATGGCCCCAACTGGGGGGGGGGGGGGGGGAGGCGGCAAGATGAAGGACCCTGCTGCAGACTCCTGATCCAGGGTTCCTTATCTTATTGCTATGCTAGGAAAGCACTTCCCCCACCCCACCCCCAGGATTCCTGGGCACTACTAAGCCCAGCCATACCTTACACTTAAGTATATTCAGCTAGAAACACACTTGAAAACATTTAAATTGCTCAGAGAGTTAAGAATAAAGCCAGCTGGGTGGTGGTGGTACATGCTTTAATCCCAGCACTTGGGAGGCAGAGGCAGGTGAATAGGTGAATATCTGAGTTTTGAGTTCAATGCTAACCTGCTCTACAGAGTGAGTTCCAGGATCCTTGAGGCTGAACAGAGAAACCCTGGAGAGAGAGAGAGAGAGAGAGAGAGAGAGAGAGAGAGAGAGAGAGAGAGAGAGAGAGAGAGAGAGAGAGAGAGAGAGAACCCTATCTAAAGTTTCCAGAGCACTGACTGGATCTCTCAAGCAGCATGAAGAATTTTCTGTAGTGTCTGTTAATGTCCCCACACAGCTGGCACTACTGTGTACATGATGCAGATGAGGACGTTGAGGATCTAAGAGGCTCAGTCCATGATTGCCTAGCTTTTTTGCTCTTGGTCTGGGGTGTCACTTGTACCCCATGCTGGGGAGTACTTGGTCTGTTCACTTCATGGTGGCTGAAAACAGGAACAGGAAGCAGTGGGGTCCTAATAACCTTTTCATGTATTCGGTGACCTTATTTCCTTTTACTAAGACTACCTCTTAAAGATTCCACTATTTTCTGATAACTCTACAGTCTGGAGCCAGGCCCTGAGCAGCAGGTATGGTAGTGCATATACCCATTATCCCAGCATTTGAGGCCAACCTGAGTTGACTGTCTCAAAGAAGGAGAAGGAAAAGTTGGAGAGATACCTCAGAGGTTAAAGGTGCCTGCCACTCTTGTAGAGGATCTGAGTTCATTTCCCAGTACCTGCATCTGACAGCACACAAGTATCTGTAAGTGCAGCTCAAGGGGATTCAGTGCCACACTTTTGGCCACCATGGGCACCTGCATATACATGTGCCAGGGTCTACAAGATGGCTCAGCAGATAAGGGTACTTGCTACTAATGACCTGAGTTCTATCCTTGGAACCCAAATGGTAAAGAGAACCAACCCCCTTACACTGTACTCTCATGTCCACAGGCATGCTGTGACACATTAACATGAATGTATGCACATGTACACACAATTAAACAAATAAATATAACTTCCAAAGAAACAAAACTCCGCTGGAGCCTTGGAGACTACCTAAGACACAAATAGCAGAACCAAAGAATCTGCTAGGGTCTTCCAAGCAAGCAAGAGCAAGCAGGTGTAGACCGAGTCTACTCTAAGCTTGTGTTCTACAGTTTGACCATCAACAATGCCAATTCCTGGACATGCCAGGTGGAGGTTGGGTTCATTATCAACAGAGCCTTTACTACTATATAAATATACCTGAACCAGAGTTTAAAAACATCTTTTTAAAAATTTGAAACATAAGACCTTGTTTCCAAACAGGATATTGAAGAACAATTAAGCTAACAAAACCTATTTTTTTGATTCACTATTGAGGGAGAGTGTTTCTGATTGACGTATTTTTGAACCCAGGATTTAAAGGCCAGGAAGTGACTCAGAGAAGCCTTGCTGCACTGTTGCTGGCAGGTGTCTAATGTGCTGGGGCCTCCTTTAGCTGCCTTGCCCCTGAACCCATTTCCAAGCTTCTGCTGGTCACTGTAATGTCCTAGGCAGGACACTCTGCCTCCTCCTGCCTCCTCCTTCTAGCACAATAAGGGGAGAGAGCAGAGTGAGGGCAGGGCCTAGGGAAGGAAGCTGTCTATTGCCTGTGTTCTCCTCACATACCCACACTCATTTGGACACATTTTCTGACCTCTGGCCATGATCTAGGCTCACTATGCTGTCTGTGAACCTGCAGAGGGTGAAAGGAACCAGGCTTCTGACCTACGGGAGGTGGTACGTTGGGGATATAGCTGGGTGTGCTTTTTGAAGATTCTCCCGTGTCCCTGTGGCTGCTTACTCAAGAAAATCTGGTCCACCACTCTCCTTTTGGCTGTAGTCATCAGATTGTGAATCCACAAAGATGCCCAGGGCCAAGCCAAACTGTCTATGTCCTCTCCTAGCTACTCTCTGTAGTACCTGATCATTTCTTCTCTTCTTGGAGCCTCTGAGGACCAGGAAAGGGCATCTTTCTCCCATTCTCCTCCTGACTAGTTGAGCAAAGCCAGCAGCCCGAGAGCAATTATGTTCATTGCCAAAGAAAGCATGACAAAGGAACCAACTCACAGATTCCAAGGAGCCTCCCAGAGCTAAGGGGCAAATCCTTCACTCTTTAGACCCTCTGCTGACTCACAGCTGAACTGTGAGGCTTAACAGCCTGGGGGAAGGGGGAGGGGGCGGCTGTTGTTAAGATTAATTACAGGCCACAATGTGAGGAAGAACAACAGTGCTTGACGTGGTGTCTTTCCAGGGCTTTGGACCACACACATTGATGCCAGGCATACACACTCATATCTGCTGAGGGAAAGTCTGAGAGATACCTGTCAAGCTCCTGGCACACAGAAGGACTTACCAAGCAAGATAAGAACTCAGGCACAGCACGTGTCCACTGTCCCAAGTGAAATCAGTAGAAAGATCCACCCCAAGAGGCATTTTGGAAAAAGTTCTTTCCCACAGGGCCATGGCCTTTGTGCAGCACTTAATGTGGGCTGAGCAGCAAATGTCAGGGTGGAGTATGTATTTAACACAGGCGGAGGGAGGAAACTGTGGGTCTTCTAAAGCCCACTTAAGAAGCCTGATTTAGAAACAGATGTTAAGTTTTAAAGACTGAAATCACCGAGGTTGTAGCTGTGGAGGGCTGAAGTCGATCGGATAATGAGACTCAGAGAACAGCTCAAACCCCAGGAATCTGGTGCCATCTGGGTCATGGTGACTCTGGCCAGGCTCCCCTTTGGGGGACCTATCTTTGTCTTGGGTCTCCTTTTTTTTTTTTTTTGTCTGTTTTCAGGTCTTGTGTGTGTTGGATTTCCTCCTTGGTTGTCGATCAGGATTCAGAAGACCAAGCCCAGCTATCCAGCCTCTGGTCTCCAAGGTCATCTGCTAGGCACAGTCATGGTGGTTGGAGGACAATCCAGATGTCCCATCCAGCTTTGCTTGGGAGAGCTGGAGAGGAGAGACCTGCTACAGTGAGGCAGCCATGGGAAGTCCTGGAGTCCTCTGAGCCCTTCCCACCCTGGCAAATTCTGAAGAAAAACAAAAACAAAAAAAAAAACCCCTATTTCCTCTTATTAGAACCTGTTGCTGACATGGACCTCCCAACTGTATCCATTGTTCTTACATTAATAAGGATGTGTTGGGTAATGTGGTGAGCACTTTAGAATGGACAACATTCTCCGGGACAAAGCAGATAGTTGTTTATACAAGAAGAGGTATTGTTTCTGTGTCTCTGGGTCCAGCAGCTAGAGGCTAACAATTTAAAGTGGGGAAGTGTTAAGAACTCTCCCTAACAGATGAGTCTGTCTCCCTGCAGCGCCTATTAGGTGGCCTCCACTAGGGGGCGATGTAGCCCAGCCAGGCAATAGACAAATGCAACCCTGCCAAATGGCCAACTCAGACACACCAATTTTTCTGTCTACAGTCCTAAACAGAATGGTGCTCCAGAAGCTGGCAATCCGAGACTCCTCCAAACACCAGCTAGCTTGGCAATGCAGGCCGGTGACTTTGATTTCCAAGGTGTGGCTCTTCTGAGCAGTTTTTCCCTAGCTTCACTGAGAAATATGCAGATTCTTACCTTGCCTAACTGGCTCTCCATCCTGATACACATAAACATCAGGAGAGCTTTCAAAATGCGATGTCTGGGCCTCCTTCAAGATCAGAATATAATTAGACTTGGCCAATCTGAGCACTGGGTGCCAAGGTTTCAGTCAGGACTGAGACTCCTGCTCTCAGAACTTGGCACAAAAGACACTGCTGATGTGTCCTGGATTCTAGAGCCACTGCCTGACACTTGAATTCCAGATGACCTAATTGACACTTAAGAGTCTAGCTGGTCCATCCATCCATCCATCCACCTGTACTCATTCACTCACTTATGTATCTTTCTTTTCCATAGCTCTGCCCTGCACCCCCAGGTGCCAGTTCCCTTAAATCAAGTGTATTTTGGGGCTAAAGGACTGGAGTTTGATTTCAGGTAGGTCAGAACTCCTGTAATTCCAGCCCCATGAATCTGACTCCTCTGGCCTCTGAGGGTACCTACATTTACATTCACATGTACACACACACACACACACACACACAAACAAACAAACAACAAATCTTTTATTGTTTTGAGACAGGGCTTCTCTATATAATAGCTCTGGCTGCCCTAGAACTTACTTTGTAGACCAGGCTGGCCTTGAACTCACAGAGTTAAAGGCATGGGGTACCACAAACAGCTAAAAAAAATAAAATAAAATAAAGCAGGCACATAGAACCACTAGTTCTCTACTGAGCTCTTTTTGCAACCTCTTGGTCCTGCACCTGTCATGAAAATACTTAAAAAACAGTTCCCCAAATGTCCAAACTTCTGCTCACTCCAGTTTCCTTCAGTTAACACATGCAGAAGTGGCATCCTAGCAAATCTGGACATGAAGTTCTTGAGTACCCCTGTATGAAGGGGGAACACTGAGTGACTGGGTGGTTATATAACATATTAGCTGCTTATCTGCAGTCCAGTGTGGAGTAGAATGTTCCTGCCCACTGAAGGGTGGGGCACAGTGACTGCTGTTTACTGAGTCTATGCAATACACACAAACACTGTTGTGTCATCATAGCCAACAGAAGTATCATGGGCAGCCCCATTTTCTAGAGAAGGAAATGAAAGTGGGCTCTGGCAGATTGAGTCACTTGCTGAGGTCACTAAGACACAGCATTGAAACCAGGGCAATTTGACTGAGGAACCTGTGCTCCTGTCCCCAGGCTTTGGAGTATCTGTGTTCACCTGTCCTGTCTTACACTGAGTGGAGTCTTACTCGGTCCTTTACACTGAGGACTGAGCTTCCTGCTGCTTGCCTGCCCACTTGGCAAGGGAAGGGCAACAACCTTCTTCCAGGCCCGAGATGCCAGGGGAAGTGGCTTTGAATCTAGCAAGAAAGGCACTTCCTTAGGGCACAGCCAGGCCTGGCACCTACTCAAAAGCTAGGAACAGGTCTAGAGACACGTGCCCTTCCTGGCAATCAGGCAGTGACAATGCCCCTGAGAACTACTTCCCACAGGGACTCAGGCTTCCTGGGGAAGGACCCACAGACCTAGACTGTACCACCAGGCATCAGCCACTGTGGCTGTATGAAGCCTTCCTGAACCAGCTGCTCCACAAGGCAGCACAGATTAGTGATTCCATTCTACAGGCGAGGAGGCTGAGACTGGTAAGAAAATGACCCAGTGTGGGAGCAGCAGTGAAATTCAAACCTTAGGCTTAGTTTCTAGATACTGTGTTCCAGCCACTCCTCACTGCCTGAAACCTAAACCACTTGGCCTCCCTTCCACAAAGGAGGAACCCCAGCTTTGCATGCAATGCTATATACAAGGTTCTGACTTAGAGCTACAGGATGGTGGTGGCCCTAAACATAAACACCACTACTTCTGTGCTACCGCCATTGCCCATGACCTCGTGGAGGTTCCGGAGGCTTTGTATGTTGTATCAGAAGCAGAAGACTGGGGACCCTAGGAACCTCCTCTGAGTTTCCATTATTCCAGTGTTTTCCAGCACATCCCATGTCACATTGTCTGTGAGCCTAAGGGGGATGAGTGTCACTGCTGTCCGTGTTGAGGCTGACCTGGTGCAGGTACAGTGAGAAACAAGAGTGCTTCCTGAGGATGGAGAGGGGACAAAACTACACTTCCATCCCCGTAGCCCTCTCCCTGGGTCAGTTCCAGTCCATCCTGCCTTCCCAGGCTGTGGAAATTTGTACCTCAGCCTAGAAGAATGAACTGCTGGCAGTCAGCAGCATGGCTACTGGACCAGCCAATCAGATGTTAGGACTGCTTCAGCTACCTCCAGGACAAAGAGCTAGCTGGGCCCCAGGGGCTGGACTAGAGGGGCCCAAGGGAGGGCCCTTCCTGAGGCCCGTTCCCCAGGGGGCAGGCAGGAACAGGGTAGGGCAAACTGGAAGTTTGTAGAATAGGAGGCATGGAGGGGGTGGTGAAGAGAGCCCAGTCAGGGACCCCTGCATACCAGAACCACACTGGCAGCTGCTGGTGCTGTGGCTTGGAGCCAGATTCCTTGACTGTAACAGTGGAGCATACTGGAGCATGGGTCATCTCTCCATCCAGGTGCTAGACATTTTCTCTCCTGCCTGCCCCTCCTCTCTCCTCCAGATAGGCAAGAACTCTTGTGGAATAATTCTAGTGCTGAGATGGTGACTCATCTCCCAAGAATGAAGATAAGCAACAATAAGATGTGCAGTTACAGCCGGGCATGGTGGCACACACCTTTAGCCCCAGCACTCAGGAGGCAGAGGCAGGTGGATCTCTGTGAGTTTGAGACCCTGTCCCAAACAAACAAATAAACAAACAAACACCAACCAAAAATCCAAAAACCAAAAGACATGCAGTTAAAGCTGTCACCTCCTTGCCTTGTCTGTCCCCTTTTCACAGATAATGACATTGAGATTTAAAACAATCAAGGTCATGATCTGTGTTGGACAGCTACTTTGAGACCCAGATATGCTTAAAAGCTTTCTTCCTTTTCTTGTCTTCTTGCATAACCTGGGGCCAGCCTCTAAATCTTTTAAAAATTATTATCGTTTTTTAAGACAGAGATTCTTATAGCCCAGGCTGGCCTTGAAACTCACTGTGTGGCTGAGAATGAGCCTGAAGTCCTGATCATCCTGCTTCCACCTCCCAAATACACTGCTGGGGACAGCGCTTCACATGTTAGGCAAGTGCTCTACCGACAGAACTACATCCCAAGTGCCCTTCTTTATATTTGACATCAATGTATTTGACATGTGTATGTGCTCCTGTGCACATGTGTGTTCAGTGATGGAGCAGGAGATGGAGCCCCAATACAAACTCCCAGCTCTATGCCTCTGCTCTGGCTTTCAGGCCCAGCTTTCTGCTTCTCTCGACCTCCAGGCTGACCCTCTCTGCCCAACAACAGATTATGGCCAGTCTCCCCTTCTACCATCATCCCACAGAGACATCTTGGGTCCCCCACTCCTCCTGCCAAAGCAAAACAAAACTCCTAGATACAAACACATTTACATGAAGACCTAGGGATCTGTGACTGCAGTCAACAGTGGCAATAGCATTTGCCACCAGCTTCCTGGGACACAAATATCCCTACAGCCAGGTTGGTACCATTCAGTGTTTATTTAGACACAAATAAAGGAACCTTGTGGTTCAGACAGCTTGTGCTTTTTTTTTTAGTCACATATATATATACACATAATATATGTGTGTGTATATGCATATACATACACATTTTTTTAAAAAAAGGTCAACATTATTACTAGTCCCCTACATGCTTTCTATACTGAGCAATATATACAGCCTATTATATATATATGTGCATATATATATATAATATATATCTCAATAACTACATTCAAGTAATGAAACACAGG
Source organism: Phyllotis vaccarum (assembly GCA_033318265.1). Classification (NCBI taxonomy): domain Eukaryota; kingdom Metazoa; phylum Chordata; class Mammalia; order Rodentia; family Cricetidae; genus Phyllotis; species Phyllotis vaccarum. The sequence continues at coordinate 116,621,913 of JARWLC010000009.1, read as the reverse complement.
ATTTACAGTTTCCCTTGGACGGCAAAGGGAAGGCAAATTCACAAACAGTTCACAGAGAAAGTACTGTGAGTCCAGCCAACAAGGGCTGAACCCACTGGTGGGGGGGGGGGGCAGCAGCAGAAATCACCCAGTCACCTGCTGCTATCCATAGGCATGCAGATGTGAACCAAGGCAGACTGGCCTGCTCTGCTGGCCTATAAAGCAGGTCTGGGAGCTCACTTGTCCAGGAGTTGCTCAAACTTGGGATTTACAAAGGAGAAGCCATGGAAGGCTGCCTGGTCCATAGAGTCGATGAGGTTCTTGTCACTGTAGGAAAGGCGTGGTTTTTCACTCAGGAACTCTTGGTCAAAATTGCTGTAGTCTGCAGGGGATTTCTGTGAGCAGAAGGCAGCAGTGGGTAAGTGTGACCACCAGGGTATCTCCAAGGTCTGCCCTCAAACGCATGACAGGCATCCAGGCCTCTGGGGTCCTGGTAGGGCAAGCCAGGGCAGTCTACTCAGTCAGGAAAGAGGATGTGCCCCGTCACTGGTCACCTAAGAGCAGTCCCATAGGGAAATGCTATTTCCCCAAGGGATGAGGAAGGCAGGCAGGTAGCATTGGGTTAGTAAAGACAGGGGACATCCTCCAGAACAGGGGCCGGAGAACTACAGCCTATGGACCACATGTCTCCTGAACTGTTTTTAATGGGGCCTATAAGCTAAGAATAGCTTTTGCTATTTTTGTTTAGTTGGTTTTGGTGTTTTTGAAACAAAGTCTCACGTAGCCTAGACTGTCAACAAATTTATGATCCTCCTGCCTCAGCCCCCCAAGCACTGGCATCATTGCGGAGGACATGACTTCCAACTCTAGTCTTTATGATTTTAAATGGCTGAGAGAATAAAAAATTAAAAGTATATCCAATGTCATATGAAAATGAAGCCAAATGCAAATTTCTGTGCCCACAAATCAAGTTTTATGACTATTCAATCACATTCGTTACTGACACATGGGAGTATAGGCTGCATTGAGACTGCCTGGCTTGCAAAGCTCTAAATATTTATTCTCTAGATGTTTATAAGAAAAGCTCCTAAGGACTGAATAAAATAGTAGCAGGTCTCTGCTGACCCTTGGGCCAAACTGTGCTGGGAGGCACAAGCTAGTACTGGTTTTGTATGGCGAATTGTTGAGAGTCACATCCAAGGCCTTGTATGTGTAAAGCAAGTGCTTCACAACTGAGCTACATGCCTAGCTTTCAGTGCTGGGTTGTGACAGACTCCAAAGCAATATTTTTAACATGGAAATTAGGATTTCTGACTTCTTTTGAAAACTGGTAAATTAGAGGAGCCCTGGGTTCACTTTCTTCTTTCATCCAATCCCACAGTACAGTCCCAGAGATAAACATTTCTATTCTATTTGTAGAAAAACAAACTCAGAGACATTAGGCCTTGCTCTGTGGCCAGAGATTTGGTGGTGAAAGACTGGAACCTGGTTTTTATTTTGTTTTTGTTCTTTCAAGACAAAGTCTCATACAACTAAGGCTGGTCTTGAACTCATGATTTTCCTGCCTCCCACCTCCCAAGTGCTGGAATTACAGGTATGTTGCTACCATACCTGGCTGGTATGTTTAGCTTTATTTGGGGAGGACACTGACATGCCAGGTAAGCACTCTGTCACTGAGCTAGCTACACTGGAGCCCTTGGGCTCACCTCCTGGTAGGTCCATTCTTGGGGCTGAGAGCCCACTGCCCTGCCCCCAGTGGGGCATCACACATGCTTAGTGTGTATAGGATTTAATTTTTCTCAATAGCAAGAGCCATATGCTGCTCTTACAGCTGAGCCAGCTTGTCAGGGAGCCTACCGTCTCAAAGCACAAATGTGGGGCATGTCACAGAGACTGCCCAGTGGGAACAGAATGTCCCAGCAGAGAACAGAAAGCAAATGAGAGAAAGCAGGCAGAGAAGATGCTAGGATCACAAAAGGGACACTGTGTCCTAACTTCTCTTCTAAGACACGATCATGCTGTGTATCCTGAGCTTGAAGTTGAGACCCTCCTGTGTCCACCTGAGTGTTAGGATTACATGAGTACATCATCACATCCAGAAAGTTCCAATTTCCTAATAATGCAATTTGCCTTCTTATCTCAACCAATTCCCAGTGGCCTCTGAGGATCTGGGACCTTGATGCAACCATTGCTTGCTATCAGGAATGCCCTCTAGCTGTCCTCTGTGTTGTCTGACATGCCAAGCCCTACTCACACATAGCAGTTCTTCCAAGCAGCTTCTAGCCATTCTGTTCCCTGCATGCCAGGCTCCTATTGATACACTCTCCCAAAAGCAACTCACAGATGTGTGCCCTGTGACATCTCCCATACTGTCGTCTTCTATCAGATTGTCACCAGTGTGCAAATGTCTGGGCTCCTCAAACTCTAGGATATTTTCTTACTTCACCAAAACCAAGCACAGTACTCTGTACCCAACAAGGACTCAGCATATCCAGTACTGATTGAAAATGGATGTGATTAGTGAGTAGATGGATGGAGGATGGAGGTGAAGCCCTAACTCTGGTGGCCAAAACATAGCTTCAGAAACAGAGTATTAAAGAATTTAGTTACAAGATAGCTGGCAGCAGGCATGGTGGTGTGTACCTGTAAGAGGACAGCTTAAGTCTAGGAGTTCTAATTCAGACTGGATAACACGATGAGGTCCTGTCTCTTGGTCCCTGTCTCTCTTGGACAGGATCTCACTACACAGCCCTGGCTGACCTGGATTTACCATGATCTCTCACCTCAGCACCAGGTGCCTCACCGCCACCCCCACTACACCACTTCATTGTTGTTCTAAAACAGTGTCCCACTATGCAGCCCTGGCCAGCTGAGCAATAACCATGAAGACCAGGCTGGCCTCACACTCATAGTTTTCTCCTACTTCTGTCTCCCAAGCACTGGGTTCTAGGTGTGCTCTATAAGGCCTGCCTGCTTCTGCTTATTTGGTAGCACTGAGGATCAAATGTATGGCCTGTGCATACTAAGTTAAGTGCTCTACCACTGAGCTATAGTCCACAGCTCAAGACCCCGAGTCCACAGTTCTAAATGTCTGTGAATGGCTGCTGGAGCTGGACTCGGAGACTAGGCGAAGGTAAGAACAGAGGCTTGGTACAGCTTGCCAGGGGAGAACAGGAAGCAGACTTGCTGGAAAAAGGACAGGAGGCGAGTGTGGGAACGATGCAGGAAGGGGGCAGAGCAAGGGAGGGACAAGCTTGGAACAGGGCTGGAGTAACATACCACTTTGGGCTTGAAGGGCGGCTCCACCTTCCGCTTCTCCAGCAGGACCCAGTTGATCGTCTTGAAAAAGGGGTGAATCCTGATGTTTCCTGTCATTCCCAGCCTCTTGACTGGGTCCCTCTCGAACAGCTGCAATCCACAGGGGCCTTGGTCAGGATTCAAGGCCATGGGAAAATGGAGCTTTTGCAAACTGCTAACAGCCCAAGGGCCCCAAGACTGGACAGGCTCAGCTCAAGAACTTGAACTGAGGATAAAGCTCTATGTTTTACTGACACTCACTAGGTGTTATAGCTTTCCATGTGTTTCCATAAACTCTGAGACAGTTTGAATATAAGGAGGAGGTAAAGTGACCCACCCAAGGTCACAAGCTGGTCAGACAGAGCCAGCACTTGACCCCTTAGTCACCACACCCTGTTGATTCCAGACAGGAGGACTCAGTGCCTGGGAACAGGGACAAACCAAGACTTGGGACATGTTAGGCACAGAGCCCCAGGGAGGCCCTCCTGAAGCCCCACAGTCATATACCAACCAGGCCTACCTTTTCCATGATGTCCTTGGACTCCTTGGTGATCCAGCGGGGATAGTGTGGTGTATCCACCCGGATGGACTCAAAGAGTTCATCCTCATCATCACCATGGAAGGGTGACTGGCCAATGAGCATCTCATAGAGGAGGACCCCAAAGGACCACCAGTCCACAGAGAATGTGTACTTGAGGCCCTGCAGGATCTGGGAATAACAGTGGTCAGAGTAGGATACCAGTGTTCTTCAGGAAGCCTCCTTACTAAGGCCAAATGTATAGCTGAGTTAGAGACATCTACTCACCTCAGGGGCGATATAGTCAGGAGTGCCACAGAAGGTGCTAGCCCGGTTCTCCCCAAATATATTCTCTTTGCACATCCCAAAATCAGCTATCTTAATGTGGCCATCCCGGTCCAGCATCACATTGTCTAACTTGAGATCCCTAAGCACAAGGGAACACAGAGTAAAAAGAGGAGCTCGGAGTGCTAAATCCAGGTATCTTCCAGCAGCTACCCACTGTGCTAAATGTGGGACATACAATACCCTACTCCCTGACGCCCTGAGGGAAGATATGAAGTCCTGACATCACATCACTTGCCCCATGTTACCTAAGTGGCTGGCAGAAATATCCCACCTTCACTTCTACCTACCTCAGGTTTATCTGACTCAACAGGGGCAGGTGCACATTCATTTCCCTCATTAGTCACTTGAATAGAAACAAGTAACAGAATGTACAAACAGTACAAGGCTTATCTCTGCATCCACTGATTCTAGGCAAGGACAAGTAAACTGGAATATTTATCTCATTCCTACTTTTTACTTACTATTTTTTTGATTTACACATTATTTATGTATGTCTGTGGGTGGGTAAGTGCACATGAGTGTAGGTGCCTACAGAGGCCAGAAAAGGGCATCAGATCCCTGGAATTAGAACTACAAGCAGTTGTGAGCCACTGGACATGGATGCTATGAACCCAACCCTGTAAGAGCTCTCCAGCTCCCCAGGAACACCAGCATTTGATACACACTGTAATGTATCTTGGTTTGATTTTATGAGATAGGGTCTCAATATGTAGTTCTGGATGTCCTACATAGCCCAGGATGGCCTCAAACTCACAGAGATCTGCCTGCCATTGCCTACTGAGTGCTGGAATTACAAAAGTGTGAAATCACCACTTGGCCCCACAAGTTAGTTCCTCTTAATAAATAGTATAGTATCATCCCACATCAAGATACAGAGTGCAGCCTCAGCCCTCTAGTGAGCACTCTGCCATAGGATAGAGCATAATGTATTGGAGTGAAGGCTTAAGGAAGCAGTTCATATAGGTGACATCTTAGATTACTTGGTGGGGGGCTTCAGAGAGAATGATGAGCATGAAGGAGAAAGCCACTGCTTGTACCTGCCAGGGCAGCCCCCTTCCAGCAACACTCTGTATGGGCAGTGAGTTCCCAGCTCCTGAACTGCACCAGCCTCAGCCGAAGGAGAAATTCTTGCACCAAGTTAGGGGTTTAGGCAAATTTTCAGCCCAACACTCTAAATGGTTCTGGAATTGTGATCTGGCTAGGCACCACCCTCCCCAGTACTATCAATACCTGTAGATGACGCCTTTACTGTGTAGAAACTGTAGCCCGCAGATGATCTCAGCCGCATAAAACCTGAGCAATAAACAGTGTTCAGGATTTTGCCCAGCAGTCTCATCACCCCACCCCAGGACAGGAAATACTATAAATGACCAAAATCATGGACTCAAGTAAGTGGGAGCTGGAAGCCTAGGCAGCATTTGAAGGAAAAGCTAAATAGCCAATGCTTTGTTGTAGGAGGGCATTTCTGTTGACACAGGTGCAAACACTTGCCACTAGTTTAGGGGTATACAAATACACGAAGACATCACTACTGTAGTCTGGGGCCACACACCAGAGTGCATGTAGTCAGGCCATTATCCATTCTGTTATCCTGGCTGAGGCCACAGAGAAAACAAGAACGGAGAGGACCTGTGCTGGCCCCATACCCAGAGTTTGCTTCCCACAGAGTCCCAAGTCTCCCAGTGCAAGCTCTGTCCTGACTCAAGCTTTTCCAGGGAAGGGAAGGAAGGATAAGGGGTAGAGTGGCAGTACACTCAGCCAAAGTCCCTCTCACACACTGCCCTCACATACGTAGCCCGGTAGAGTTCAAAGCGGCCTTTGTCCTGAATGTGGTACATCAGGTCACCCCCATTGAGGAACTCCATCACGAAGAACAGGTGGTCCTGAAGTGGGGCGGTGGACAAGGGACAAGAGGTAAAGGGACAAGTATGAGGTACCACTGAAAAGATCACGGAGCTCCAATAGGAAGCAGAGGACACAGGACCTGGGCTGAGGGTGACAACTTAGGAGGTGTGACTGCAATAGACACAGCCCCACTGAGGGGATGATTGGGATAGGGCACAGGAAATGATGGAGAAGGCCAGAGACCTTGGTCTGGAAGGTACAGATGAGGTGGGTGAGAAAGGGATTCTCCCAGGCGAGCGCCAGCACCCGCTTCTCCACCATGGTGCATTCCACATCATCGTCGATCAACACCACGTCCTTCTTCAGGCACTTGATTGCGAAATACTGGTCTTTGCCTTTTAGCTCTGCAAGCAGTACCTACCAATAGGCAGGATGCTGAGCAAAGGGTCTGGAGGTCACCAGCAGCCAGCCTCTGGTGTGCCACAGGAGACCCCTGAGCCCTGGTTCCCAGGCCACTCTCACCTTGCCAAAGCTGCCTTTGCCCAGCACTTTGTGGAAGGTGAAGTTATCGATGCTGCACCGGCTGCTGCCCTCCCAGATCTTGCCATAGGTCCCATTGTTGTCTGTTTGAGAGGAGAGAATAAGGTCTCAGTCTCCATCATTGGACAGGAGGAGGTTAGGCAAGGGTCTCACTCTTCCCAGAACTTACTAGACAGAAAGACTTACTGGAGTCCAGAGGTGGGCTGGGGGAGGTGGGGGGTTGGAGAGAGAGAAAAGGGTTCAGTACCTCATCCCAGAAGTCACTCAGCAAGGAAGACCGGCCCCTTTCTTTGCCCTTTTGGGGAATGAGAGCTTTAAGGAAGGTATTTGACCCAGCTTCACCTGGGATGTCATTCCCAGAGACTCCTGTCTTCTTCTCAAATCCCTGGTATATTCCAACATTCTCTGATGATCCTGAATCCAGCTTCCGTGAAGATCTCTAGGGAAAGGGTATAAGAAGGAAGCCAAATGGTAAGCCCACTGTCAGAACTCCTAGACCAGGAAGCAGATCTCCAACCACAAATCCTTTCCTCAATTCCAATGGTCTCCCAGGCCATATTCTTCCCTTTCCTTGGCCCTTCCATCTGAAAGGCACAGATTACAGGCACAGAAATTTAATAAACTGAACCCTACCTTCCTAAGCATTTAATAAATTGTTTAATCTCATTTTTTTTCAAAAATTTTTGTATTTATTTGTGTATATGTGTGTGCACAGAGGTACACACATGCATATACCACAGGACAACCTGTGGAATGGTTCTCTCTGATTCTGTAGGTTCTATGGAAGAAACTCAGGCTGTCAGACTGTGTGGAAAGTGCCTTACCCACTGAAACATCTTACCAGCCTCTAGAATTTTACTCCAAAGTTTTATTATCCCCTAAGTTCCAGTCATATGTAAATACACACACCCCATGAGGACCCTTTTCTTATATACCCAACAGACATCACACACTGTGCATTCACACACCTTAGACACCTACACATATCATATGCATTATGCATGTACAGAACAGACATGTATACATAACACACTCCACATGCCATATACCACCCACCCTATATACCACACAGTACACACAAACAACACACTATGTTAATAAGCCATATATATGCTATGTACATACAGCATAAATATGCACATACCACACACATACTCTATATACCACCCACTCATAGATAACACACCCTGGACACACACACACACCAAACAAATACCACACACACACACCTTTCACATACACAATACTCACTCGACACATATCATATACACCACACAATATAACATACATGACGCACATACAACATAGACCTTGTCCTTGTTCAAAATGTCAACTCTGCAGTCACCATGTCCCCTCAGGTAAAGAACTACTTGAATGATGCATTTCCCAAGATAACAAGGCCACCTCTCTGCCACCTAAATTCATCAACGATCTTGCAGAAGTATCACCCATTTTAGGGCTCCCAGGCATTCTGTGAGCCCCAATGCCCTCTGCTTGCACCACCCTATGTCCATATCCCAAGACCTCTGCCTACCTGGGACACTTGGTTCAAGGCCTCAGCCAAGAGCTTCTGGTTAATGCCACACAGGTTGGCTACCTTCTCTCGACATTTGTGGTGCACATTCATGCCACAATCTGCAAGAGGCAGAAGCAGGACCACCAGTGTTAGGTCTTGGAGACAGGCAGGGAGAACTTTTGGTCTTGTTGAACTTCCAGGGGTGAGGGCATCTGAAGCCATCATGAGCACTTCAAATATTTCATGGGTTAAGTAAAGAAAAAGAAAATATCTGGATGCAGTAATTCACACCCATAATCCCACAAATGGGGAGCTGAGGCAGCAGGACTTCTCTGTATTTGAGGCAAACCTCAGCTACACAGCTCCAGGTCAGCCTGAGCTATAGTGTGAGACCGAGGTCAAACAAGAGAGAGAGAAAGAGAGGAGATGGGGAAAGAGAAGAGAGGGGAGGCAAGGAGAGATGGAAGAAGAGAAAAGGCGGGGGGGGGGCAAAGAGGAAGCGAGCTGGGGAGGAGGAGGGGGAGAGAATGGCAGCTAGTTATAACCCCTTTAACATCTGCGACAAGCAAGATAGGCAGCTTTCCTTGGGGCCTTGAGATTCCCCTGAAGGAAAGGAAGCCTGAATAAGGGAGGCCTAAGAGTGTGTGGCAAAGCCGGGCTAAGCACCTCCAGTCGCTTGCTCCTCAGTGATATAGCCTGAGGATACAACAGCTCAGAAGGATAGAGACTTGAGGTCTCATAACAGTCAGAAAGACGAGTGAGGAGGGGTTCCCCCTAATGAGGGGTTCCCTCCAAATGAAGGGTAGACAGATGAGGGTCCTTTGTAAGTATCAGGAAAAGTATCAGTATCAGGATGCTGGGGCTTAGGAGATTGGGGGGCAGCTGAGATCTGAGTATCACACACCTTCACACTTTAACCCCTGCTTCACCAGTCCCCAGAGCAAGCTACCACAGTGGTCACAGAAGGTGGGGCTCATATAGTTGTAAACCTTGAACCGGTGTGGCATGTCAATGTTGAAGCGTTCTTTCTGGAACTGGAGGGGAAAGGTATTACAAGTCAGGGGTCACATGCCAACTCTCCCTCAACCCTCGGCATTGTCAGATCCACCAAGGTCTGGAAACCCAGAGGCCGATGAAAGAAAGGGGGAGTCTAGAGCAACCATGGCCCTCCCATCTGACCAATCCCCAGACCCCACGGGCTCAGCTTACGATGGTGTCCCGGCTATTGGTAGCAGTACCAGTACAGCGGCCGATGATCTTGTCAATGCATTTCTTGTGGATGGCAGCGTTGCATTCTTGAAGGGGCACAGGCCCAGGACAGAGAGGGGAGGCACCAAGAGAGGCAGAGTCTGAGCTGGCACTGCTGGCCAAGTACAGCCCTCCGCACAAAGCCAGCCTTCTCGCTGGCCGCCCACACCCTCACCCTACACCCTACATAGGTCTCAGTCCAAGGCTTTATGTTCCCTCCTCCTGCCAGCCCTTCCAGAAGGGGCCTGGAAAGTACGAGGCAAGAGAAGGGCCAATCTAAAGGATCGTGGAAAGCAGAAGAAAGGATATACGGGGCTGGAGAGCCTCTCTTTCCCATTTCTTTATTCCAAGTTTAGCAGCTCTTTCACATGTAAACATGGCACAACCTAGTACAAAGACACCTGTGCTACATACAAAGCTTGCATAATTATGACAATAGGCTTCTTAAACTGAATGCTCACCATTTGCTAAGCCCTTAAAATAGCTTACATGTTTTATACCAATGGGCCTTCACATTTGAATCTATTATCCCTTAGTTTAAGGAAAAGTTAACAGAGGCACTTGGCCAGTGTTAAGAGACTTGACCAAGGCCTTACAGTGAGCAAATGGTAGAGCGACTTGTGCTTGCTCACACCTGCAGTCTTCTGCAGAGCCTGCTTCACTTGTGTGTCATGGTGAACAGTGTGCTCATACCTGTGCATCAGAGATACTTGCATCCACAAGCACACAAAGTCAAGAGAGTACTAGTGAAGACCTCACACCCATCCCTGAGGGTTTTGTTGATTTCCATATAAATCTCTACAACAGCCTATTTTTGGCAACAATCTAAGAACGTGCACAGGGTTGGGAAGAAATACACAGAACTGGCTTTGGCAAGATGCAACAAGCCAGCCTGGCATTGACTGACCAGAGCACACACACTAATGTACACAGGGCTCTTGTCCAGACATGCCATCCAGACCCAGGGACACAAATATGCGTAAGCACACACATGCATACATTGAACAGAGCATAGACTTACGCCTGCATTTGTAGCCTTGCTTGTTGAGACCCCTGGAAGGCAAAACCCCAGCAGAATGAGTGAGAATACTCCAGGCCAGTTCCTTCCTTCCAGTGCCACCCCCAGCAGGTGTCACCGTCCCTCACCAGACAAACTCTTTACACACAGAGCAGAAGGTGGGCTGCCCAAAGAAGGTAGCGATGAACTCGTGATTCTTGATGTAGTGGATTTTGGCTTGTTTAATGGCTCCACGGCGGTTCATGGTTGGGAACTTGGCCTCCTCCTCACTACGCATAGACTGTTTGCAATCTAAGAGCAATAGGGTAAAGTCAGCCTCAGGGTCCATGAAGGGTGTTCCTCCGGTAAACCTCCCAAGATGATCCCAACATATCCTATGGGAGTTGCTACCTTGGGCGCCAGTGCAAGCTCTGCTCCTGACCTGGCAAATGAGCTTACCCCTGCCCAGGTGGTGGTCTTACCCCCATCCTCCAGGAAATACTGCACAGACATCAGCACCTTGGCCTGAGGCTGCAAGTCCAGCTGCAGAGGTGGAAGGGAGATGTCAAATCAATGAGGACAGGCCTGGCCCAGGTGAGACTCAGAACTCGCCCCATGGGTCTCCCCCAAGGCCATGGGGGGGCCCTGTAGCCTGACCAGGCAGTGCCAGACATCTGCCTGGCCAGGGTGGGCATGGCCCCGCCCAAGCCCCGCCCAACTCTGTACCCAGAGTATTATTACATTTGGGGAAGTGAAAGGAGTCAGCCCACACCCTGCTAGGCCATGTGGCCCAGGAGCAGTGTGGAGGGAAACTCCTCATCCCACCCCGCTATGCACATGCAGACACCACACCACCGTGCCTGAAACACATGCACACTGTGTACTCTGGAACAGGCTCTTCACTAGCCCAGACCATCTAATGGAAAGGGCCTAAGTCTTTATTCCAGTGGCATAGGGAGAGCCATAGGGACCTGGCCAGGTCCCTACCTAACTAGCAAAGAGTCTGAGCAGCCCTGTATCATCCTCTCTCCTATCTGAAAGCCTTCACTCCTCATTGAAAGCTGACCAGTGCTTCCAATGGTCACCTTTTTAGTTTGGCTGCGAAGCCTACAGGATTGTATTGGTGCTGGCATTCTAGTGCACTAAGAAGACCACCACAGATGCACATGTGCAGGTGATTGGGCAGGATGCCAGCTGTTTTCTCTTACCTCTTTGCTGCTAAATATCATGATGGTGGTCCCATGCCTGTCTAGACATGTAATAACCTTAAGACACCCCCAAATAGGAACAACAGGTGCCTCTGAGAAGGGGGTCCAGTGTTGGAGCAGGAGTACAGCACTTTACAGTGCATATCCTGCCTTTCCAAAATGAACAAGTGGGGAGAAGTAGTCACAGTAATCAAGATAATTTCCTTCAACACCTACCAGGTGTCATGTATTCTGCATTGTCTCCATACATTGCCATGCTGGAGACTGAATCTATGGTTTTGTGCATGTTAGACAAACATGCTACCACTGAGATACAGCCCTGACTCTAATTTTACACTTTTAAATTTTTAGACAGGGTCTCATTAAGTTACCTACCAGGTTTTGAATTTGTGACCACCCCATCTCAACCTCCCAAGTACATAGGATTATAAACCTGGGACAGCACAATTGGCTTGCAATAAAGCACTGGTAAATGCTCATTCTGACAAGGGACCTTTTACTCCTTTTAATGGAAGTCTAGAGGTTCAGAGGGCTGAGGAGCTGGTAAATCAGGGCCAAGTTTGAAGCCCAGGCCACAGTGGTTACAAAGTCATACTGGTACTTGGTCCTGAAGTTGTGCTCACTCACCACGTCCCACACCACAAGCACACATACACATGTAGGACCATGGCTCATGAGCTCTCACCCAGAACTCAGCCTTGCCATTGTTCTTCTTACAGCGCTCGGCCAGCACTGACACACCCACAGTCACCTCAGACAGTGGGTCTTCAGCTGCCCGCATCAGCACAATCTGAATGACACGGCCTTCGTAAATGTGGGCATCAAATGTTGTCTTCCACTCAGGATACATGGTGGGCTTCTTTTGTACCAGTGTCTTCCCTCGCTCTGCAACAGGGCCAGACAAAGTCAGGCTCAGACTCCCAAGTCCTTCCTTCCCTTCTTATCCCTCATGGCCACACAACCTACTCTCTCTCAGTCCCGAGGCTCTGCTACGGCTCTCCAGCACCTTGCAAAGCACCCAACAGCCTCCTGTGCCTTTAGAGTACTCTGGTAGTTTCACCTTCAGAGCTTTGTTCACACAGCTCCATTTCAACTTCCCTTTCTGTTTGCATTCACCCAGTGAACATGTGTAAGAGCGGCCACATGCCAGCCACAGACTGGTGGCAAGGAACATGGCCTAGCCCTATCTCAAGTCCCAGACAGAGACATGAATCAATGTATTCCTCAGGTAACCACAAAGTCACAGCTGTGATGGAAATGAGGACAAAGACAGTGGTTCTAAACCTTGCTGCCATCAAGTGGCCTAACCCTGACATTCAGAGACTTCCTGGAGGAAGGGGCTGCTCAGCTAGAACATAATGGGGTGTAGGTGGTACCTGGCAGGGAGCAGCAGGTGACACTAGAGTGAAGGTTGTAAGCCACCCTGACTCTAGGCTCCCTCAGCACAAGACTCATCTCCTGTGCCTGCCCAAACTCCCTCTGCTGGAGGAAAGAGCAAGGCCAAGTCAGTTCTGGAGCACAATAGTCTCAGTGTCCGGCTCAGGACCAGCCCAGGCAGACATCTGGAAATTGTGGGGTGAAACCCAAGATGTGGGAGGCTCAATTCAACCAGTGTCACACCCTGGAGAAAATTGGGTGACCTCTGTCTTCCTGCATCCTCAACTGGGTAGTTTATGGAGACAGGAAGAATCAAGTCCCATGCCCCTCTAGGGACTAGCTTCCAACCTTACCCGTGCTGAGTGCTTCCTTCATTTTCACAGCACAGAAAGGCTGGCTCGCCTCATCCTCTGTCTGCAGGGAGCCCAGCTCATAGGAATTGAAGGAGATGCGCAGGAATGGTGCCATGGTGAAGCCTAAAGAGAGATTGTGCACATGAAGGGATGGAAAGCAGGTCAGTATGGCAAAGGCACCAGAGACCACTGCCAGGGATACTCAGGCCCCACTCTCCACAGAGCTCACACCACTGGAACTGCCCCACATGGCACACCGAACGTACTTAGTCCCTAGTGCCAGTGGGTAAAGCTGGGCAGTCTAACCTAAGTCTGGATTTGAGACACTTCTGGTAAAACTAAAAGACAGAAAACCAGGCCTGTTGAGCGACAGCCACTGTGGTGGCTGCTTTTTTCTCAGCCAGGGCACTGTCCCCATTCTGAATGGGCCCTGGAGGCATTTGAATCTGTGATTCTGAGGTAATTATTTGGGAATTCACTCACCACTTCTCTCACGGCCAATTACTCAATACCTAAGCAGGCCAGGAACCTAGAATGTGCTGGGCTCCCCATTCGGTGCCAGCAACTGCCCTCTTTTCTACTGGGCTCATGAAGCCTCTGATTCTCAGTTAGTTTTGCTCATAATCACCCAAGCAGAAAAGCATAGCCAAACTTGAGTCCCATTTCATCAGCCAAAGAACCCACTATGTAGACAGGCAAAATGAGACTCAGGCTGAGCCATACTGGAAGGGAAGGCTAGAGCTCTCCAAATCTGCCCTGACTTTATTCAGCACACCCCACCCTTCTGAACACAAGTCTGTCCCTCAGGGTCACATGCCTCCTACCTATTTAGATTTCCTGTCCTTTCAAACTGAGAATGCAGGCAGTAACCAAGCTCCTTTCCAGGCAGGTAAGGAGGTGTGAAAGGAACACAGTCGAAGATGTGAAAATGGGGAACAGGCTCACATTTTTCTTCCAATATAAAATTATATTTTAATGTTGAGTGCAATATCTGGGAACCCTTACACACCACACCACACCACACACACACACACACACACACACACACACACACACACACACACACACACACACACACACACACACACAATCCAGTTGCCCAGCATGAAGCAGCTCCCTCCAGCTCCTCAGCAGGGCAAGCAGAACATTGGTCAGTCCAGATGAGCTCAACAGGAAACACTGACCTCAGCCTGCAGCCCAGCCCAGAGTGCCCATCCGGGCCCACGCCAGAGCACAGCAGACAGACTAGAGAGGCCAGTCCCATCAAATCCTGCCCAGGTCTGGCTCCTACTCAGTAAAAGCGAGAACAGGTGTGCAATCTCAGCCTGTGCCCACATCCCTCAGTCTCTGGAATGAAACCAGCAGGTGGCAAATGCTGAGTGCTAGACCAGTGCCCATGACAGTTTGGAGGGCAGAAAGGAGAAGGTGCTGTGGGCCCCTTGGAGTGTGCATTAGCCTGTGTGATGCTGGACTTGAAGGACCATAGGTCTGGAAGAATGAGACTTCTGTGTACTCTCTGTCACTGTAATAAACACCAGGACCAACCAACGCAACTCCAGGAGGAAAGGGCTGCTTCCTTTTACAACTTACAACATCATCAAGAGCAGGAACCTGGATGTACGTCCTGATCAGAGACCACGTTGTTTCCTGGCCTGTTTTCCAGGCTGTCACCTACCTTTCTTATACCTTCCAGGACCACCTGCCCAGGAGTGTCACTATCCACTGTGAGCTGAGCCCTCCCATATCTATTAGGAAAATGCCCTACAGACTTGCCTATAGGCCAGTCTAATGGAGGCATTTTCTCAATTGGGGTTCCCTCTCTTAGATGAGTCCAGCTTGTGTTAAGTCCACAAAAAAACTAACCAGCACAAGGAAATCCCCAAGGAAAAAGACATTTTGGATATCCTCTGACCTCGGAGTCCAAGGCATCAAGCGCCCCAGTGAATACTTTCAGGGTCTGAAGTAATCTAGCACACACTTGCCATAGGCCACATTCCAAAGGTCAGATCACACAGCAGACACAACTTGGCCTCTGTCTTAATGACATAACCAGGAACAAGGTAGGGTAGTGAGCAGCTTGCTTAGTGCCTCAGAGGGTAAAGTTGAGCAGGCAGAGAAAAGTAGGAGAAGGGCCTAGGCTCCTCAAGGACAAGAGATTAGAGCCAGCCCAGTTGCAAAATGGTAAGGCTGGCTAGACACGGGTCCTTGACACCAATGCTGTCTTGGCTATATGGCTATGCAGGCCTCCTGGGCTGAGTCTCTGCAACCTCATATTTCAGATGAGAACCTGTCTCTGGTCTCTAAGGTATTGTGCCGATGAGAAGCCCACTAGGGTAAGTGCCAACATCAGCCTGACAGGCCTAGGACATGCCCTCTTGTTAATGTTATACCCACCCCCTACAGGACACCCTCTCTAAGTCTGTCATATCCCCCACTGTGTCTCTTCTACCTGCCCACAGTTGGTGGGTGCTGGGAAACTATCCCCAGTTCTGAGATAGAAAAATCATGTCTGCAGGACACACTTGTTGGCCAGCCTCTCCCCACAGCTCCCCCTGGTGTCTGGCTCAGCCTTTGCTTGGTCCTAGCTTGTCCTGGGCTCACAGCTGTGTAGAGAAGGGACTAGGAGTCAGAGCAGCCACAGGAGGGTGATGATGCAGGGCTCAGAACCTGACCTGTGGGCTGCCCTTGAGGCCTGTACTTGGGCTCTCATCATAGCAGCTTACTGTTACAAGCC
The DNA here is from genome assembly GCA_033318265.1 of Phyllotis vaccarum. Classification (NCBI taxonomy): domain Eukaryota; kingdom Metazoa; phylum Chordata; class Mammalia; order Rodentia; family Cricetidae; genus Phyllotis; species Phyllotis vaccarum. The sequence continues at coordinate 116,605,954 of JARWLC010000009.1, read as the reverse complement.
ACTGAAGGGAAAACCACAACCACAACAGGCCTGGGCCCCAGCCCTAAACCTGCATCCAGGCCACAGTGCTACCAGCACTGGGGAGCCGTGGTCTTTGTGGGCTGCCATGGGACTACCCAAGAGTCATTCTGGGGTCAAATCACCATGCCCCAAGTTCCTGGGACAAAAATGAAGGCAAAGGCCCCTGCTGGTGCTAATGCCCATTTGGCTCTCATTTAGAATACTCAGACATAGAAGGGAAACAAGATACACGAGCTAGTTAGCATCTGTTTCCACCTCAGTGTGACCCTGAGAGTGGTTCTGGGCAATAGTGTCCGTCTGCACCGTGAAGTCAGTCTGCCCCACAACCTTGCTGTGTCTGAGAAGCGGTGGGACGGGTGAGGGTGAGGCAGAAGCACAGAGGCAAGGAGTGCCCACTATTTATAAACCCCATGCAAATAAGCCCAGGTCCACAGGAAGGACACTGCCTCAGCCTCAGGCTTTGCAGGCCCAGGGGACAGCAGGGGCTATCCTCACAGCATTCTGCAGGGGAGCAGGCAGGCCCTCCCCATTGTTGGAGGCTCTGAGTCTATGAGGAAGAGAGCAAGGGAAAGATGTCAATCTCAGCTCACCCACTCCTGAGAACGACTGACCTGTCCAAGATGACACATACTGCATTAGCCTTGTAATTAATTTGCTCACTTTATCCCCACTGTAGCCCCAGGAAGTGTTTTCTGGATAAAGAAATCAAAGCTCAAAGAGGCAGAGACTTACTCAAGGTCACACAGCGAGTAGGGTAAGTAAATGGTGGGATGATTTGAAGCAGGCCTGTTCTTTCTAACAGACTGTGCCAAGGAAAGATGAAGAGAGGGAAGAAGGCAGAAATGAAGACATAAATATAGCAGGAAGAGCACAGACAGTTATGATGACAGAAAAGTGGGAAAGAATACAGAATCCTGTGTTTGGCCAGTCTACTCACCTACACTCATCCTAGATCCTGGGCTGGTCCTGGGCCTGCCCTCAAGGCTGTACACAGCCCTGGCCTTTCTTTCCTTCATTTCTGAAAACATAAGGAATAATTGGCCTGGGTCCCTATCCTTGATAGAAACCATAAGCCTTGATGTAAGGAAGCCAGTGGCTCAGTCACAGGAAGCAGGTCACCTTTTCCAGAGCAAATAGAAGTCTGTTTCCAGCCAGCCTCTAGGTGACCAGAAAGCCGCCATTGGCATTCCCACTGGGTGGTGCCAAGTGTGGTAGAAAGGCAGCAGAGACTGCTGTGCTCACCTCCTTACCGTGCAGAGGGGAAACTAAAGCCAAGCTTCTGCAATCAAAGGTCTCAGCTCTCACGGTTCCCCTCTACCCTGGTCTGGTTCTGTCTCACAGGCCACAGGTCCATTGGACAGTGAGGAAAGCTGAGGCTGGAAATGGAGAAGAGGGGCCTCGATCAAACTGCTATGGCAAAGTGTGAACAGGCTCAAGGAAACAACATCATGTGAAGGTCCTGGTGGGTGACGTGACTTCTTCAACAGATACCTAGGAGCAAACTCCCAAGGAGTCCTGACCCTACTTCATGTAGCCCTCTACCACCCCCACCTGCCAAGACTAGATGCAGATGGCAGCAAAATGATCCCTCCTGGGGCCACCACCCTACCTGATATATAGGTGTAGGAGGGATGAACGGAGGAGAGAAGAGCAAACATAAGTTTGGTCATGGGACAGGATGGATTGAGAAGTGAATGACTAGCAGGGGAGAGGAAGCTAGCCTTGTAGTCATGAAGAACAGCCAGTCTGGGCCTGTGAACAGAAGAATCTGGGAGGCTGACCTACCATGGTGGAATTCCTAGGCAGAACCAAGTCAAGGAGGCCATGAACTTTCACAACTGAGGAAATAGGCACAGCAAGAAGAGAAGAGAAAGGTCTCTACCAGAGTCCATGGTCTCAGGTCACAGCCAGGTCCCAGAACAGGGACACCTTCCACAGGACTGCCCTCATGTCCTTTCCTCTTCAACACTGTTATTCCTCCCTGCTTCCCACACCCACCCTCCAGCAGCCCCCTCTCAGCTGTGGAACCTTCTCAGCTAGCACTGTTTTTAGAAAAAGCCAGATATTTCAACCTGCCATTTAAGTCTCCCACACTCTGGCCCCATCTGTTCTCCATCTCAAGTCCTTCTGGCTGCTTGGCTCCTCACCTGCCAGCTCCCATGAACCTGTGCATGTCCCCTTGGCCAGAATGGTCTTCTTTTCATATATCTAACTAGAAAGTTCCAAAAGGCAGCCCTGGTAATCTTTCCCCACTCCCATGAAAGCAGCTGCTTCCCTACTGGCAGCCTGTGGCATTATCTTAGGTGCAGAGGACTTGGATTTGTTGTAGGTGGGGTGGTGTCTCTAGTTCAGTCATCTCAGTCCTGACTACATGATGGACACTCAACAATCCCACTACTAAGAGCTGCTGGTGGTGGAGGAGCTCAGCAGTACAGTACTGTCCTGGTATAAAACCCTGGATTCAATCCTTAGCACCATTAAAAAAAAGGAAGGAAGGGAGGGAGGGAGGGAGGGAGGGAGGGAGGGAGGGAGGGAGGGAGGGAGGGAGGGAAGGAGGGAAGGAAGGAAGGAAGGAAGGAAGGAAGGAAGGAAGGAAGGAAGGAAAGAAGGAAGGAAGGAAACCCGGATTAGTTACATACAAGTGTAATGGGCACTGCCTGTCTGTAATTCTAGTACTTAGTAGGATTGGGTATTCCAAGGCAGCCTCAAAACCAAAGAGAATTCCAAATACAGTCCATGAAAATAAGAAGTGGGCCCCGCGCGACATAATCACTCCTTTCCAATTGCACAAGGCTTGGTTTACCCAAAGAATCAAGTAAAAACTGGGGTCTTCTACCAAGAAAATATGCATGCAGTGACATGGTTCTGAACAAAACAGAGTGGAGTTGGGCCACAAGTCTGCCTCAGCCCCAGGTCAGTCTGTCAGTGAGTGCCTCAGACAGAGCAAGCTGATGGGACAGTTTGGTGGAGGAGTAAGGGGCCTGAAGTAGATGAGGGGTTACAAATGTCTATTGGCTAGGCTGGCTGAGTGATATCACAGCCACCTTGCCAGAGGGCCAGGACTCAAGTTCCGGACTGTCAGCTGGCTCCCAGCCCTCTGCCAACACACAAGGGGTAGGAACACTTCAAGGGCACAGCCTGCACCAGGCACAGAACTGTAGTCATCTAGCAAGCCCCTGGATCAGGGACTCTGAATTCAACTCACTGGGGAGTTCCATGTACCCATGAGGGAGAAACAAAGGCCCTCTTGGCCCAAGCCAGAAGTCAGCTCCTTTGACAAGAGGTTCTCTGTGACTCCAGAGCCAGGTGGAGGGGGAATATCCAGGACTCTCCAAAAAACAACCACATACATGTACACACACAGGCACACCAACTAACCTAAATACAGCTATGAGGGGTCTCCTTCAAAGGGAGACACACAGAGGTACACACACCACACAAGGATGACACAGTGGCACACAAAGAGGAACACCTTTCACTTACCCACAGCTGTCACATGTCAACACAGAGCCAGGCATGTGGGGGCACACACACACAATGTGATAAGATACACACATAATATACAGATAGGCAACAGACACACTCTAGGCAAAGAGATGAACTCAGAGGCCTGGAAAAACCTTGCATACCTGATTAGGTTCTGGCAGCAAATATAGCTTTTCCTGTCACAGTATCCTTGGACATAATCGCTGAGGAGAAAAGGGGGAATGAGAAGGACAGAAGGGAACCAGGCCAAGATGGGCTTGCCTCTTCAGGAGGCCCAAAGAGAATTCCAAAATATGGAAGAGAATGGACTGACTGGTCAGGCACATCTCAAGGCAGGCCGTAGCCTGCCCACTTGCCTGCAGGGCCCTGAGGGGAAGTGAGCCAATGCTGAAGTTGGAGATCACAGGTGGCAGTCACAGGCCTGGTGTGTGTGTGTGTGTGTGTTGGGGGGTACTTTGAGTGCTGTGGTGGGCCAGCCCACACATGCTCTCCATTAGCCTCAGGCTCACATTGCAGAAGATGACCAAGAGGTTGAGCAATTAAGCCAAAGTCACAAAGCTGTGGGGGCTGGGAGGGTGGGGAAACAGTTTCCAGCTCCAACTCTTAGACCTGTCCATCAGACTTGTAAGGGGTGAGGGACTACATTTGCAGGTGGAGTCCCCAGCTGGTGGTCCCAAGTCCATGTCTTAGGCCTTCTCTCCTGCCCCTCCTCTCTCAAAGAGGGTCCCCAGAATATTCAGATTTATAACAACAAGCTGTTTTGAGTTTAAGAGAAGGCAAAATGGCCACTTTGGTCTTTTGCTGTCTATAACCTCCAAGGTGTGCAGTGTGCAGAAGACAGGGCCCAGGACCTAAGGGATCTGGAGAAAGCTGGAAGAGCTAGGAGCACCCACAGGTGTGCTATCCCCCTCACAAAGAATAGAGAAACTGGTGAGCTCAGGCCTAAATGGGCTGGGTGAATGTGTTTAGAATGTGGTCAAGCCTCTCTAGTATCTCCATTTGCCATAGGGGATGATCATACCCATATTCCATGCTGAACACAGAGCCTGGAACGAGGCGGAGACACAGAGAAGCTGTAAACACTGCTAACTGCCTGGCCCTCTCTTTCCCACCCACCCCACTACCCATCTCCAGCTGTCCTTGGTCCTCCAGGAGCCTTTCTAAACTAGTGTAGTTAAGTCCATGCTCAGCAGCAGCCCCTCATAGCCTAACAGTCTCTTGGTCTTGATAACCTAAACCCCTAAGCTTTCTCTGGCTCTATCACTGGTGGACCCTAGAGATCCTCCTGCCATGTCCCCAACATCCCTGAAGTCTACACCACATAGATATCTGATCCAGCCTTGGCCTAGTGACTGGACTGTTTACCCAACAGGGCTATAGATATGATCCAAGGCTTCTGCTGTTGTGAAAACAGCAGCTCAGTGACCACAGGCCTGCCCTCCTGGCCCCCAGGCAGGGACCTCAGAGAGACAACTGTTTTATCTTGTATCTGAGGTCTTTCAAACTTTCCCACCAAAGGGAGGGCCTTTCCTCCCCAAGCCAGCTTTAGATTCTCAGGCCTCACTTTGGACCCAGAACCCTGTGCTGTAGGCGTACATGCCCACCTAGCTCTCCAACCTCACCACATGAATGAGTCAAAAGAAAAAAAAACCTCAAATCAGCCTACAGCAGCCCACTGATGTCCTGCTTCCATGTGTCTTCATCAGCCAGGAGTCCCACGTTCAAAGTCATCAGGCCAGAAACCGGGGGCCTGTTTTCTTTTTGCCCACCTTTCCCCACACAGCCCACTCCTAAGCCTGCCTGACCTCCCAAGCCTCTTTTGCCTCCACCTCCTACCCCAACCTGGTCCCTACTGCCGATCCCAGACTAAACACCTGCCTGCCCACTGCTGACACTCCCCTATTCTGGCCCCCACAATCCCTGTGCCCCAGCTCCCAATAGTTTTCAAGACTTTTAAGACAGAAAAGCAAACCCTGTCATCTCTGACTCAGTTTCTAGTGTTTCCCACCAGCCCCCTGATCTAGGCAGCTGCCTTCTCCCCACTCCTGTACCTGGCTACAGGGAGCCCTTTCACTTCCCAGACAACCAAGGTCATTCTGTGAGGAGCAGTGTTCTGTCTTCTTATACGCTACCTCCAACAGTAGCTCCCCCCACATTTATACTCTGCTCTACCCATTTTACAGATGAGGCAACAGAGGTTGAGGGGAGTCTAGTCTCTGGCTTGGGTACACAGGCTGGAACAACATCAGAGAAGGTTTGATGTTGCAGAGGTCTTGCCCCTGTTCCTTCAGGATATCCTTCCTTACATTTGGCCCAGGCTTCCACTGATCTCCAGCCCTCCAATCTCCTGGGTCTGTATGGACATCACCATCTTTTACCATTCTTCATCACCAGAGACTCCCAACTCTTGATCCCAAACAGCCATGAGCAAAGACAAGCTGACCTTCTCTGTATTTCTGAACATGAAGGTTCCTCCCACCAACTGCCACATATCAGTGATGAAACATGGATGAATGAATATACATGCCCCACTTTCCAACCTAATCTGTCCCAGATGTGTGACCCTTCTGTGACCCAAAGGCTGACTCCAGGGGTCCCAAGGATAGGCTACCTGATAAGGGCTTACTACCCATCTCCTCATTCCAAACTCAAAGTCCTGCAGGGTCTAAGTACAGAGGAGCCCTAAGTGGCTAGCTGCGGGTTGCCTTTCCCTTCTCATCATTCACTGTTGTGAGATCACTTTCCTCATTTTTAAGCAATCAAAGGAGACACAAACAGAAGCAGGCTGTGCTGCTGACTGTGCATAGCTACTCTACCCTGGAGTTCCTTCTGAAGAGGTCATGAGACCCATTCAATTAGTAGACCCCCCCCCCCACCCCAATGCCTAGCAGCAGAACTGACAGGACAGAGGGAGCCAGAGACCTGACTTTTCAGCTGTGACACCAGGCCAGTCTCAGCCTATCAAACAATAATGGCACATCATTAGTATCATTGCTAGATTTGAATAGTCAGTCTGCACCAGGCACATGCCTTCTGCTACTTGTTTGTTTCTTTTATAATTGTCTTCCTTCCTTCCTTCCTTCCTTCTTTCTTTTTCAAGATGGGTTTCTCTGTATAGCCCTACTTGTCCTGGAACTCACTTTGTAAACCAGGCTGGCCTTAAACTCACAGAGATCCACTTGCCTCTGCCTCCCAAATGCTGGGATCAAAGTCATAAACCATCACTCAGCCAGCTCCTACTATTTTGCATAGATTATGTTTCCCAAATAGCTTATAAAAGTGAATAAAAACATGATTTTTTCAGAGGGGAAAAAACCAAGTTCTGAGTGATGAAAACCACTTGCACAGATTTACCCACACAGCTGCTTGGTGCTACCCAATTTTTGAAACACAGAAGGGGTACTGCCACTCCCAAAGGGCTATGCCTACTGGTCTGAGGCCCCTGTTTTCCACCAGAGTTCCAGACAATTCTGAACAGTCTTGGTATGGAAAGACTGGTCAATTGGCCTAACCCACAGGCCTGACGCTACTCCCCTCATAGGCAGAGCTGGGGTGAAGCAAGCCACAGGCAGAGCCAGTCAGGCCTACTCTGAAACCACTTCCTGGGCAGCCCAGAGGAAGTGAGTCTCTGGAAATATCTTGGACCAACTGGGTCTCTTCCCTAGGCCCAAGCATTAGAGAGTAAACCCCAGGAGAAAAACGTCCTGCTGGACAGACCTCAGAGTTCAGCACCTCCACTCTCTCCAGGCATAATATGAGAACAGAGCAGCTGTAGGGCCCCTACTGGCCTATGATCACCTTGGGCCCCATGACCAAACAGCCCACTCACTTCCTCTTCTGTGGCATAAGCCACAGCCTGAAGCAGCTGACTGGACCCCTCCTCCACACTTGTGCCCCTATCTCCAACAGCCTGGGGGCCTAGGATATGTGGGCAGAGCCTCCTCTCAGTGTGGCCTAACTTCCTCCAGCTCTGTGTAAATTTTTTTTTTTTTTTTTTTTTAGTTTGGTCTTGGTTGATTTTTTGAGACAGGGTTTCCCTGTGTAGAACTCACTATGTAGACTAGACTGGTCTTGAACTCAGAGATCCACCTGCCTCTGCCTCCTAAATTCTGGGGTTAAAGTTGTGTGCCATCAACCCCCAGCTAGCCCTGGTGTTCTTAGCTATACCTAGAACCTCACTGTCAGGTGACAGACATGGCTGCCAGAGTAGGTAATAATCCAGACCAGGACTCCCTATCTAACCTAGCATGTGCCCATGTGTGACGTGTATGTGTGGATAGTCATAAAAGGAATTAAGCCTCTGTATGAGTGTCTGTGTTTGTTGAGATGCATGTGAACAACTGTGCCTATGTGTAGGCAGTGTGTGCCTGGGGGGAGTATGCCCAGTGCAACTTTGTCTACCTGTGTGAGCACCTGTGAGTCTCTGTCAACCAGACAAGTAATGTTTGAGAGTTTGCAGTGAGCAGTTTCTGAGGCTAATAAACCTGAGGCTAAGCGATGGGAGAAGCTGACTATCCTGACTTCAGGCAACTGAAAGCTCCAAGTAGATCAACCACTAGGTTTAGGGTAGAATGAACAGACAGAAGACCCAGTGAGGATCCTGCCCTTGTCCCACCCCTACCTCAACACCCTCCCTCTTCATAGTGAGGAAGCTTCAAAGAGCCCTGCAACAGCCAGCGGTGGGAATGGGGCAGATCAAGTGACACCCCTGAAGAGAGACCACCCTTGCCAGCCTGGCCTGTGGCTCCTCGGATTCCAGCACACACACACTCATACTTTCCCATACATATACACATGCACATGTGTGCACATGCAGACCTCTACTCACTGGGCTCCTCTAGTCACACACAAAACTACTTCCTTCCTTCCTTCCTTCTTCTGTCTCTTCCTTCTTTCCTTTTCTGTTTGTTTTGGGTGCTGGGGTTTCTACTAGAGCTTCAAACATGCTAAGCACACTACCACAGATATGGAGCACCAGATTCACAGAACTTTATTACAGTGGGCTCAAAGCGAGGCTGGCTTCATAGGGGGCACTGCTAACAGAGACTTGCAGCCTTCCCTGACATTCCTTGAAGACAATGCCCAGCAGAGTCTAGCCCTGAACCAAGAAGCTGAGGAGACCACCCAATCCTTCTGGGAGACTATATTCTATTCCAGCCCATCATTCAGCCCACCATGGAGCACAGGTGAACCTGATTCCCTGTGACTCGAGGGCGGCTTGAGGAAGCATGGAAAAGCTGACACAGTCACCCCAACCCTTGACTGACATGCTACTTTTCCTCAGATTGACCAAAAACAGTGTCATTGCCCCTTCCTCCACATTACTGGTGGGTTCCAGTCCTCTGAGCTCCAAGGTCAAAGCCACAGCCAGGTATCAGGCAGGAAGCCCCTTATGAACAAAGCAATGGGCACCTCCAATGGACACTCTGCTTCACAGCCAGATCACAGCTTCTTAATGTCCCTTGGGGCCCAGCCAGTCCCAAGGAAAGAAGACAAGTCTTGAAGAGGAAGGAGTGCAGGCACATTACCCATCTGCCTGAGATGACCCATCCCACCTGAGCCTCCCAGCTCCTGCTTGTCCTGGCTCCTGCTGTGCTACAGCCACTCACTAACCACCAAAAGTAAGTAGGCCCAACGCCCTTGCCTGGGCCAGTTCCCAGCAGACCTGTAGGAACAGGAGAAAACAGCTGAGCTGGGAGGTACAGCCAAACAGGATCCAACACCAGCTAGCCTCAGCACAGCCAGCACAGGCCAGCTCACTTCTGCTGGGTTTGAATTTCTCTTCTGTCAATGGCTGTTAGGCTCAAATTCTTTTGGGAACCAACTATGTGTCCCTTCCATGTTAGGGTCTAGAACACTGTGTACTTGCCCTTAGAACATTTCTAGCAAGGTAAAGAGGCCATGTAACCCAGTTGGGATTGGGGGTGAACACCTGTTCTGACCCTCCTGTCAAGTAGAAGGTTTTGGAATTGCAGGGTACAATCAAACACCAACCTCAGACAATTCCTTTATTTTTTTTTTTCTTTTTAAAATAAAGACAAGGGGTCTTATGTAAACCAGGCTGGATTCAAATTCACTATGTAAACTAAGTGGGTCTTCTGCACCTGCACCCTCACCCTTTTTTTTCTTTGAGACTAGATCTGTGTATCCCTGGTTGCAAAATCTGCCTGCCTCTGTCTCTGCCTCCCGGGTGCTAGGATTAAAGGCATATCACTATGCCCGGCTATAAGCCTATTTATTAAGTGTGGAGGGGGGAATATTACTACTCCAATACACCAGGTGGCTCCAAGACTTCAAAATGTCTTGCCAACTCCTGCGCTACATTCCCAGTGAAAGCAAGAGATGGCTGGAATACAGTAAAATACAACCTGTAAGCCTAGTTACTCAGGGGCCCGAGGCATTACATGGAAAGTTCAAGGCCAGCCTGGGCAGTGTAATGAGACCCTGTCTCAGAGCAACAACAACCAGTCTTACTCCCCTAGACAGAGACCCAATCACTACTGCCTAGAGGCAGCAGCCTCGGGTTTTAGCGTCAGTACTTCAAATTATTTCCAGTTTAAATTTAAACTCCAATTAGCTGTACCAGATAAACCATGTCAGAACCCTGAAATAATCAGTTCTGAGTCACCCCCATTCCCCCATCATAGCTTCAGGGACTGGGGGCCAGTTGGGGTGGGGCTGAGCAGGGCTGGGTCCTGGCACTCTGTGAAGAATCCTCCTTCCTGAAAGCAGCCTCATTAGGGAGGCTGGAAGAAGCAAATGGCACACCATGTGGGAAATATGGTTGGGAACTACCAGGGTTTTCATTCATCCCAGACTCCAGAAGAATGGGGCACACAGCCAGAAATGGTTCCCCAAGAAGACCTCTCAATGTGGGCCAAGACTGCTCAAGAACCACTGATCCCCGAGTCCTTGCTCTGTTGCACAAAAACTTAGCACACAGAGGCCCAGCCTAAAGGGCACAGTAAGTATTTGAGCCCTTGGCTTTTTGGGTCCAGAACCTGAAGTCTTGATCATACCTCTGCAACCCCAGTGGTTGTTTGCAGCTTTCTCCACCTCTCCAGGAGCCAGGGCTGGGCTTGTGAAGACAGAGGACACACCCAGCACCTCCTGTTCTCCCTAAGCTCATTCACAGCTCACACTCACCTTCCCTCCTTATCCTACCACCATATCACAGCCCTCCTGTTGCAGTCACCCACACTCAGCCACGCTGTTACCCACAACCACCGTCACTCCACACACACCTGCAGAGTCATACAGTCAGACTGTGAGTCTCCTACCAGTCATATTGTCTCACGACAGCTCCATACTGCCAGTGTCATCCCCTTCAGCATAGGCCCATCAAATACTAGAGCCTTTACAACATCATACAGAAATACTGTCACTGAGGAAACACACACACACACACACACACCACAGCTGCCCTCTGCCGGGCTGTCCACCACACCCCAGGCTAGTCCATAGCAGGAATGAGGAAACCCAAGGACCAGTCCCCTCCCTCTCTCTCTGTACCAGATCAGCCTGGTCACAGAAGATCAGCAGCAGAGGGAAAAGAACCAATATTATTGCATGCACTCATACACAGACACACTCCACACACAAGCCTTGTTGGTTGGCACGCCAATAGTGTAGGATCCCCACAATGAAAGGATCTAATATACTCATGGCCAGAAGGTCAACATTACATGGTGCACACAGGACTTCTGGAACACACACACACGAACAAGAAAAGACACCTAACAATTCACCAATTTATATATCAGTATGAAGTTGTGAGGGCCACACGTGGAGCCCCAGGACACACATATACATGCAAGCAACCAAGTCACACATGGAAAAGGACACATTCACAGGGAAAGTCTCACAATGATAAACATATACAAGAAGACAAGATGCATAACACACCTACAGGCCCAGACACAGATACTCCAGCGACAGAAGCCAAGCTCCTCGGAGGGGCCAGAGGAGAAAGGAATCTCCCCAACTCATTCCAAATCCTCCTGACAGGTTTAAGTGGGGTTGCTCAGCGAGGCTCCCCTCCCCTATACCGAGAGAGTTGGGGAAGTGAGAACAGTTGTGGTGGTGATGCTTTTGGCCCCTCCACTGCCAGCCAGCAGGGCAGGGCACTTCCATCACGACTGCCCACATCACCTTACTGGGCCCCCAGAGGGAGTGGCATCTCTCTAGTGGGACAGAGACTGACAGCGGCGGCAGAGGCTACCGGGTGAGGGGGCTCGGAGGGGCGGAGAGGATAGGGGAAATGGTAGAGACTGGAACCACGCCCAGCCCAAAGACAGATGGAGAGCCAGGAAAGGCGCTGAGACTGAAAGAAGAGATAGGACAAGGAGGCGGCGCCGCGCCGGTCGGCCCGCCTGGGACCCAGGCGCGGGAGGCTAGGATGACCGAGCGGCCCGGCCTCCCCCTCTATGGTGCAAAGGACCGAAGGCTGGACTGGCAGGGGCCTGCGAGCGTGGGCCGGGGGTGCGGCTCCAGGAGGAATGGGTCAAGGGGGCGGCGGGCCTGGCGGAGGTGGGGAGACGGAGTGCTGGACGGCGAGGGGCAGCAGAATTGGCCTGGGGGCAGAGGACCAGGCAAGAGGGGGTGGGGACCGACGAGCGTGCAGAGGCCTCAGGGAGATTCCAGCTGATCTCACGGACCCTCGGTGGGGCCCAAAGACAGCCAGGAGGATAAAAACGCCGGGAGCAGAAGGGTCTGGCTCCAGCCGTCGAAGAGAGGGTCAGACCAACCAGGGGACCGAGACACTGGCGGGTCTCCGTGCTCGGCGGCACTTTGGCTGCCCATGGCTCAGTTTCTCAGTTTCAGAACCGGGAACTGGGAAAGGAAGAGGGAAGAGGCCACCGGAGAAAGAAGAGGGAGGAAAGGCCGCTGCGCCCTCGAGTGAGCTCAGACCCCGCGCGCCTGGGCCCAGCTCTCACTCACCTCCCGACGCAGGGCCAGGCGCCAGGGGTCCCGGCGGGCCGGGGTCTGTCTCGTGGCGTGGCTCTACCGGATGCGCGTAGACGGGGAGGTCAGCACTGGCCTAATCAGAACGGGCCCGGCGGCCAACGAGGACCGCCCGGGTCCCGGCACCGAGGGCAGATGTCCACGGGCCGCTCGCGGAATCCCGCGGCAGCCGCCTCCCGCTCTGGCGCCGCGGCACACGGAAGTGCAAGGGGGCGGGGCTGCGCGACCTCACCCAGGTGCCGGCCCCAGCCCCGCCCTCATTCAGGACACGCCCCACGGGCGCCCTCCCCTTCGAAACTCCGCCCACGAGAGCTGGGGGTCCCGCGCGTCTCCGTCGCTTTCAGTGCCGGTCTAAGTCGTCTCTGGTTCTCGTCGCGCCTCGCCTGCCGGTGGCATGCAAGCCATCCCATCTCAGGGGACTATTTTATACAGGAGGACTCTGAGACCAAGGTGGGGCACGGCACACACAATGGAGCCTGGGAGGCACCGGCGGGGGTTCCCCAACTACTCGCGCCCACGCCCGGGACTCCCCACTGGCCAGCTGGACCGCCTCGCCTGGCCTCACTCCTCTTCCTGCTGGCTTGAGCCAGGCTGCGAACTAACCGGCTCAGTGCCCGCCGCTGGGCCTGCCGATCCCAGCCCTGCCCGAGAAAAGAAGCTGGGAGGTCTCCAGGGCGAAAGGATCTAGCCGGCCTGTCTCGGCGCTGCTCCTCAGACACTTCTGGGAATTGCCTCTATCCCCATCTTCCCAGTCTCTCCTGTGCCCAAGGCCCAGAGCTCCCCTCGCCTCAGTCAGGCGAATAAGCTTTCTTTCCAGAAGGGGAACTTGATCATCAGCCGTAATTCATTCATTCATTCGTTCATTAATGGTCCCCTGGGCCCAAAGTCTGAGCACCAAATGGGAGCCAGGGAGTCCATTTTTCTGTCCCCAAAGCCCAGAGCACTAAGATGTTACATTATACTTACCCAAAGAAACGACTTCCCGGGCTGGGCATGTAACTCAGATGATAGGGTGTTTGTCTAGCTTGCAGAAAGCCCTGTGTTTGATCTTCACCACAGAGAAAACCACAGATGGAGAATCAGAATGATACTCCAGTACTCAGGAGGCAAAGGCAGAAAGGGGAGTTCAAATTCAGTATTAGCTACATACCAAGTGCCAGTCTGGGCATGTAAAACGATGTCTCAAAAAAACAAAAAACAAAATAAAAGATGACCTTTTCTAGGAAGCTAAACGAGAGTTCTAGGATCCTGAGGTCCCCGACCTCCTGAGGGACCACCTAGAAGAAATAAAAATCTAGACAGCCCTTTGCCATCTGATTTCAAGAGAAGTGGACCCCCCTATAGAGGCCTGGGACTTCCAGGGATAGGGGAGCCTGACAAAGATGTAGGTCTCCAAACTTTATTTTAAATGTACGTTGGGGATTGGGCTAGGGAGAGAAAACCGCAGTGACTTGTTCTGCTGTAGATAGAGGAAGGTTCCGGGGTTCTCCTACTCTGCAAGAGAGGCAGGCCCAGTTTGAAAATTAGTATTTAGGTCCCCAATTCTGATAACTATTCCCATTCTGTGACAGTGGATTCTTCCCACAAAGCTAACTCTGACCAGACTGGATTTCTTTTGGAAAGACAGCCACCTTTCTCCTCACGTCAGGCTTTTGCATACGCTGTTTACTGGGTTATTTTCTACCAACACTTCTCTACCAGTCTTGGCTATGTCTCCTCACATGCTACCTCTCCTGATGCCCAATTGTTATCCATGGCCCTCCTTGATCTCAGGGGCCCTATTCAGCTTACCTGAGGTTGGGCTGAAGGAAAGGGTGTGCAAGGTAAACTTTAGGTGACCTTTGCCCACCTGAATCAGTTTCACCCTATCTAGCTCCACCTCCAGATCCACAGCAGCCAACCCAGCCTCTCCCCTCAACATCAACAATGGACCTACCCTGTGCCAGGGACCAGAGCCAGCCACCAAACCTTCCTTCCAATCTGCTGCTTTCTGCCTTGAAAAAAAAAAAGAGGTGAAGAATAATGGTGATTGATAATGGAGGCTACCCTGTGTTGGGCTCTGTCCTAAGTGCTAGATGTGTATCTTAGGTATTATTCTCAAGCACCCAAGAAGTGAGGACCACGATTAGTTGCAACTTTGGTTGACTATCAAGGGGAACTGTGGTATGAGATGGAGAGCAGCTAAGCCTGATGAGGCCATATTCTGGCGAGATCAGGAGATGTAGGTGGGCTTCTCTCCAGAGACCAGCCCAAGGGCCTTAGAGAAGACAGGTTTGTACAGAAGTCAGGGACTTCAGTCCCTGGTTGGCTAGGACCACTGCATTGTGGAGCTGGGTACAACATTGAGAAATCCTGGGCAGGGTCCAGATGAGATGTCCCTAACTAATAAGAGCCTGCTGAAGCCTCAAAGGAAACTTTATCACATGCTGACTCTATGACCCTCACAGTATCATCATGACCACACCTCTCTCAACCTAAGTTTCACTCTTTGAAAGACGTTGTGGAAAGAGAGAGAGAGAGAGAGAGAGAGAGAGAGAGAGAGAGAGAGAGAGAGAGAGAGAGAGAGAGAGAGAGAGAACAGTCTCAGCCAGAGTGAACGTCTGCTAAGGACTTGGTCTCTATGTTGTGTGTTCAGGGTTATAGGAATGGCCAGTGTGCTAAGTCACAGGCTCTCAGCCCTGAAAGGAAAGGGTCATGGATTGTCTCTCATGATGTGGCTCAAAGCCCCAGAAGTGATTCTTTCCTCCTCCCTCCCACTCTTTCCCCTCTTCACCCCCGCCTCCTCCAGGTTAAGGAAAAGCCAAGGGACCAGATATGGATGGAACTGAGCAGTAATCACTCAGGGCTGTTCCTCTGTGGTTCTCTGGAGGGTTTGTCCAGAAGAGAAGATGAAGAGTCTTGCCACCCTGGTATTGTCCAAAACCATGAGCAAAATAGGGTCTGAAGACCTCTGAAGGAGAAGTCTAGACTCCAAAGAATCTGAAAAGACCACCCATTGTCCCTGAGGTCACCAGTTGAAGACAGGACAGGGTCTCTCTTTCATCTTGTTTCTTGTCCTATACTCAATACCATTTGCTCTGTTTCTGCCTGTGCCACTATTCCAGCCAGAAGTTTTAACTGCCACCGTATCCAGAGCCCTGAAGAGACAGTAGACTCATGTTTCTGGGACAGGAAACTCAGGCAGCAGGGATGACACATTTGGGCAGCTTCTGGGGATAGCGGAGCCTGGCAGGGTTTTGTTGAGAGTAGTGAAATGGGAAGGGTGCTGGGGGCATACCTATGCCACAGGTCACAAAGGCTGCCACAGAGGCTTTAGCCTTTGGCACTTTAGACTACCCACTAGGACTTACGAGTAGTACCAACTGGCAGGGAAGTGCTGAAAAGTTACTGCCTCACTCTGCCCTCTACCTGTGGTTTTACTATATGTAGGCTTTCTCATCTGTGGAATGGAGATGCTAATAATGATATCTGGTGGTTGAGATAGAGCTTCTGAGACCAGAAAAGCAAGCTCAATCTGGGTTGGTTCCAACTGTCAACACAAAGGCAGCAAGGCTAGGCTAATCTGGAGATTGCTCTTCCAATGAAATCAGAGGGGTTCCTGAGGAGGGATGGGGAAAAGTGCTGGAGGACAGCACAGCACAGGGCTTTCCTGTGGCTTGCATGAGTGCAGCCCACTGACCTTAGCAGAGTTCTGACAAGGCTTTCTCCTGAGCAGGTTCTTCTGTCCCTGCTCCTCACAGGGACCTGAGAGCGGTAAGAATGGGCAGTGGAGCTGTAGCTGATCACTAGTGACAGCTACAAGGAACTACAAGGAACAGCTCATTCTCCTGAACTGACCTCCCCAGAACCAACCCAATTTGCCTCTGCTGGGGCTTACACTAGTGTGCCTACCACAAAGGGTGAAGGCCGGGAGAGTGGGGCAGCTTCACCAGCCCCTTGCTAGCTCTTGTGTGATTGTCCCAGTTCCTCTGCAGATAATGCCTCAATGAACATCCGATGAGCTACAGGAAGCTGGGCATGGGATGAGGTAGCCCTGGGATGAAAGAAAGCCCTTGAAGGGACCAAGGGCTGTAGACACTCCTTCCAGAGACTCAGACCACACAAGACCTACAATTGCACCCCCACCACCACACCACACCCCTACTCTTCACCCTCCACCCCCAATGTCTACTATACCACACACCACCACCAACCACCATTACCACCATCACCACCACCACCTCTACCATCATCACCACCACCACCTCTACCATTACCACCATCATCACCACCACCACCATCATCACCACCATCACCACCATCACCATCAGCACCACCATTAGCACCATCCCTTGCAGACAGACACACTCCTTTTGCTGCACTGGTACTGTGCACTGGTATGGACAGACCTGCGGTCCTGCCCCTCCCTGCCCTAGGGAGGTATTACCCAGCAAGAAGCAGGAGGTGTCAGCCTTCCACATGATTCTGACCAGACTATAAAAGACCTAGCTCTATTGCTGGGTCATATAGGCACCTGGAGGCTGCCAAGATACTGACTCCTGTTTGGCGTTGCCTTGCTCATGAGGACCTAGCCTGGCGAAGACCCAAAGCTGGAGATGACAGGCAGGGAGAAAAACCTTAAAAAAAAAAGACCCATTGGCTACTTTGATGGAAAAAATGATGTGTCCTTTAAAGCAAATGAAACTGGTTCATTTAAAGAAGAAAGTAGAATTGCACAAATCTCCCCAGACGGTCTACTCACATCCCTTTTCAGAGGGAAGTGACTCTGCCCCCCCCCCCCCCCACACACACACTCTTCCAGACTGAACACAGCAGCCTGGAGCTCAGGACTCTTTATCCTTGCCTTGAGACTGGGATGTGGAACTGAGGTCGCTGGCAGACTTCACTTGGCATTTCCCTGCAGGGCTCTGTGCAAAGGCAATGGATAGTACCCAGTAGAAGTGGTTGGGCCAGTTGAACCAGCAGAACCTGACCCAGCAGCCTACAGTCAAGTCCTCCAGAGGTATGAGAAACCCTGGGGCATTTCTGCCAAGTCCCTGCTCTCACTCCACTGCCCAGCCTCTGCTCTGCTCAGTTGGTGTTTTGCCCCTAGAATATCTTTCCATCCAGCTCTTAGCATCCAACAAGGCCCCACACAAATGGTCCTTCTGCATAGAGCCTGTACTTCTCAGAGCCCATCCCCCACTACATACTGCCCAGGGCCTCTCTTGAAGCATAGCCTCTGGGCAGAGGCCCCAAGCTGGGAAGAACCAGCATGCAGTCACCATGTTGGCTGCCTGTGTGACCTGGAGCAAGTGTCAACCCTCTCACAGCCTTATTTTCTTCTAAAATCAACACCCCCTGGGGCTTCCTTGAGACTAAATTAACATTAGCCACAGACTGCCCAGCCCTGTGTCTAGTGCTAGAAACAGGCAGCTGAGCATGTTCATCCCTCTGCCCCAGAGACTTGCCCCATTTGCCAATCCCAGCAGCTTGTGGGAAGCAGTAGTTGGCAAGGAAGTCACCTCCTCAGTGTAGGATGAATCCCATCCTCCAGCTGCTGCCCACCCAACCACCCAACCCCAACCCACCACCTTCACAGGTCTGGGCCAATCTTCTGCCCACAGCCTTTTGTGGGCATAGGCTGTGGGCATCTTGGCCACAGTGGCTAGGCAGTCAGCCAGGTTGTTGAACAGGCTTGGACAGGACGAATTGTGAGCCCTGGAGGTAAAAAACAAAAAACAAAACAAAACCAAAAAAACACAGTTAATACTAAGGCCAGCACCCCAGGTCCTACAGCTACAGGGAAAATAGGGTGCCAGGAGAAGACTATAATTTCTGGATATAGGGTATTATTTGGGTCAAGGGCTGGAGTACAGGATTTAAGCTCTCAAGTAGGCCACATGTAGGGTAGGGACTCAGCTGGCTTCTGACATCCAGCCACACCAGGCTTTCCTAAAGTGTGCTTTGGAAATGAGGCCTCAGCCACGTGTAGAGAGCCCAGGATCACAGCAGTTTCCAGGTACAAAGGAGATCTGGGACCCAGTTGAAAGCTCTGAGAAAAAGATGAATTAGACTTTGAATTTGTCCTCAGTTTTACAACCTAGATGCTTAGGAAGTTCATGCTGAAGTCTTGTCCCAGACCAACCCTGCTGGCTCAGGCCAGGATCCGGGACGGGGTGCTATTTGGAGGCCAAAAAGTTGAAAAGGGAACACAGAGGCTGGCTTCTAAGGGCTGCAATAAGAGTATGTTTATGCCATGTATATTGAGGTGCCAGCAGGTCCCTCTGACTGGGAAGATTAGCAGGACTAGAGATTGCTTGCGGAAGCACCCCACCTTCCCTCTTGTGTCTCAAAACCTCCCCTTCCACACTATCCATATTAGACACTGGCATCCCCCAGAATCCCTAAGAATGTTTTTTCCTCCCCCAGTCATTCAAGAAGGCCAGTGTCAACCCCTGTGGGGGTGCTACACATTCATAGGAGAGCTACAATCCTGAGTAATGCAGGGTGATCTTTCTTCTCTAGGCTGAGCCTGCTTCAAATCAGAAGTCACCAGTGGAGCGGGTTCCCAGGCCCTAGCAGTGCAGTAGGCCTGCACCTACCAATCTTTTACCCCAGTCCCTGTTCTTAACCTCAGCTCCCATACTCGGCTCCACCCTAGCCAACCCCCACTCACTGTGGGAGCTTGTACACATCTTTATCTCCCTCATGCTTCAGTATCCCCAACCTGACTTCTCTATTCAGTCATTTGCCCCCACTTCTGCCACACTGCCGTGTGTCTCTTGTCTGATCATTTTACAGTTCCCCCTACTCAAGAGACTGCCTCTCTCAGCCCTGACAATCTTGATCCTCTTAAAAGTATTCAGGACTCAGTCACTTGCCCTGGACCTCTTAGAGTGAGGCCCAAAGTTCTGACCTGCCTTTAGCCCATGTGACCTGCCTAGCCTGTCAGCCTCCAAACTCAGGGAAGATGGATACACAGACCCCACAAAGTCTTTCCTCTAAGTCTTTGCATGTGGCATTCCCTTTGCCTGAGATATAAGGCCTCTCTGTGTTTAAGTAGGTGCCGGCTTAGCAATACCTCCTCCAGGTAAAATGTCTGTTTGTCCATCTCCTGTGTCATCCCTGCCCAGATGCCAAGCTCCAGCCTGATGCTCAACCTCAACCCAGGTTACTGAGAAAGTGTGAACATAACCAGGAAGACGAGGGCAGAGAATGCTCAGAGGGCCTGAGAATGCTTCCCACACAAGCAAGTCTTGGGTAGCCTAGAGGATGATGGGAGTAGACACTAGATGAGCAGTAGACAGTAGATATTAGACCAGGTTGCTCAGCTTGTTCAATGCTCAGGACAAACTGCAAAATCAGAGCAGCCCTGAAACTCTGAGGCTTAGAAAGGTGTGCTCAGAGCCATTTTGTAGGTCATATGGTCCAGCCACATCCCCTCAATCTGGGAAGGCCACACTTCCTGGATATCAGGAAACAGACCTACTGGCTTCAGAGGCAGGGATGCTTGGGTTATATGTAGCCCTTCCTCCCAGCCCAGCACCCCTTATTATGTGACCCCAGATGGGAAGCTCAGCTTCTCCAAAAGACAGCGAGAGGATTAAGGGTCCCAAGTGTCACTCACTGGTCATGAGGGGTGATGATAGAATGTGTGTGGAGGGTCATACACCCCCTTTTCTACCTCTCTCCTCCTCAGCTGTGCATTGGGGTCTGATGGGAGTCTGAGAAGCTGCCTGTAGCTCTTCTTACCACTGTGCCCTTAGCAGGGAGCCTCTCCCAGGTCCCATGGCGGGCGACCCAGGCAGTGTCCTGAGTAGAGGGGTTTGCAAATGGCTAGACAAGAGACCTAATAGCTGTCTAATTAATGGCCTGCCCTTGGGGTACATCAGATATTCCCATCCATGCCATAGATGAAGAAAGCAAGACTTGAGTGAATCTTTGCTTGAGGCTACACAGGTTACAGGGGACTAAGGCTAAAGTCCAGACCTGTGTTTGTCTATAGGGTCCTTGGGCTTTTCCTCTGTATATATTTTTTTTTTTTTTTTGTGAGCTGGAAAATAACTTTATTTGTTCTATGGAGCTGGCCAGTCCTCTCAGAATTTCTGAAACTTCTTGGTGCCAGCAGCCTTGGTGACCTTGAGCACATTGAAGTGCACCGGCTTGCTCAGGGGCCTACACTCTCCCACGGTGACAATGTCGCCGATCTGTAAATCCCTAAAACATGGGGACAGGTGCACAGACATGTTCTTGTGGCACTTCTCAAAGTGATTAATTATACTTTGGAATGTAATGGAAGTAGTCGTAGTGAATGACAATGGTCCTCTGCATCTTCATCTTGGTAACGATACCAGACAGGATCCAACCTCAGATGGAGACATTACCAGTGCCAAGCCCCAGAGTCCAAGTTTCCTGAAGGAGTTAGAAGTCAGTATGCAGAGGGTCTGCCCCAACCTTACAGATTTTATTGAAGGCAAGTGGCCAAGGCCAAGATTCCCTTGGGACTGTGGGGTGCTACTCTTCCACAGAGGAACTCAATCACTCAGTTATGTGACCTTGGAAAAGTCACCTTCCCTTTCTGGCTTTAGCATTCTTATATGCAGATGAGGCTGTTAGTAGCTCCCCCTAGGTCCCCAGAACTCAGATAAGAGAAGTGTCCAATGCTGCTAACTTTGTTACTGTGCTGTTGTACAGTCTTGGGGTTTTGTTTGTTTTTAGTTTGTTTTGTTTTTGAGACAGGGTTTCTCTGTGTAGCTCTGGCTGTCCTGGAACTCACTCTGTAAATCAGGCTGGTCTTGAACCTGGAATTCTGCCTCTCAAGTGCCGGGATAAAGGGTGTGTGCACCACCATCACCTGGATGCTTTTGTATAGTTTTGTTATTAGCAAGGTAAGTTTTAAAGTGAGACAGGACATGGACATGAGCCTGAAGCCCTTTGTCTAATTTCTAAGGCTTGTAGAAGCTTCCTGAAAATCCGCCAATGTAGCCCCAAACAAAACCTATAGGACAGGGAGACTAAGGCCCCTAGAAGCAAAGTGACTTTCCAGTAACAGGCTTCATTCACTGGAGTCAAGAATAAGTACCCACTGGATGCCAGACTCTGCATTAGAACTAATCAAGCTGGGCAGGCTCTGTGGAAGGGTAACTCCGGCACCAGCCAGGATGATCTGGAAGGAATTCCTTAGTGGCAGAGGTGGAAAGTCTGAGAAGACACTCCAGGTGGAAGAAACAACCCCAGCAGAGGCATGAGAGCAGTCCAGCCAAGGTAGAATTGCTCATTCCAGAACCTGGAGAAAAGGGTGTAGATTGAGGGCTGAAACACAGGCTTTACTCCAGGTGTCAGCAAAGAGAGCATCCTCAGTGGCCTAGAATGCCATGCAGAGGCTTGGGCATGCATTGAAGAGCTTGAGAAGTGAAACTCCAAAAAAGGGGCTTTCCAGGCAGAAGCTGAAGGGAGCGTAAGTCCAGCATTTGTGTGTGCACTGGGCCCTTAGCTGAAGAAATGAAAAAGGCACAGTTTTGATAATTTATGGGTTTAGGGTCACTAGAGCCATGACTAGAGTGCCCTGCCTCATAGGCAATGCCTGTCTGCCATGCTAAAACTGGAAACAGACGACTCTTCCACCTGCCTGCATATCCAGCTGCCCTCACTGGAGAAGCACCGAGGCTGATTACAGCCCGGTCCAAGAGCACATTTGCCCTGGAAAGGGCACGAATGAGTAGTAAGTCCAAGGAGCCTTATTCAGTCTTTGCCCTCCTGACCTTTGCTCAGAGAGCTTAGCTGGCTCAGCTCTTAATGATGGGCTACTGGGAATCTGGCAAGGAGACCCGCTGGTGACTCATGGATAAGGGCATCAACATGTACGTGGAGTTCCAGGGCTGCTGTGAAGACATTTCCTTCCCTCCACTATCAATTCTTTCCTTGTCTTTTCTTCCTTTTGTCCCTCCCTCTTTCTCTTCATCTCCCCTTTTCCCCTCATTTCCTTTCTGGGAATGGAATTCAGCTTTATACACTCACTTCTCCATTGAGCTATGTCTTCCTGGCCACTGCCAAGTTCTAACACTGAGTAAGGGTCTCTGGGTTTCCAAGTGACAGTATCCTAGCAGCTGCCTTTGTTCACTCCCTAGCTATAGCTACCCCTATGCCCGAGAGCCACACCCTCTCCTCCTGATCACCCCTCCACTGCGGCCACCCACTTGTCTCCCACCTAATAGGGGTTGAGTAGGCAAGCAGGCACTTAGCACTGACCAGCTTCCCATGGTGAGCACTTGTCAATGTTGGTTGTCTGTATAGAACTGGCTGGGGAGGGTCTTATCCATGGAAATCCAAATGGATGGAGTTAGTCTGCATCTCTTTGGGTCTCTGCACCCAGGTGTGCAAGAAGGCCCTGTCCTGGAAGATCCAGAGCCATCAGGTTCTGGTGCTGCAAGCAGATACGCACTCAAGGGACGGAAGAACAAAAGCACAGGAAGCCTATTTGTGCTAATGTTTGTGAGTGTCCAAAACCACGGACACAAACAGGGTACCTGGTCCCCGAAATCTGCCTCCTGGGCTCCCTGCCCTTGCCACTGCTTTTGGATGGAGCATTTAAGTTTGCAAGTCTCCACCCCCCCCCCCCCTTGGCATTGTGGATGGGTAAGAAAGTGCATATGTTCATACATTTTTTAATTTTTTTTTCAGTTTTTTCAATATAGTGTTTCTCTTCATAGCCTTGGATATCCTGGAACTCCTTATATATACCAGGCTGGCCTCCATCTCACAGAGATCTGCCTGCCTCTGCCTTCAGAGTTCTGGGGTTAAAGGCATGGGAGGGTAAGCATTAAAAGCAGTGTGGAGGACAAGAGAAGGACCAGGTACGAAGAGACCAGCTCATGACCTCTAGAAATGCCCCTGAGATGCTCCATGTTACCACAGGGAAACTTATGCTGGTCAGATGTTATGCACACCTACAATCCTAGCACTCAGAAAGCTGAGACAGGAGGCTAATCCTCAGTTTGAGACCATTCTGAGTTACATAGTAAGTATTAGGGCAACCAGGGCTATTAATAACCTGTCTCAAAAAGAAAAAAAAAAGTCTTGGCCAGCTTGAGCCAAGGCCTGTGCATTTTAGGGACAAAAGAAAGGAAGAGAGTTGGGGACAGCTAGGTTGGAGAGCCCACTGTCTCTTTCTGTCTGCTTTGTACTATTCTCTACGGCCCCTTGTGCTTCTTACTGGCTTTCTAGGCCGCCCTTGTCTCTCCCCATCCCCCGCCCCCACAAAAACAGGGAAACAGGGTCTCTATGCAGGCCATGTTTGCAAACTTTGAACCTTGCCTTCTTGGCCAGCCTCCTTGGAAGGCTATTCTTTAAAAAAAAAAATTAAAAAGTTAAAAAAAAATCAACCTTTGTTCCCATCTGGGAGCAGCTAGCTGGCACAAGGCTGCCCCAGGGCACTGTCTGTGCATCCAAATAAAACCTGAAAAATGCTGCCCCCGCCCAGTACTGCAGAACTCTGCTGAAAGGTAATTATAGGTGGCCTGGGATGGCCAACTCTACCCACAGTTTAGTGCTTACTGGGCCCAGGGCCAGGGACTGTGTGGAGCTCTCCCCTCTGTTTTATTCTGCCCTAGGCCTTTAGGAGCCTCAGTTTTGATGCCTTCTATCAGCTCACATGCCCCTGATCTTGTCAGGGATCCCCTGGGCATCTGGGTGAACTCTAGACTCTAAAGAAGGGATGGAGAATGTGAGTTTAGAATCCCTATTAAAAACAGTCATTCCAGCTTCCACACACACAGGGTGCTCGGTACGTGGCAGGCTCTGAGCTAACACCTGCTGTTGAGCCGACTTGCTGACACCATTACTAGCCTCATCTTATAGGAGACACTGAGACCCGGGAAGTCTAGATGACACATCCGTTGTCACACAGTCGGTAGGTAGGCAGAGTGGGCCTCACATCTTAACCTGTGCTGAGTTTATAACCACAAAGCTAGCTCATCTCTAAAGCCACAAGAGCAAAAGGGAGCAGGTAACCGGGCCAGATGAAGTAAGATAACTGAGTGGCCCAACAGCATCCACAGCTGGAGGGGACAGATGCAATTTTTGGTCTATCGGAGTGTATCCTAACTATAGAGGCTTCCGTGGCATTGTGAGTTAGTGTCTGGAGGAGGTGACAGAGTGGTAGACACAATAATGGACACTTGCTTGGCTTCCTTACTGCCTGGCCCCTCGGCTACGCTACCTCCCTTGAGCTTACCTGGTGTTTCTTAGCCCATCTGGTGCCTACTGCTTATTTGTGTCCTGTAAGAGTCACTAACCCCTCCTGTGTTCACACTGTCCTGGACCTAGCAGGGATGCCTAAGTCTGATAGGCATAGAGGTTAGGCCCTACCTCCTCTGGTACAGGGACTTACTGCCCGGGCCTCTGCCAAGATTTATCTCTGGAATTTGCTTTGAAATACTCCTGGTCCCTACTGACTAGTGAGGGCCAAGCTGTGATTGCCCTTGTCCCTGGGCTCAGGAATTTTGTCCATACTACTAGAAAATTCTTATAAGCCTCTATTAATAACTGACTCCTTGTTTCAGGGTATTGACTTCCATTCTCTTATTCCTTATTCCCTTCCTGGCTCTTAGTAATGTTACAGTATAAAGATCCTGTGTTCGTATTTCTTATCTCTGCGCTAAATGGTGTCTCTAAATGACCTCTGCACTGACCTTGCTACAACTGAAAAGGACACAGAACTCCTCCTGAGTACCTACTCCATGCTGACTGCTGAGTGGAAGGATGGGGTGGAAGTGTCGGGGTGGGCTACCATGCTAGTGATCACTGCATCTCTTACCATCCTTTCAGAATACTGTCCACTCTCCTTTCACAGCTCCAGGTGCTGCTGCTAACCAAAGTTCTCCTGAAAGCAGAATCCTCTTTACCTTCCCTTCTACACCCCACCTCCTACCAAAGATTGAGGCCAGGCTCTGGCCAGGACTTCCTGTGTAATGCTGTCTTTGTCCTGTGCCACCTCACAGTCAGTGCCTGTGCCCTGATTTCTGCCCTCATTCTCACTGCCTGACCCAGGACGGGGAAGGCAGACAGGATCATCTGTCTTCTTGTCTCAGGTTCCTGCAAGGCTATGATAGCCTGGTTGGGGACACAGCCCCAAAGTGGCACAGTCCCTTTAAACAACTGTGTCAGAGAACTTTCACAGCCTTTGACTGTTCTCCATCCTGGGCCCTTGGCTGATGTAGGTCTTCACAGAGCTGCTCTGGGACCCGAGGATTGTAGGGCTGTGAACCAGCCTTCTGAACAAAGCATCTCGCTCTGTCCTCTCCCAGGAAAAGACGAGAGTTGCCCTTCTCCTTTACCTGTTTCAGCTGTTCAAACATAGGGATCAGAACTGACGGTTTACTTAAGCCTGGAAGTGTAGAAGGGGGTTGAAAGTCTGCCTGAGAAGAAGCAGAGGGGCCTGACTCAAGGCCCTAGAAGTCAGTATAGGAAAGACGTTCTCAAGTGGGTTCTTCTGTTCGTTTTATTGAGACTGGCTTTGAACTCCTTATGTAGTCTAGGTAGACATCATAGTCATAGCAACCTTCCTGCCTCACCCTCTTGAGTGCTTGGATTACAGGTGTTGGTCACCATTCCTGGCTCTTTCAGAAGTCTTGAGAAAGCATTAGACTTGGATCAGATGGACCAACCTCAAACTCTGCCCTGTCACTTGGACCTAAGTTTTCTGACCTGCAAAAAAGATAAACACAGTAATATTTATCTCCTAGTGATAGAGTGCTTGTATGGTACATGTAAGGTCCTGGGTTTCATCCTGGCACCACAAAAATTAAAGAATTAGACTAAACAAGGCATTTTCTTCTACCCTCTACCTACTACTTACCAGCCTTTGCATCCAGATGACTACTCTTTGGAAGCTGACAAAAGAAAGCAGATAAGTCACCAGGAATCACGTTATAAGAGGCAGAAGGTGATCTTATAGAGGATGCAGAGCCCAGGAGGGGTGTCCCAGGTGTCACGAGACACCCTCCTCCCACCCAGCAAGTCAAAGAAAGCTTTCTGAGAGAATGCCTCCTAAAAGATAAAAGAGAAAAATAGTCCAGGCCTAAGTAAAGGTGAGGTAGTGATGGTGCCTAACAGCAGTCCTCAACCTTCCTACTGCTGAGACTCTTCATGTCGTGCTGACCCCAGCCACAATATTATTTTTGTCACTACTTCATAAATGTAATTTGGCTACTGTTATGAATCGTAATGTCAATACTTGATGTACAGGATATCTGATATGCAACCCCAGGTTGAAAACTACTAAGAGGGAGCTTAGCCAAGAACACAACAATCTTTTAAAAGCTACAGGTCAGGCCGGGTTCAGGGGCCCAAACCTGTAATCTCAGTACTCAGGAGGCTAAGGCAGGAGGATTGCTGTAAGTTCAAGGCCAGCCTGGGTTTCAGAGGGAGGCCCTGACTCAAAGAATAAAAAAATAAATAAATGATCCAAGGCAGGAACCCAGATAGACCGTCCTGGAGGTGAGAGAGATAAACTGGGTCGGGTGTAGCCAGAAAGCTGCATTATTTACTGCCTCAGCTATAAAATATTTACATGGCTTCCTGATCATTTATGGTGTTTGCTTTCTTTCCTACCTTTGGGCTCCTGGCGGGTAAACTGTGAGCCCTGCAGCTCACCCATGGGAGGGAATAAGGGCAATGGCAGGGAGAGGGCTCTGAACTCCACATTCTTCTAGCAGGCCTGAAGTCCCCACCCAAGGAACTCCAAGGAAAGCCAGGAATCTAAGAGTGCAAGGGGAAGCTCGGAAGTCAGGCTGCAGGGAGAGGCCTGTTTGAGAGCAAGATAGAATGGTGTCCCTGTACCCCCGTCCATGTGGCCCTGGACGACTGAACTCTTCTCATCCTGGTTTAGTCATGGTGAAATGGGGCTAACAATAGTATGGTCATTTCTTTGTTTTGTTTTGTGTGTGTGTGTGTGTGTGTGTGTGTGTGTGTGTGTGTGTGTGTGTGTGTGTGTGTGTGAGAGAGAGAGAGAGAGAGAGAGAGAGAGAGAGAGAGAGAGAGAGAGAGAGAGAGTGTCTTCCATAGTTGCTCTCTACCTTTGTTTTTGAGACAGGATATCCACCTGAATCTGAAGCTCACCTACTGGCTCTGCTGGCTGTCCAATGAGATCCAGGGATCCACCAAACTCCCCTTCCTCCAACACTGGGGTTACGATTGCACCCAACTTTCCTAGGAATGCTGGGAATCTACACTCCATTCTTAGCTTTCATAGCAATCCTTTTACCAACTGAGCACTACTGCCTAGCACCATGATCTATTTTTTCAGTCAAGATCCCACTAAATTGTCTGGGTTTTCCCGAACTTATTCTATAGGCCAGGTAGGTCATAGACTTGCAATCCACTCATGAGAGGGAGGTAAGGTGCTATTCAAGTAGACCAGCAGGCCAGACGTTAGCCCCAAGCTCTTCCAGCCTAGCTGCAGCCCTCACCCAAGGGACTCCAGGGGAAAGCCAGGAATCAAAGGGTGCAAGTGGAAGCACAGGCTAGGAGATGCTGCTTAGTTCTCTGAGAGGAGAGGGCTTCTCAATCTAGGCAAAATGGAGCTCTACACAGTTGGAATTAATGACTCCAGAAAGTGGGGGCCCAGGCGCTCGGTTCAGAGGCTTCCGGAGACCAGGGGAACGTGAGCCCAAGACTTGTGGGCTCCAGCCTGGGTCAGCAAGATAGAAAAGACATCAAGAGCACAGGAATGATGAGGTCTGCAGATTCTTGAAAGTAGCTTCCGGTTCTGGGTGTAGACAAGAAATCAGCCCACACACCCGGAGACCTTTCCCAGGGCATTCTTGGACCACCTCACCAGCATCCTCACTAACACTAAGGCCAGACACAAGAGGGATCAAAAGGTCATACAGAATTGGAAGTGGGACCAGAAATTAGGTAGATCGTGCCCTCACTCTAAAAGTCCTTGATCTTTTGACTTTCTGTTAGCAAGACCCTCAGCAGCCATCCGGTCCAGTTCCCCAGCACTGTACCCCAAATGTACCCACTCCAACCCAGCTTGCCTCAACCCGTTCTTCTCCTTCCTCTACTCTGATCTTTGTCTACTGCAGAGGCACCCAGCCTCTACACTTAGGTGCCAGCAGAAGAGAAGCCATTCCCCGAAACTTCATTCTTAGAATTGGACTTGATTGTAGGAAGCCTGTGGCTGAAGTAGCAGAAGAGTGAAAAAGCCCTAGGAAGTGGAAAGGCAGCCCAGAGAGGAAACCACAGAGGCTATGTGGAACAAAGGAATCCTATACAAAGTTACCACAGAAGTCTGGGGCAGCTTAGGGGATTTTCTTGCCATGTTTCTCAACAGCATTTTTGGAGGGAACTTCCCACATGGAAGGCCTTACTTCCCCCGCCCCTCAGCTGTTGCTCTACAGGTGAAACTGGCTGGAAACTCCACTGCTCTCCTTCAGGACTGCTAGAGAAACTAGGGCCTGCCTCACTGCCCCTGCCCTATTATATCCAAGGAGAGAGTAGGGTCTGTTGCACCAGGAACTCAAGGATACAGCCGACCTAGGACCATGGCCCTCTGAGCAACACCCTGGTAGCCCAGGAAATTGAAATCTGAAGTCTGACAACAGCCACTCAGTCTCGAGGCCATCCAGAAGATCCATATATCTTTGCTAAGAGTCTACAGTGTGACAGGGATTGCATTATATTATCTTAGTTTTACTTGACTCCAATTCTGTAAGGTGAACATTATTATATAACTCTGTTTTATAGATATGAAAATTGAGGACATACAGAGTCAGTCTATACTATGATGAAGCTGAGCAATTTTATATTCCTCTTTCATAGCCCTAAGGCACAAACATGGAGAACCGTTGGTATTCACTGTGTCAACATTTGGGATTTCAAGTGTTTGAGAATGACCTCAAAGATGAGGCATTTTCTGTCTTAGCATTGTTGCAACAGAATTTAAGTCCCACCTAAGTCAAGGCTGGTGCTGACAGAGAGTCACACATTTTTAAAGCTAGAATGAAGAGAACCAAGCTAAGCTCTTAGCCAGCACCCCAGTAGAAAGGCATAAGAGACAGTTAAGCTCTGGGGTCAGGTCCCTTGACCCCTTTCTATAGTCACATAACCTTAAGCTAATTGCTTTACCTCTTATGCTATAAAAGGAGATGCAAAAACCTGGCCTTGAAGGACTCTGATAAGGACAGTGCTTGGGCATGTGAAAGTCAAGATCCTCCTGGAGCAGGTACACAAGGACAATGATAATGACTGTGGCCCATAAAAACTGAGGCTTGTTGGCAGGTCCTGCAGCCCAAGCTGACAAGAGGACAACAGTGGTGATCCCAAGAGTATAGGGTAGCCATGACTACAATGTCAGGCCACATGCCAGGGAGACATGAAGGTCAGATCATAGTGACTGGCAGATGGGCTCAGGGGCTCTGGCCTGTGTGTGAGTGGCATCTCTGCATCTCCCTAAGAATGTCCAGGCACTCACTAATGGCTATTTTCTAATAAGATGTGTTGAAGAGATTAACTGTAATAACCTTTCAGAGCACTGACTGTGCACCTAACACAAGCTCACCAAATGCCAGGGATTATGGTTACCGTGGTCTCTATGGCATCTGTGAGGGCTGGTTCAGAGACCAATCCCTAGAGTGCTTCCTGGCTCCCAGAAAGCTCATACAGCTTATCCCCCAGCTTCTGTTTTCTCTGGGGTAGAATCTCTCTAGTACCCACAGGGAAGAGAGCTCCTCCACTGCTAAATAGGGAAAGGGGTGTGGCCCAGGCCTTCTGACCTTTGGCCCTTCAACTGGCTCTACTTCCTCCACTAGGTCAATCAGGATCTGGGTCAGAACACCTAGTTGTAATGCTTTGGCGCCTTCTACCTTGTCTCAGGTCCATTGCCAATCTGCAGAGATCCTCACTGAGTACCCTGCCGAAGTAGGCCTTCAGAGCACATCACTTGTCTTCTGGACTTTAAGGCACTTATGTGGACCTGTAATTATCTTATTGACTTGGTGACAGTTATTGGTTTACTGTCTGACTTCCAGCACCTGATGATAACAGATGACAAACACACAGGCAAAAATTCCCATTGGAGAGAGGTACAAGAAGAACAACATAGAAACGCATGGGTTCCACATGCAACTCAGCTTTCAATAGCTATGGGACCTGGGGCCTCTCTTTCCATTGATGATATCATTAGGTCTTTTGAGTTTCAAGACCTTTCTGTTCCCAATATTCTGTGCCTCCAAGGGACTCCTGCCAGGCTTTAACTCTAGAAAGCCTTGTTAGCCACTGTGAAGCAGGAAGTTGCCATGACAAATCCAAGCGTATTTATTTTGAAATATTTTCTCATGTGCCTGGACCATGAGTGACTAAGTCCAGAGAATTCTCCCTTCCCTTGGGGCAGCCTCCAATAGCGTATGACTTGGGACACACACACACACACACACACACACACACACACACACACAGAGAGAGAGAGAGAGAGAGAGAGAGAGTGAGAAAGAGAGAGAACATATACAATACTTATGTTCATACTCACAAACACACACTTATATAGTCCTTATTACACTTGCTTGCATATGCCCATATGTACACACCACACAACTCAAGTGAACACTCACACAAAGGTACTCATACATTTCCTCAAAACATAAAGCTCATTTATGCATCCTCGCACATGCTCATATACTCAAGGACACAGGACACATTTTTACACTTTTGTACTATTATGTTTGTAGCTACCACCATCCCACATTGTCACACCAACTCAGGAGCACACACACAAACTCACCCTGAATACATGCTGTTACACTGCATGTATACACTCACGTGTATCCTTATACACACTACAAAAACCACATATGCACCCTCTCACACATTTTCATGCCTACATGCTAATACACCAACTGGACCACTACACATGTAGTTATGTCCACACATGTGCACACAGGACTTATATACTCTTATGCTCACTCTTGCATATGCCTACATACTTTCACCTTTCATACACATGCTCACTCACGTGCTCATATACAATCTTCAATACTACTCATACAGCACGCACACATGAACACGAACATTCTTACACACCTTTATTGTTGTGCATGTTCAGGCATCCAGATGCACATAAACTCATTCAGTCACATACAGATGTGCACAGGCACACACTGGAACACTCATGGACATAGTCACACATGCACATCCTTTTCTGTTGCATTAGCCAGCCCCCACCCCCACCCTGGGCAGCTTGCCTGTGCTCTCTTTTCCCTCTTGGCTCTATTTATTTTTCTTAGCTATGATGAGCATATTTGGAGAAGGATCTATTTTCACTGTATCTGGAAACATATTTCCCCTTGGCCATGAGCTTGGCAGATTAGTGAGAAGAGTCCTAGATGCCATGTTGTGGGCTGGGAGGGCTAATGTCACAGCAGGAGAGAAGCCAAAAAGCCAGAGACAAAAAGGCTCCCTGGCTGGGGCTGCAGCTTCTGATGCTCTCTTTAGTCACCCTCACAGAAGCAGCTGGAGCTGGAGAAAGAAGCTCCACCCCCTCACTCCTTCCATCTGACCTGGTTGGTCCTGCCCCCTTATCACCTCGTTTTTTATTTTTCTTTTTATTTTACTTTTGGTTTTCAAGGCAAGGTTTCTCTGTGTAGTTCTGAATGTCCTGGAACTCACTCTGTAGACCAGAGTGGCTTCAAAGTCAGAGATCTACCTGCCTTTGCCTCCCAAGTGCTGGCATTAAAGGTGAGCACCCCCACTGCCCACTCTCACCTTGTTTTTTATAAGGCCTTGTAGATCTTCTGGTCTCTATAAATTTTTAAATGGTTAAAAATACAAGTTCTATTTCATTATTATTATTATTATTATTATTATTATTATTATTATTATTATTATTACCCTAACATACTTGAGGATCTGTGCAGGTTCTTCTCTTTCAGCTTCATAACCAATCAATCAGTTGTATCGTTATTCTCCAGTTTCACAGATTAGAAAACTGAGGCTCAGCAAGATCAGGGGATATACGTAGGTATGTATCAGTCAAGGCAGTATGGGGTCCTTCTGTCTTTCTATTCTGAGTCTCTAGCACTCTATGGTCTCCAGTCCTTCCCCTGCATAGCTGCCTGGAGATGGCCAAGGGCTGTGTGATTGGTTGTTTGGGTGACAGTGGATTTAAACTGACTCTCAAAGGTGTATGCATAAAGGATGGCTGCTTTTTTGCAGGATGGTTGCTCTGTTGCTTCCCTGGGTGGCTGCCAGAAATTGATCACAGTGTGTGGAATGTGCTGAGGCCCACCTCAGGGAGGGTGGATTGCACAGACAGAACCTTTGAAACCTAGGCTTCTTGTCCAACCTGCACATCTTCCCTTCTGGAGTTATGTCCTTTCTCATTCTACAGCCTGGGAAAGCAGAGCAGGGCAAGCCATCTTGCAGCAAGCATGGTTCTGGCTTTATGTGTGTGTCCCTTCCCATTCCTTGGCATGCTGGATACAGTCAGCCACTTTGTAAATGTTGGTGAAAATCAGAAGAATGTAAATGTCAGCTAAAGATTTAAATATACACATATCCAAACAAGATATTCAAATGACCATAAGAACATAAAACTTGTCCAATATCACTAGCACTAGAGAGATGCAAATCAAAACCATAATAAAATACCACTTTACACCCACTAGGATGTCTGTGACTAAAAATGGAAAATAGGGGATTGGAAAGATAATTCGGCAGGGAAATCACTTGCCACTCAGACTCTAGAATTCGGATTCCTGAAAACCACAAAAAAACTAGGTGAATATAGTGATCTGCTTATAATCCAGCACCTGAGCAGACTATCTGAAACAGAGAACTCTGGGCTCATCCAGGAACACTGCTTCAAAAAGGTGGAGAGCAACTAAGAAAAAACAAAAAACAAACAAAAAAACCTACCTCAGGCCTCCACGTGCACTCAAACACATGTGCAGTCACACACAGATGCTCATACACACACAAATATAGAGAAATGGTGAATATTGGCAAGGCTGTGGAGAAACTGGAGACCTTATGCATTGTGAATAGCAATTTAAAATTGTACAGCCACTGTGGAAAACAGCCTGGCAGTCCCTCGGTGGTAACACGAGTTGCCACAAGACCTAGCTATCCCACTTCTAGAGAACTGAACACAGATGTGCACATAAAAACTTGTGCATAGAAATTCATAACACAACATCATTTATAACAGTAAAAAAGTGGGGAAAACTCACATGTCCATCAACCGTAAGTATGAAACAACCATACAGAAATTGTATGCCAGCAAAGTGAGCCTGAGAAAGAACAAGAGGCAGAAAGAGAAGGAAGGAAAAGAGGGAGGGAAGAAAGAAAAAGAAAGGCCAGTTAAAAGAATCCTAATGGGCCTAGGTTGATGGTGCATGCATTTAATCCCAGAACTTGGAAGGCAGAGGTGAGACATTTCTGAGTTCAAGGCTAGTCTGATCCACATAGTGAGTTCCAGGATACCATACTGAGACCCCATCTCAATAAACAATTTTATGAGAATGGAACACAGAGATCCAAAAGTATTGAATGTTTTTTAATGTTCACGGGAGAGAATGATGTCATCCAATTGATGTAAATATGACCAAATGATGGTAATCCCTTGTATTTGTTGAGAGTCCTCACTCTATGTGCCTAGTAATGTAGCTGTTCCATTTGTTTTATCTCATTGAACTTTTAACCTAATCCACATAGCAGGCTTTAGTACCATTTCCATTTCATAGACCATGAAACAGTGAAACAGAGGAAAAATTACTTGCCTGAGGAGCATTTGAGCTCGGATCAGTCCATCTTGAAAGCTCACACAAAAATGGTTCTATGTGACCTGCCTGTCTTCGTTTACATGGCAATTCACATCCACCGAGAATCAAAAGACAGGAATGGAGTTGCTGCTGTCCGCTACAGGGCCTGGGACAGAGGCACCTGGTTCCCATCTCTGGGCTATTTCCAAGGATATACAGAAGTGGGTAGAGTGCTTGGCATAAAGCACTGTGCTGAGTCCTCAGAAAGGCATAAACCAGGAGTGATGGGCACCTGTGAATAGCATCTGAAACACTGGTCTGGAAGCATGCAGGCTGCTTTCCAGCCAGACTGCGGTTTTCAGGGACAGGAAACTCAGAGTGTGCTTAGGGGAGGGGTGGCCTAAACCTCAACTGGCTCTGACCCAAATTCTTTGGGGTTTTGGATACACAAGGGCAGTCTCATGTGACCTTTCCATGTGTGTAGCCTTGGGCCTTGAGAGCCAAGCCCCAGGACAGTTCCTTCCCACCCACCCCATAAGGAACTTTGTGCAAGGTCCAGGCCAACCATGAGTGGGCTGGGGACATTTCCTCACTGGGGACTCTTCGAATTTCTAAGAAGTGGATTGAAGGAAATGATAAAGGGGAATCTCTGAGGTCCTGCAGCTAGGATTCAATCCCAGCTCTGCCACCCCTTGGAGACTTGGTTTCTCCACCTATAAAGTAGGAATAATTATATTTTGTAATTAGCTCTTCTAAGATTGATGGGGGGGTTTGTTGAGGTAAAATGCAGAAAATGGGGCCTGCATGAAGACTTAGAATCCGAGAAACAAAAACTGATGGGCTAGTACACAGTTTGTATACTTTTTCATTTATGAGGCTAGGTCTTGATATGTAGGCCAGGCTGGCCTTGAATTCATGAAGATCCTCCCTCAGTTCCCTCCATGCTGAAACTGCAGATGTATACCATGAGCTTCCAGGCATGCTCAACCTCATGTTTTCATATGTCATATATAATGCTCGTCTTCACACTTCCTCATACTGTATGCATGTGACCTCGCTTCAGACTTTCACACCCACAGACAAACTCATAAGTATGCTTATTCATATGTGTGCACACATGTACCCCCACACACTATCTCAAATAAGATTCTGGCAAGTTGACTATGCGAATTCACACTGATCTTGCCTCCATTCCTGAACACCTGTGACTTTTTTTTCTTCTCAAGACAGGGCTTCTCTTTGTAGCCTTGGCTGACCTAGCTCTGTAGACCAGGCTAGCCTCAAATCCACAGAGATCCACCTGCTTCTGCCTCCTAAGTCCTGGGATTAACGGCATGCACTACTACACTGTGCTGAAAGATGTATTTATGTATTTTTTGTATTTATGTATGTAGGTGCTTTGTCTACATGTACATCTGTACACCAGAAGAAGGTATCAGACAATTGTGAGCTGACATGTGGGTGCTGGGAATTGAACTCAGGACCTTAGGAAGAGCAGTGACTGCTCTTAACAACTAAATTGTCTTTCCAACCTTATTTTTTTTTTTTTTGAGACATGGTCTTATTATACAACCCAGGCTGCTTCAAATGTACAACAAATCCTCCTGACTGCTGAGATTACAAATGTAATCTTTAATTTGTATTTATTCACAGGCTTGTGTTCACCCCATGGACTTGCTGTTCTAAGGGCTGCCAGCTGAACACTGGCCATAGGTTGGTGGGTACAAGAAATCTGCACCAAGAGTAGCCACAGCCAGTTCCTGGGTCCACCCACAGGCTCAGCAAGTACCTTCTTTGGGCTTCGCTGGCTCTGCTTTCTCTGCCCTACATGTCCCTTTGTTTGATCAGTCCCTCTTATTCTTCAAAAACACCCCCTGCAGGGAATCTTCCTTGATGCTTCAGCCAAAAACATCTCTCCACACACTGCTTCTTCTGCAACTGTTTAGTGCCTCAGTCTGTCTGCTCTCATTCTGGGTTCTTCCCAAGAGAGACCCCCATCCCTTAGAGGGCAGTAATAGTGACTCATTCGCTCTCCTGCCCCTTCCAATGTCCAGCTCAGAGCTTGATCTGGAATGGGCCATATTGATATTGTGGTTACTGCAGGCTGCTCTGCACCTCTGCACAAATCAATGCTCAGAGGAGCCAGACAAAACCAGGGTCTGTGGCTGCCTTCCAAGCTTCTCACACCACTCCACAGAAAGATCTGGGGTCCAGGGACTGTTGTGTGCATAATTCCTGGCACAGATGTTCTCCAAGAGTCTCATTTAGGCACTATCTCTGGGTGCAAGGCCTATTAGAGGGTTGAACAAGCCCAGGACACATCTCAGGGCTCGCTTTACCCACTTTGGGCGGACAAATAATCCAGCCCACTGAAGCAGACAGATTTCTAAAGGTACCTGAAGTACCAGTAGTATCCAGAGTTTTGTCCAGTGCATTATAACCAATCAAAGTAATATAGTAAGTTCCAGGCCAGCCTGGGCTACAGAGTACGACTGTGCCAAAGACAAAACAAACAGACAAACACCACAAAAACCAATGTGGATTCCAGAACCCTTCCTGAATCACAGCCCAGGGATCGGAAGTGACAGTAGGTTAGTCCTCCCGTGTAATCTTGCTTATGGGACTGACAACCGCATGCCCAGTTCACATTCTGGCATTTCCATCACTAGTCTTCAAACACGTCTCTTACCTTTGCCAATTCTGTTTCCTAGTCTGTAAAATAAAGGGGACAAGGGTCTTGTTGGACTGCTAGAAGTGTGGTCAGCACACTGCTTTGTAGACTCATCAACGTGGATTGTTATGATCACAGCAGCCTTCTCATGCCTAGGACTTTCAAGTAGGGGTAGAGTGTTGATGTTCTATTTCAAGGAGGAGCCCTGTTAAAGGTTTTCTGTACAGCAGAAAACCTTGGTCTAGGAGGGCCCTCACCCAATAAGCCATGCCATCTAGTGGCTGTTATGCAGGAACATGCCTAGCCCTGGTGCCTCCACTCAGCTGAGGCCCAGGGCTTAGCTTGCCATGGCCTTTACTCTGCCTTCTGCCCACTGGCAGCCTCACATTCTGCCCCATTGTCCTGGAAGTCTAACTGGCTTAGCACCAGCCCTGGCACCTCTCACTAGTTTAGTAATGAAACTGGAGGCTCAGATCAGCTTTCCCTGGCAGGGAGGTCACCTGGCACAGAGTCAGGTGAAAGAGAGGAAACCTGAGGAAGACAGCTCCTTTAGTCTTGAATTCTCAAGGAGTCTGTTGTTTGTCTCATTTGTGATTGGTTCCTATTTGAGATTTTATGAATTTTTTGCCAGTAGATTATTATTTTTTTTTTTTTTGGTCTCCCAGTAGAATTTAAGCTCCTTGGGGGCCAAACTTGTCTGCTAAAATTCTTACACTTACCTTAACAGGAGAGATGATACCAAGATTAATATCATAGGTATGAACCCATACCTTCATGCATGCTGTGGTACTGAGCTATAAACTCAGTCCTAATATCTATGCTTAGAACATTCAGCACATGGAAGGTCACCCAGTTAGTGAGTGACAGAATGAGGATTCAAAGATAAGTTTGTCTGATAGTCAAAACCTCACATTCGGAGTCTCAACACTCAACAGAATTCATTTCAATTGAGAAGATGTGGTGGCAGCAATGATATGCCAGGAAGCATTTATGAGAGTTTAGGAATGTTCTCTGTCAGCACCGTAGGAGGCAGATCTTGCTGGGCCGACTCCTGCCTGCATGGAGCTCCCAGCCTAGTTAAATTGATATGCATTTTTCCCATCTCTTTACTGTAATACAGACTACACATAGATTTATACACCAGTACAAAGTATTTTAAGACATTGTCATAGTTAGCTTGAGCTGATGTAACAAAATACCATAGACTGGGATGCTTACATGACAGAAATGTATTTCTCCAATTCTGGAGCCTAGATGTTCAAGACCAGGGTGCCTGCCAGTTTGGTTGTGGTGAGGGGAATCTTCCTAGTTTGCAAATGGCCACTTTCTTGCTGTATTCTCCCACAGAGAACAGAGAAACCATTTCTCTCACACATATATATTTTTTTTTTTTAGATACCACGTGTATCCACATGATAGGCAAGCACTGTATCTCTGAGTTATTTCTCCATCCCTCAGATATAGCTTCTTTATACGGCCACAGATCCCATCAGAAAGGCTACATCTTGGTGACCTAATTATGTGCCAAATATTCTCCTAATGCCACCACATTGAGGACTGTCATACAAATTTTGAGGAGACTCAGACATTTAGTCCATAGCAAGTACTGACTTTGGGCAGTTAGGTGTCAGGATCTGGGCCCTGGGAAGGCAAAAAGCACTGTCAGGGAAGAGATTTAGGCAGAGAAGGTGACAAAAACAAAGAAAAACCATACTGAGCCTCTTTTCA
Organism: Phyllotis vaccarum; assembly: GCA_033318265.1. Lineage (NCBI taxonomy): Eukaryota > Metazoa > Chordata > Mammalia > Rodentia > Cricetidae > Phyllotis > Phyllotis vaccarum. The sequence goes on along the minus strand of JARWLC010000009.1, from coordinate 116,567,344 downwards.
AGGACTGGTAAGGGTTTCTCATTTGTTTGTTTGTTTTGAAGCAGAGTTCCGTTGGGTCATCCTGGCTGCTCTGGAACTAACTATGCACACCAGCCTAGTCTCAAACTCAAAGATATAGTTGCTTCCTGAGCACTGTGATTATGGGCTCCAAATTGGGGTTCTAAAATGTACTGATAAAGACAGTGATAATGTGAAAAGTGAAAAGAAGTTAGTGAGCCAAGGAAGGCTCAAGAGATGAGAAAAGATGATCATGCTGGTGTGTAGTGGGATTATGTTCTGTTACATTGTGAATAACTGTAATAAAAAAGCTGATTGGCCAAAAGGCAGACAGGAAGTGTGGGCGGGACTACCAGACTAAGAAAACTCCAGGAGCAGAGCTGTCAGCAGAAGCAGAGGAAAGAAGACAGCCATATTACTGAGAAAAGTACCAAGCCACATGGCTAAACAGATTAATGGAAATAGGTTGAGTTAAGATTAAAGAGCTAGCTAGCAATATGTCTGACCCATACATCAAGCAGCATAAAATTAATATAAGACTTTGTGTCATTATTTGGGGCTGCAAGTGGGTCCAGCTAGGCTGGAAAGGTCTGACCAGAAATTTATTACTACACTGGAGACTTTGCAAAAAAAAAAAAAAAAAGTATCAAGTATTTCTAGTCTGTTCTTTGGCTTTGATCCTTTCTGCCCAGGCCTATGCTATACAGATTTGAACAAGGCACTTTGTACCTCTAAGGTTCACTTTCTTCTTCTCTGACAACTGGGCCCCAAGTATCAGAGCTTTGGGATGGTTTCTTCAAAATTACATACATGAAAATGCCTGTCTAACTTTTGGTCCTCTACAATATGGAGAGAAGTCCAGTCTAGTCCTTTCTAGGGGAAAGGGTGCTGTGAATATATTTGTGTAAGAGCCAATGGCCAGAATGCATCTCTTCTGAATGCTTTGTCCCAGACAGCATTGTTTTTCTTTGCTTTGTTTTGAGACAGGGTCTTCAGTAGCCTAGGCTGGCTAAGGATAACCTTGAACTTCTGACCCTCTAGCCTTTAGCCTCTGTGTGTTGGACTTCGGGTACATACTACCAAGATAGGAATATGTGGTGCTGGGACTGAACCTAGTTTCAGGAATGTTAAGTAAGCACTCTTAGCCTATGATGTCATCTTTTATAGACTGGCCACAGTATTTGATTTATTTGCAGGACAGAACCATTCATAAAAGGAAACAACTTTCATGCAGAAAACAAACAAAAAGGTAAGAAGAGGGCTGGGACTGAAGTCTCTGTAACAGAGCCCTTGCCTTTCAGGAATAAGGCCCTAGGTTCAGTCCCCAGTACTAGGAAGTGGGGGAAGAACATTAAAAGGCCAGGCAAATTGGCTCAGCAGGGTAAGTGCCTGCCGTGTAAACTTGCCAGTTCTGATCCCAGAACCCATGCAAAGGTGGATACAACTGACTCTGATATACACACACCTACACTATAAACAAACAAACAAACAAACAAGACATTTAAGTAGAAAAACAAAACACAACAAAGATGATGACAGCTTGGTGTAGTGGTCTATTTCTGTAATCTCATCACCTGGGCGCTGGAGAATTTGGAGTTTAAGACCATCCTAGACTCCATAAGTCTATTCCAATTCAGCCTTGGCTACAGAGCAAGGCCTTAATTCAAAATAACAGCTGGAATCTCTGCACTTGGGAGCCAGAGGCAGGGGGATCACTGAGTTCGAGGCAAGCCTGGTCTACATGTCGAGTTCTACGTTAGCCAGAGCTACATAATGAAACCCTATCAAAAAAAAAAAATCAAACCAACACACAAATCAAAAGGCAACAGTTGGGCCTGGGGGGCACTCCAGGTGCAACCCCGTAAGCTCAGCGTTCTCGCTGCAAGTTCTAGGTCAACATGGACTACAGAGTCCGACGTTAAACACATTCTCAAAACAACAAAACCAACCACAAAATGAAAGGGAAAATGAAGGAAAACAACAACAAAACAAAAGCAAGACACGACTAACAAACAGCCTCCCAAGTTGTTTGGGCACGCAGCCCCTTGTACCCCGCCCCGCCGTCAAAGCCCCCAATCAGGAGCGAACCCTCCCAGTGACGTCATCTTTTCGCGACGGGGCGGACGCAAGCCGCGTTTCCTGAGTCTTAGCACTGAGACTATGGGTAGCCAGGAGGTGCTGGGCCAGGCGGCTAGGCTGGCCTCCTCGGGTCTCCTCCTGCAGGTATTCTCCTGTGCCAGCTCCAGCGCGGGGTGCCGCCGCCGAGCCTCGCGGGAAGGCTGTCCTGGCGGGGAGGGGCGCCGTGTCTAGGAGTTGGGAGCTGCGGTCGGAGTCTTAGCTGAATGAGCTACAAACATGCCGTTTTCTTTCTGAAGATTGCATTTCCACGTAGCAGTAAGAGACAGTTTAATCAAGTGGTGGAAACAGTGGCTACTTAGTGATTAAGAATCTGATACGTTAAGGGGTTCGTTTCTTGTGTGTTCCATTCTTGGTTATCAAACACGTTTCATCAACTCTGATTGAATTTAGAGAGACCATATGGCATAGCTAAAGATAGGGATCCGGGTTCAGGGAGTACTTCCTTGGTGACCCAGGACAAATCACCTTAGCCCCGGAGCCTTAGCTACTTGTTGACAGAATGACGATAATAGTATCTAATTCAGAAAGCAATTTGCAAGTATTGTTTGGAATCACTTGAATAAGCACACTTAGCACAATACCTGTAGCCTAGTGTGCACTTAATAAATTGCATCTTCTGTGTTGCCTTAGGCCATTTTTTACTTTTTTTTTTTTTCCTTCCCAGATGACACTTGCCAGTTCATCCAAATAAGTGATTCTCAACCTATGGGTTTCGAACCCTTTTGCAAACTATCTTGAAAAATATTTGCGATTCATAAAAGTAGCAAGATTACAGTTCTGAAGTAGCAACGGAAATATTTTTATGTTAGGGGGGCACTACAGCATGAGGAATTGTATTTAAGGGTCGCTCTTTTAGGAAGTTTGAGAACCACTTTTCCAAATAGTTATCTACAGATTCTGATCCCATCAGTCTGTTCTTCTAAGTCAATTTCCTCATTTTTCTCAATGCCTTATTTTCCAGTTTATCAACCCAACTGCACAGAAGTCCAGATTCTTCCTTCACAATTATCTTAGAGAAACATATCGGTTAAGAGAACCAGGCTCAGTTAGACAGGTTAGATGACTGCTTTTAAGATAACAATCCCAGCACTCAGGAGGTAGGGGCAAGTGATTTTCTGTGAGTTCAAGGCCAGCTGAGCTCCAGCCCAGCTAGGGCTACATAGTGAGACCCTGTCTCAAAAAAATAGTTACAGCAGAATAAAATTGCTTGGCTTTTTTGAACATCAGTGGTTTTGTTTGCTTGGCCTTTTTTTTTTTTTTTTTCCTTTGAGGCAGGTGAAAAGTTTCTGCAACTTGATACTGACACAGCAACCCAAATCAGATCAAATAAAACCCGATTAAGAAAAAGTCCCGGTTTAATGGGTAAAAAAACGGTCTGGGTGATTCTCCAGTCCCCAGAGGTGAGATGGGGAAGAGAGAGAGAAAAAAATCATGTGCAGTTTAAATACCCTGTGGGAGTGATCTTTGAGTATCTCTGGGGGAGGAGACTTTTCTTTTTGGTGGCTTTTCAGAGCAGGGCAGGGTCTGGGGAGAGAAAGAGGTGGGGCTTCCACCTGATCATTCCAGACTCTGCGTATATGGGTGCCTGGATGCCAGGGGCTGAGGTGGAGCCTCTATACCTCTCTGGCTGCCCTGGAACTGACTGTGTAGACCAGGTTGGCCTTGAACTTGGAGATCTGTTCTGCCTCTGCCTCCTGAATACTGGGTTTAGAAGCATGTGCCACCATACCTGGCTTTTAAATTTTTTTGAGAAAAGGTATTGCTATGTAGCCCAGGTTGGTCTTGAATTCTTGGTACTCTTGCTCCTGTTCACTAAGTGCTGGGGTAACAGGCTGCACCACTGTTCCAGAATACCCTCATTCTGAATGAGAATGGTAATGCAGCTTCATGGGGTCCTTAGGAAGATTAGAGAAATCCTGTTATGTCCTGGCACATTACTTGGGGTTTATCAATGTTAGCTTCTTTTCTTAGTGTGATACATTTGTAAGTGGCAGTGTAGGGATGAAATAAGATAAGCTACGTAACGAATATGGAAAAGCCTTTTGCACACGGCATGTGCTTAGTAATTGGCTTCTGTTTAACTCCATTGTCAGTTTTTTGTTTTCCTATTTCACAGACTTAAGTGTGTAACACCTAGTGTTTATTTTCCACAGAAAAAGAAGCAGGTTATAGGAGACACACAGGAGACTTAGCTGTAGAATTAGAGCGGGTTGTTTATTTGCTGTTTGTATTAGGCAGACCCTTTCATTCTGAGCTTTGCCTCTGGCACATTTGCCTTATTGTTTGGTGTTGGGACTTGAACCTAGAGCCCCACATGTTCTAAGCAAGTGTTTTATCACTGAGCTGTATTCCCAGCCCTGGCTGCCTTTTGTTGTTGTCATGCTTTTGAGACAGCGCCTCACTGTTTAGCTCTGGCTGGACTAGAATTCTCTAGTAGACCAGGATGGTCTCAGTCTCAAACTCAGAGGTTTGCCCAATTCTGCCTTGTGAATGCTGGGATTAAAGGTTTGTGCCACATAACAAGCCTGCTTGGTTGTTTTTAAGGGTCAAATAACTAACGAATGTAAATTATAAATGTAAAGTTCTTTATGAAAGTAAATGGAGGATACGTTGTTGATAAGGGCCACTGGGTGGCCTTAAAACACAGGGTAGTCCTAGGAACCTTCATTAGCTTTATTAGGCCAAACCTATATTCAGAACAATTAGAAGATACTAGTTGGACCTTAAGTGTCTTGGACAATAATAACTTTTAAATGTACAATTTGTAATAAGCATATATTATTGTGTAAAATGATGGGCTTTATAATTGTATGTATGTATTTTTAGGATAGTCATAAAAGATAGATTCCTTGATTGTTTTAGTTTAGCCTTAATGCTTCCTTAAGTTATAATGCTGATACTTACAGCATCTTTACAGCTACATTTTTTATTATGTAATTTATGAGTCTTAATTCTGAGCGAGTCACAATGTACATTTTTATTGCTTTTAATTTATACATTAAAAATGCTTCACTTCTGTAATCTTGTTTTAGTCTTAGAATCAACCTTATGAGATATGTAGCCTCATTTGACAGAGAACATTGGGGCTTGTAAAAATTAGAAGATGATGCATGCATTCAAGAGTTAGGTGATTGGTTGGGACTCAGCTGAGGACTTTAATAAGACAATGAGTTGGTTCCCTGCCACCAGCACTAAGTGCAGAATTTGGCATATATATATATATATGCCCCTGCCTGTGGGTAAAGTCAACAGAGACCCTGGAGGAGGGGAGTGAGAATGAGGGGGAGGACAAGAAAGACGCAAAGAATGAGGGACAAGAGATCTGTTCGCGCCCCGTTTATTAAGAGAATGAACTGAGTATATATAGGGTGAAGGGGTTGGTTATCACTCTTGCTGCTAACCTTGAAAAGAAAGTTACAGCTGCAGGAGGAGGGAGGTAGTTGAGATTATGAGAAGAGTAGTGTGGGGAGGCAAGGACACTCGGAGAAGAAACATTCCAATCCCAACAAGAAGTTGTTAATAAGATCTGCTATCGGCCTCATCCTGCTAATTGCCAATGAATCATGAGGTGTGACCTTGGGTCAGAGCCAGGCAGAGCTTTGCTCTCCACACACACACACACACACACACACACACACACACACACATATGTATGTGCTATGGTTTCTAAGAGGCTACTTGTCTCTCAGAGAGAAAAGATCATCTATGATTCCATAAACATGGTGATATAATCTTGGCACTTCTGACACTTTAGCAATAGTGTTAATGGCCCAGAGATTTTCAGATCATGGAAGTCCTCTAGTCTACACCGATTGAATCTTCCAAAATGGCAGCCATGTTTATGGGTAACCATGAGCATGTTTAACACTGAACTGATTGTCACTTGTGGCTGGGATGAAGAGAGGACATGAGTGAGACTTGCATTCTATTCAGCAGCTCCTTTTAGGAGCCCCATTTAATTGTAGGTTCTTGTTTTCCTGTCTCGTGGGAGGGACTCTTTGTTTACGTGGTTTTCTTCTTTCTTTTTTTTAAATATTTATATATTTATTTGCTTTTCGGGACAGGATTTCTCTGTGTAGCCTACGCTGTCTGTCCTGGAACTCAGTCTATAGACCAGGCTGGCCTTGAACTTAGAGATCACCTGCCTCTGCCTCCCAATGCCGGGATCAAAGGTGTGTGCCACCACTGTCTTACTGGGCTCTTAGGTGGTTTTCTTTAATGGATAAGTTTGAAAACCTTTAGGATGTATCCCTGTTAAACAATAGTTGGACTCTGTTTTCCCATTTTACATCATCTTATTACTACTATTGTTATTTAAAAGATGCACCAACCTCTCTGAAAAGGGGCACATATTCAATAAACTTAGTGTTTCCTGTGTGACTAAGAACATCAGATTTCAGAGAGATTAAATGACTTTGGAATCCTTAGATATTACCAGGCAGAGAAGAAAGAACTTAGATCCCAGATTCCTAATGAGCCTACTGTACTCTTCAGGTTCTTGTGTTAAGTGTACTCAGTTTCCAAATAGGATTTGGGAGAGTCCATTCTTCTGACATTGTCATCCAGAAATGTGTTGGGCTGCATCATAGCTACCCTGGGACACCAATGGCCCATTGGCTATAGATTGGGTATATCTGGAGAAGGTGTTAGCTAGGGCCCTGGATAATGTGAGCCATGATTGCAGTTCTCTCTGTGTCCTTGACTTTGAGCCTAAAGACTCAATCTGCCTAGGCTTCTCCATCTCATTAATAAATAAGGGAAACTCCCAAATACTTTGCAGGGTTCTTTGCCCACTGCTTAGGATGGTCAGAGCCTCTAAGGAATTACAATTCACAGAAACCAAGGGAGTTAAATGAGCATCTTAGAGAAGAGTCTCCATAGCAGAGCTGCTGGGTATCATCACATCACATTGGGAATGAACACCATTCTCTTTTCAGTAAAGTCAACACTCCCAATATAACTCATGTATTTTCTTACAGGTATTGTTTCGAATAATCACTTTTGTCTTGAATGCCTTTATTCTTCGCTTCCTGTCAAAGGAGATCGTGGGCATAGTGAATGTCAGGTAAGAGGAATACATGCTGGCATTGTCCACAACTCTCACCACAAATCACAGTTGGGTTTCTTTTGTTCAGATTGTACCCATGTGCCATCCTCAGATTTTAGAAGCATATACCTTTCCCAGTAGCAGAGCGTTGTGGGCTGAAGAGAAATGTAGGGTGGGGGATGTGCAGGCCCTGCTGTGTTTAATGGACCCATGCAGTGTTTTCCATTAACAACCTCCAAATGCACATTTCTCCCCAGCTCTTCTGGTTTTTCTGCACTTAGAACCAAGAAGAGTGGGAGTAACTCATTGCAAACTTTGTCTCAGGTATAATCCAGTGTTCTCGTCCCGCTGACACAACATAGAAGCAACAATTCTGTAGTTCGTGAGGATGTGTCTCATAATTGCAGGGCTGGAACAGCCAGCCACCTTCGCTTCTGCCTCAGTGATTTCGGAGTTGAGATATGGTGGCTGGGACCAGAGCTTGAATCCTGTGATTGATTCTGTGGGAAGGGAACTTGTTTTGTGTTAGACTCAGTTTGTTTCTTCTCTACTTGAGGACACCCACACTTAGTGTCTTCACAAATGACACAAAAACAAATGATGTCCTTAGAACAGCTCAGCCTCTCAGGTGCTTCTTCACATCATGATAAACAAGACAGTATATTCCAGACAATTTTGTGCCTGGTGTTTACCCACCAAACTCTTCAGGCAATTGTCAAAGAGCCTAGTGGGAGGAGTTCTCAAACTTGGGATGGGCACAGCAGTCACCTGGAGCTTTGCAGGGTGGGGCCCACAGTCTCCTGAGGCAGTGGGGAAGGAGGGAGGAATCGTGAGATATGCTAATGGAAAGGCAGAAAGAAAGAGGGATCCCAGTTTTCTCCCCATGCATTCTTTCCCAGATTGCCGGGTGCCTGCCCATCCTCATTGTTTAAGGTGTGGCTTTGGCTCCTCACCTGCAATGGGCTCCTGGGGAGCAGGATGCAGGACAGCCTCATCAGTCCTAAAACTAGCACCTCCCTGTGATGGAGCCCCTGCTTCTCTCACAGAGGCTTCAGTGTCATCAGGTGGTTCCCTTGCTTGTGAGGTGATAAGCTGGCCTTTTCCTCCTTATGGCCAGGACCATACCTTTGCCCACAGCCATAAGGCTGCAGACTCTCAGGTCACTGCAGCGCTTTCTACCTCAGATGAAGATGTAGGTATTCACAGTCAAGTGTGCTTTGCGTGGGTCCTGTTAGCCATGTGGATAGGACTGGTGGGGGTCTGGTAAGAGGCTTTATACTCTACCTCCCCCCCATGGTCTGGGTTTGTTCTGTCTTTCCTGCAGCACTCTGCACATGCCAGTAAAGTGCTATCCTGCTGAGCCATATCCTTAGTCTCTTTTTATTTTGAGACAGGTCTCACTAAGTTGCTCAGGCTGGCTTTGAACTCATTTTGTAGGCTTTGGACTTACTGTCTTCCTCAGACTCCATGTAGTTAAAATCATAGGCTCACATTGGTTTATGACCAATGTTTTTCTTGTTCCTGTTGTTAGAAAAATCTCAAAGGTTCTTTAAATAAAAAATTAAAAGCAAGCCTGAAGGCCTTACCAATTTCTACATTTGCTTTGTAGACTAACACTGCTTTACTCAACAACCATCTTCTTGGCCAGGGAGGCCTTCCGAAGAGCCTGTCTGAGTGGGGGTGCCCAGCGGGACTGGAGTCAGACCCTCAACCTCCTGTGGCTAACGTGAGTTGTACTTTAGCAAATGATAAGTTGTAAGAACACGTGTGCCAAGAGTAGTGTTGAAATGACAGAGCCTGTCCTAAGCTAACTGTCTGAGACTGAGTTTGGGGGACTAACTTAGCAGCAGGAAGGGACAGCGTCTGAGCTGGAGAGTTGCTTGGTCTCCTCTCTGGTAGCGAGGGAGGGAGGGGTATAGCGGTGGAGTCCTGGCTTCCTGCTCCACTCTTTATTCCTAATTTCTCCCTAGTTTCTTTTGAGCTTTTAGCAGCTTTTTAGCTTTTTTCTTCAGTATTTTAAAACGTCTGGTGAGGCTGTCTTTACACCTTTCTGCAATTCTTTAGAATGTTCTTGTAGATTAAGTGTGTCAGCTGAAAATTGAAATGGTTTTTTTCAGTAGATCCCTGCTGGGAGGCTGGCGGTGAAGGTGTTTCCCAACGTCTCCCTTGCATAACGCTGTTCTCACAGAAATGCCTGTCAGAAGGGCTGGCAAGTGTTCATTTTATTAGCAAAATGACTGCTAACTGTAATTTACGCATGAAATGGGTTCCCTGCTGGGGACCATTGGTTATTTGGGGTGCAAGAGCCATTTGTATACCTGTCAGCCATTCTAAACATAGGCAACAGACAGGGTTTTTTGATTTTTTTTTCCCCCCCTGGAAATTTTCCTTATTGACTCAGCCTGAACCAGTGGACTGTAGTGTAGGCTTTGGCGTTAGACAGGATTGGGTCCCATTTCTGTTCTTTGCCAAATTACCAGTCCCTTCCAGCTTCAGTTTCCTTCTAAATGGGTATAAAGACTGAAGAACTTTGTGAAGTGTCAGTGAAATAAAGGTTTAGTCATAGTGCCAGACATGTAGGTGATACCTGCATCCCATTAACAGTTTCTTATTGTATAAACTTTTTATGATGACTATTATTTTCATTCAATGTTACTATTTCAGTGTATTTTTATATGTAAGACAAAGGTTTGTGTATTAAAAACATCTTTTTTTATTCTTCTAGTGTCCCCCTGGGTGTATTTTGGTCCTTACTCTTGGGCTGGGTCTGGTTGCGCTTGCTAGAAGTACCTGATCCAAATGTGGTCCCCTACTATGGAGCTGGAGTGGTGCTCTTTGGTCTCTCTGCAGTGGTGGAACTTCTGGGAGAGCCTTTCTGGGTCTTGGCACAAGCACATATGTTTGTTAAACTCAAGGTCAGTGAACGTCTTGTGACTAGGAAATATGAGCAGTAGGGGAAATGTAGGGTTTTGTTGTTAGTATTGGCTTTTTGGGGACAGAGTCTCACTATGTAGTCCTGGCCGATCTGGAATTGACAGAGACCTACCTACCCGTGCCTTCCAAGTGCTGGGATTAAAGGTATGTGCAGGCGTGCCTGGAAGTGCGCTTTATTTATGTATTTATTTATTTGATACATGTGTGGGTGTTTTGCTTACATTTATATCTGAGTACTAACTGGGTGCCTGGTGATTCTGGAAGCCAGAAGAGGGGGTTAGATCTACTGAAACTGGAGTTACAGACAGTTGTGAGTAACTGTATGGATGCTGGGAACTGAACCCAGGTCCTCTGGAAGAGAAGCTAGTACATTTAGCTGCTGAGCCATCTCTCCAGCCTTCAGATGTGTGGTATTATTAAAAAGCTTTTTAAAGGTAGGAACAATTTTTCTAGATTTTATTAAATCTAGTAAAGAATTAATTGGAAATGGGTAACATGATAAATTTGTTATCTTAAATTTGTCAGATGAGCTATGCTAAAGTTTGTTCCTGCCAATTGAGTCATTGAGTCTGGTACTCCGGAGGCTGAGGCAGGAAGATGGTATAGTCAAGGCTAGTCTGGGCAACATTACAAGCTTTTATCTCAAAAATAAGTGGGTGGTTAGGGAGATGGTTCAGTCAGTCTGTGAAATGCTTGCTGTATAAGAATGAAGACCTGAGTTGCTATCTCTGAACCCATATTATAAGATAAGCCTGTAATCTCAGCACTGGGGAAGCAGAGACAGGAGGATTCTGGGCCAGTCTAGCCAATCACTGAACTCCAGGTCCAGTGAGAGACCCTGTGCCAAAACATAAGGTGGAAGGCCATAGAGGGAGGCACCTGATCTTGATCACTGGCCCCCATGTGCCCACACATATGTATCTGCTAAACATACTTATACATGTTTGGACACATTGGTCACACACAGTCAGGAGTGGTGGTGGGGGGATTACCTCTATATATTATAAATAAGAAGCAGGTTTTATAATAATGAAGATAATAGTTAGAATTAAAGTTTAGGAGCTCTATAAAATATTTCAGTTTTTTTTGTGATCTTTAGTTGTGTGCTAATCTTGGTGTTTCTTTTCCTCATTTAAAAACATTATTTAGTGGATAGTAGCATAAATGTGTGTTATATCTTTTTTAAAAGATTTATTTATTTATATGCAGACAGCACTGTCTGCATATATTTCTGCAAACCAGATGAGGGTACCAGATTTCACTATAGATGGCTGTGAGCCACCATGTGGTTGCTGGGAACTGAACTCAGGACCTCTAGAAGAACCGCCAGTGCACCTAACCTCTGAGCCATCCCTCCAGCCGTGTTTAAGGCATAACATACTGAAGATGAATGAACTACCCGCCCATTCCAAGAGATAAAGTCCTAGTATTGATGCTTTTTTTTCTAAACATGCCCCATTCCCTCTGCCAGGGTAACCAGCTGAATTACCTACTAGGCTAAATTGTGTGTTATACCTTCTCCTATTTACTCTTTGGTAATACTGCACCTTTACCTCTGTGTGCAGGTACTTGCTGAGAGCATGTCGGTCATCCTGCGGAGTGTCCTGACAGCTTTTCTTGTGCTGTGGTTGCCTCATTGGGGTCTCTACATTTTTTCTCTGGCTCAGGTGAGAATCATGCTTCACCCTACATAATCCACATTTCTGTTTCCCTTCTTGTTCTCACATGTGTCTTATGCTCACAGTATTCATGCTGTGGGGATAGTTGAGAACTCCAGGATTGTAGCCTGCCACCACTTCTCCACCTGCTGTGTTCATCCTGGTTCACACAGTGGCACCGCTGGGGTCCTGAGGGACCTGGGAGGGTCATGTACTTTCCAATTGTTCAGCATCAAAACTCCTTTTAGACATTGTGTGGGCAGGCCCATATCAAACTGACCTTTGTCTAACAGTCTTATGGAGAAGTGGGGGCAGGGAAACAAGGGAGTAGGGTGGGAATCAAATTGTAAGTGTATTATTTTCTTTGAATTTTAATCAGCTGTTTGCAGAATAGGAGGAAACTCTGCCAAGTGTGCTTTAAACTGAGATTGAAATCTGGCATAACTCAGAGAGAAATGACTCAAGTCTAAGCAAGTACATTTTCATTTTTAGCAGCTTTAGCTGGATAGTCCGTAGCTGTAGCTCTAATAAAGAGTAAAAGTACTGTTTTAAAAAATGGCCTAAAGCTGGGCATAGTGGCACTCAAGAGACAGAGGCAGGCTGGTTTCTAGGAGTTCAGTGCCTAAACAGAGTTCAAGACTGTTGTATAGAGAAACTTTGTCTCAGAACCTAAAGAAACAAACAGAAATAAATAAAAGAAAAGTAAATAAAAATGAAGTGTGATATTTACCAGATATGAAAAAGACATGTGAAGTAATTTTTTGTTTTTTGCTTGGTTGGTTTTTTGTTTTTTTGTTTGTTTGCTTGTTTGTTTGCTTTTTGGTGATGAACATCTTATTTTAAATTTTATTTAAAAAATCTTTTTATCCACGTATCCCCCTGCTCCCCCTCCCCTCCTCCCAATCCCTCCCAGTCAGCCTTTAGCCTCCCCCCTCCCCACCCACCCATCCCCTTCCCTAAAAGGGCAAGAAATCCTGAGGTGGGTCAGCTCAGCATGGCACATCCACCCCAGGAAAGTCCTATTTCCTCATCCCAAAGTCAAGACTGGGTTAGGTGTTCCTCTGCAGGGAATGGGCTCCAAGGTGCCAGCCCACACAGGCACACAGTCTGGTCCCGCCCCTCAAGAATCCACATACAGTCCATGCCAACTGACGGTCACCTACCCTGTTTTGTTTTGTTTTGTTTTGAGACAAGGTCCTACTCTGTAACTCACAATTTTTTGACCTCAGTTTTTAGGTTTTCTGTGTTTTGGTTTGTTTGTTTGTGATTTTGTTTTGGAGACAGGGTTTCACATTGGGACCCAAGCCTGGCCTTGAACTTATAGCAGACTCCTCCGTGAACCTGGATTTCTAGTTTGTAGTTTTATTAGTGTTTGAGATGGCAATGAAGATACTGCTCAGTAATGGTCTATTTGATGTTCTATCCCGTGTCCTCTGAAAACTACAGATAGTCTTATGGAACACAGAGTGATTAGACTTAAAATTGCCTACAAAACCAATTTGAAAATAGATACATAGTTTAGAGAAATTATCTGTGGTTATTTTTTCCGTCTCTTTCTGGACCTAAAACTATAGTTTTCATCATTATCCTTGTTTTTATCTATTTCTCTCTAGTAGGATAGAAGGGCCTCAGAAATGCCCGATATGACTGGCTCTTATTGTGGGAAAGGCACTTGGCAATGTGTGTTTCTGATGTCCCAGCTCCCACCTATAGGGTCATAGTTCAGCAGGAAAGTGAAGGCATTTGTTTCCATACTGTGAGACTTTAATGAACGCCACAGGACAGTCACTGACAGATGTGTGTGATCCAGTGACACCTCATAGCAGCATGTGAGCCCTGCCCAGGGCATTGACAGTTTCCTTGTCAAACCTGTTCCAAGGTCTTCCTTAAATTGCCCATAAAACTCACCTCAGAATATATCAGGAATAGTTATACCTGACTATAAAGACATGCCACTCAGTTAAAAACTGGGCAAAGAATTTAAACAGACATTTTCCTAAAGAATATGTAAAATAAATGGACAATAAACTCGTGAAAAATGTTTAGGATCAATAATTATTAGAGAAATGCAAATCAAAACCTTAGTGAGGGCCTGTTCTGACCTTTAGACCCAGCACTGAAGAGGCAGAGGCAGGCAGATCTTTGGGAGTTCAAGGCCAACTGGTTTACCTGTGAGTTCCATGACAACCAGGGCTACATAGAGAAAATCTGACTACAAACAAAAAATACACAAACAAATAATAAAAACCACAGTGTGCTATCACTTCATTATTACTAGGGTGGGAATTTTTGCTGTTTATGTTAGGTATAGAATAACGAATGTAGGCAAGGTTGTGGAGAAATTGAAGCTAGCATATTTCTGGCCCACACAAAATAACGCAGGTTTTGTGAAAAGTAGTATGACAGTGCCTCTAAAAACTAAATAGATCTATCATATGACCCAGCATTCCTCTCTTAAGTATATCACACCAAAGAAAATGTTTGTAACACTGTTCACAGTGGCCAAAAGGTAGACACATCCCAAATGCCCATCACCTAATGAATTGGATAAATAAAATTTGGGATGTTCATATAATAAAATATTATTCAGTTCTAAGAATCAATCACCTTCTATGATGGCCTACATATAATCTCAGCACTCTGAAGGCAGGGGCAGGAAGAACTGTGTAAAGTTTGAGGTCAGCCTGGCCTACAGAGTCCCAGGATAGCCAGAGGTCAGTTGTGGTGGTGGTGTATGCCTTTAATCCCAGCGCTCAGGAGGCAGAGGCAGGCAGATCTCTATGAGTTCCAGAATAGCCTGGTCTACAGCCAAGGCTACACAGAGAAACCTCATCTCAAAAAAAAAAAAAAAAAAAAAAAAAAAAAAGGAACAAATAACTACTGATGAAAACATGCTAAGTGAAAGCAGTAGTCAGGCCAATTATATGCTTTCATTAATATATAATGTCTAGGATAGGCAGGTCCACAGACACAGCAGATTAGTGGTTGCTAAGTGATGGGGGAATGAGCAGTAATTGCTTAAAGGGTCAGTAGTTTGTTTTGAGGTGATGAAAATATTAAGGAATTAGATAGTGGTGATTTTCCAACAATGTAAGTGTACTACAGCCACTGACTGAAACCTATAGTTAAGATGGTAACTTTTATCTTGTGACTCTCTCCTGATGGAAACAGTACAGAGAGTTTTGTGGCTGTGGTACCCTGCCTTCAGAAACAGAGGAGAGATGGAAAGGCTTACTTATCACAGAGGACATAGGTATTGGCTGCTGGGGCTCACAGCCACACTGTGTGTCTCTTAAGGGCTTGAGTCCTGAAGGCTGGTAGATAGCAGGCTTCATCCTTATGCTTTGTTGAAAGTAGAGTGCATAAGAGACTAAGCCTCCCAAACCATGACTCCTCTTTCCCTGCCACGTGCCTTTTGACAGGAGTAGCCTTGGTGTAGGCAAGTAAAAAGAGGGGCTTGATCACTCCAGTTCTTGAACTGGGTGTGCTGTTATTCTCAGAAGGGAGCCTGTGACAAAGAGCCCTTTTGGATACTTATTTCCAGCCTTCAAACAAAAGCTAGGTGGCCACCTCTGACCAGAATCGATTCTTATGTCCCAGATGGGTGGAGGGCGAGGTAGACCTTCTGACCCCACCTTTTCCTCCTGCAGCTTGAAGCAGCTGTCACCCTGCCAGTGCTGTAGGTGTTGGGGACAGAGCCAATAGCCCAGTTCTGCTTTCTAATCATAACTGGCACAGGTGCCACAGTTTATGGAAAGCCTCGTCCTAAATGATGGCAGATTCCTGTTGTCAGCACAGTGAGGACACTTAGAGCCACTGTTTGCTGGGTGGGTATCTGACATTGTCATATTTGCACTAGTGGCTATCTGCCTTAGTGATTATGTTCTCCAACCAAGTGAAGTGTTTGGAGTCTGTGCACAAAGATGCTGCAGTAGAGCTGGCCCTGATTGAGTGGTGTGCCGCTCTTTGGAAAGTACAGTTAATTAAGACAGTTCTGTTTACCTTGGAGAGAATATTTATAGTCTTGTAATTATGCCTGTACCAACACAATTTCAACCCTTTATTTTCTTGTTTCAGCTTTTCTATACTGCCATTCTGGTGCTTTGCTATGTGATTTATTTAATAAAATTACTGCGTTCCCCAGAATCAACCAAGCAACTGACTCTTCCCATCTCCAAAATAACACAACTGTTACCCAGTGTTACAAGAAGCAGAGTGAGTAATGAATTTTTATCTCTTATCATTTTATTCACAAATGATAGATATCCCTGAGATAAACTGCAATGGGCTTTTTGTTATAATAGAAAAGATAATTTTACAGGTTATGTTTATTGAGTCCTTGCCACCCCAGGTCAGGATTTCCAAGCATTGGTGACTCTTGGGCAGGACATTCTTTGACCTGGGGACTGTAGTATACACTGCAGAATGTTTAGCATCCCTGGCCCTTTGATTTGACTAGCTTTACCCCCCACCAGTATAGCACTTAGTAGTGTCTCCCCAGGAGGGAAAAGCTAAGCAGGGCCCATAAATGCTTCACGTACTTCTGCCAGTGCTTGCAGCAACTCTGAAAGGCTGACATTATCACTCTTGTATCTCAGAGTTGAGTTGAGACTGAGCACCTAAGTACCCGCCTTGGGTGAGGGTGGAGGAAGTTAGGAGCCCTCAGGGGATCAAGTTCTCTGTGTTCCACTCTCTTCAGTGCCTCTTCCTCTGGTCTTTGTGGACTGACCTGTGGCAGAGGCATTTTATCCCGTACTAGTCTCAAGCTTGCAATCCTCCTGCCTCAGCCTTCTGAGTGCTGTTATGAAAGATATGAAAGATGCCATGTCTGGCTCATGGTCACTTTGTTTTGCTTTTTTAATCTTGGCGTGAGGCCAGATTTTCACATGATTGCTTTCCCATCAGACCAAATGAAAAAACGATGCTCGCATATGGGAATGAGGCATAGCCTGTCCCACTCAGCTCTCTCACTTGGCTGTTTGCTGTGTATTTCCTAGCTCTGATGGATCAGTGCTTCTGGCTGGCCTGGAACCACAGCATCTGGTGGAACAGTACACCACACAGCCTTCCCTTAGACCCTCCATCGCTCCATGATGAGCATAGGCCTTTTTCTCAGCACCCGTTGGCTTGCTTGCTCTCTTGTTTTTAGTAGGCAGGTATCCACTGGATTTCTCTTTTGTGATTACTTGAAAGGGTAGCCAAACCTATGAGCATGGAGTGTAGGATTTGTGGGGTCCTGATAGACAGCTTTGTAAGAAGTACTAGGGACTGTGTGTCAGAGCCAGGTGCACTCTCAGTTGTTAACAAGTAGCGCTCCTAGCAAACCTTAATCAGAAACAACTTTGGCTTCAGGACTCCAGATTAGAAGGGCTTCTCCCCCAGGAAGATCTCCCAGTACCCACTGTTGCCTGATCTGTTTTTCATATTGGACCAGCCCCTGTTCTCCAGCATGTTTTGGAAAGGAGCAATTGCATTGTTAGTAGCTTCTTACATGCCAAATAAGGTCTTGAGAGCTTAATGAGATGTGATCTGTACAGGCTTAACACTTGCCTGTCACCATCTGCATACTGCTGCTCTCAGGGCAGAGTTGGCTGTGCTGGAGCAAGGCTAACACTGCTGCTAATGGTGTGAGCTTTACGGTTTAACAGACAATCCACACAAAGTACCTCCCCCAATTCTAAAATGGCCGTCCTCATGCTTGATGTGATTCAGGACACAGACATCCAGGAAGGGATATTTCTAGGCCTCAGAGAATTTCCTGTAGGTTTGGAGTGCAACAGGGATAGATCTGAATCCTGTAGACTCTGGTTTGGTTTGGTTTTGCTTGAGAGGAGTCTTGTTCTATTGCCTGGGCTAGGGTTGAACTCTTGGGCTCAAACAATCTTGTCTCATCTTCCCAAATAATTGGGACTATAGACTGCCACCACACTTGACTAGAGTTTTTATTTTTAAAGTGAAACTGTTGGCTTGTATGATTCATGAGGCTCATCTGAAGACTTCAGGAGCTCCATGAGCTTATTGGAACTTTGGAGAGAGCCAATGAAGATGAGCATTACAGCGCATGACAACTGTGCAAGAAGCTAAGGTAGAAAGATCAAGAGTTCAAGGACTGCCTGGGCTATGGAGTGAGTTTGAGGCTGCCTAGGCAGCTTAGTGAGACTGTCTCAAAACTTAAAAAGGATCTAGCCTAGCATTTGTAAGGCCCTGGTTCAGTAGTGCCAGAAATGGATGAAGGGAGAGATACAAAAAACTTCAGGAAGAGGAAGAAGGAGCAGGCTACAGTACCTGCTGTTTGCCAGCACTAACAAGGCTTTGTGTGTTACATCTTCACAAGGTTCTGTGAGATAAATACTGCTGTCTCCATTTCACTCACCAGAGGGCTGAAGGCCTTTAGTAATGGTAACCCCAAACCCTATAGCTTGCTTGAGTCTACTTCCTTGTTGCTTTCTATGGGCCAGCTTTGGTCTGTGTGGTTATCTAGTCTTCCAAAAGAATTGGGCTTACTGCCCGTGGTAGTTTTTTTATTTACTTAAAGATTGAGAAGTTCCAGGTAGAAAACTTTCCTCTCCCAGTCTGGTCCACTCAAGGACCCCAACTATCCCCATATTCTCAATCCCAACCCAGTAAGGGGCACAGCACAGGCTTAAGCACACATTTTATTCTGCCTAGTTCACTTCTGCCACTCTGTTAAGCTCTAGCTCAAAGGCATCTTCCAGGAAGCCTTCCTGGATGCTCCCAAATAGGACTCTTATGCATGCTGAGCTTCTGTTCTGATGACATTGAATGCACACAGTCTTGCAGTGTGCTTGGCTGAGTATGTATGAGATCTCTCCACCACAATACACTCAACACGGACTCACCCTGAAGACATGTTTGCTGTGAACTCCATAGCTTTTCATTTTAGTCTGTGAACCACTGAATTTGGCAAGGGCCTTCTCTGTGGCCATCGGTTTGAAGTTATCAGCTGCAACTAGGTGGGCTCAGCATTGGGTATACAAGTGAAGACAATGGTTGTCCTTCTCCTAGAATTTTTTTTTTTTTTTTTTTTTTTTTGGAAACAGGGTCTAATGTAACCGAGGATAGCTTCTAACTATGTAGCTGAAAATGCCCTTGAACTTGTGGTTTTCTTGCCCCTACTTCCTGAGTGCTGGGTTACCACACCCATCTGAAAGGCTTTTAATGGTGTCATGTGGAGGAGCTTCATAGTATCTTGCTTTTTTTTCTCTCATTCAGCTCTCTATTAGCTCCTCAAAACAGGACTTTCTCTCTCTCTCTCTCTCTCTCTCTCTCTCTCTCTCTCTCTCTCTCTCTCTCTCTCTCTCTCTCTCTCTCTCTCTCTCTCTCTGAGGCAGGGTCTCACTGTATATCCGACCTTAAGCTCTTAGTTCCTTGTGCCTCAGGTTTGAGTACTGTTGCCACAGACGTGTCAGCATGTCTAGCTAATCTTACTGTGAGGTAGAGCTCACCTCATTTTGCAGGCAACAACATCAGGGCTTGGCAAAGTTAACCATCTTGCCCATGGCCTTTGGGCTAAGTCAAGAAGCAGTTTAAACCTCCAGGCTCTAAGCTTGGTGCCAGAGCCTGAACCTACACTGAAAAGGATGGGCTAGAGCTTCTGTTTGAGTGAAAAGACTGGGTGGGAAGCTAAGCAGTCTTCCGGGTAAGAAGTGCTAGGGATGGTCATGAGGTGAGTGAAGAGGGGAGGGTGGCAATTCTGGGGCAGTCTGGGGCTCATGAGGACCTGGACAGGAAGAGAAAGGGGAAGGAAGAGAGTGCTGGGTGCTGTGGTGGAGGTCATGGCTGGGACCTCAGACTTCCCAGTGACTTCCCAGTGAGGGAGAGATGCATCTGATCATCCAGAGAAAGGAAAACCGTCTCAGCAGAGCAAGCCTGACTGATTCTGAGCCTTTCATGCAGTTCCTGCCTGCCACCCCTCACCCACTGTATGTCCATTTACACAGCAAGGCTGTAGGATGTCTGCTTAGGAGACTTCAGAGAAATTCGTGTCTGTCTTAGACTGGAGCTCAAGAGTACCAAAGCAGCTTTATTAAATGGTGTCACTCACTATCCCAAATGACAGATCCATTCTAAATAGAAGAATATACGTCCCCAGCATTTGCTTCCTCTTCTCTCCCGCCTCGGAATGGACTTCCTGCCAGCATGTCCTTAATGAGCACTTTGGCTGTAGTAAACAGTGTGACCATTCCTTCTGAACCACAGCCATCTACACTGAAGCCATTAGGAGTCACTCTCAGGATTTCACTCTCTCAGGGACTTTGTCTTTTGAAAGCCAAATCATTTGCCCGAACACATTTACTATTTCCTGGAAAGTAGGCCTCAATAAGAGCATCACGGGGTCTGACATACTGGCACACACCTCTAATCCCAACATTTGAGAGGATGAGGAGGGAGGATGGCTGTGAGTTTTTGAGGTGGCCAGCCTAGGCTACCAAAGTGTGAGAGTCTGTCTGGGGTGGGGATGGCAGGACCCAAGAGCCCATGAACAAGCTTCAGCTTTTCATTTCCTTTGGAAATTGCACCAGTGTTACAACATAGACCCCTCGGAGGAACAGCCATGTGCAAAGCAGGAGCAATATGAGATTGGAGATGCCTGAAGATAAGTGGTCCACAGTGCCCTCTTGTGGTGTTAAATTGTCTGGCACCTTTTGTTCTGGAGAAAGGAGATTATTGATCAATGTTAATTAAACATTTTGTGGCCCAATTTCTTTCTGCCTGGGGAAGGCTTACTTCAGGGCTAGAGATAGATGCTTTGGCATCTGCTCAGAGTTCATTGACACCCTGAAGGCAGCACCGTTTGGGAGGATTCAGGCCCGTCCTCTTCTTGTCTAAAAGAAAAAGGGAGAAGAATCAGGCTGACAAAAGAGCCCTGCTTTCTCAGAGGTGTTGTAGGACTGCTCTGTCCAAATAGTCATCTAGCCTGAGCCGCATGTGACTGTAGAGCATTTTGGAATAATCTGAATTGAGGGAACAGCAAGTTTAGAATACATACTGTATTTTAAAGGTTAGGGTGAAGAAAAGTAGTATGAAATGCTGCTGTACTTCTTCATATTCAACACATGATAGAAGAATAATATTATTTTTTTCTTTTTTTTGTTTTTTCAAGACAGAGCAGTCTTAAAACTCACTCTATAGACCAGGCTTGCCTGGAACTCAGAGATCTGCCTGTGTTTGCCTCCTAAATGCTGGGATTAAGGACATGCGCCTCTTCTGCCCAGCAAAATAACATTTTGAATTAAGTATATTAAAATTAGGAATCAGGAAATGATGGTGTCCTTATAATTCCAGCATATGGTAGGTGGAGGCAGGAGGATTCAGAGTTCAGCGTCATCCTCAGTTGCATATTAAGTTCAGGGTCACATGGGCCACGTGAGACCCTATCTTAAAGAAAAAAAATATTTGCCAGAGTTTTTGCTTGGGTTCAATCTCTAACACCATATGAATAAGGTATGGTGGTATGGGGCTGTGATCCTAGCACTTGGGAAGTGAAGGCAAGAGGGTAGAATTCAAAGTCATATTTAGACAATGAGATGGCTCAGTTGGTAAAGTTGCTCTTGCTGAACAAACTTGGTAACCTGAATTCAAACCCTGGAATCCATATAAATGTAGGAGAAAACTGGCTCCATACAGGTGTCTCCTGACCACCACGCATGTTGTCCCATGCATGCCCACCCACAAATATTATGTATGCATACATAATTAATTAGGTATGGTATTGTATATCTGTAATCTCAGCACTCAGGAGTCTGAGACAGAAGGATCATAAATAAGGTCAGCCTGAGTAACATCGTGTAATGGCTAATATTGATCATCAACCCAACAGGAACTAGAATCATCTAGAAAAGATCCTTTTGTCATGTCTGTGAGGGAGTTTCTAAGTTAGGTAATTGGGGTGGGAAGACCCACCTTCAGTGTGTGCAGAACCATCCCACGAGTGGGATCCTGGACTAAATTGAAAGGAGGAAAGAACTGAGCATGGGGATTCATTGCCTTTTGGTCCTGACTGTGGACACAGTGCGACAGCTGCCTCAGCTCCTGCCTCTGTTTCTGCTTCATGATTATTGTTCCCAGAACTGTGAGCCAGAATACACCTCCCTTCCTTAAGTTACTCTAGCAGGTGTTTGCCATGGCAACGAGACAAATAACTCATCCACTGAGTGGGTTTAAGGTTATCTTCTACATAGCTAGATCCTGTTTTGAAAAGCAAAACAAAATGATTTTACTTGTTTCTTTTTTTTCTGTTTTCTGTGGCTGCAAAAAACTAAGCATTCTAGCTCTGCTGGGTAGCATTGTTGTAGATCTGAGGTTCCAGGATGCCTGTGTGGCAGAGAAGAATCCTGACTAGGAAACAAGGGAAATATTACTCCATTGTTCACTTTGTGGTCACCTTTCTGGCTTTAAGGCCCATAGGTTGATCTCTGCTGAGTATTTGTGTTCTTCTGTGAAGGTTTCAGGAGAGTCATAGGTAAAGTTAAGGTTTTGATGTTTCTGTTATCATTTTCATCTCTCTCCTTTTCTCTCTTGTATCAATTCTGAGAGGTTTACCTGACCTGGAAGGTTGTGTTTCTTATGGAATATGTGAGTACATCTTATAACTCTATCCAAGGCCCTACGTGGCTGAACCTCCTAGCCTTTAGATAGGGAATACAAGGGGTGGAATTTATATATGCTGTATAGCATATAAAGCTAAAGAACAAGTCTATCTATCTATCTATCATCTATCTATCTATTTATCTATCTATCTATCTATCTATCATCTATCTATCTATCTAATCTATATCTATCTATCTATATATATATATATATTATAAAAAGAGCTGAATATGAACTGTATTTTAGATGTGGTAGTGTACTGTCAGGACTTCAAAGACATCCAAAGGGACAGCAATAATTCTTTAGTGTTCTTTATGTATGATTTAGGCATGCCTAAGACTTTGCCTTCTACTTTTGGAAGTTAGCTTTCTCTTCTTATAACAAATACCTGCAATAAACAAAGAAAGCTTAGACCAGTTTTAGTTTTGTTTAAGAGACAAGGTCTCATTCTGTAGCCCAGAATAGTCTTGAAGGAGGGCCATCCTTTCTCCTGCCTCCTGATGCTAGGATTAAGGGGGCCACCACTCCTGTTTGCTTGAGGGCTTTTGTTTTGTTTTATTTTTTGAGATAGGGCCCACTTTGTAGTCTAGAATGGTCTAGAACTCCCTTTATAGCTAAGGATGTCCTTGAACTCAGAATGTTTTTGCTTCAACCTTTGGGGTACTGAGATTACAAGATGCCCATCCAGAAAAGCTTTTATGTGTATATGGCTGAAGAAAACAGTTTCCTCCTGTCTGGGATGGGAAAGAAGAGAAAAGGCTGGCATCCCACAGTGCCCTCTGCAGCATGCTCTTAGCCCTTCTCACTGCAAACTACTGAAAGGCTCTGCCACTTTCCAGGCTTTCAACACATGGCCTTCAGCAACATTCAAGATTCAAATTACAGCTGCCATATAACTTATTTTCTGGTGTTTTGGGGGTTCTATGTGCTTAACGCTAGCTGAAGATTCAGTGGGAACTCTGCAAGTTGGAGCCTTATGGGCCAGAAGTGAGTTTGCCTCTCAGGTAGCTCTTAGCTTTGAAATGCTGAAAATGTTTATATTTTGTTTTCTTTTAGGCATTTGTCAATTGGGAAGAGGCTAAATTAACTTGGAGTTTTTTCAAACAGTCTTTCTTGAAACAGATCTTAACAGAAGGTAAGTAAAGTCATAATAGAAGCAAAAAGACCTCACGGGACTGCTGACCAGAACACCTGTCGGGAGCTCTTGGCAGAGGACACTTAGAATTACACTTGCTTTACTTTGTTTTAGATAAAGGTAGGGGAACTGGTCTTTATTTGGCTTTATGTTTTACCTAAGCTATCTAGCTTAAATCTCTCCACAGAGTTATAGAAGACATTCTCTCTCTCTGTCTCTGTCTAGGGATGAGGAAACTGGGGGTCCTGCTTTAGAGTCCTGTAGTAACAGAGGATAGCTTAATGGAAATCTCAGTCTTTGCTATTCAGCTCTGTTATTGCGGCCGAATTCCTGAGATGATCCGCTTCAAAGCAGGAAACATTTGATCCAGCCCACAGGTTTGGCCTATGGCTACTTAGCCTTGTTGCTTTGGACCAAGCTAACACAGTATATCATGGTGCTAGTGTATGGTAGATGAGGTTTTCTGGGAAACACACAGAGAGGGCCAGAGTTATACTCATCCTTGAGCAGCCTGCTCCAGTGACCTGCCCCCTCCCTCCAGTCCCCACCTCCTGAAGGTTCCAGGAGCACAGCAGTTGGGCTTGCAGGAACACTTCAGGCCAAACTGCAGCAAAATCTAACCAGAAAAAACAAATTATACCATTAAATCATTTTATTATAAAAGTTACATGAACGGCAGAAAATTTTAAAATTAGAGAAAAACATAATCTCATTATCATAACCTAATATTTAATATGTTTTTCAACTCGATGGCACACCCTTTGAATCCCAGCACTTGGGAGGCAGAGGCAGGTGAATCTCTTGAGTCCCAGGCCAGCCTGGTCTACAGAGTAAGTTTCAGGGCAGCCAGGGCTACACAGAGAAACCTCTGCTGGGCACTAAGAACAAAGACAGGTAAGTAATAGGCCATGCTCTCAAGAAGCTCATCCTCTCCCCAAAGCCACTGATGCGGGCTTTGTTTGGAGATTTTAACTCCCCAACACAGGCTCCTTGAGCACCCCACATTTCTTAGAGGCCTGTTAAGAAACTCAAGAGGGAAAGAAATTCAGATGTCTGAGAGGGGTGTCCTGGAAGAGAGGAGCCATGTCCTGTCAGAAAATATGGAGGGCCTTTAAAGCTCTATTGTAGGTGGTGAAGGTGCCTCTAGTCAGGTCTAGACTGAATCAGAGCTGCTGAAGGTAACTCAGGCAGGCAGGGGTAACCTGGTGAAAACATGGTGGGTTGAAGCTGGAGATAGGAGGCCACAAAGATAGCTGAGAAGTAGTGTATAAAAGGCCTCATGCAGAATGAAGGAGCCTGGACTGGTTTTTGTTTTGGTTTGGTTTTTTTAAACAAGGTTTCTCTGTATAGCTTTGGCTCTGCTGGAACTCACTTTGTAGACAAGGCTGGCCTTGAATTTAGAGATTTGCTTGCCTCATCCTCCAGAGTACTGAGATTAAAGACATAGCCACCACCTCTGGGTTTGAGCCTGTACTTTTGCAAATACTAACTAGACATTTGAACGTGTGAAATCAGGGATTGACAGGGGGCTACACAATTGTACCTTGATATCAGGTTTTGGTTCCTGGACCAATCCCAGATATACCAAAATATAAGGATGTTCAAGACACTTGTGTAAAATGGTGTATTATTTTGCATAAAACTTAGAATAGCCTTCTTTACGCTTTGAATCCTTTCAGAAGTACTTAATTGTACCTAGTAATGCAAGTGCTATGTAAAGCTATCATTTTGCTATATTAGAGAATGTTCAGTTCAAATGCGTTTTTTTGAGTGTTTTTGATTTACACTTAGTTTGACCATTAGAATCACAAACTCTTAGATTGGAGTCTGAGTTTACATACAGAAGCTGTAACTGTTTGGGAGCATCAGAACATCATAGAGATGGAAACCTTAGAGGACCCACGGGGTCCCTGTCACACGCAGTTGTCACACGCAGTTGTCTTTACAGGGAGACAGATCAGAGAGTCTTGTTCTTGAGAAGATGGAACTTGATCTTTTCTTTTTGAGTTGCCGGCCGGGAGGGAGGACTTGCTTGTTAGGCTGAGGCTGCTGTTTGGTGCTCAGTCTCTATCATGGTCAGGGTGTTTCAGCGCACACCTTTAATCCCAGCACTCAGAAGGCAGAGGCAGTTGGGTCTCTGAGTTCAAGGCCAGCCTGGTCTGCAGAGTGAGTTCCAGGACAGCCAGGGCTACACAGGGAAACCCTGGGGGGGGCGGGAGACAGAGAGTGCAGAGAGTGTGTCTGTGTGTGTATATGTATGGCCTCATCCCTAAGACATGGAAGTCATTTTCACTATTAATATCCCCACAGTCTCCCCATATTTTATTGTTAATAATCTTTACTTGTTTTTAATTTGGCTTCAAGACTCTGTCAAATGCCTTAGCACTTTCTGAACTGTTGCTTTGAGATGGCGTGCAATTTGGTGTTAGGACATTGAATTGATCTTTAATTGGCTATCTAATGTTTCTCTGAGAGTACTTGTCAACTAGAGCCAGGCGTGGTGGCACACACCTGTAAGCCTAGCACCTGGGAAGGTATGGCAGGAGGTTTTCAAGTTTGAGTCCATTCTTGAACTCAAAAGTAAAATAAAATAAAAATGTGGGGTGTATTTATCAATTGGAGGCATTGATAGATCATAGACAAAAGAAAAAAAGGAATGAATGTTGTATTTGAAATGGTGATAACTTTGTTTTCCTATTACAGGTGAGCGGTATGTGATGACATTTTTGAATGTACTAAACTTTGGTGATCAGGGTAAGATGAAAGTCTGCAGTGTTTTAATTAAAGATAGATAGCATTAATAAATCCTAGATCTTGGATGATACCCTGTTGTGTGACTTTAATGGCAGTCTTATGGGGACCCTCCCTCTCTACCTGCTTCCTTTAGTCATTTTGAGGGGTGGGGCTCATCAGAGTCACAAAGATTTGTCCCCAGTCAGTGTGCCTGGATAAGTCTGTCAGGCTTTGTTTTATGTTTATTTCTCAGTGTGATATCAGGGAGATGGAAATAGAAGCAGAGAAAAAGTCAGCTCTGAGTTGAAGGCTTATTGTTTAAAAGGGCCAGTGATGAAAGCACCTCTCTCTTGATTGTATCAATGGCAGGGTCATGGTTGTAATATTACACTGCAGATTTCACAAGATATTACCATTTGGCACATAGATTTATTATTTCTTCAACCACATGTGAATATACAGTTTATCTCCAAATTTACAAACTTTTGGCTGAGGAAGCACTTTGGTTAGTATAGTGTTTGCCTGGCGTGCATGCAGCCTTGAATTTAATCCTTGGCACCATGGAAAGTAGATGTGTGACACACATCTATAATCCTAGCACTTGGGAAGTGGAGGTGGGAGATCAGAAGTTCAAGCTTTTATAGACTATGCGGAGAGTTCAAGGCCTGCCTGGACTACATGAGACCCTGTATCCAAAAGAAAAAAAGATTAAAAAACTTTTAAATTAAACATTAAATTAGAAAAATATTTTTTCTATAGTGCTGTGAAATTAAGAACTAACGTTTTCGTTCTTCCTTTCTGTTTTGCAGGTGTATATGACATAGTGAATAATCTCGGGTCCCTTGTGGCTCGGCTCATTTTCCAGCCAATAGAGGAGAGTTTTTATATATTCTTTGCTAAGGTGCTAGAGAGGGAAAAGGATGCCACACATCAGAAGCAGGTAAAGTTGGTCCTGTCATCTCAGCCAGTTTTTCTTCAGTTTGAGCTGATGTTTCCTTCTGGATCTCCACCTCTTAATCCTGTTTTGCTTTGTTTTGTATAGTTGGAAGTTTCTCACAACCACTTATGAAATAATTGATTAGGATGCTTAATATTATAGTGATGCTGGGCCAGTAGTTCAGGCTTATTGACCAGCTCTTCTGTCTTCATTAATCCATTATTCTTATCTATGTCACCCATGTGCCTTCAGTGCAGTGTTCTCATCTTGCTTCCTCTGCATCTAGCTGGCAACTGCTTCTCTGCCTTCTTCCTGGAACTCTCCCAGTCCATCTGCCCCGCCTCTACTTCCTGCAAGCTATTGGCCAATCAACATTTTATTAAACCAATATGGGTGACAATACTTTATAATATACAAGAGCATTATCTCACAGTTTTGTTTTTATATTTTTCAAGACACAGTCTTACTATGTAGCTCTGGCTGCCTTGGAACTCACTCTGTAGACCAGGCTGTCCTCTCACTCCAAGATCTGCCTGCCTCTGCCTCCTGAGTGCTGGGATTGTGGGCGTGTGTCACCACCACCACCCAGCTTTGCTTTGTTTTTTGAGACAGGGTCTTGTAGCCCTGGCTGGCTTTGAACTCCCTTTGTAGCCAAGGTAGACCTGGAATTTCTTGACTCTTCTGCCTCCACTGCCTAGATAGTGGAGTTACAGGCATGTGCCACCATACCTAGGTCCTTCTTCTCTGTCATGCTCTTGCCATTGGCAGGGTCCAGAGCTTACTTCTCTTTTGTTCCTGGCTGTCCTTTTTTCTTCTGTGTGACCTCACTCTTTGTTTAATTAATTGACTCGTGGGTTTTCATTTTTGTGGTTTGTTGTTTTGAGGCAGGGTCTTATGTCGCAAAGGATGGCTTTGAACTTCTGAGCTTCCTGCTTCAACCTCCCAAGTGCTGAGATTTCAGACATGTCACTACAGTTTATGCAGTATGAGAGATCTAACTCAGGGCCATGTACAAATTAGGTAGGCACTCTCCCAGCTGAACTAGATCCCAGCCCTGTAACCACTGAAAATTCTGACTTACTTTAAAAGGATTTGTTTTAATGATTTACTTATTTATTTATTTTTGCTGCATATACGGTTGTGAGCTGTCATATGGTTGCTGGGAATTGAACTCAGGTCCTCTGGAAGCACAGCTAGTGCTCTTAACCACTGAGTTATCTTTCCAGCCCCTAAAAAGATTTTTGGCTCTTTTTTGTTTTTGTTTGTTTGCTTATTTTCCTGAGACAGAGTTTCTCTGTGTAGCCCCAGCTGTCCTGGAACTTGCTCTATAGATCAGGCTAGCCTAGCACTTACTGCCTTTGCCACCAGAGTGCTGGGATTAAAGACATATGCTACCACTGCCTGACATTAAAAAGATTTTAGCCTTTATTATTTTATTAACTTTTCTATGTGAGTATGGAGGTACCAATGAGTGCACATGTAGAGACCGGAACAAGACATTAGGTGTCTTCTCTGTTTTCTATAATTTCTTAAGACTGGGTCTCTCACTGAACCAGGAGCTCATCATTTTGACTCAGCTGGCTGGCCAGCAAGCTCTTGGGATCTACCCATCCCACTCCCTAATGCTAGGGTTACAGCCAGGCCTGGCTTTTTTTTTTTTTTTAAACATGGGTGCTGAGGATCTGAACTGGGCCCTCAGGCCCTCATGTTTGCAAAGCAAGCAGTTTTATTTGAGCAGCCTTCTCCTGTACCCACTCTGACTATTTTGCAATTAAAATCAATCTAGGTCCACCTCTTTATGTCTTAGAAGACATTTTACAAAATACAGTTTATGCCTAGTATCTGAAAGTAAGATGTGGTTCAAAATCTGATTCAGTAATATTCTCTTAAATGCACACTGACAATTACAGATTTCCGGCCATCAGTCAGAAGCAGCACACATCTGACTGGTGTAAGTGAAGACATGAGTGAGGGTAAAGCAAGTGTTTCCTAAGCAGCTCTAGAAATTGGTTCTGCATGAGATGAAAACTAAGCCTCCCACTTCCCACCTAAAGAGACATGGCTTCCTTCTCTCTTTCATTTGCTAATTGCCATAAAGACAGACACAGGCTTCTGAAGGCCACAGAGCCCTGACTAGAAGAGCCTCCTTCAGCTCAGACTCAGCTGATTTCCTTCCCTTTCCTCTGGCCCAGGAGGATGTCCTTGTGGCGGCTGCGGTTTTGGAGTCCCTCCTCAAACTGGCCTTGCTGACTGGCCTGACCATCACTGTTTTTGGCTTTGCCTACTCTCAACTGGCTCTGGACATCTATGGAGGAGCCTTGCTTAGTTCAGGATCAGGTATGTGCTGGACTTTGTATAGGGTTTGTTCTGATTTCTGCAGAGAAATAGAAGTGGTTCATGAAATTCAGGTCATATGCACTCTTGCTGACCTCTGTGTCATTGTGGGGAGAATTTGGAATAGCTGGGGCTTTGGGCTGTCTTCTTACGATCGTGCCCAATCAGTGGGCAGTCTGGGCTTGCACCAGGGCGATAAGTTCTCCACCCTCACCTGAAGAAGGGTGAGTCCTCCTTGCTGTTAGCTTTCCTCTCAGGCCTAAATTATATATTGCCAAATACTTACCTGTGTTTCTGAGTGAGGGAATAAAGCAGGGCTCAGACTGTGATAGGTCTTTACTTGGTACTAAATATACCTCAAATGGAAATCTTGAAGCGTGATGGGTACAAGCCTTGGAAAGATAACCCAGAGCCATTTGCCTAGAATAAAATTGATCTCAGCAAATAAAATTATATATTTAATTACCGACTCTTGGTTTGGAAGGAGAAGAACATGGATTATATCTATCATTGAAATACTTGATGACCAGGCTTCCAAGAATTTCACTGTACTTGCTAGCCCTTGGGGTTTCTGTCATTTCAACCTGTGCTGGGCTCTAGGCTACCTTCCATTTGCAGTTTTTATCCTGGAACAAGCAGAGATGTTTTTACTTTCTCAGATCACTAGACAAGAACTTGGAAGATTCTCTGCTGCCCCATCTCAATATAAAGGGCCCTGTCAGTACAGTTTTAAATTTCCATGTTTCAGTTGTCAAAATGGGGTTCAGACTTTTCGTATTGGAAAACAAAAACAAAGAAACCAAAAAAGTACCATGTTTCTACACCAGAGCAAAGGTTGTTAAATTTGAAAATACTTGCTGTGAAGCCTGTGATATGATTTGTGGCTCCCTGGGGTTTGTGCCTTGTGCAGCACATTTCCATCAGGGAACTGCTTGGGAGGCCTCATTAGGAAGCCATTAGGAAGTTTATGTGAAGAGGTAGGGGATCCAGCTGTTTCATATCAGCTCTGGCCCCTTAGAAACAGTCCCCAAGAAACAGCTTCTGCTTTAACACAACCACAAGATTTTGTCCAATCATTATCATGCTCATTTGGTGGAGATATAAATGAACTGCCATTATTATGTTGCCTCTGCCTCCCAAGTGCTGGGACTAAAGGCATGTGCCACCACACTTGGCTCATTGTCTTTTACTTTTGACCAAGTTGTCACGAAGCTACCACCCTACAAAAGCCCAAATGCTGTCTGGGTAGCATCAAGGCCTCTGCACACATTGCCTATCATAACTTTTTTCTGATCACTAAGTATTTTTCATAAAACTTTACCTAAAAAGGACTTTCCTGTATTAAGCAGAAAAGAATATCACATCTCCATGGTTTGGTCTTATCATTTTATTTGTTGCATGTATTGGTTTATTTAGGTACTAGGAATTGAATTCAGAGCTCTGCAGGTGCTAAGCAAATAAATCTTACCACTCTCAGCCCAAGCTTCATCAGTTTTAGTTTGTTTGGGGGCTTTTGTGTGTGTGTATGTGTGTGTGTGTATGTGTGTGGTGTGTGTATGGTGTGTGTGTATGTATGAATGATGTGTGTATGTATGTGCATGAGTGTGTGGTGTATGTGCGTCTGTGTGTGTAATGTGTGTGTGTATATGTGTATGTATGGTGTGTGCGCATGTGTATGTATGTGTGTGTGTATGGTGTATGTATGTGTGTATGGTGTGTGTGCATGTGTGGTGTGTGTATGTATATATATGTGTATGTGTGTGGTGTGTGTATGTGTGTGTGCATGTGTGGTATGTGTGTGTATGTTGTGTGTTTATAAATGTGTATATGTATGGTGTGTGTGTATGTTTGTGTGTATATATATGTGTATGTGTGTATGGTGTGTGTGTATGTATGTGTCTGTGTGTGTGTTGCCAGGTATCAAACCCAGGGCTTTGTGCATGTCCGACCATTGAGCTATGTCCCAGCATTGCTCTTAAAAAAGAATTTCAGCTGGGTGCGATGGGACACAGCTTTAGTTCCAGTGCTTGGGAGGCAGAAACAGGCTAATTCCTGAGTTCCAGGCCAGCCTGGTCTATGGAGAGCAACCCTGCCTAAAATACATAAATAAATAAGTAGATAGATAAATAAATTTATTTCAGGTGAGTAAAATTATAGAGCACATACACTTGTGTCTTTTTTTTTTTTTTTTTTTTTTTGGTCTAAAGTTTTTGAAACATGGATTCTGTTTTTCTTATTTTGTTTGTTTTTGAGGTAAAGTCTTATGATGTAGCCTTGGCTAGCCTGGAACTCACTGTGTAGACCAGGTTAGCCTGGGACTCTCTCTGTTCCTGACCTGGAACTCACAGAGATCTGCCTGCCTCTGCCTTCTGAGTGCTGGGTTTAAAGGTGTGCACCACAGTGCCCAGAACTCTTTTTGCTTGTTTATTTATAAAAATAATTTATTTTTTAAAATTTTATGTGTATGAATGTCTTGCCTGTATTTATGTGTGTGCACTGTGTACATGCCTGATGCCTTTGGAGGCTAGAAGAAGGCATTTGATCACCAAAAGTGGATTTTAGATAGTTACAAGCTACTATGTGGATGACTTGAACTGAACCAGGTTCTCTGAAAGAACAGCAAGTGCTCTTAACTGCTGAGCCATCCCTCTAGCCCCCCTTTTAAAAGTATTTTTGCTGAGAAGTATTACTCTAAATGGAAGGCCCCAGTTTGCTTATCCTTTTTTGCTATTGCTGGTTAGTTTAGATGATTATGCATGGAATCAGTACACATTTTTAGAACAGGTGTATTCATTTTTTGGGTGGATACTTAGGGTGGAATTGCTGGGTTATAGATTGAATGATCATTTGTTTTATTAGAAATTATAGGAAGCATGGTGTTGCATACTTGAAATACCAATACTTAAGAGGTAGAAGCAGAAGGGTCATCTTTGGCTACATAAAGAGTTTTAAGTCAGCCATAGCTCCACGAGACACTGATCCCCTTCCCCCCAATCAAATGGCAGTAACAACAACAGAGAGAGAGAGAGAGGGAGAGAGAGAGGGGGGGGGAGAAGTATGAGGTTTCTGGCCTGGACTTTCGGGCCTAACCTCAAGGTTTAGGACCCTCAGACCCACAGAGACACACAGATGCTTTCAATAGTATTAGGCGGATTGACCTAAGGCCCAGGCATATCATTTGCTAGCTCTCTACCCTTCATCTAACCCACGTCTCTTGTTCAGTCATGTGGCTCGGTACCTTTTCTTAGAGCAGCATAGTTGTCCTCTGCTTTTTCTGGCTTCTCTCTGGCATTCTGCTCTGTGCTTCCTGTTCTCAGGACTTTTCTTAGTCTGGTAGCCCCGCCCATACTTCCTGCCTGCCTTTGGCCAATCAGCGCTTTTTATTAAACCAGTGGGTGGGACAATTATTTACCATGAAACAACACAATACCCCTGAGAGAGAGAGAGAGAGAGAGAGAGAGAGAGAGAGAGAGAGAGAGAGAGAGAGAGAGAGAGAGAAATTACTTGTTTATCTCTGTTTTATAATAGCCTGCTAAAAAGAGAGAAATCAACCCCAAGATAAAGCTTCTAATCTCTGGTCTTTTCTTTAATTAAAAAAAATGACGTGTGTGTGTGTGTGTGTGTGTGTGTGTGTGTGTGTGTGTGTGTGTGTGTGTGTGTGTGTAGGTGCTGTACATATGTGAAAATCAGGACAGCTTGCAGGATATGTGGCTCCCAGGGATCAAATTTAGGTCATCAGTCTTGGCAGCAAGCATTCTTACCCACTGAACCATTCTGCTGGCCTTGATCAACAGAGTTCATAAAAATGTATTTCTGGATGTCACACCATGCCACTGGATTCTCTGGTTCTCACTGTGGGTTGTGAAGGTTCTGTCTCAAGAGTTTGCTGCTGGTCCTTAGCCCTGGCTATTCCAAAAGGTGTTTCAGCCTGTTCACTTGAGCTTCCTTTAATTCATGATGGAGTCTTCAGTGTTCATCCACTCTCCAGCATCACCTCTGTGCCCACTGAAAATGTTTGCAGCTTTTTTTGGTGGCCAGATGAGCTTTTAGTTGTTTAGTTTGAGATCTGTGTGTTTAATCCTCACTGTCCTTTTGATTTTACCTGAGTATTATAGGCAGTGCCATGAGACCCTGGAGTCCTCAGATGAGCATGCAGTCTCCTCTTGTTAACCATTAGGTCCTATGATCTAGTTCTCTGAACACATGATGGAGCTAAGGATATGTCCCATTTGACTCTGGAATCTCTGTGAATTGTTTCTTTGTAGGTCCTATGTTGATGCGTTCTTATTGTCTCTATGTCCTCCTGCTTGCAATCAATGGTGTGACTGAGTGCTTCACATTTGCTGCTATGAGCAAAGAAGAGGTTGACAGGTGAGTAATGTAGAAGTACACCCTTAATCGTGGCCTTTCGGACAAAGCCAAGTAACTTGCCAATTTTTTTCTTTTCATTCTGAACATTGATTTGGCTACACTTTCCTCAGAGGCCATACTACACTACTAGTGTAATACCTCCCTAGGAACACCATTGTCCTAGTACAGTTTACCTAGTGTTTCCCACAGTGGGGCTAGGAGGCCAATATTCTGCTTCTTTTAATGGGAGGGTATCTATTGCAGAAATATTCACTTGCAATATATCATAAAAAGGATTAATATTTATTAAGGGGTTATATAAACACTCACTGATATAAATTGAACCTTAAGACAATTCTTAGAGAGTGGAAATGTCCCATGATGGATGGTTTGATCTGCTCCCCAAGAATGCAGGAACAAACAGGAAGGGAGGTCAGTGTTTCAGTGTTTCCGGGTCTCAATTGATTCTGGCCACGCCCCATAGGGGTCCTGATTCTTAGGAGCTACTAAAGCTTCCCTAAATAACGCCTGAATCCCACTGCAGGTATCATCTGGGAGAGTTGTATTTGTTAAGTGTGCAGACAACCTTAGGAAAAGCTAGTCTTCATTCTACTGTATCCCTGCTCAGTTCCCTAACAATGGGCTTCAACTCCAGGACATTACTTGGTTACTTTACTTTTTCGAGAAGCAAATTCTTAGATGCTAGAGAGACTGTTCTGTTGTACAAATAAATGAGACTCAGGGATAGATCTCTAAGAAAGTTGGAGATATTAGAGAGAGTAAACACTGCAGTCAGATCTCACCCAGCTGTCTTCCAGCTTCCTCAGCCTCTCTCCTCCTGGCTTCTCTTGGCTTCCTCTCTTCTGTCTTTCTATTCCCGCCTTAAATACTCTTTTGGTAAATTAAGGAGTGGCCCCACCACTGCCTGCCTGGGAGCCTGGAATTCCTTCTATAATCTAAAATGACCTGAACATAGTTGGGATTAAGGGCGTAGGTCACCACTCCCAGGATACTTCCTGTGCTGGGATTAAAGGTGTGAATCACCACTCTCTGATCCTCCTAGACTGACTGTGGTTGGACCCCTCTTATATCTCCCAAACTTCTGGAGCTTTTATTAAATCCCCATGTTGTTCAGTGGTTAAGATCACTGGCTGATTTTCAAGAGACTCAGGTTCAAGTCCCAGCACCCACATGGCAGCTAACAATACTCAGTAACTCCAGGGATTTGACATGGCATCCTCTTCTGCCTTAGGCAATACATGTATGCGGTATACAGACATGAATGTAGACAAATCACCTAAATATATTCAAATTCTTGTCCCTAGTGGGTTTGTAGTTTTCCAAGAATCTCAGGATTCTATGACATCTCTCCTAAGAAGGCTCAAAGGCAAATACATATTTCAACACAAGGTTTTCTTCTTTTAGCTCCAGATTGGGACTTTTGCCCTGGATCCTTCACTAGTAGTTTTAACACCGGTAGTAATTCAAAATTTTCCAAGGAGATAGTTATGATCAGAACTTCTTGTTCACCCTGCTTTCACTACTCTGTCTTAATCACATCTATCCAGTCAGTCAGTAGGCCTGTGAGCATGCATGCCTATTTTACACTTTCCTTTATTATTGGTCCAAATCCAAGGTCATCTGTTTTTATATCCCAAAAGCCAGAAATATTAGGGCAGTATCTTAAGATGTCACTGTAAGATGAGAAGGATAGAAATGATAAGGGGGACTATGAGAAGTGGAGTGAGTGGAGTGAGTGCCTCTCCCTCCTATCTAACCTCTGTCCCTTGATTGCTGGATCCTTGAAGGTTTCCGTGCTGCCCTGTTATCTTGAGTACTTTTGGTCTTCAGAGGCTTGATATTAGGTGTGGAGTGAGAAAGGGTAACCCAGAGGTCCTGAGTCCTTCTCCCTTCTCAGCAACCTCTGTTCTTATCATAGACTCGGGAGCCTGGTAACCACTCTGTAGTGACTGGATGCTAGTCAGGATGCTAGTCCAGACTGAAGCAGTTGTTTTAGGGAGTTCTGGTCTTCTTCTACGCCAATAGAATTGCAATTTTAGAAGAGTTAATCCAGGGAAACTATTCATTACCACCACCAAGCAATTCTGAATCTAAAGCTATGGAAGCTGCTGGTCTGAGTACAACATGTTAATGCATGTGACAGAAACAAGAGTCCATAAAGCAGGAAGCATCTCACTTATGCACAGGATACATTGGCTCTTTTTATTCTCTTCTATTTCACTCTTCAAAAGAACTACTACATCTCAGAGCAGGTAAGATGGTATGGTGGATAAAGATGCTGTCATGCCTGAGCACTAGGGTCCATCCCAGGACCTGCGTGGTGGAAGGAGAGAAGCGACACCTTAGGTTGTCCTTCGTCTCTCATGTGCACTGAAGTAATGTGTGTCTTCACACGCGTACAGACATGCATACAAACAGGTAAAGATAAACACAGATAGAAAAGTCTTAAGGACACATTGTCACCTACTTAGCAATTTGCCAGCCTATGAGTAGATCACAACCCATGATCTTAAAATAGGTGTCTATACATCATCTTCACCTTAGCTGATCAGTATATAGCTGCAGAATTGCTTTGAGTCTACTCTCTCCCAATGGATAAAATGTTTAACTTTGAAAAATACCATATTTAAATTTAAAAGCTGCTTCTAACATTGTGTAATTTAAAAGTAAAATATAATCCAAAAGCATTTAGTGTGTAAACTAGGACTCTACCATACATTACACACTTTTTTTTTTTTTTTTTTTTTTTTTTTGAGACACTTTCTTCCCATGTGGTCCTGGCTGT
This sequence comes from Phyllotis vaccarum, assembly GCA_033318265.1. Taxonomy (NCBI): domain Eukaryota; kingdom Metazoa; phylum Chordata; class Mammalia; order Rodentia; family Cricetidae; genus Phyllotis; species Phyllotis vaccarum. The sequence continues at coordinate 116,530,663 of JARWLC010000009.1, read as the reverse complement.
CCTAGAACTTGCTCTGTAGAACAAGCTGGCCCTGGGCTTACAGAGACTCACCAGCTTCTGCCTCTTGAATGCTGGGACTAAAGGTGTACACCAACATGCAAGGGCAATATACATTTTGAAGGGAATGTTAATTAACTAATTTTAACATTAATGTGGAAGAGGTGAGGCAGTGCCAACACACATTTGGAACAGTCTTATGACCAAATCATGAAGAAATTTAGGCAGCACACACACACACACACACACACACACACACATACAGAGGCATCTGGTATGTATATATGTGTGTTTCTTACTATGCACTCTAATAAAGGAAGTTTCTGTAGTGCCATGACCTTGGTCAGTCCAAAGACCCATAACCAGGCATTTGAGAACCTAGTGGCTTTCTTATGATAAGATGCATTACTCATTGACCACACAGTGGTTTTCTTAGCACCTCTGATGTTCAGAGCCTGTGTGGTAGCCTCAGAGGCTACCTAACTCAGTGGACACAGCTTTCACACCTACAGGTTTAGCCCTCTCAGCAATTATTTATAGAGTACCTCTTGTGAAGTGGGCAGAATCCAGATGCATGACTATATCACAGTCATTTTGCGGACTATGGCACTGGTTTTATGATGCCATGACTGAGCTCTTTGCAGAACACTGAAGGTGGGTGTTTGAAACCAACAGTGAGCAAAGTAGCATAACCACTCAGCTCCAAAGTCCAGAGAGCACCAGAGATGTAAAGAGCCCAGAAGTTTGTGCAGGGGAAGAACATCAAGAAGTGTCCAGGCTTTGCTCACTGCTCACACTTCATTCTGGAGGCTTATCATTTGCTTTGAGTGAGGCCCACTGCCCAGGTACATCGTTTCCCAAGGGAAGCAGGGTGAAGTACTAAAGCAATCAGCCAGCAGCAGGGTGGAGTGTTCCTTAGTGCTTGGGTGGGTTCTCAGCCACACTGTGCTGGTTCATTTCTCTGTTGAACAAATTTAAGCTCCACTGGATAGGATTCATGCATATTAATGCTTGCCAGTGTCCCCAGCCACCCTCACAGTTCTTTACAGAGTTGGTATTAGTACCCAGGTCACATTGCTTAGAGATTTCAGCTGAAAGGAATTTTTGTGTTTTGATTATAAAATATCACCCAATAAACTATTATCCTTAGAAATATACGTATCTTGAGTTATATGTGCTTTGTTTAGGGGTCAAGAAAAACATTTCCATGTTAACTATGTAGTATTCAGTGTTACAAAAACATGGGTTATGGCTGGGCATGGAAGCACATACTTTAACTTTAGCTCTTGGGAGGCTGACACAGGAAGATTATGAGTTTTAGGCCCAGGTTTACTGATGTTGCTCAGTAAAGAATGCTTGCTTAGCCAGGGTGATGGCTCACACCTTTAATCCCAGCACTGAGTAAGTTAGACAAGCACATATATAGTAAGTTAGAGGTGGGCCTAGACTATATAGGGACACTCTGTCTCAAAACAACAATAAAAAACAACCAAGGGCTGAGCCAGGTATTGTAATTCAGGCCTATAATCTTCGTACTCAGGAGGTTCAAAATCAGCCAAGGCTACAAAGTGATCCCCTCTGTCTAAAAAAAGGAAAAACATACAAAGGCAAAGGAATATGCCTAGCACATGTAAGACCTTGGGTCTAATCGACTACAAGAACTAAAAACCATTTCTACTCACACACATTAAAAACATTGGATTATAGGAATTCATCTAATGTGAATTCAAATCTTTTTGTGAGTTGATATGGCCACTTTCTTGTGTGTGTAATATTCTTATCTTGGGGCAAGATACTTACCTCACCACTTTGCTTGTCCCCCCAGGTACAATTTCACCATGCTGGCACTGTCGTCCTCGTTTTTGGTCTTAGCCTACCTCCTGACCAGCTGGTGTGGTAGCGTGGGCTTCATCTTGGCCAACTGCTTTAACATGGGCATCCGGATCACACAGAGCCTTTATTTCATCCATCACTACTTCCAGAGAAGCCCCCACAGACCCCTAGCTGGCCTGCACCTGTCTCCAGTTCTCCTTGGGGTGTTTGCCCTCAGTGGTGGGATTACTAGTGTTTCAGAGGTAAGACTCCCTTCCGCCTTTACACCACATGACTCTGCTGTCATGGTCTTCCCTCTCGCACCAGCTTGAACAGACTGACAAGTGTTTGTGCCCTCCATCTTCTCATCTTCTCCAGACCTCTAGGGCACTGCTCGACCTCTAGGTGCTGTAGAATATTATTTTAAGATGTGTTACTTTTGTTTATGTTGCATTTGTTTAACTCTGGGAGGCTGTGTCACTGTGCCTGTCTAGAATCCTGGTGGCCTAACAAAGAGCTGAATGGCCAATAGCTAGGCAGGAGAGAAGATAGGTGGGGCTGGCAGGCAGAGAGGATAAATAGAATGAAAGATCAAGGAGCAAGAGGGCAGAAGGATTCTGGGGACAGCCATCACTACAGAACCAGCCATGGTGTAGGAGTAAAACTTACAGAAGAGAAAAGGCAAAAAGCCCAGAGGCATAAGGTTGACAGGATAATTTAAGAAAAGCTGGCAAGCAACAAGCCAAGCTAAGGCTGTGCATTTATTAGTAATAATAAGATTCTATGAATGATTTATTTGGGAGCTGGGTGGTGTGCCACCACCCCTCCCCAAAGAGTAAAAACAACCAACAACATTTTGGCATTGCAATGTGGGGCTAAAGTAAAAAAAAAAAAAAAAAAAAAAAAAAAAAAAAAAAAAAAAAAAAAAAAAAAAAAAAAAAAATCCAACAACACCTAGCCTCATCCCTATGCCTTTTATCTGACTTAGAAGCTGGACAATAGGGCTGGAGAGATAGCTCAGTGAGTAAGAGTACTTACTGCTCATCCTGAGGACCCTGGTTCAGTTCCCAGCACCCACATGGTGGCTCACAACCACCTGTAACTTCAGTTCTAGGTGATTTACCCCTTTTTAAAGTCTCTCTAAAGGTATAGGGCACACACACACAGAGTGAACTGTACACATATGTTTGTACACATAAGTTAAAACAAATAAACATAAAAAAACGAAGCTGGATGATAACTTTTCCCTGATTTGTCTGGCAGTGACACTAGTTTCTCTCCCCAGGCATTTTTCTGCTGTGAGCAGGGCTGGCCTGCTAGGCTGGCACACACTGCTGTGGGGACCATCTGCTTAGGAGTGACCCTTGGGACAGCGTTCTTCACAGAGACCAAGTTGATTCACTTTCTCAGGACTCAGTTGAGTAGATCCAGACTCAGTGACAAAATGACATGACTTTGATGATGCTTTGACACTTTTGGTACCTGGACCCACCATGAAGTGGTTCTTGGACAGCATGTGTTGCTGTTCAGGAGTCCTGCTGTGGAGTGGGAGTCATCCTGGAAGTGAGATGGCAGAAGAGACACTCACAGTCGTCCAATCGAAGGAGAAATGTCCCTTTAAGGGAAGACCAAACCATTGTGTTAATGAATTAATTCTCTGTGTGATTGAGCTTTGAAGTTACATTTTCTAACAACCTCTGTCTTACTATGTGATGTTAACAGCTAATCATCATCTGGCCAAGAAAAAGCAATGTAGCCATTGACCCCACACAAGATTTTGTAAAGGAAGTAAGAAGCCCCTGAAGTTACATACCAAACAAGAACAAAGTGTGGCCTAAGAATTGTGGCTTTCCCCATATCAGTGCTGTGGTTTTAGTTTTTAGAGAAGAAAAATTCTCAGAAATACTTTTGAAACATTTGAAATAATGTTTACGGTCTTGGGGATTGAACCAGGGTCTCAATTGTGCTAAGCAGCGTTCTACCACAGAACTATATCCATATTCCCAGTCCTCACAATGATGAAAACCAAGAGATGTAGCTCACACTTCCCAGGAGGAGTTGGGATCTTTGCTGTCATGGTCATGCGCTATCTCCTAGAGCAGCTCGTGTCCTGGAATAGGACTCAGCATTTCTTAACTGTAGAATATGGAAATTGTCGGATGGCCTTAGAGCTAGTCTCTTGAAAGGGGGCACTTATGGTGGAAAGTATGAGCTACTTTGTCCCATAGGGGGTGCTGCTTTCCAGCTTTTTAATTTTGCCATGGAAGTTACATGGGTGATAATCACAGTTACATGGATATCTCCTTTTATCCTTAAAATAAAACAGGACAAATTGCAAATGGCTAGAATCAGATTCAGACTGTCTTAGCTGACCCATTATTTCTAGTATGGGTCAGTACAACTGTATTCAAGCACAGAGCAAGAGTGGTGGTTCCGGAGGTGTGGGTCTCCAGGCTACCTCCTAAGCCAGGCTTCATGCGTCCTGCAGGCCCTCTAAAAGTATAGCTTCAATTGTGTTTTTATAAGGCAGGGTTCGGCTAGCTCAGAAAAATGAGGAGTCCTTTGGGGTGGCAGTGAGAGCACGCAGAAAGCAGTTCTCCTCCTGTGTCTGCTTGCTGTCCTTTGAGCACACAAGAAAGGGCTATCAGAGCTCATGGACTCGTTCTGTACCAACTTCCCCATCTCTTCCCTAGAACCCTATCGCCACATGCCCACTTAACTCCATTAGAATGTGGTCCTCAGACTACCTTCCCCAAAGTCTCCTGGATTGCAGGATTTTCAGAAATGGCAGTTCCCAGGGTCTACTCCACACCTTCAGAATTGTTTGGGGGCAGAGCTGAGGGATGACCTTTTCATCATGCCCATGACTATGATGCTGCCAGTCTCGGTCCAGCCTCCTTCATCAGGTCAGGACCAGGTATGCCCACACCCACAGCAGCATGTGACTTCCAAGTTTATGTGAGCGGGACCATAAGATTCATACTCCCAGGCAGAGAGAGTCTTTGCAGCTGACTGCAGGCATCTTCTCTTAGCTTGCCTCTCCCCATGCTGTCCACTAAATGCTGCTGCAACAGCCCATCCTGTTAAAAGATGGCATCTGGACCTCAGCTCAGGACTCCTTCCCATGCCCTGCCTTCTTGTTTTTAGAAGTAACCATGCATTTTCTCATTACAAATACCTGCCTTCTAAGCTGTTGACATTTTGGACCAGGCCTTCCACAGCTTTCAACCATTTGGTCAGCTCTCTGAAGTCTAGTGAAAACAACCATGGCCTCTGGCATTTCCACTGGATTGCATCCACATTGGGCATGCTGCCTCACTTTACCCAGGAAGGATTCTGAGAGTCTCACACAAAAAAGGCTTTACTGCTTAAAATAAATCGATGCTTCTCCCTGGAAACAAGTCTCAAAGATACTACCTTTATAAAAGAGGAACAGCTTCAGTGGAGCGATGGCCTCATATTGGTCACTGCAGACTCGGCCTGTGCTTGTCCAGTGAGGAGCACAGCTGTGCTCCCTAGTACTCCTGCCCCAGAGATGCCTGACTTCTGCCACTTGTCACCTTCCCTTCTGCCCCCTTCTCAATCATATGGGAATGAGCAGTGCTAGTTTCGTGTGAATACCCTAGTTTAAAACAGAATGAATATTTTTCACATTCTTGTAAAGATCTTCTTTCATACCTGTCTCTCTCCAAAGGGAGGGAAAGTCTTAACTTTCATAAGTAGGCTTGGGGATGAGGCCCAGGGCAGAAGGCTTGCCTCACATGTGTAAAAGCCTGATTTTTGATCCCCAGTTCCTCAGAGTTAAAAAGTTCATAAGGAAGATAGACAAGTAGTTGTCCTGGAACTTACTCTGTAGACCAGGCTGGTCTCTGGTCCACCTGCCTCTGTCTTCAGAATGCTGGGATTAAAGGCATCTGCTACCACTGCCCAGCCAAGCAAATGGCTTGAGTATGGGAACTGTTGGTATTCCTCATTGGATCATCACTACCTGTAGTGGTGACTCTGACTTCTGACTTTAGAACGAACAGTTGCCAGGAGGGCTCTGCGATTTTGGACCAGAAGACCTGAGGTCTTTTATGCCTTTCTCTTTCTATCTGTGTTAGTCAGGGTTCCCTAAAGGAACAGAACAGATAGAATGAGTATATATATTAAAGAGGGTTTCTTAGCATGGCTTATATAGTATGGTCTGGATAGTCCAACAGTCTCACACTGGTGGTTGAGAATCTGGCTGGATGTCCCAGCAGTCCTAATCTGATACTGAAGGCCTGAAGACTCCTGGAATGCTATTGCTCTTCAGTTCCATGGAAGGCCAAAGAAGCTGGTTCTAATATCAGCAAAGGAATGCAGTATTGCACAAATTCTATTTAGTATTAGGATAAAAAACCTAGCATATCGGAGAGGGACCAAACCATAGCCAACTCTTACCCAGTCAACTTCTCAGGCTGAACAGGGTAAGTCCTGTCTTCACCAGTCCTTAGCCTGACAGAATGCTCTGGCTTCTGCCTTCTCCTGCCTTATATTCCTCTCTCCCCCTCCCCCAGCTATTTTACTCCTGGGTTCAACTCTCCTAGAGCTAGGAGTTAAAGGTGTGGGCCACTACTGCCCGGCTGTTAGGCCTGGAACTCACAGAGATCCTCTGTCTCCTGAGTGCTGGGATTAAAGGTGTGGGTCACCTCTCCCTGACTTTCGTGGCTTGGCTGTGAGTGACTCTGCTCTCCGATATTCCAGACTATTTTTATTAAATATACAATATATCACCACAGTGCAGCAGCAATAGGATAGGTGAACTGAACAGTAAGAGTGAAGGCAAAAACCTTTCTTCTACCATGTCCTTTTGTCTTGCCTGCCACCAGCAGTCGCCACCCACACTTAGGGTGTGTCTTCCCACTTAAGATTGTGTGATCAATAAAATGACACGCGGGTTCAGCAGCTTGAGTTTTGGTTCATTCCAGATCCAGTCAAGCTGACAGCCAAGATTAGCCATCACACCACTCCTCATCCTCTGCTGTACCCTTCTGTCCCCATCATCCGTGGTACTTGCCTCCATCTTCTAATACTGTTGTGGGTCAAAGGTTCTGAAACAAACCAAGCAGAAATATGGGATGTACAGGCTTAGAGGCTTCTAGGGCCCTGGGGGCCAGCCTGACCTCAGCCAATTCAAACTGGTTATAAATGGTGACTTAAGACATAGTTCATAGCACTTCTTTATAGCCACCAGGACCCCTTGAGTGGGCACTTCCTCATAAGCCAAACTGGGGTGTGCCTATGGGCCTTGGCAACAGAGGTGGAGTCGATGTGAGATGACCTGGGCCAGTGAGAGATGACCACACCACAGCAGCAGAGGCCAGCAAAGCCAAGCCCTTCTCCTCGCCTTCCCTTGCTGGAAGGAGGGTAGAAAAGGCTTGTCCCTTTCTCAATATATTGGACTTGTTTGTTTCAACTAGTCTCCAGAGCCTGTGCCGTTGACTTTGTGCCAGGAGAGCTGGCAGGCCCCAAAGCATAGGCAGTCTTAACGCAGACACAAGAGGTCATGCAAAGCAGGATTTTATTACTGGGCAGAAACTGTCTTGTTAGGGACAATGGTACAGTCTTGGGAACTGACTGTATCCTCAAACATTCATTTCATCAAGTATTTAAGCAGAATAAACATAAACATCTGTGCCAAGTTACAGTTACATTTTCCCCACCAATCAAGAACTGAAGATTAGGGGCTTTCCTAGGAACACTATTCTGTGGTACATTTCTGTTCTCATTGGTTCACTCAAGTGTTGGCAGGGCAGCTTGCCCACCATTCATATCTCACCTTTGCAACCAGGATGTCAGTGATGTCAGTTACCCAGGGAGGGTTGGGGAACTTAAACTTTATTTGACCCCTATTCATGATGAAAATTTTATTCAAAATGGCTTCAGTTTGATTCCTTCATAAATACTCCCAATTCTCTCTATATATTATACTTATTTCCTCTCTTCTCCACATAGCTTGGTCTTTATTTTGGTTGGTTAAAAAAAAAAAAAAAACAAACTTTGCTTATTAAGCAGTAATTCTTAGTTGGATTAAGATGAGCAGTGTGTTGTAGGGCAAGTGTGGTCTAGGGAATCTGGGTTGGCCTGTTCACCCTCAGATCTTCCTCATTCCTGGGCTAGAATTTGCTTTCACTAAGCTTGAAGGCAACTGATTCACTCACATTCACAAACTCCACCAGAGGCTATTGCCGTGATGTTGGGAATGCACAGCTGTCAGTATCCAGAACCTGAAGAAGGAGCCTGGTGAAAGGTAGGGGCTACATGCTGCACTGTGGCCTCTGGGCTGAATGGGGTTCAGTTCCAGCAGAAAATCAGGGAGATTGTGGTCTCTGGCTCAGATTGGGAAGAGCCACAAGTGAAAATGGGCTTCACCTGTGATGAGACTAGAGAACAGGAGCAGCTCTCACAGCATCTGCTTCTAGTGGAAGGACGGGAGGCACAGGCAAGCCATTGGCCCTTGTGGCCGACTGAAAGGGCTGGCAGAGTACTTGCTTGTGAGGAGAACTTCTTCAAACTTAGCAATTGAGACAAGGGCAGTTTCTTTGTCTAAATGGTTAGCTTTTGACACAAAGATAGCAAACTCCGTATGGAGTTTCTTTGATGCCCATCATTTTCTCTGAAGTAGATTGGTGCTGTCAGAAGCAGACATGTCTCAATGTCATGAAAAGCCTTATATTATTAAACATATAAGATGCTATATTCTGTAGGTCTTTGAAGTGTTTGAAGGTCATCTGTGTCTAAATATATCTGTGTAAGACCTTGAAAACATACCTAATATGACTATAAGTTTGATTATTATAGGTGACTAACTACTAACATGTATTTTTAAATTATACATTACATCTTAAGATGAGTTGTATGAGCACAATGCCCCAAGCAAGAGTAGAAATATACTTCCAGTATAACAAAATTAACTTTAAATTTTTGTCAATAAACCAAAATCCATACCAATATAAAATATTTAAGATTAATAGTTGTTTTTTAAAGTAGACTCAAAAATCTATCGTTTTATCTCATAATTTCTATATCATATTCTCTTTTTTCTTTAGAAAGAGATTTTTTAATTTACCTTTTTTGTTTAGCTTTTCTCTGATTATGACTAATAACAACTTGTAACATTTATAATCCACTAAGTAAGCACAGTCCATCCATATCCCATATCTTGGGAATGTGGGCATTGTTCTCCAGACTACCTCTTATTCCTAGTGGGTACCAATATCTTTGGGGGAGCCTTGAGAAAATCAGAATTGTTAAATCTTGACTGGAGATTTCTATGAGGCTGGGTCATCTCAGCCAGTAGCCTTGAAGCTGTTTTGGATGCTGGTTCATTTGGGCCATCTGTTTTTTTGGTATCTAGTCCCCTCACTCTGAAAATATAAAAACTTTTAAAGGTAACATACATATCTATATTAATATGAGTAGAGGCTGTGCATTGTACACAAATCAGCCAAAGATGATTTTATTTGTTTGAGCAGGTAAAATGTACATCATGTGTCTTGTAGTTCACTTAGGTTTATTTCTTTATGTTTGTAGCCAGGATTTTCAGGGGGTCTTCCCCCATCAAACCTGATCTATATCAACCTGGAATAAATCCATAGCCTCTCATTTCCTCTGGAAATAAAAGCATAACCTCTTCCCCAAAGTAACATATCTTTTGACTTTCATTTTTGAAGTCAAGACATTTTTGAAAAAATATATGAGTTGTTTTAGTCTAGCAGTTTCATAATCAATGTGCCTTAGCAGCTTTGTTCCTTCATTAGCAATCAGAAAATAATACAGATTTCAGACTTTGTGTATTTCCCATTTGTATGAGACTTATTAAATTTTTATTACTTTATCTCTTTTTAAGGACTTTATTTTATTATTTTAAAATATTTTTTAATCTATGACTGTCTATACCATTTTTCTTTTCTCTCCCAAGCCTATGTACATTTTTAAACACACTGTAACCTGTTTAGAGTGTTTTTTCCATCTGGATCTGTCTTTATTGCATATCTGTAATCTTTTTTTCCTGAATGAACAAAACTTGAACCTGCTGTGCAGCTTAGTTCAATGTGTGCTGGCAGAGCTCACTCTGGTGGCTTTTGTACTAGTGGCTCAAGCCTTCAGGCAATGGCTAGAAGACATGTCTCTGTATTGAGGCTGGCATGAGAGACATGAGATTGTGAAGTCAAGTTTGGTTCTGTTTTTGTGTGTTTAGAAGCTTTTAAAGGATTTCTCAGGTTAGGATGACTTTTCTGTCCTGTTAGCCAGTTCCCAAATAACCAAACAGAGACTTATTACTAATGATAAATGCTTGGCTGATAGCTTAGACTTGTTATTAACTAGCTCTTACAACTTAAATTAACCCATATTTTTTATCTTCCCTCTCCTACATGGTGGGATTTTTTCAGCATGTCATAATCATCTTCCTTTTCTCCATGTGTCCTCAAGACTGTGAGACTTCTCCCCTTCTTCCCAGCATTCTTTTAGTCTGGTTCACTCGCCTAATCTCACTCTGCCTAGCTATAGGCCAGTCACTTTCTGTATTAAACCAATCAAAGTGATATATATATGAAGTATATATATATATATGAAGTATATATATATATATGAAGTATATATATATATGAAGTATATATATATATAATATTCCACATTTCCTCTTTTTGTCTAATATGAAACATTCTACATTTCCCCCTTTTAGTCTAAATAAAAAAGGAAGGTTTTACACAAGGTAGTGGCTATGTTTCTCCAATATTGAGGCAAATCATTTTCACTACTTTTTTCCCCTAGCCTTCCATCATTTCTTTTTGCTTCCAAGCACAGACTCTCTGAAGCAGAATAGCAGCTGGCCCATTAGCGACAACTGCTGGTGGTTATATGTCATAAGAAAGTCAGTAGATGTGTCACTGTGGCCCACTCACTTGGGAGGAGGCTCTGTATCAGAGCATGGTTCATGGAGGAACAGCTTCCTTGCAAAAGGGGCCTTTGAGGTCACCACTTGTTACATTCTGTCCTCCCCTTCAGTAAAAAGTGCCCAAAAGTTATAAAGCTGTTGCTATTATCACAATGTTGCTCTGGCTTCACAAACACCTTAGGCAGAAGCCACCTGTCTTCACTGTGCCCTTTGGGGACAGAAGCTAAAAATACCACAGCCTTGAGCTTTCCTAATGGCCTCTTGCTCTGAATCTTATCTGTACCATCTTGTCAGAGGCCTACACCTGGGAATGGAAATGGGTACTCACTCCATCAGTGCCCATCAGTGAACATTAATTAAGTGTTGTACAAATAAAAGAAACTCAGGGCCAAATCTCTGGGAAAGGCAGAGATATTAGAGAAGAAACACCACAGTCAGATCTCACCCAACTGTCTTCCAGCTTCCTCAGCCTCCCTCCTCCTGGCTTCTGCCTGCTCTGTCTTTCTATGCTTGCCTTAAATACTTTCTTTGCTCAGTTAAGGCGTGGCACCACCACTGCCTGCCTGGGAGCCTGGAACTTCTTCTGTAAACTAAGATGACCTCAAACTCAGATTGAATTAAGGGCATAGGTCACCACTCCCGGGATATTCCCTGTGCTGGGATTAAAAGTGTAAGTCACCACTGTCTGATCCTCCTAGACTGACTGTGATATCTCCAGATATCAGTTTTTATATGTTTGAAAATATCCCCACAGTTGGGTTCTTATTATTGGGGACTTCTGATTTCAACTAAGTAAGAGAGGTTTCAGAGTGTGACATGATTTTGTTCATGCCAAACCTACCTTCAAATTGCAGAGAAGACTTGTATGCATGAAACAGTGACCCTAAACAAGCCTTTTCTTCAGAGGAAATAAGAAAATGGTTTGTTCTGAGGCAGATAAGAATTCAAATGATTTTTTGTCTTTGTCTTTGTCTTGTTCTGTTTTGGGTGTATGAAGTCAGGATCATGAGATATAGTCCAGGCAAGCCTCAAATTTAAGATGCCCTGCATCAGCCACCTGGATGCCCAGTTACTTTGAATGATGTTCTCTGCCATGGAAGAAGGAATGCCACAGACACAGAACACTAAGAAGCCATAAACCAGTACATACAGCAAGGGTGTAGGTAGGAGGAGGCAAGCGGGTTACTGGTGGATGGAGAGACCTCTCCTGTAAATTTCAGATGCAGTTGGGGGGTGTGGGGACCAGGCTTGCTGGGTTAGTGATGTGTTCTTAGCAGTTTACTTGTTAGTCTCAGGAATGTTGGGTCAGATACAGAAGTTAAGCTGAATAGCTAGCTGTTAAAGGCCTCAGGTAGAATAGGAGCTTGGGGGTAACTCTGCTTTGTTGTTTGGTGTTTCACCTCAGCCATTGAACTCACTCTGCTGGCTGTGAGTCTGTTCCAAACTCTGGCGAGGGAGGCATCCACCCACTTGGGGCCTCTCCTGCCCAGTCTGCCCACTCGTGGAGCCCTGCTCTCTGGGAACTCACCTTCCCGCTCGGGGAGAGCCCGGTTAGGGCCACAGGAGGCCCTAGTCTCAGACCTTCCCATGGGCTGGGGAGTGATGGGCACTCAGCACTTGGCCCCACTGATGAGCAGAGGACCCTCCCAGCTGGATCCAGCCATTACTCCCTCCTCCTCAACCCCCTTCTCTCAGCCTGTCTTCAGCTCCCCCTCCCACGGCTCTTCCTCGACCTGTTCCCTGTCCAATGCTGCCTCTAAAGCCATTAAACTCAGCCTCTACTCCTGTTCCGACCCTGTACTACCCCCCCCCCCCTGCCTTTGGCTTGAGCACTCAGCTCTCTTCTGTTCGCTCACAGTACTGTTTCCCAGCAGAACACTCGCTTTGTGGACTGGATTAGGTACTGTGTTTTCATTGTGGAGTGCTGCCTAGAGCTTTTAATTACAGATGATAAATGTTCAGCGCCCTGTCAATGGCACTGCTAATGGCAGGTGCTAAAAGATCTACCATTAATTTGAAAACTAGACAGTGACACAGAGTACAGATGCCTAGTGTTATAGATTTTAAGTAAAGTCTTATAAAGAATAAAAATATGTATGAAATCAAAAGTACCTATACTCTTGCCCATGGCTTGTGGGAAAAGTCTAGCTCTTCTTTGGGCGAAGACAACTGGCAAAAACAGCTTAGCTTAGTGTGATGCCACAGTAGTTCACTTTCTGTTCAGATATCATGGAATGTATTGGTGCAGAAGCACCTACTGAATAATTTGCTTCTCAAAGAAAGCAACTGTTGGGTCCTGAATAATTCCTAAGTTTTTTTTTTTCCTTTTCTTTTTTTTGAGAAAGAAAATGTGCTTGTAGAAGATATTCAGAAACTTTTAAAATATAATTTCTAAAATTCCCCCCTCCACCCCATCTTGCCTGAATCTCAGTCTGACCTCATTCTTCTTGATTCTAGTCTGCCCCCTCCTTATCCACCAGGAAGTCCTACCTCAGAGGCCCAGGCTCCTCCTGAGAGACGAAGTCTTGACAGGCCAGTGGAGAGTCCTGCACAGGGTACACGCAGCCCAAGGGCTCAGTCCACTGAAGAAGTAGCGGTTGCGCTGCCCCTGAGGCCCTTTGGGCCAGCTATAGATGATGGACAAGAAAGAAAAATGCCTGCTCTTCAGTACTGGCCCTTCACTTCACCTCCTCAGACCGTTATGAATGGAAAAATAATAACCCTCCCTTCTTTGAGGACCCAGTGAGACTCACTGGGCTTCTAGAGTCTCTTATGTTCTCTCATCAGCCCACCTGGGACCCTTTTCACCTCTGAAGAAAGAGACTGGATCCTGTTAGAGGCCAAGAAAGTGGTTCCTGGCCCTGACAGCCGTCCTACTCAGTTATCTAATCTGGGGACTGACAAACTGATGCAACTGCTAAAAGACAACCAAGACTTGACTGACTACTCAGGAGAAGAAGATCCTTGTAAAAGCTGTAGTACATGTGAAGCTTGCCAGTTGGTAAATGCCTACCTGTCCAAGGTAACGAGTGGGATCTGGCTCTGAGGTAACAGACCTGGTCAGTTTTGGGAAGTCAACTTCACTGAGGTAAAACCAGTCAAATATGGACCAGCATTTGTAGGTCAGGTAAGTCAGAGGGTAGTCAAGGTATTGGGGATTAATTGAAAACTTCATTATGCTTACCAACCCCAAAGCTCAGGACAGGTAGAGAAAATGAATAGAACCATTAAAGAGACCCTAACCAAATTAACCATGGAGACTGGCCATAGAGATAAAGTGATGCTCCTACCCTATGCCCTCTTCCGAGCCTAAAACACTCCCTCTGTTCGCACTGGCCTTACTCCTTTTGAAATTCTTTTTGAGACTCCTCCTCCTATACAGGACGTAGCTAGCTCTAATCTGAATGTACCAAATACCCCCCTTGTTTGTTAGATTACAGGCATTGGCAAAAGTGCAGCATAGCCTGTGAAAGCAGTTGTCTGATCTATACCAGCCTGAGAGAGACGAGACTCCACACCACTACCAAGTGGGGGACTTCGTCTATGTCTGGAGGCACCAACACTGGAACCGGACCCTTGAACCTCGCTGGAAAGAACCTTACCAGATCCTCCTGACAGCGCCAATGGCAGTCAAAATAGATGGGCATGCAACCCGAGAATAACTCCCTATGTCTCCACTTAGGTTTTTAATAATTCTGGAAATTTTTATGTAATGGTTAAAATTTTTCCCCATCTGACTTATCACAGAGATGAGGACTTTAAAGACACAGTCTGAAAGATGGGCCAGATTTAGGAGAAAACCTGTCAGCCTGACATTAGCAGCATTACTGAGAGCCGGAGTATTAGCAGGAGTAAGCACAGGGACAGTGGCCCTGGTAGAAAGACCTAAGCAGATGGCCTTACTAAAATCAGCAATTACTCAGGACCTCAATGCTATAGAACAGTCTATAGAGGCATTAGAAAAATCCCTCACATCACTTTCAACAGACTCACCACCTTCCTCCAGGGGCAAATACAGTAAAGCTCATGATTATGAGACAGCACTATGAAATGATACAAAGAAATTCAGATCTCTAGGATTAGAGATATGCAGAAGGAAAAGGGAGGAATGAAATAATGGAGAAATCCCGTTTAACTCTTTCTCCCTTAACTCTCTAGTGTCAGGATAGCTGTTTGCCCACCAAGCCAAAACCCCCCTCGCCCCTCCCTGAGGCCCCTGAAGCTGACTGAGGTTGGCAGAGTTTCAGTGACTGTCTGCTCAAAGACTCAGATTCTTGAAGAAAGCTTTGTTTACAGAATTTCTTAGCTGCATGCAAGATGTCCAGTCTAAACAAAGCTTGCTTCTTGCACTCTTGAGACACATTGCCCGGTCAGCCTGATCTGCACATAGTAATTCAGGCGAGACCACCCGGAGTAACCATGAGAACTCCCCCTCCCCTTACCAGAGTGCTGTATAAAAATTCTACCCTGAGAACATTCAAGGCTCTTGGCTATCTTTTTGTCTTGAGCCCATTCCCGGTTGTAATAGTTTTTTGTTTTTTTTTAATCTCGCAAGAAATCTGGATCTGGGGTCTTCTTTGTTTTGCCCAATAACAGTCAGATGAGGGCTGAAGTTATTGCAGGGAATATGATCCACATACAGCTCTGTAGACAAAGCCTTCATCTGAGTCTTAGATGGGAGTGGAAGAGAAAATAGACTTTTAGGTTAGAGGAAGAGAGTTGTGACTACTGATTTTGGATATAATTGCTGTTAGGGCCTAGATGGAGGGTGGGATCTGGGCTTCCTTCTGCCCTGGGTCTGGGTATTTTAGGAGCAGTCAGGAGCCTGTTAATGGATTTCCACTCCCTCTGTGTGTGTCCAGGGAGTGTCTGAGTTCACACACATGTTATGCTGGTGTACTCACCTGCAAGGGCACATGTGGAGGCCAGAGGTTGGTGTCAGGTGTCTTCCTCCATCTCTTTTCCACCTTGCGTTTTGAGACAGATTCTCTCACTGAAACAGAAGTTGTCATTTAAACAGGAATGGCTGGCCAGCAAACCTCTAGGACCTGCCATCTCTGCTCACCGGTGCTGGGTTTTATGTGGGTTCTGGGGTTTGAGGTCCTCCTGTTTGCCCACTGAGCCATCTCCCCATGTTACACTGGGGTTTCTTGCCCCGGTCAGGCCAGAGGTCCAGACCCACAGACCTGCAGTCCCAGACTGCTTAGCTGCCCGCTGCTACTGAGGCCCCAAAATGACTCAGACACTTATATTATCTTCATGCTGTTTGGCATGTCTTAGGCACTTTGCTAGCTTGCTCTTTCATCTTAACCCATTCTCATTAATTTGTCTGCCACGTGATCCGTGGCTCACCTGTTTTCCTTACATGTTTCTTCTTTGGGCATCTCCCTTGATCTATTTGTGTCTCTGCCCTCCTACTACCTATTCTGATTACCCTGCCTACTCTTTTCTACAGTGCCTGTCATGGGCCAAAACAGTCTTTATTCACAACATATAAAAAGACATTCTCTCATCATCCCCAGCCTTCCATTTCATGTCTGAAGACTCTTCTTTCTCTGCTTCAACCTCAGATACTTTCCTTTTTCTCTGAAACCTCAAGTTCCAGACTGGTCTTGGTCTGTGAGAAGATGGGCAAACCTAGAGACCGACAGATCTGGACACTGCTATGTGGCCTGATGATGCTGGAGCTGTTATTCTTTGTTCTCATCTATTCCTCTCCACTGCGTACCCCGCGACCCTCCCCTGCCCAGCCTTTCTTCCCCAGTTAGTTCTCACTTCTGCTTTTCTATCTCATCAGTGCCACTCTCTTCTCTATTTCCCACCCTCCTCAGCTCTTCCATTCTCACGATCCCTCTTCGGGGTCACTGACCTATAAACACACATCTGAATACATATACAGATACACACTCAAGTTCCCCATACAGGAGCATGCAGTGTTCTTCCTGAATACTGGAGGACTCTGTCCTCTGAGAACAGTCACCATCTTCAGCCACGCCTGCCTCTGACAGGCCATCAGATGCCTACCTGTGGGAGGGGATGGTCACTGGACCCCCCCCCCCCGAAGTTTATCACTCCCAATTACTTCCTGAAATCTTCTGCATGCAATTCTGCCCTAACTGCATCTACATAAAAGGAGAGGTGCTAGAGTATATAGGTGAGGGTTAGATAAGCTGATGTTTGTGTGGGAACAAGGGGGCAGTGGGCAAGCCACCATTCATGCTGGATGGGGCTGTTTTGGGGTCCCAAATACTCCTGCCAGCATCCACAGGCAAAAAAGCAAATTTGCGGTTTTTTCCTTCCTTCCTTCCTTCCTTCCTTCCTTCCTTCCTTCCTTCCTTCCTTCCTTCCTTCCTTCCTTCCTTCCTTCCTTCCTTCCTTCCTTCCTTTCCTTCCTTCCTTCCTTCCTTCCTTCCTTTCCTTCCTTCCTTCCTTCCTTCCTTCCTTCCTTCCTTCCTTCTTTCCTTCCTTCCTTCCTTCCTTCCTCCCTCCTTCTTTCCTTCCTCCTTCTTTCCTTCCTTCTTTCTTTTTTCTTTCTTGGCTTTTCATGGCACAGACATGCTGAGAATTGATCCTGGGTCCTCTGGAAGCTGAGCCATCTCTCTAGCTCCCATTTTCTTTTCTTCTTCTCCCTTTCTCCTTCGCTGGCTCTCACAGATGTGGCCGCCAGTCTCTACTGTGTTTTATGACACAGCCAGAGCCTAAGACTGGCATTCCCGTGGCTTTGGACTCTCCCAATTTCCAGACATTGTTCATCCCAGTCTAGAGGACTAAGAACAGGGTCCTTCAGGTGTCAGGCTCAGGCTGTTGGGAACAGCTCCTAGGACACTTTTCCTGCCTTGTTAATTAGAACAGAGGGCTCATGCTTCCCAAGGCTACTAGGCTTCCCTACCCTAACTAGTTCCCAAGCTAGCTCCAATGAAGAACCTGGGTGTCCCTGCTACAGGCTTTCCATCAGCATCTATCCATGTGTGGTGAGTCCATACTACTACAGCATACAGGGGGGCAAGAATCCAGGCTTGGCGGTTTCTGCTGAGCCGCCACATGGGCAGCGAGTCTTGTGACTGACACTGACTGAACTCCTGCCTATATTTTATACTTATCTATTTTTACTACTTAAGATCTACAGGCCTGTGAATCCCAGGTTTCTGGATTTCTGGAGCCTCACCCAGAATACTTGCAATGGCTCTTTTACCTTTTTCCACTCTCAAAGAAAGGATGCAGAGGACAGAGACCCAGATTCCCATCACACCCAGCCACCTGGGGAAGAGCTGTTTGGCAAGAGTGAGAAGGGACCCCAGCTTTGCAGCCAGAAATGTGGACCCCAGCCATGAGGGTGGTGGATAGAAGGCATGTGTTTCCCATTCAGGGACAACAAAAATGGACAACTTGATAAGTACACTAAAAACCTTTGACTTGTATTTTCAAAGAGTGAATTGTATAGCATGTCATTAGATCTCAATAAACATCACACTGCAGACAGCCCCATGACAATAATCACAGAAAACCTGATGCTAAAGGCTACTGCCCTGGATGAACTGCTATGAAAGAAACATTTTTGAGCCCTTATCTGTCTGACGATGCACTAATGGAATTATTTAATATCTCTTATTTCACCTTCCCAGCAGCCTAAGAAAGATGTCATTATTCCCATTTAACAGATGAAGCATCAGGAGCCTGGAGAGATGAGGACTATGGATGTGGGATTCCACAGATCTCTTACTCCAGAGTTGTGATTGGGAAGCTTTGTGAGGTGCCCGTGCCCTGCCACCTGTGCAGCTGGAGGCTAAGAAATGAGCAGAGTGTTGCACCAAAGAGGAAAACTCAGGGCCAGATCTCTGGGAAAGGTGGAGATATCAGAGAGGAAACACCACAGTCAGATCTCACCCAGCTGTCTTCCAGCCTGGCTCCTCCTGGCTTCTTCTGCCTGCTCTGTCTTTCTATGCCTGCCTTAAATACTTTCTTTGCTCAGTTAAGGCATGACACCACCACTGTCTGCCTGGGAGCCTGCAACTCCTTCCAAACTAAAATGACCTTGAACTCTGATTAGATTAAGGGTGTAGGTCACCACTCCTGGGATATTTCCTGAGCTGGGATTAAAGGTGAGAGTTACCATTGTCTGATCCTCCTAGACTGACTGTGGGTAGATCCCTCTGATATCTCCAAATATTATTGTATTTGAAAATATCCCCACAGTTAAGACATGACTGCTTTAGTCATGTTGGAGGTGACAGCTGAAGAAACATGTTTCTAGTTCTTGTCTGGCAGATCCTGGTATTTGTTCTCATTCTGTGGAACTAATAGTGCATGGTTTTCTCCAGCCCTAGTGGGCAGGAGGAAGGAAACCTTGAGGAGAGCGGCTTTCACCCTGGGTTGCACTGACCACCTCTTCCAGCTCACCCATTCCTCTTTTTTTTTGTGAACCTCCTGTTGAAATTCATGAAGCAGTAGGTGGATGGCATGAGCCTAGAGTCCCAGCTCTCAGGAGGCTGAGATCGGAGGCCAGCCTGGGCTACAGAGACTCAGTCTCAGGTTAAAAATGCAGAAAAGACAGAGGGCATTGTGAATGGTGACTCACTGTAGAGTGAACACGGTTGCCAGAGGACGTCTTTTAGAGGAGAGTTAGGCACAGCTCACAGAGGGAAGCTGGTGACCCAGGAACTTCATGGGTAAAGGTCTAGCCTCTCCAGCCTCAGAGCATAGTCTGCCCTGGGTTCCACAGGACACATCACAAAGACTCCAGATAATAAGACCTTATAGCCAGAAGGCAAGCGGCAATGCTTTCCTCTATACCCATTCCAGCTAGACTAGTGATGTTCCTAACAGTCTTTCTTGTTTCCCTGGTGTGTTGACGTAATTCCATAAAAGGGAAGATTAGCATGGTACATCTTTATGTTCTCAAATTAGAGCAGAAGATGGCTCTTTTCCCCATGTGGCTTCTAATACCCCCAGAGGCATCTCTCTAAAGACAAGTACAGGTTCGTGTAGGTGTGCAGATGTCAGGCTATGAGGGCAATGGCAAAAACAATTTACAAATGGAAGAAACAAATTACATTTGTTCCTTTTGTAACTGGGTGAAATCCTGTGGTGCTCTAGCTGCCAGCAGGACCCATGGGCACAATGCCCAAACACATGGGTTGTGCTCACCTCTGCTTCCTTTTGGCGCTCCTTGTAGCGGACTTGGGGATAGAAGGCCTGGCAGTGGATGGAGGGCTACCAGAGGATGTCTGTCTTCTTGTTTCTTCTATGTACATCATCAACTGAGAAATTGGTTTATGTTCCATCTAATTTCAAGCACCCATCAGGCATATTTCTCTCCCCCCACCCCGTGTGTGTGTGTGTGTGTGTGTGTGTGTGTGTGTGTGTGTGTGTGTGCATGTGCACATGTACATGAATATGTGTATTAGTGTGCATGTATGTGAGTGCAATTCTCTTCAGGCACTCTGTCATTTTCCATGCATTAGGTTATACTGGCCCTGGCAGCCCTTCTCTAGCTCACTGACTTCTTTACTTGTCAACTGTGAAACATTATTTACATGTGACAGGTAAGGAAACCCAGGCATGGAAAATGGCCACACAAATGAGAAGAAAATGGCAGAGTTAAGGGCTCCTGATGCCCTGCTGCCATCCTCTCAGACCCTGAAGTGGGACATACGTGCTTAGCAGCTTTTGGCTAAGTTAGAGCTTAACAGTTGAGTTGTCACAACAGAAAATGAAATAAAGGATTTCTTAAAATGTATGGGTGTGTACACACACACGTGTGTGTATATAAATTATATGTATGTGTTTATATTCTGTGTGGTGGTTTAATGAAAATGTCCCCCATTGGCTCATAGGGAGTGGCCCTATTGGATGTTGGAAGAAGATGTCACTGGTGGTAGGCTTTGGGGTTTCAAATGCCCAAGCCAGGCCCAGTATTGTTTTTCTCTTCCTGCTACCTGACGATCAGGATGCAGAACTCTCAGCTGCCTCCCTAGCATCCACCTGCAGGCCACCATGCTCCCCTCCACGATGTCAATGAACTAAATCTTTGAGCCTGTAAGTATCCAATTAAATACCTTTCTTTATAAAAGTTGCCATGGCCATGGTGTCTCTTCACAGCACTGAGACACTGTATATGCAGAGTAAGTGTGTCAGGTGTATCACCATACCTCTTACTTTTTGAGATAAGGTCTCTCACTAAACCAAGAGCTCATTAGTCTAGTTGACTAGACTCCCTGGCTTGTGAGCTCCAAAGAACTGCCTGTCTTTGCCTCTCTCTGGCTCCCTTACCACCCCCCCCCACCCCAGTGCTAGAGTTACAAATATGCACTACCACATCTATCTTTTACTTGGGTGCTGGGGATCTGACTACTTTGTCAATTGCATTCTCTTCTCAGTACTCCACCCCCTAGACATGCACACTTTTTTTTTTTTGAGGCAGAATCTCATCATATAGCCCAGGCTGGTTCCTGCCTCAACCTCCCCAGTGCTGAGGAAATTACAGGAATATTCTATCATGCTCAGTCCTGATATTATTTTTACATAAAATTTTTCTGTTATCCCTGACATCACACAATGCACCTAGCCCGGGACACATGTTGTTGGTAAATGCAGGTTCCTACAGAACTGGGTTCTGCTTGAACTGGTTCTTAGGGTTCCCTGGAGCCCCCAAACCACATGCTGTCCTTCTTTCAGCCCTCACACCCCAGTCTCTGCCTCAGTAGAACTTTGCAGTGGCGCTGTGCTCTCATCTCATCTGTCCCATCATTTCCCTCCTTCCTTCCTGAATCCGGGAAGGTAAATCCTACTCCCTTCATCCTGTCATGCTCTGTGTCTTTCAGCTAGGCACTCAATTCTCCAAAGTCTCAGTTTACTCTTCTAAAATGGGCCTGATAGTACCTGCTCTTATGGGGTGGTGAGACTAAATGCAAACCTGTAGGTTGCATTGGCAGGGGCATCAACCTCTAGCCTAGCGGAGTTCAGTAAGTGGAATGACAACTCTGTCCACAGAGCTTCAGAGAAGAGTCTCTGGGGATGTTAGCCTTACCTCTGCCTCCACTCCCTACCTCAGCCCAACCCATGGAAAAGGCCTACATGTAATTAAGGGTTTGCTGTTGGTGGGTTTTTTTCCCCCTCAGTGGAAACATTTCTTTCTTTTTCTTTGAAGGCAGCTATAAAGGGGAAATAAAACCCTTTTGGCCCAGCTGGCTGAAGGGTGAGGATAGGGGTCTTGGGCCTAGGCATCCAATGAGGGTCTTGAGGATTCCAAACCATGGCTTCCAGAGAGGGCCTCAGCTGCCAGAACCTGAGCGTCTCCAGAGAACAAAAGGAATGCTACACAAGTTAGTGGAGTGGTTCTAGCAATTTCAGAAAGTGCGTTAGCTGCTTGGTTAGCCTTTTCTGTAGCTGTAGATTAAGCCAGACATAAAAGCGAGACAGGAGAGAAGGCGGCTTCATCCGGGAGGCTGGCTGCTGCCAGAGGCTCTAGAAAGTGTGTGGGCTGTGGCACACACTCCCTCTTGCCTATGGCAGCCCATGAGGATACTATTGTATACAGCTTTGCTTGGCAACTAGCAATTGTCAGGGGCTTTACTTTGAACCCATCCATCATAGGCTGCTCCAGAAATATGTTTAATATTTTATTCTTTTTTTTAACCTTAAAAAAACAAAACAGAAGATCAAAGCCAACCATTGTCTCCCGAGTCATCCTCTCAAGTTTAACCCCTGCAACCTCCATGTCTCTGTATTGCTGCTCCTCCCGTCTGTGGGTAAAGGTTCAGCTTAGCTGGCTAGCTCCTTCTAGAACAGTGGTCCTCAACATGTGGGTCACGACCCCCTTAGGGTCAAACGACTCTTTCACAGGAGTCTGGAGACCATCAAAAAACAGATATTTACATTACAATTCACAACAGTATCAAAGCTACAATTATGAAGTAGCAACAAAAGTAATTTTATGGTTGGGGGGTCACCACAGCATAAGGAGCTGTATTAAAGAGTCACAGTGTTAGGAAGGTTGAGAACCGCTGCTTTCGAACTTATGATGAGTGTGCTGTCGTAAATGTGACAGCTAATATGTTCCTCCCTAGAAAAGACATGTTCTGTCCCCATTAGGACTCATGGCTAGGGGGAACACCAGACAAGACTGGTCCTGAAACTGACTTTGGGAAGACATGAATTGATTGACATTTGGTGTCTGGGACATATTTTAGTTAGTAAATTCTAATTTCTATGTAGGGCTCCAATGCTTCCTTGTTATTATCTCAAGATCATTGTGAAACTAGGTGTGAGGAACACATTTGTAATCTCAACACTTGGGAAGGTGAACAGGAAGTTTGATTACAGTCTGGACCATAGAGTGAGATACTGTCTCAAAAAAAAAAAAGTACCAGCCCAGGGAGGCTAGCGGGCGTGTGCATGCCAAGACTAGCGCCTGGGTATAGCCACAGTCAGGCAGGAGTGCTGGATCAGTTAGGACACACCATGGAATTTGGATATGTCTATGTGCCGTGTTCTCTGATGATAAGTGATATTATCTCCTGCTATTATGTATGTCACTTATTCTTGTATGTGGCTATGAATGTGTGCATATATGTGTGTTCACATGTATATGGATGTGTTTGTGCATGTAGGTGCATGTGTATGTGGATGTGAAGGTCAGAAGTTGACCTGGGTTATCTGCCCTCAGTTTTCCTCCACTTTATTTTTAATGTCTCACACTGAACCTGGAGCTTGCAGATTCAATTCAGCTACTCTTGCCAATTTACCCGGGGCCTCCATGACATGCAGGCTTCTAAATGCTGGGATTACAGACTACCACCACACCCACAAGCTTTCATGTGGATGCTAGGGATCTAAATTCCAGTCCCCACACCTGAGTGACAAGCATTTTAACAACTAAGTCATCTCTCCGGTTCCTATGTCACATATTTCTTGACAGTAAATTATAAACACTAGTGCCTTGTGGATACTGAAGGACCTCATATCCATTCTGTGGCTCCTTTTTCTTCTCTGAGTACCTTGCCTTACCTCCTGTAATGGGTCTCTTTGCTGTGTGGAACAGATGGCTCCTGTCTCTTGGCTTCCATGTCTGAAGAGGGCTTCCCACAATGCCAGGCAATTTCAATATTAAGTGGAACATCTTGTAGCTTATCCTTAGGCCATCCAACTGATAGTTTCTTATACTGCAGAACTAGGAAATCCTGCAGGGACAACGGAATTTGGAGTCTCTTACTGAACAAAAGTCAGCAACCAAGATCTGGGTTTATAGACTCATAAATTTCTCAGCCCCAGAAGAATGTAGACAGGTAGGCTCAGCCACTAAGGATGTATCACTTCTCTATAAACAATTCCTTTGGGTGTCGATAAAATCATTAGTAACCCAGTGCTCCCCTCAGAGGATGTGAATTGGATGAGGAATTGGGGAAAACATTTATCTGATAAGCAAAATAAACAATAGCTGAGGCAAGGTCTCTATCTGCTCCTTCCGTTAGCAAGTGGCTTTGGAGTTGACCTTCTCACAGGCTTCATTTCCCTGCCAGAGACCTAGGGTATAGCCCCTTGGCTTGAACTTCATTTTTATAGTGTGCACAAGTGCTTGGGTGTTCAGAGTATGTATGTCTGGCCTGTATGTAGAGTTTGAGGTCTTGCGGAGGCACTCCTGCCTGAGACCTACAATGAGTTTGGCACAGACAGACCTTAGCTCTGCCTTTCTCCTTTCCATGGTCTTCAATAGTCAATTCAATTTCTCAAGCCTCAGCATGTTACCTATCCAACTTCTACCTGCTTTAATTTTTAACTTTGCTTTTAATTAAAATAGTAAAGGCTTAAAAGGGCCATTTAACTTGCAAAGGTTACAGTAATACAGAAATAGCAGATTCTTAGCAGCATCCGACTCCTTGCTGCTTCTGGTTCTCTTGGCCATGTTTCCCTGTGTTGTCCTTCTTGTCTCTTCACCTTCGGAACCTAGCCTTTCTTTTGTGTAAAGGAACTCTGATAGCCACTTCTGCTCATGCCCCCTTCATACTCTCCATGTTATGATATGGGGTCAAATGGTGCTTATATGTTAAGAGTTAATGTATGTGAACATTGCTCTCTGCTAAACCAAAAGTGGGCTTCTATTTCCTCTCAGTTACAATCCTTTGTTCTTCCTTAAGCTGGATTTTTATTTGTTAAACATGATTTCAGTATGTAATCCTAACAGGATTGATTCTAACTACATATAAACCAGGTTGGCCTAGAGCTCATGGCAATCCTCCCTCCTCAATTTCCTGAATCCCAGGATTACAAATATGCTATAGTTTTTGCTTGTTTGTTTGATGTGTTCATGCATGTGTATAAACAGGGTCTCGCTCTGCAGGCAGAGCTGTCTTGGCACTGTGAAGCCCAGCTGGCCTCTACTTCTGGTGGGATCCTTATGCCTTTTGAATTATAAGTATTCCACATTTAGCCCTTAACTATAACTAATTTCCTTTTGCATGTTTTTTTTGTTTGTTTGTTTTTAGGATGAATATTTATGTTCTTTTCAAAATCTAGAACTGACCAGATACCATAAGCTCTTCTCAACATGTCCAGCTGGTACTGTGGATCTCAGCTGTCTAGGGACCCCTCACCTTCCAGTCCACTCTTGTCCTGTCTTCCGGACCCCAGAGTGAAGAAACTAAGGTTCAGAAGAGTAGATGGAACAGAAGTGCAGGTCTAACTAAGAGATACAGCTATGGTCATGGACTCACCTCTGATCAAAGGATGCTGCAGCCTAACTGGGCAACAGCCTTGTGAATAGGACACTCACATGTCATGTCCGCAACACAGAGCAGGGGCCTCTGACCATCACTGTAGAGGGCACAGGCAGGTTTTGTGTCCATCCTAAGTGACTCTTTCTAGTTCGTCCAAGACCAATCTCAGACAGATCTGAGAGCAGGCTAGACCTTAACCTTGGCCTAACAGGGAGGTCCATGCTTTTCTAAAACTACCACATAGCTGCCTTCCATTAAATGTGCTAAACTACCCCTACCTGACTGCCAAGATGAGGCATCTTCCCAGGCCACCTGTGCCTGGCGTAGTGCAGACAGAGCTATTCTTTGTTACTGCTGCTCTCCTCCCCCTCCTCCTCCTCCCCCTCCTCCTCTTCCTCCTCCTCCCCCTCCTCCTCCTTCTCTTCCTCCTCCTCCTTCCCTTCCTCCTCCTCCTTCTCTTCCTCCTCCCCCTCCTCCCCCTCCTCCTCCTTCTCTTCCTCCTCCTCCTTCCCTTCCTCCTCCTCCTTCTCTTCCTCCTCCCCCTCCTCCCCCTCCTCCTCCTTCTCTTCCTCCTCCTCCTCTTCCTCCTCCTCCTTCTCTTCCTCCTCTTCCTCCTCCTCCTTCTCTTCCTCCTCCTTCTCTTCCTCCTCCTCCTCCTCTTCCTCCTCCTCCTTCTCTTCCTCCTTCTCCTCTTCCTCCTCCTTCTCTTCCTCCTCCTCCCCCTCCTCCTTCTCTTCCTCCTCCTCCTATTCTTCCTCCTCCTTCTCCTCCTCCTCCTTCTCTCCCTCCTCCTCCTTCTCTTCCTCCTCCTTCTCTTCCTCCTCCTCCTTCTCTTCCTCCTCCTTCTCCTCCTCCTTCTCTTCCTCCTCCTCCCCCTCCTCCTCCTCTTCCTCCTCCTCCCTTCTCTTCCTCCTCCTCCTTCTCTTCCTCTTCCTCCTCCTCCTCCCACCTCTGGTTTTCAAGACATGATTTCTCTGTGTAGCCTTGACTGTCCTGGAACTCACTCTGTAGATCAAACTGACCTCAAAATCAGAGCTCCACCTGCCCCTGCCTTCTGGGTGCTGGGACTAAAGCTATGTACCACCATATCTAGCTTGCCTTGCATCTCTTCTATCCTGCAGGCTAAGTTATGAGCCCATTGTCAACAAGTTCCACCTTGCAGGTGATTCTTCTCTATACAGGGTCAAAGGAGGCTGAGGTCAATCAACTCATAAAGGTTTAGGTTGGGAGCCCCAGGTCCAAGGTCCCAGTCACGAAATAGTGTTAGTTCATATAAAGGCAAGTCCCAGACTTGGTGAACCAGGTCCTTAAGGCAATGGTTCTCAACTTTCCTAATGTTCCAACACTTTAATACAGTTTCTCATGTTGTGGTGACTCTCCCCATACCATAAAATTATTTTCATTGCTACTTTATAACAACAACTTTATTACTGTTATAAACCATAATGTAAATATCTGTTTTCCAATGGTTTTAGACAACTCCTAAAATCCCCAAAGGGGTTCCATAGGTTGGGATCCACTGCATTAAGGGAACCTCCTGAACTGAGAGATTTAAGGACCACCATTCAGCTACAAGGCCTGCTTACTTTGGCAGTCTTTACAATACTGCCAAGTATGTGTTCCCACAAGCCATATCTCAAGTGAGCTCTAATACTAAGTCTATTCCAGGGGCATAAGAGTGTACAAGATATATCTTCCTTGCTTCAGACAACAAGAGACAAGGGGCGGGTGTCAGAGGCATGTGTGAGATGGAAGATACACAGATCTCTTCATACATATGAAGACAACTCACCAGGATTAATCTGCAATTCGGATTCAATTGGTTAAGTAAGAAAGAAGTATGTGTGGTTGCCATGGCAACACAAAATTGCCCAGGACCAGGTTGGTCTCTAAGGGGGGTGGGGTATGCAGAGCCAAGCCTCTATAGCCTTGGTAGAGATTCTTGTGAAGAATAAAAAGCAATCTTTCCACTACCCCAGCTCAAAGTGTCTGAGCTGTTGGTGTAGGATGGATGGGCCAGCCTGGCATGGTTCCTCAGTCAGATCGCCCATACCAAGTTTCAGAGGTAACCCTGTGCTCAGGGAATGCTTGCCATCCTTAAGAACTGGATGTCTCAGGCTGTGCCCTTCTCCCGAGGGCTAGCCCCATCCACCCCAACGAGCTCATATTTGGAGCTTTAAAAAAAACAAAACAAAACCCCTCCTGCCTTTTGATTCTATTGCTCAGCTCCCACCTGTTGCCTGTCATGTAAATACAATGCACATTCCTTAAGTCTTGTCTGATGAATCAGAAAACCTACAACCTCAGCCAGAGTGATAACAGGTGATGCCTCAATTTATAAGCACCCAGCCTGCCAGCCTGACCTCTTCCTCTTCACTGAGCCTGAAAGAGAGCCAGCTGGGTATCCCCTTGGTAGGCCTGGGCCCAGGCCTAGATAGCAATGAACAGAAGAGGAAGAAGACCTGCTCAAATGGGGAAGTAGTTCGGCAACAGAGGCCCTCCTTCCCTAGGCCCAGCCCCATTTCTTAGATCTCTGTATCAATGCTCTTGGGCCCTTAGAACAATGGCTAGAACTCAGCAAGCCTCTGAGGCCTCCCAACCAGCCAAGTACAGCATATCTATCTCTCTGGTCCCCAGGGATGGCTCAAGAAGGGACTCCACAGACACCTAAAATAGAAGTGGATGTATGAGTGGCTTGGGTATGTGTGGGAACAGAAGAAATGAAATAGTCCAGATTCGAGTAGAGGAATCTGGTATGGCTGAGTTTGGGAAGACTTAAATGGCAGGCTGAGAAAAGGGTGTTTGTTTGGCTCCTTATACCCATCTACTGTCCCTGGAATGACTTCCATCTTCCAGAAGGATCACAGGGCTCTCTTGGACAGACAGACACCTGAGTGCCGGTCCCCCAAAGCCTGTCTCACCGGGCCCCGAAAAAGTGCTGCCTCCACAAGACCTAGCAGACCTTATTGCTTTTGCTGCATAGCTGTGGGCCTCCCCACTTGCCCAATTAGTGCTAATTGGAGTTGGGAAGTGTGCACGTGACACAGGTATGGATCTATCTGGAGCTTTGCTGTCCTTGTCAGAATTCGGAGACATTGAGTTTCCTGGGACAGGCTCTTCTCTACAGGAACTGACATTCCCCTTGAGGCTGTTAGTGTTGGTCAAGGACTCCCCTTGGCTTCCTGTGCACTGGAACAACCAGTCTTCTGCTCCCCAGAGGTCTCAGACTGCACCAAACATCTACAACTCATGCCACTGGCCCCAGGACAGGGCAGGGTGGGCTCAGTTTTGTCTCTAAGGAGTTTTCCTCACTTGGCCAGAGCCAATGCTCTTCACTGTTCTCAGGTTTTAAGGCTGAGGGTTGAGAGGCTCAGGGCCTATTGAGACACAGAGGAACTAGGGGTTTTCTGGATGCTCCCCTGCCCCTCAGGCCAGCCTAGCCAGCAGCTTGATAAAGGAGAAAGACTTACTGTTCTTGGTTGGTGCACACCTGTTCTTCCCTTGGGGAGCAAAGGTCCAGAGGACCCTCCTAGAGAAATGAGACTTTCATTTTGCTTCCCATCCCCCACAACCTGTGTTTCTGCTTCTCGGATGAGGTGCCCATAGGCAAAGCATCTTTGTGTCAAGCCTGAGTAGGTTCTCCAGATACTGTGGTGTCTGTCCTTCTTGTCAGGCTTGATCAGCAAGCACCTTTTACTCTCTAAGCTATCTTGCTGGCCTCATTGGGAGGCTTTTTTTTTTTTTTTTTAAGGCACCCCTCAGCTGAACTCTGATTACAACCTCTGCAACTGAAGAGAAAGGCTGCTACTGCAGTGTATATTGTCTGTGCTGATCTGCTCACAGCCTTCAGAGGAAACACACGGAGAGTACTGCCCCCTAGCAGCTGCTCTGCTGGGCCTCTTCTCTCAAGGATCCCAAGGTCCTTCTGCTTTCTCCAGTGCATGGTACATAGCTTCATGCCACAAGGGTAGAGTATCAAGAAATGTGACACAGGGATCCTGATCTATGAGCACTCTTGAGTTTTGAGGTCCCTGTTTCTAGAGGTGACCCAGAGTTAGAGATCCTGAAGAGTCCTAGGCTGGACCATTGGGTCTCAGGCCACTCAGGGAGATTCAAGAGTACTGAGGACCAGGGCATCTGTAAACACTGATCAGCTTGAGTTAATGGAAGATGAAAGTGTATTTCTGTTCAGGCTGGGATGTGGGCCTTACACTCTGTTCTCCCTTAGTCTCTGTCATCAAAACGTGACCAGAGCCACTGCCAAGGCTTCAGAGCTTCCCTGGCTTCTCAAGCCTGAAGCTCCACACGGCATCTGCTGTCTATAGGGTAGTCTTCCAGAGAAGGAATTTACTTACTTATTTAATTTAAATTTTATTTTATGTTGGTGTTTTTCCTGAATATTTGTCTGTGTGCTACATGCATGTCTGGTGCCTCAGGAGGTCAAATAGGGTGTTGGATGCCCCTGGGACTAGAGTTACAGATATTGTGAGCTTCTAAGTGGGTGCTGGTAATCAAACCTCATTCTTTGAAAGAGCAGTTGTGCCTTATTATTATTATTTGGTCTCTCTATTATATAGCTCTGGCTGTCCTGGAAGACAGATGCTACCATGTCCAGTGGAGCCAATGATCTTAATTCCTGAGCCATTTTTCTATCCCAGTTACTTAGTTTTTAATTATGTGGGGATTTAATAAAGTTTCAGAAGTTTTGGAGATATCAGAGGGAATCTACCCACAGTCTATGTGGGGGGTTAGTAAAAGCTCCAGAAGTCCCAGAGCTCTAACCACAGTCAGTCTAGGAAAATCAGAGTGGTGATTCAAACCTTTAATCCCAGCACAGGGAGTATCCTGGGAGTGGTGACCTACACCCTTAATCCTAACTGAGTCAAGGTCACTTCAGATTATAGAAGGAAGTCTAGGCTCCCAAGCAGGTGTGGTGGAGCCATGCCTTAATTACTGAAAGTATACTTAAGACGGGATTCAGACACAGAGAAAGCCATTCCAAGGGAATCCAGGCTGAGGAAGCTAGAAGACAGCTGGGTAAGATTTGACTGTGGTGTTTATTCCCTCTAGTATCTCCAACTTCTTCAGAGATCTATCCCTGAGTCTCATTCTTTCGTGCGACATTAACATCTGTACAACCTTACTTTAAGACTGTAACACAAGGGCTGGGTGTGGTGATACATGCTTTCAATCCCAGTATTTGGGAGGCAGAGGCAGGTAGATCTTTATGAATTCAAGGCCAACCTGGTCTAAATAGGGAATTCTAGGATAGTAAAGGCTACTTAGTGAGAGCCTATCTCAGAACAAACAAACAAAAGGAATGTCACACAAGGCTGGCACAAGCCTTTAATCCTCAGGAGGCAGAAGCAAGGTGGATCTCTGTGAATTTGAGTCTGGTCTACAGTGAGGAAGGTCCAGGGTTACATAGAAAGACCATGTCCCAAAGCAAACAAAAGAAGAAACTGTAAGGCAAGCCAGACAGTGCACATATCTGTATTCCCACTGTTCCAGAGTGGGGAGGATTGCTTGAGACAGGTAGGAGGCCTGGCTAGGTAGCATAACAGCACCACACAGCTCACACAAAGCCCAGGCCCCAGTAGAGCAGTGGTGGTGTAACCTCACTACTCTCAAGGGAGGCAGATTCCAAGTTCAAGGCTATCCTGG
The DNA here is from genome assembly GCA_033318265.1 of Phyllotis vaccarum. Lineage (NCBI taxonomy): Eukaryota > Metazoa > Chordata > Mammalia > Rodentia > Cricetidae > Phyllotis > Phyllotis vaccarum. The sequence continues at coordinate 116,499,556 of JARWLC010000009.1, read as the reverse complement.
GCTACAAAAGGACTTTATAGCAAGACCCTGTCCGAAGACAATAGAAAGTAATGCAATAAAATTAAATCAAGAGACTCTTTGTCTGCCCTCTACAGGCTCATCATTCAGAAAGATTAGCAATGTGGGTTTGCTTTTTCCTCTATAAAGAGAGAATAATGCTAGTTGTACTACAAAACAAGTTATTGTATTTCTAAGAAAGCGTTTTGGTGGCTTGTATACCTGAGACATATAACTAGTTTAGGACGAGCAAGATGACTCAGCCAGAAACCACTGGTAGAAAAGCCTGACTGCCCGAACCCCCACAGAGGCTGAAGGAGAGACCGGAACCCCACAATCTCTGACCTCTAGAGCAGCTCACAGCACGAGCCGTTAATCCGTACCAGCAGACACACAATTTAAAAAAAAGAAGAAATGCAAAAGGACATATAACTGGTTCAACAGATAATGAGTGAAGAAAGTTTGTTTATCTTCCTGAGGTCTCTGCAGAAGACCCTGTAGGCAGCAAAGCAGTTGGCATCACTGAGGTCCCTGACTTCTTAATCTCTTTCCTCTCATTTTGTTATTCAAAACTCAGTGCTGCTTCTTTAAGACCTTAAACCTCAGGCAGTGAGATAATTACCAACAAATACACTTATGCCAGGTTTTGTTGGGAACCGCTGGCCCCAGCTCCTCAAGGTGGCGCCAATATCCGGTGCTGGCCAACCTGCCTGAGTCAGTAAAGAGCGCATGCGTTTGGTACTCTCGCGAGACTGGTCTCTCCGCCTCTCCCGTGGCGTCATGTGGGATAATGAGCTACAGCCTATAGAAAGGTGACACGTCCAAGGCAGAGGCCTTTGGTCGGTATAAAGGTTGGGCTTTCCTACCTCGTGCTCTCTCTCCATTTTCTGTAAGCTTATGCTCTCCCTCAAGGAGCATTAAAGCTTTGCTGCAGAAGGATCCTACGTGTGTCGTGCCTTTTCTTGCGGGCAAGAAGTGGGCGCGGGACAAGGTTTGAGAACCAGCTCCTGTAAATTGGTCCTCCAACCTCCACATACACAAGTAAATAGTTATCAAAACAAACTCTGTCAAGTATAACACAAATCCAGAGGTAGCCTGACCTTCATAACAGGTTCTAAGATAGCTGGATTAGAGAGCTTGTCTAAAAATGAAAAGACCCTTTAAACTTCAATTTTCAGAACTTATTTTCTCCTTCCTTCCCACTGACCACAGTTTGGCTTTAGTTGGGATAGGGGCAGGTGGGAGATTTAGGAAACTGGTTTCTAACCTTGTATCTCAGAGCTCAGACTTAGAGAGTTTCCAGAAGAGTCTACCCTTCCTGAGGGAGACATGGATATGCTCTTTCTCCATAGACACAGCCTTCCCAAACCAGCCATTTTCTTTCCCCTTCTCTTTGGTCCTTGTAACTGGCACATCACTTCTGCATGACGGAGCAGGTGAGATTAGTCCAATCCCTGTCCTTGGTCATCTAGGTTGTTCCCAATGGAGTGCTGTTACAGACTGGCTATGGACCCCCACAGTGCAGGCCCCTCTCTGAGGCTGTCCCGAGATACAGAAATGTAGAATTACTGAGCTCTATGGCAGTTACCACATGCTCTAAAGAACCTGTGTCCACCTCCAGCCAAGGGGACTTCTTAAACCTTCTTATGGTGATGTGACATCTTCTTAAAATACTGCCCTTTAATGTGAGCTTCTCTGTTACAAGGTTTCGTTGTTTGTTTGGTTTGGTGTAGTTTGAGTTTGAGTATTTTGAGACAGCTGTTGTTATGCAACCTTGGCTGGCCTGGAACGCATAGAGTTTTACCTCTTCCTCCCAAATAGTAGTATTAAAGGCATATAGTTAGAAGTTTTAGAAAATATACTTCTATCTGGGTGTGGCAGCACATGTCTTCAATCCCAGCACTTGGGAGGCAGAAGCAGGTGGATCTCTGTGAGTTTAGAGTCACCTTGGTTTACATAGAAAGTATCAGGCTAGCCAGAGGTACAAAGTGAGACCCTGTCTCAAAATAAATAAGTAAATGAATAAAATATTAAAATATACTTCTGACAGAACAGTAGCACACCTCTCAATCTTTATAGTATGTACTGATCAATGTAGAGACCCACAAACAGCCTGCAGACAATAAGAGTCTGGAGTGCCCAGCTCTAAGTGAGACATCTACATCACACCTCTACCATCAAAGGCTCAGGGATTGTTTCAGAGGGGCCAGGAAGGTTATAAAGGCCAGAAATAATGGACATCTGCTGTGAAAAAGTATTTTCTGGATATAAGAGTACTGTTGCACACATGAATTCACAGTGTTTGTGACTCCATGTACAAGACCCACACAAGATCAAGCCAACCAAAATCCCAGCATGGATGGGGAGGGTCTCTAGGTAAGGAACTCTTGGAAGCTGATGACCTCTGGGGAAGAACAGTCAGCTTTCTAGAGACCCTTACACCAGTTGTTCTCAACTTGTAGGCTGTGACCCCTTTGGAGGTCAAACGACCCTTTCATAAGAGATCTCATATCAGACATCCTACATATCAGATATTTACATTATGATTCATAACAGTAACAAAATTACAGTTATGTGTAGCAATGGAATAATTTAATGGTTGGGGGTCACCCCAACATAAGGAACTGTATTAAAAAGTTGCAGCATTAGGAAGGTTGAGAACCACTATCCTACACTTGCACGTATAGACAGTATTAAGTAGACATTGGACTTTTTAATTTTTTTAGAGCACATGAAGTTGGGAAATAAAAGCAGTGATGATAGTGGAGGGGTTGGAAGGAACAGAATGACAAATGAGTTTGATTAAAACATGTATGTAGGTTAGAAATCCTCAAACAATAAAATTACTTAGTGATCATTTGAAAATTATAATTCCTCTTATTTATTTAGTGTGTGTATGTGTGCCACACTGTACATGTGGTGGTCAGAGAACAATTTGAAGAAATTGGTTCTTTCTCTTACCATCCACGTCCTTGGGACAGAACTTAGGTTATCAACATTAGTGGCACACACTTACCTGCTGAACCATCTTGCCTCTGGCCCTTAATGATTATTTTTCTTCCATTTTCTTTTTTTTATTAAACTAATTTTTAAATTTTATTTATTTTTTTCTTATGTGTTTGAGTGTTTGCCTGCAGGTATGTATGTGTACCACGTGTGTGCCTGCTACTTTTAGAGGTCTGCCCCCCTCTCTGAGGCTATCTCTCTGGCCCTAAACTGCTGTAATCCTGGGCCTAGCTGACCTTCTTGTCAGCTCTCCTGGAGTCTGATTTGTTCTTCCATCACCTTGTATTTTTTCTGGCCTGGACTCTCCAGCCTAGCCTTGAGGTTCGGACCCGCAGACCTACAGACCCTCAGAGACACACAGATGCTTACATTAATTGTATGCTGATTGACCTGTGGCCCAAGCATATAACTTACTAACTCTTTACACTTAAACTAACCATGATTCCTATCGTGTTCAGCTATGTGGCTCGGTGCCTTTTCTCAGGGCAGCATATTTGTCCTTTGTATCTGCTGACTTCTCCTGGTTTCTCTGTGGCATCTCTGCTCTGTTCTTCCTGTTCCCAGAGTTTTCTTAGTCTGGTAGCCCCGTCTATACTTCCTGTCTGCCTTCAGCCAATCAGTGTTTTTATTAAGCTAGTAGTCTGTACAATTATTTACAAGTAACATAATCCTACTACATCACCTATTACTGTTATTCTCTAGGAGCCCTCCACACAAGGCTAGCCCCAAAACCCCACTGGGCCTGAAGCCCATATCTGCTCTCCCATTAGGTTGGAGAGCACCCAGAAAGGGTACCACACACACAGAGGGACAGGCAGTACCCAGATTCTGCACTAGCCTACATGTAGGCATGCTGTTAATGCTGGAGCTATTTGGGCAACCTCTCCTGAAACAGAGACCACCAGCTCCAAGACTCCTATCCTTAGCTGGAGTCCAGAAAGTCCTGCAGATTTGAGTCAGCTGTCTGACTTATTCCCTCCTCCAGACTGGGTCTGCCCACCCAGCCCTGTGTCCCTGCCTGACAACTATTGTCTGCCTGGCTGAAGTTGTGGCAGGCATGGACCAAACCAAACTAGAAGTTACTGTCTCAGTGACCCACAGGAAAAAGATGGCTTTCCCTGACCCCTGGCTCTTTGTGAGAAAATCACATTCCTTTCTTTAAAACAAGAAGGATCTTAGGGAGGCAAGGTGATGGGCAGCTGCTGACAAGTCAGGTCTGTCCTTGGAGCTCAGTGTGTTTTAGGAGAGGCTTCAGGGTCTTTAGGGCTGTCTCAGACATCTTTCCCAGCATTCCTAACCTCACTATTTTATTTCCTGCCCTTGCACAGAGTATCTGGGACATCCTGGCTAGTAGCCATCAAAGAAGGCCTCCAGGGAAATAAAGGACCTATTCAGCATTCAGGATGCAGAGGAGGGTGGATTTCTACGTGTTTGAGCCTGGTCTACAAAGTTAGGTCCAGGACAACCAGGAACCTGTCTCAAAAAAACAAACAAAACCAACCAACAAAACAAACAAACAAAAAACATTGGAGGACATGACATCTAATACAACATAGTATTTGTTCATTTGTTTTTGAGACAGGGTCTCACTGTGTAGACCCGACTGTCCGATAACACACTATGTAACCAGGATGGCCTTGAATTTACAGAGATCTGCCTGCCCCAGCTTTCCCGGTGCTGGGATTAGAGGTGTGTGCCACTGTGCTCAGCTCATAAGCAACTCTTAATTGGAAAACCTAAGTGTTTATCAGGAGCCCAAAGAATGGAGAGTATTGTTCCAGCACCTATTCAAATGTGTGCCCACATCTGGCACTTGGGTATATTCATGCATATTGCTTTGCATGTGACATTTTCACATGTGGAGCACCATTACAGCACAGGCACATGTGTGTGTGTCCTTAGGAAGTTTCTTCTGCAGAGCCTGTACTTAGAAAGTAACAGGCTTGTGAGTCTGAAGTTTGCCAGTGCCTGAAAGAAGGCAAAGGTAAACGGGAGGACGCAGTAGGGAAAATGGGGCTGGCTTAGTCTAAAGGGGGCGCTGTTGGAATGTCTGCTAAGGTCCTCCTCTACTCATGTGCACACAAGAAAGTATTGAGCTGAGTCCTGAGCAAGGTTGACTCCAGCTGGCAATCATGTCCCACTCCAGACATGGAGTCCCCAGCTCGGAGCTGGACATATAACTTAGTTGTAGTGTTTGCTGAGCATGAGTACATCCCAGGTTTGATCCCCGGCACCAAAGAAGACTGGTCATGGTAATACCTGCCTATAATCTCAGCATTTAATAGATAAAGGTGAGAGGACCAGGAGTTCAAAGTCATTCTTAGCTACACAGAGGCCAAGGCCAGCCTGCGACAAACAGCTTAAAAAGAAAAGAAAGTCCTAGTGTCTGGCAGTGCCATGTGGTTTCTCTCACCTTCTACTCACAGCCAGCAGGTCAGCTGGTCCCTCCGGCTGTGATATGCTGCAACTCTAATAAGAGGAATATTTATGAGATGCCATAAAAGGCACTGGCACACTGCTGATAAAACCCTCTCAAATTGCTATAAACCTGCTATTTGTATGTTTATGACCTCATTCACTAGCCAGTCAGTGGCTTACCCATTCTGGTGTCCTAACGCTACATCTGGAGGGACAGTTCCCATCCAGGGTCCTGAAGGATGGGAGTGTGCAGGCTCAGAGCACTCTGCGGGGCCTGAGAGGCTCCTCTGGGAGCATGCCCTGGAAGCTGGCTTGCTTGCTTTCTCTTTTTCTTCCTTCCTTCCTTCCTTCCTTCCTTCCTTCCTTCCTTCCTTCCTTCCTTCCTTCCTTCCTTCCTTCCTTCCTTTCCTTCCTTTCCTCTCCCCCTCTCCCTCCCCTTCCCCCTCTCTCTCTCTTTCTTAATTTTACTCAGGAATAACATACACCTGCTGAAATGCGCAGCACCATCAGTAGAGACTGGGTGACTGACTAGACCCATGCCGTGTAACTATTGACCCCAGCAGGGTCTGCCACTCTGGGAAACTCATTTGTGCCTTTTCACTGTCAACGTCCTTGGCCCCAGAAGTGTCCATCATGTAGTTTTTATCCCCAAAGGTCAGTTCTGTCATCCCAAGATTTCATCTGAAGGTAGTCAGCTCTTTAGTAATGGCTTCTTTGAGCAACATGGCATTACTCAGATTCATCCTTTTTGCCCCGGGATACAGATCCTCATTTTTATCTTCTCTAGTAGCCATAGTTGTCAGAGCAGGTGACCTACTCTAGTAGGTCTAGTTGGTCTGGTCTCCTGTTGCCTATGTTGGATTTTTATGAACAAAACTGTTCTGATTATCCCGGTACCAGTCTGAGTATGTGGATGCACAGCTGTTTTTGCATATATAAGTTTTTTGTGTGTGGTGTGCATGTATAAATGCAGGTTCACATGTGTGTGCATGCATATGAGTCTTCCCTGGCTATTCCTTACCTTATATTTGGAATCAGAGCTTGCTGATTCAGCTAGTCTAGCTGGTTATCCTGCTTCTGGAATTCCATCTCTGCCTTCCAAGCACTAGCTGACATAGTTTGGGTGCTGGGGATCTGTACTCTGGTCTTCAAGGACTTTACCCACTAATTCTTCTCATTGGCCCTTTTAAAGAAGTATTTTTAATGATTCATTGAGAATTTAATATATGTGTGAATACTTTGTTGTTTTGAGACAAGATCTCTCTTTTTAGTCCTGGAACTTGCTATGTAGACCATGCTGGCCTAGGACTCACAGGTATCCACCTGCCTCTGCTCCTGAGTGCTGGGATTAAAGACATGCACCACCAAGCCCAACTTTACACGATGCATTTTGATCACAACCACTTTATTCCACCCTCTAACTCCTCTAGGGCCACTACTCCATCACATGTCCTCCTCAACCTCATCTTATTTTTTTAATAAGCCACTGAATTCATTTAGTGATGCCCATATGCATGAGGGTGTCAGACCATCCACTAGAGCATGCATGGTCCACTTACCAGTAGTTACAACCCCCAAGAAAAATTAACCCTCCCCCAGCAGTCATAAACTGCCTGAGCTATTGGTAGGGCTAAGACTTAGTGAGCCTTTCCTCCAATCATGCTGGAATCTTGGCTGGTTTGATCTTGTGTAGGTCTTAAGCAGCTAACCACAGCTAGTGTCAGTTCATGACTGCAATGATCATGACAGGAACAGAAAACAGAATCTCCCTATTCATCTTTTACATTCTGTTTAGCCCTTCTACTGCGATGTTTCCTGAGTCTTGGGTGGCAGGGGGTTGATATCCAAGGCCTTATCTGTACTAGGCAAGCATCCTAACATCAAACCACTGTTGTATGAGGTTTCTGGCCTGGACTTTCCAGCCTAGCCTCAGGGCCCGGACCCATGTACCCACAGTCCCATAGTCCCACTGAAACACACAGACTCTTATACTAATTGTATGATAATTGACCTAGGGCTCAGGCATATAACTTGATAACTCTTTACCCTTAAACTAACCCATGATTCTTATCCTGTTCAGTCATGTGACTCAGTACCTTTTCTCAGAGCAGCATAGGTATCCTCTACATCAGCTTCTCTGGTGTCTCTGGCATTTCTGCTCTGTTGTTCTTCCTGTTCCCAGAGTTTTCCCAGTCTGGTAGCTCTGCCCATACTTCCTGTCTGCCTTCAGCCAATAAGCATTTTTATTAAACCAGTGGGAGGAACAATTATTTACAATGTAACATAATCCCACTATAAAACCACACACCCCTATTTCTTTAAATTAAGAAAGAAAAGTTTGAATGATGGTTTGCTACATTACTCAGATTGGCCTGGGACATAGCCATCCTTCTGCCCAAGCCTCCCAAATAGCCAAGATTATAGGGACATGCTGCTACACCTGGCTACATCCTTCACATTGGTGGTGGTGATTCTTACAGGGCCTATGCCTCTGTCAGCACTTAAGAAAGTTGTGTGTATATGAACGTGGCTTGTTACTTATAAATTATGGCTGAAAAACAAAAGAGTATGTGTGGTGACTGCTTGCTGAGCAAAAGACCATAGGGGCCATATTTGGCAAAAGGACTACCAGTCTGTGTCATCTATGCCAGTTACCATATATATTTCTCATGCTATTTAATCTGAATACTATTCATAAGCAACACGGTATGTGAGTGTACATGTGTGCACATACACATGTGCTTATGCACATGTGAGCATAAGCACATGTGTATAGAGGCCAAAGGACAACATCTGGTGGTGTTACCCACGGTGCCATCCCCTTGGCTTTGTTTAATTAATTGATACATGTATTTCTTTATTACTGTGTGTGGACATGACACATGTAGGATGCTACATGCTACTGTGTATATGTGGTGATCAGACGACAATTTTGTGGGGTTTTCTCTTTCCACCTTTATGTGTTCTGGGGCTTGAGCTCATGTTTCCAGGTTTGTATGGTTAGCCCCTTCATCCTCTGAGCCCTTTCAGTGACCTTTTAAAAAACATTTTCTCTCCAGCCTAGAACTTACCACATAGCCTAGGCCTAGTAATCTTTTGTCTCCAGATCTCTAGCACTGGGATTAAAATCACATGCCATTGCCCTTGGCTTTTTATATGGGTTCTGAATACTAAACTCAGGTACTTCTGAATATACCAACTGAGATATTTCCCAGATTCCCTGCTCCCTCATTTAGTTAGCTTTACTTAGAACTTGAGGCCGATATGGGCTACAATGACATTGTTAAAAAAAAAAAAAAAAAAAAAAAAAAAAAAAGTAAAAAAAGATTTATGAGAAATTAATGGGAAAATTGTTTTTTATGAATTCTTTCTCCCCAAATAATGAGAAAACTGTGGGTATTAATTGGTGACTCAATGGCCTTATGGTACATAAGGATAGAAAATGGGATTTATTCTGGACGATGCTGGAGCACATCTTTAATCCCAGCACTGGGGGGTGGGGTAGCAGGTTGATTTCTGAGAGTTTGTAGCCATCCTGGTCTACAGAGGGAGTTCCAGGACAGTCAGGACCACACACAGAGAAACCCTGTCTCTACCTCCTCCCCCTGTACCTGTTCATTTTGAGGCTGCCTTTTTCCAACTTGGCAGAGGCAGTCACTCTGCTGGATTCGTCTCTCCCAATACATCTCTTGAATGAGATTTGGGTGAGACCTTTCACTGGAGTGGAGCAGAGAAGTAACTACTTTCTCTAGAGTAGGAGCAGGGAAACTTCCTTGCAGAGCAGAGCAGAGAGAGGAGAGAGAGGGAGGGAGGAAGGAGAGAGAGAGAGAGAGAGAGAGAGAGGGAGAGAGAGAGAGAGAGAGAGAGAGAGAGAGAGCATGAGGGAGTAGGGGCAGCAGGGGGAGGAGAGCTCCCCAGAGAGAAGCAGAACTGCTATATTCCTGCAGGGAAATGCTGTGGACATGGCCTGGCTTCTGATGGCCGGGATAACTTTCCCTTTAGAGCTGTAACATAAACACTGCCCACCTAAAACTCAGAGCTTTGAGCATGCTGGAAAAATCTATTACGGACCTACATGTCCTCAGTTACTAAAGCCAATTATTTATTTTTGATGTAATTTACAGTTTTCAGAATGTTTATAAACATTTGTTTGTGGATTCTCAGGACTTGGCAAGGTGGGAGGTTTCATCTCTGGTTACAGAGATGAGGAACTGAACTCCCAGAAAGAGAATTTCACCGAGGGTCTGAGAAAAACTGAGCAAATCTCAGCTTGATTCCATGCTCTCTACCTCCAAACCTGTTACTTTTCCATTTACATGGTGCGGGCAGTGGTAGAGTCAGTATGTTGGCAAGTGCCAAGACAAGGATATGAAACAGGATAGGTGTTAGAAGTCATTTATCAATGGCCTGTGGCTTCCAGGGCAGCGGAGCCTTCCAATCCCTCCGGGCATCAGCAGACAGTGGCACACAGTAAGCAGGACTTTTTGGAAGCAGACACGTGCTCACTTGGGTGACTGGCCACGGGGCATCACTATGTGACCTGCCTCTCTTGGGGTGATTGTAGAAAGCTGACTGGTCGGGGCAGTGGTGAAGCACTGGTTACTGAGAGCAGATCCTAGCTGGCTTGAGGAACTTCAGTTCTGTGTTTCAAAGAATCTGATAGATCAGGATACTTTTCAGTTTCCCCGGTCTAGACATCCCACATTCTAACTTGATGTGAAGCCCCAAGTAGATGTCAACCACCTGTGAATAGGCTTGCTTGGCTTTGGGAAGAGAAGTTTGCATACAGGAAGAGGTCTGGACCCCTTAGTCATTGAGGGCATGGTATTTCAGATCACTTCACAAAGCCAGTGATTTGTGGAGACTAAGCAGGGGACTGTCAGTGTTCCTCAGAGGGATGTCAGCCTCTTCTGTTTGGCTTTTGTTTTTCCGGACAGGATTTCTTTGTATAGCCTTGGCTGTTTTGGGATTCACTCTGTGATCAGAGATCCAACAGCTTCTGCCTCCTGAATGCAGGGAATAAAAGTGTGTACTATCACTGCCCAGCACCAGCTTCTTGCTCTTAGATGCTGCCATCTGACAGGCTACCAGTCATATCTGTTATCAGCTGTCCTGGGTCAGGCTCAGTGATGAATCAAGCATGTCTCCCCTGTTGGGGGACTGTTGTCTTTGTCAGAAGTTAGAGAAAGGGAGACAGGAGGTATAAACTGTCAATGGAACAAGCAGAGAAGGAGAAAGGAAGAGAGAGGAGGCCTGACACATATTTTGATGGAGAAGTTAAAGGTCTAAGGAAATTACCTCATTAGAGATACTGGAACAATGAGATGATGGTAACTATGGGAAGGTGGGTGTGGGAGGCAGGATGGAGAATATGTCAGTTGGTGTCCTGTGGTAGGAAGGGTTGTGGCATACTCACAGAAGGGAAAGCAAACTGATACAGCTGAAATACTGCCTCTGTTGATCAAGCTGGCAAACACTGGTACAGCAGATCAAGTAGGTGAGTGAAACACAGTGGAAGGATGGGGTGGGGCCAGTCTCACAGCAGCTCCAAGTTAAGCTCTCTGAATTGTACAGAGGCCATGAGGAAACCTTGGAGAATCTTTATGGGGTGGGGGGTGGGGTTATGACCATAAATCAGGCTGCCATAAATTACCCTGCCTTCATATGCCTCTTCTATCAACCACCCCCAACCCAAGTTTCCCAGTGGTGGAAGGTAGAAGAGCTGGTAAAGGTGCTATAGCCATCAAACTTGATGATCTGTTATAGAATACTATTTTAAGGTGTGTTACTTTTGTTTATGTTGCATTTGTTTAACTCTGGGAAGCTGTGTCACTGTGCCTGTCTAAAACATCTGATGGTCTAATAAAGAACTGAACGGCCAATAGCAAGGCAAGAGAAAAGATAGGTGGGGCTGGCAGGCAGAGAGGATAAATAGAAAGAGCAAGAGAAGGAGGCGGACCCAGGGGCCAGTCCCTCAGTTATACAGCTGAGGAAACAAAGAAAGGCATACAGGAGTAGAGAAGGAAGAGCCCAAAACAAAAGGTAGATGGCATAAAGTTAAGGGATTCTGGCAAGAAACAAGACAAGCTAAGGTGGGACATTTATAATTAAAAATAAGCCTTCATGTGTTATTTATATGGGAGCTGGGTCATGGGTCCCTATTGCATGAATTCTAGTTAGCAATATAATAATAACCCAGAGCCAGATATTGGGGAAAAGCTGGAATACCAGAGATAGGAAACAGACCATAGTCAATTCTCACCCAGCCAACTTCTCAGGCCGAACAGGGTAAATGCTGCCTTCAAGGGTCCTCAGCCTGACTGGTCGCTTCTACAGAATGCATGAATTTTTGTTTTCTCCTGCCTTATATATCTCTCCCCAGCTGTGTTAGGATTAAAGGTGTCAGCTGTTAGGACTTGAACTTATAGAAATACAGAAAAAAATTGCCGTCTTCAGAGTGATAATGGGATTAAAGGCATGAGTCACCCCTCTCTGACCTTCATAGCTTGACTGTGGGTGATTCTGTTCTGATATTCCAGGATTATTTCATTAAATATACAATTTATCTCCACAGCCCCTCCCCACAAAGAGCCAAAACAACCAATAATGATCTGAATTCAACCCTCAAAATCTAAAGGCTAAAGGAGAGAACCAACTTCCTAATTTGTCCTCTGACCTCCGTGTGGGTGCTGTGGCATGCACCATACCTTCATCTCTTTTCCTCTAAAGTTCACATAGTTTTAAAAGGGTTGAGGAACTGGCAGCCCTTGTGGCCTAGCATTGTCTCTTATTGTGGATGACTTGAAATCTCCTAGTTTTAGGGAATGTTCTCATGACCTATCTGGAGGGACCTTGGAAGGGGCACACATCAACATCCAGACAGGTGCAAGAAAAGACAAGTGTTCAAATGGTAGTTTCCATATTTCCTTGTGGCTCTTTGCTTTTCTTCATTAGGGGTCACAAGGTGAACAGTGGAGAAACACTGACAGCAACAAGGGACTTGGCTTCTGAAAAATCTGATAAATTGAAAACCTAGGTCCTGGTGAGGAAAATGAAATGTATTTAATTTGTTGAAATCAGTTCCTAGGCAACTTCGTGTCAGTTCTCTAACACCGTGTGTGTGTGTGTGTGTGTGTGTGTGTGTGTGTGTGTGTGTGTGTGTGTGTGTGTGTGTGTGTGTGTGTGTGTGTGAGAGAGAGAGAGAGAGAGAGAGAGAGAGAGAGAGAGAGAGAGAGAGAGAGAGTGTGTGTGTGTGTGTCTATGTAGCTGCACTGGCTGCCTTCCTGGAACTTTCTATGTAGACCAGGCTGGCCTTGAATTAACAGAGATCTGACTGCCTTTGCCTCCTGAATGCTGGGATTAAAAGTCCATGCCACCATGATTGGTCCAATTTTCTGCGGCCTCTCAGGTTCTCAGGTGCTGGGACCACAGGCAATATACCACTACTCCAACTCCAACCTTACTACTCCTACTTTTGGCTATTATTATCATAATTATTAGTGTTAGTGTACAAAGAAGTGGGTCTCATTGTGACATTTTTCATAATATGCTTCTTTAGAACAGAAAATATGATTAACAGTAGTAGCCAAGATTAAGGATTTAATTCCTGCCAGCCATTGAGCTTGTGAGGTGGTGTTACTCCAATCCCTATTTACAGACCCAAACTGTAAGGCACTGCAGAGTAACTTGCCAAGGTCACAGGGCTGATCAGTGTTTAACCTGGTTTATCCTCAAAGCCTATGTTCTTTTTTTCCTTTTAGATTTATTTAACTTTTAATTATGTGTCTCTATGTGCCCATGAGCATGTGAGTGCTGGTGGCTGAGACACTGGATCACCTGGGGCTCAAGTACAGACAGCTGTACACTCCATGTGGGTGCTGGGAACTGAACTTTGGGCTCCTTCCTGGGCAATAAGTGCTGTTACCGATTGAGCTGTCTCTCTAGCCCTTAAAACCAATGCTCTTAATCCTTCCTTATATAATTATCCTAGAATGTATATGGGCATGTAAACCAGTGCTATTTAAAAAAGTCTCATGGTTTCAAAAACCAATATTTACGATTATACAGTATTTACTGAAACCAAGGTCTGTGGGTGGGAAGAAATGGAGGATTCTGAAACACACAAGCAAAAAAAAAAAAAAAAAAAAAAAAAAAAAGTATACCAAAAAAGTAGGTCTTGCTGAAGAACAAGGTGAGAATTATTTAATAGATGGTGACTGCATAAACAATTGTGATAGAGGGGAATTAAATCCACATTTTATTCCCAAGTGCAGCAAAAATAAAATTGGACAGGTGATCATAAAATAATAAAATATGCAAAGAAATTATACAAGCTTGCAGATGGGTACGTGAACACTCACTTTGTTAGCATTCAAACAATGAAAAAAATAAACCCACCAGTGGACTAGAATGACACATGAAATGTAAACCAAAACATGAACATCAGGCTGGGCAATATCTGCATCAAAAACAAAAGGGAAATATCTTTACCAGAAAAAAAAAAAAAAAAAAGCCTTGTTTAAAGTTAGATGAAATTCAACTCAAGACAGTGGATGTGAATAACAGCTCATTCACAGAAGGGGAAATACAGATAAGAAATGGGGAAAATTTGAGGGTTTAGTCATCCAAAAAATGCCAAATAAGCTAATCTTGATAGTTAGCAGATAACTGCAATGAAATTAAATACAAAAAAGTAGGAACTGCATACCATAAAAGTGACCATGCAAACAAAACATGCTAGTGAAAATAGAAAATAAAAGAAAATGTGTGCCTGCAAGCATGTGAAAGTATCTGTGTAGGTTTTGTTTGGGAATTCAAATTGTGTAGTGATGGATATTCTTTTTGCATCCCTTTTTCCTGTTACCTTGTCTTTACAGCGGTACTTACAAATAAAATCATCTGAAGTTTGTAATGCCAATATTTCCTAAGGCTGCTAAAATCAGAGAAAGATGTCTAGTGTGAAGATCCCAAGACATTGTGTGTCGGTGTGGGTGCCTGGCAGGAGCCGGGAGTGGGACCATCTAGGGCTGGAGAGTCTGGACTCATTGGCACTCCCGACGCACTAAGCGCTGGGACTCCCTTCTGAGGGAACTTTCTGGAGCAGGTGTGTGTGCGTCCTACTGACACCTGAGCTTGAGGAGAAAGGGAAGAGTCGCCGTCGAACCTAAGTGCTCTCGGGATTCGAGACCGATTCACAGCTTTGTTGAGCTTCTCACCCTCCCGGAGATAGATCTCCCAGTGTCCGCTTCGCTGCAGGAAAACTGATTTACAAAGCGCCTCCTGAGCAAGCCTGGGCATCAGGTATGCCTAGGTGCTTGAGTCGGATTTGGTAGAGCTGGGCACTAGAGTGCCCTGCTAGGTCTCAAAGGACAGGCGGGATTCCCGATGTGACCGGACAGCGGGCTCAGCCCTCTCGGCAGCGGCACGCGCCCATTGGGGACCTGCCGAGCCGCTGCCTCTCTGCTAATGCCATCTTGCTCGAGGTGGTCACGTGCGGGCTACAGTGGCGCGCTTCGCCCGGGATGGACGGATCAGGGACTTCGGCGGCTCCTCGGCCCCTCTGTCCAGAAGCCAAGGTGAGGTCTTTCTCTCCAAAATAATGGCAGGTCCCGGGCGCACCCCCGGAGCCCGAGAGCTGGTCTCCCAACTGCGCTCAGTCCACGACGCCGTCGGGGATCAGAGGCCCACGCCGCGCCGCCCCGGCCTCGCAGGCGTCCACGGCGAGGTGCCGATGGGAGGGGGGCGCGAAACGAGCGGCGGGCAATGGACCTGGGTCCACGGACGCCTCCTCTCCCGTGCATTTCCAGTCCCGCAAGCCGGGGGCCGCGGGGAGCCCGTGCCGTGAGTGCCACACGCGATGGGCGAGGGGCGCGGGTTGCCGGGAGGCTCGCAGAGCTGGGGGGGGGGGGGGGGCGCGGGCGCATGCGCCTTGCGTCCGTGCCATATTGGAATGAGTCGGAGCGCGGAGCGGCGCCGCCGCCTCCGCCGGAGCGCGGGTGCAGGGGGGCGGGGAGAGCTGCTGGCCGCCCCGCTCTGCCGGGCCCAGCAGGAAGGAGGGCGCGAGCAGGCAGGCGCGGGCGGCGCGAGCGGAAAAGGCGCCCCGCGCGGGCGAGCGCAAAAAAAAAAAAAAAAAAAAAAAAAAAAAAAAAAAGGAAAGAAAGAAAACGAGCGAGCGAGAGGGGAGAGCCAGCCCACGAGCGCGCGCGCGAAAACTCCGTCAGGTAAAAAAGCGGGGCGGCCGGCTGGGCCTTCCCGCGGGGCGGCCTGAGGGGCGGCGCGGCGCCCTCCTGAAGAGGCCGAGCAACTTTGCCAGCGGGAACCGCCGGAAGCCGGCGGGTGGCGGGCGCACGGGTTGAGGCGCCAACGGGCGGCGGCGGCGCGTTGGGCGGGGGTATGGCGGGGAGGAGGGTAGCGCGGCGCCGGCGCGCGGCCTGGCGCGGTCCCGAGGCTCGGCGCGCCGGCCGGCGGGGCTGCGGGGACGCGCCCGGACACCTCGCGGCCACGGCGGAGGCTGGCGGCCCGGGGCGAGAGAACGAGCGAGCTGCGCGTGTCAGCACAGCTGGGCGCGTGAGGCGAAAGTGGCCGGGCGGCGGCAGCTGGCGCCCAAGTTGCGGGCTCCGGTTCCCCCCACCCCCATCGAGCTCCCTCCCGCCGAGCCCCCGCGGACCCGCCCCCCCTCCGGGCTCGCTCCGGGCGGGGCGCGAACCCGCAGCCCGTGCGGCCGCTCAACTTCGCAGGGCCCAGGCAGCTGCGGCGCGGTGGCCGAGCGTCCAGGTTCCTTCGCAACCGGTGGCTCCGGCCTCCCGGGGGCTTGGGCTGGTGAGGCGCTGCCGCCAGACCCCCCGTGCGGACCTGGTCAGCGTCCCGAGGCCACTCGGCAGGTCCGTGACCGTTTCGATTTCTGTTCCCGGGGAGTCTTGTTTTGTTTAATGTAAAGACGACTGGAGGGACGAGCCGAGTGTCCAGGGAAGCGAGGCCTGCTCTTTGCGGAGCAGAAAAGCCTTGGGAGACCAGATGAATTTTCGCGGAAAGGATATACGTCGTGTTAAGTTTTTCCCCAAGATGCCAGCTGTTGGCGTGGGGTCTAAAACTAAGCTGTCAAACCCGGGTCACCTTTAGAGCTTGCTGTGCGCCTGGAGTGGGGTGGGACGCTTCTGGCTCAGGTAGGGATTTTTTTTACTTGATGGGAGTTCATCCTCGCGCCTCTCTTAATTAATGTGATGGTCCCAACTGGTGTCTGGTGAGTCCTATATTTATCAAAAATATTTGAAGGAAGTAAGATGGATTTTGTCAATATCTGCGTATGTCCTCTCCTGAACCACGATTTTTAAGATGTCATACTAACTTCATTTCGTCTGAAGCAAAATGCCTGAACATGTAACTGTTGACTTGTCAGCTGTCTCAATTCAGTGGAAGAAGATGAATGTGTTTTCCTAAGTACATATTGGGGCCTGTTAACTTGTGGCAGATGTTGAACTCTTCTAGGCCACAGGTAAATTCAGAATTGTTTGCTATGCCAGGAACATAACAGCCAGTTGGAAGTAGAGGGGCCTCAGATGAAGAAACCGTTGTGTTATTACATTTTACTATTGACAAGCTGCCCTGTCTTTGGAAGGTGCCTACTCATGTAGAACTGATTTTCCTTATTTGCAAAAGTAGGATAAGTAGATCACCATTCTTTTGCTTCTAAGATTTGGAGACTTCTTAAAATGAGATTTAAGTTTTGAAAGGTTCTACATTAAAAGCACTCACAATATGTGTCTTTATAAAAATAGATTGGAAAAACCATCTTGTTAGCTATATCCAGGATAATTTTGTGAACTTTATTTGAACACAGGCATTTAGAGAAGGCATTTCAATACACATAAGAAGACGTTAGGCTTTGCGGGGCCAGAGAGATGGCTTAGTGGTTAAGAGCACTGACAGCTTTTCCTGAGGTCCCAGGTTCAATTCCCAGCACCCACATGGTGGCTCACAACTGTTTGTAACTTAGTTCTAGGGGACCTGTATGCAGGCAAAGCACGAATGTACATAAATAAAAATAAAGTTTAAAAAATGCTTTAAGCTAAAAATTAAAGAAATTATGCTTTTTAACAGTGAAACCTTAAGAGGACAGACAGTTCAGCCTTGTTTTGCATATGAATATGTCCCCATGCTCACATGCACATTAAGAAACAGAAAAATTTCGGCCCCTGCCCCAAAGGAATTCCTTGGATTAAGTAAACACCTGCCCCTTCTCCAAGGCAGCCACTATTCTGACTTCTATCACAGCCAATGAATTTTGTTTCAGAGCAGGGCAATGTTAATAACTGAAGAATAGCAGGTGTGTGAACTCGGAGTTGTGGGTATTTTAGTCATGATGTGTTTGTAATGCTGTAGCCTTTTTCTGGTATCTACAGTATCTAAATATTCTGAGTTTTGGTCTTGTGTCAGATGGAAATTTTTAGCTGAGTCGTATTTGGTGTGTTTGGATCGTGGTTTCTGGGAGTCTTTATGTTCATAGTTGAAGTTACATTATTATATCACTGTCCATTGGGAATACAGATATATTTGTAGAGAGTAGCTTTGAAGGAAGAGTCAGGAATTTTCCTAATGAATTAAAGGTATCAATCAGTAGGTGAGTTAATTCCTTAAAGCATAGCATTTGCAAAGAAAATTGAATGAAAATTGATTTTTTAAAAGTCCAGTGAATTAATAATATGGGTATAAAGCTTTAATTACCTTTTAAATGACGGCAGTTAGCTTGATTTATGTATGTAGGATGCACACCTGATTTATAAAATCATTTAAAGTCCAACAGTAAAAGCAAGAACAAACTATAAATAAAAATATGTCGGTTCAGTTTGTTTTTTTTAAAGTCACTTTGATTAAAGCGCTTTTTGTATTAGAACCCTACACAAAAGGTTGAATATTAAATGTCCACTGGAAGTAAGTGCTGCAGTACTTGGCTTGTATCTCTCAGTTATCTTTTAATGTATCTTTGTGACCTTTGTTTCTACTGCTAAAGGAGAGGAGTTAGGTTCTAAGTTATCTTGTTAGCTTCTTGTAAAGGCTTGTGTCCTGTTCCTGCCTCCAACCCCATCTGTGTGATGGAAAGTGGGAGTGGTTTACAACTTGTGTGTGTGTGTGTGGGGGGTGCTTTTCTGAGTAATTCTCTGTCTAATCAGTTAGTTGATGGTCCAACAACTAATTTGGTCATTTCACTCAAAGTTTACAGCCTCATTGAGTACATGATGATTTAGTCATCATTGGTGAACGACTTGTTTTTTCTGAGGCTTGGCTTTTTGAATTCTTGGCTTTTTATTGTAAAAACTATACTGTAACTTTGGGGGTGCAATTGAAGCATATATGAAAAAGAGGATACAAAAGGGCTTTCTTTAATATTTGTTTCATTGGCAGCTGTGGTTTTTTCCTTTAAAAATGTGTTGCCGTGTATGTGCTCACAAGTACATAGAGATTTTAAATAAATAAAAGAAAAACAAAACAAAACAGTTCTTTGCTAGCAGAGCATGGTGAAATAGATCTGCAGTCTGAGCATTTGGGAAGCGGAAGGGTCAAAAATTCAGAGTCATTCTTTGCTATTCAGTGAGTTTTAGGCTATCATGGACTACATGAAACCCTGTCTCAAAACACCAAATGAAAACCACACTGTGCTAAACCAAACAACCACCAAAGTGAATCTTTGCCTGCCCGAACATTTGTAGTGTGACCTTTGCTTTCATAGTGATAACTAGACTGGGTTTAGTGTTAGAAATGTGGTGTAATAGCAGATGTTATTTGACTTTATTAACTGTAGAAAAGATGAATGAACCAAACTTATTATGTTATATTCATATAAGGTGACATACAAAATATTATTTATAAAGGTATTTCTGAATGTTATATATTGTTATATTAAACATTCCCCCCCTTTTTAAAAAATATATGTCATTGTTTGGCCAATAACATTTTATAACAATTTCAGTGAAATTTTTAAAAGGTTCAGATTTGCTATGGTAGAGAATTTTTCTTTCAGTGAATACCATTTTTATCTAGCTTGTGTGTTTTTGGATTTGCAAACAGCTTTTCGGTGTATGTAGTTGTTAAAATGGTTGCAAATGTCTGGGGATTTTGGCTTCCCAGGAGGTTCTGAGCCATTAGACTTTAGGGAATGGGTTTTGTTAGGCTGCTGCCGTTCTTTGATACTAGCCCCACTGGAAAATGGTTTAAAATTTTAAAAAGATGTAGTTAGGTTGCTGAAAATATATGTTTAAAGTTTTCAAAAGTGAGAGAAAGAATAAGAATAAAAACAAGTTATTAAAAGGAAAAAGATGTAGATTTTACTGTAAAAGTTTTCTGCCAGGTGGTGGTGGCAGCATATGCCTTTAATTCTGCACTTGGGAGGCAGATGGATCTCTATGAATTTGAGGCTAGCTTGCTTTACAGAGTGAGTTCCAGGACAACCAGGGCTACACAAAGAAACCCTGTTTCAAAAAATAAAACTAAACTAAACAAAAAAACCCCAAACTAAACAAAAATGGACCAAGAGTGGTGACATAGGCCTATTCTCCGTAGGTTCTGTGTTTGGTATTGAAGAGGAATAATAAAACAGAATCTCTAACCTTGAGCTCAGCTTTACAGAGACAGGAAGACATTCAACAAATAATTAAAATTGTAATGTAAGAATAGAATATAACTGGACAGTGGTGGTGAACACCTTCAATTCAGCACTCAGGAGGCAAAGGCAGGTGGATCTCTGTTTGAGGCCAGTCTGGTTTACAGAGTAAGTTCCAGGACAGCCAGGGATACAGAAGAGAAACCCTGTCTCAAAACAAACAAACAAACAAACAAACAAAAATCAAACCAAAATTTCTTTTTATAAAGGTTTTTGTTTATTTTTGTATAATTGTGGGCATGACATGGTACATGTGTGGAGGTTAAGTTTGTTCACTTGTTCTATTTTGGCTTTATGTTCATTTTTAAATTATTTATTTGATTTTTACATGAATCCTTTACTTGCATGTAGATATGTGTACCATTTGCCTGGTGCCTGTAGAGGACAGAAAAGAGGAGTATCAGAGTCCCTGGAACTGAAGTTACAGATGGTTGTGAGCCTGGGAACTGAACCCCTGTCCTCTGACAAGAATCAAGAATAGCAAGATAGTGAGTGCTTTTAACTACTGAGCCACCTGTCCAGTCCTTTCTCCTTCTGCCTTGTTATTAAAGCTGGGGAACAGTCTCTTGTTATTTCTGCTGCTGCACTGTGTATTGGTGCTCTTATCTCTATCTCCCATTTCACTACTGGAATGCCAGGACTACAGATTACCTTCTCTTTCAAGAGTTTTAAAAATAAATTTAGTTTAGGTTTTTGAATTTAATTTAATTTACTTATTATTATTATTATTATTATTATTATTATTATTATTATTATTATTATTATTATTTCCCAAGACAGGGTTTCTCTCTGTAACAGTCCTGGCTGTGGAGGCTGGCCTCGAACTCATGGAGATCCACCTGCCTTTGCCTCCCAAGTCTGGAACTAAAGGCGTGTGCCACCATTGCCCAGCTTAAGATAAAAATTTTTTAAAATTTATTTTATCATGTGTTTTGCCTGTGTTTATGTCCATGCATGCATGGCATGTGTGTCAGGTACCCTTGTGGGTCAAAAGGGATGTTATATCTTTATTATTATTATTTCTGTGTTTAACAGGTTCACAACAGATGTTGGTAGTTAAGCTGAAATTATTGCTTCTCAATTGACATGAAGCTTTGACCAGACTCTTTTTCCTTTTCCTTTTCATTTCCGTAATTTTCCTATGTTTCTATCCTGCCTTAATGAAATATAACAGTTGTATTTAGATCAAATGCAATGGGACATGTTATTGTTAAAGAAAAATTACCAAATTGGATGCAAAAATTATAGTTATATTTTATGAGATAAAATAAAAATATGTAAGTGTAAAGTCAAGATATTATAGAAGGAATAAAGACATTTAGTAATTATAATTCAACTAAAATAAATTCAGGTTCAGAGTCTGGATATGGTGGTGCATGCCTTTGATTCCACCACTCAGGAGGCAGAGGCAGGTTGATCTTTGTGAGTTGAAGGCAAGCCTGGTCTATGGTGTGAGTTCCAGGACAGCCAGAGCTACAAAATAGAGAGACTTTTGTCAAAAAGCTGACAAAACAAAATAAACACAAGTTCAGTATAATATCAAATAACTGAATAAAGATAAAATTTATTTAAAAAACAGCACAACAAAAATATCTCAAACTTTGATAAGCCCTCTTTATCTTTAGGTGATCATTCAGGACTTTTTTGGGGGGAGGGTTCGGAGACAAGATTTCTCTGTGTAGCTTTGGCTGTCCAGGAATTTGATCTATAAACCAGGCTGGCCTTAAACTCACAAATCCACCTGCCTCTGCCTCCTGAATGCTGGGATCAAAGGTGTGTGCCACCACCTCCCACTTCCCAGCAGGACTTTTTTAAAAGCAAAAATTTTGTCTGTTTTCTGTTGAAGATACTTACTTTTAATTTATTCCCATTTCTTCCCTCCCCTTCTCCCCTCTGTCTCTCTCTGACTCTGTGTGTGTCTCAGGTGAATGCGAGCCACCTCACATAAGTGCTGGGACCTATACTTATTCTTAACCAGTGAGCCATCTTTTCAGCCTCTAGTTCATATTCTGATAAATGATGTGAAATACTTGAACTTTGTAGATTGTTAGATAGCTTTATTGAACTAAAGGTTGTGCAGGGAGCCGAATTTTGTACAGTAGTACAAGCATTAGTTTCTTTTTAATGCTTTGCTTAGTATAGGAAGAAGTTAATTACAGAACTGATTGAGTATTTAAAGAGTGGGAAGGATTGAATTTTGGGATTTGGTAATATTTAGAGAGCATCTTTTTAAGGATTTATTTTTATTAAATTATATGTGTGTGTGCATGTGAGTATGTGCACATGCACAAGTGCTGGTCCCCTTAGAATCCAGAAGCTTTGGATCCTCTTGAAGCATGGAATTACAATTATGAGCTGCCTGTAGGTGTTAGGAGCTGAACTCAGGCCCTCTGGAAGAGCTATCTTAAGCACTGAGCCATCTCTACAGTTCTTAGAGAGGGTTTGTTGGTGGTAGTTGTATTAGTCAGTATTTCCTAAAGGAACAGAACTGATAAGCATGGAAAAATGTGTGTGTGTATATGTGTATATATATAGTTTATAAAATATATTAATATATCAGCACATATATACAATATATTAATATATTGTTATATTAATAACAATATATGGATAAGTAATAAAATATATTATCAATACATATTTATATGAGAGAGATTTTTGAGTTATTTACAGGCTGTTATGGGGTAGTAGTCTCCCCCAGCTGATAGGCCAAGAATCTGGTGGTTTTTCATTCTAGTGCTGGAGTCCCAGAGGATTCCAGAGTTGATGGTTTTTGGTCTGTGTTGGGATCCCAAAAAAGTAGGTTCTAACACAATCCAAAGATGCCTCAGCAGAAATTTAGATGAATTTGTCAGTGAGAATGAGCAAGCAAAAGCAAAAACTTTCTTACTGTATGTCCTTTTATGTGGGCTGCCACCAGAAGGTGTGGCACAGATTTAGGTGGGTCTTTCTACTTAAATAATCCAATTAAGAAAATCCCTCATTGACAGGCCCAGTGGGGTTTTAGTTGATTTTAGTTGTAGTTTAGTTGACAATCACCATAGCAGTCAGGTATTACACACTTGGAATGACAACATAAGATTTAGAAATTTAGCAATTATTTAAATAGCACAAAATTTTTTCTTATTGATGTATAATTTACTTTTTATTTTACTTTTTGATGTTCATTTTAAAGCTACTTAAGCAACAAATATTTTGCTTGATGTCAAAATTAATATTTTTATACCCTGAGTAGTTAAAACATTTTTTTAGATTTATTTATTTTATGTGTGTAAATATTTTTCCTGCATGAATATATATATATGCCGCACATGCCTGCCTGGCCCTGGAGAAACTCAGAAGAGAGTTTCAGAGCTCTTGGAGCTGTAACTACATAGAGCTCTGGTCTTCTGTAAGAGTAACAAGTGCTCTTAACTGATGCACCATCTCTCCAGCCCCCTTCACCATTCCAGGAGTTTTTGAACTGTATTTGTGGTGGCCACACTGGTAAACCTGTCTATGAGTTGCTGTTTGGTTTTAATATCATTTCACATTAGTTTACTACTTACATGTTGTGCTCGTCTGCTGTCAGTTTTTGCTAGTATTTTTAGTGATTAGTTCTTACAAATCACACATTTAGTACTGGGAGTACTGAGTCACTAGTCAATTAAGTGCTTGCCTTGCAAGAGTAAGACCTGAGTTTGGTTCCTAGAACCCATGTTAAAAAGCTGGGTGTGGTGGGGTCAGCACTGGGGATGTTAAGATCCTGGAGGTGACTGGCTGTGGTGCCTGGCTTACTTGGTAATCCAGGCCAGTGAGTAAATCTATCAAACAAGTAACAAACAAGGTGGCCAGCATCTCAGAAATAAAAGGTCCTCTTGGCCTGCATAGGCAGATTCACATAAGTATCACTCCACAAAACACAAACGCACAGGTGCACACACAAATCTCTCTTGTTACAAATAATGTATAGCAGTTTGCAGGTATAATTTAGAGAGACCATTTTGGTTGGTTTTTACATGTGTTTTTGTAAAATAACCTAGAAATGATTAGAGATAACCACACAGGTGCACTTAACATATCCCTGTTTAGAGCTTAAACATGATTAAGAGATGCAGTAAAAATGTTATCATTTTATATGTGTATGTTTTGTGTTGTATAACACCATGTACATGTTAGAGCCCTCAGAGGTCAGAAGAAGGCATTTGATTCCCTAGACCTATAGTTCTGTTACAGGCAGGCAGGTCTGAGCTGCCATGTGGATGCTGGGAACCAACCTTGGTTCTTCTGCAAGAGCAGCAAGTGCTTTCAATTGCTAAGCCATCTCTCCAGGCCCAAGTGCATTTTTATTATTCTTTAAATAATATGGTAAAATATTACAGGAATTTTATAATTTTAACCATTTTACTTTAAATATGTTCATAATTTTAGGCAACTCTTGCCTCTGTATATCTCATCATCTCTTAAAAGTGAACAAAAAAGTAAAATGATAATTAGTCAACAGTGACTCCATTTTTCTTTTCTCTCACCTGTGGTACCACCACTGAACTTTTTGCTTGTGATTTTGACTACTCTAGGTATCTCTTATAAGCAGAATTGTATTTGTCCTTTTGTCATTACCTTATTTCATTTCTAATGTTCTCAGGGTGTATCCATGGTATAATATACCAGAATTTTCTTTTGAAGAAGTGAAATTTTAAAAAACATTTCATGGCAGGAATATAAATTGAGGTCTCAGAATCTTGTGCATTGCTGTTTACCTCATTTGAGAAAAACTAGAAGTACCTACCAGAGCAGTGAGAGCCAATTGCTTTTTCTTCAGAAGCAATTGAGACATATTTAGTTGTGATGTCAAGGTATAGGTGAAATTTTCTAAAAGAGCAAAGGTCCAGAGGTTAAGGGGTCTCATGGAATTGGGACAGATGGTCCATGGGATGTCATATTATAGTCACCCATGTTCCCAATGTTGGCCTAAGTTAAAGCATGCTGTCCAGAACTTTATAAACCATAGTATATTAAAAGTAGTATTTGAGTCTCAGCTATTGTGATTCATGTTCTGGTTAGGCTAAGTGTTATTGTACAAATTTTAGTTAGTATTTAATGAAAATGCAGTGCCAGATACTGGGAATATCAGAGAGAGGAAACAGACTACAGTCAATTCTCATCCAGGCAACTTCTCAGGCTGAACAGGCTTCAAGAGTCCTCAGCCTGGATGGTTGCTCCTACAGAATACCTGAATCTCTACTCCATCTGCCTTAAATATATTCCCTGCTCAGTTGATTCACTTCCTGTTTCAACTCTGCATCATAATCCTAGAGTAGGATTAAAAGTGTGAGCTACTACTGTTTGATAGTTAGGCCTTGAACTCACAGAAACACAGAAAGATCTCTGTCTCCTGAGTGATGGGATTAAAAACTCTCTGACCCTCGTGTTTGACTGTGGGTGATTATATTCTCTGATATTCCAGGCTGATTTTATTAAATATAAAATATATCACCACAAAGTGTCATCACCTTTTACTCATTATGAATTAATAGAAAACTAGCACGTATTTAGGTAAGTATATTGTTGTATATAATAATGCTATGCATGCACAGTGCTTTATTTAGATGTATAATATTTAATCCTGTATTTGAAAATCTAAATATTTAATTATAGCTGGAGAGTAAGAAGATTTTACAGAAATTTTACAGGATTTTAGGAGTTGAATAGTTACATAATTCTTGAGTATAGTACAAATAATAATTATTTTACTAAAATTTATTCCTTAAGTAAATCCTTTGTACTTAGAATTAAAAAAACCCCGTATCTCACACTTGGGAGGCAGAGACAGACACACCTCTGTGAAGTCCTGGCTAGCTTAGTTGACAAAGAAAGTTTCATAACAGCCAGACAAAGCTACATAGTGAGACCCTGGTCCAAACAAAATAAATTAAAAGAGTTAAATTAAGATGTGATAATGATAGTACGGTAATATAGGAGAATGTGCTTATTGGGAAATACAAAATGAGGGGTTTAGAAGTGGGTTTGATCTTTTCAGATTTTTCAAGTGCCTCATAAAATATATCTATGTGTTTGTTTATATGTACCAAGAAAATTGGGCCTGGTGTGATGGTATATACCTTTAATTCCAGTACTCAGAGACAGAGGCAGATTTTCTAGTTGAAGGCCAGCTTGATAATAGTGAGTTCCAGGACAGGTAGGACTACATAATGAGACATTTAAAAAGGTTGGAAAGAATGTCAATATTTTAATAAAAGGTAGAGGGCATTTTGAACTTTTTAGACTTTTTTGTGTTCCAGAGTTTTGTTAAAGTCTTTTTTTCTTGATAATAGTTATTCTGAGATGAGATGGGATCTCAGTGAAGCAGCAAAAGGTGAAAACTGTTATGGAATATTTGTTTAACTATGTAAAGATGTGTTTTATTTGTTTAATTATGTAAAGATGTGTTGCTATTTTATCTTGCTTGCCCAAGGCACCTGATTAGTGTAATAAAAAATTGAACAGCCAATAGCAAGGGAGAAGGTATAGGTGGAACTTGCGGGCAGGAGGTAGAATTTAGGCTGGAAAGAATGGAAGAAAAAGAGATGCCAGGGATATGTCAGGGGCCCAGCCAGACATGGAGGAAGCAGGGAACTAGCATATAAAACCTGAAAGAAAGATAAAAAAGTCTGAGGCAAAATGTATATGAATAGAAACAGGTTAAATTAAGTTAACAGAGCTAGTGAGACAAGCCTAAGCTAAGGCCAAGCACTCATAATTTACAATAACTCTCCATGTTTTTATTTAGGGGCTGGTATGCAGCCCAAAGAAAACGGAAAACAATGGCTACTTAAGGTTTTTTGTTTGTTTGTCTTTTTGTTTTGTTTTTTAATTGTGTGTGTGTGTAATGTCTATATGAGGACAACTTTGTAGAATCATTTCTCTTTTTTCACTTTGATATAGAGTCTAAGGATCCAGCTCAGATGGTCAGGCTTTTCTGGCAAGTGTTTACCTGTTGGATTATCTTCCTACACACCTTGAACTTTTATTCTCCTGTCTCCATTACAGGCCATGACCCTGGTGCTTTCACCTCCTCCGTGTTGGAATTACAATTGTGCACCACCACATCCAGCTTCTGTATAGTTTTAATCTGTGTTTCCTCGATGTCTAAGAAGCTTTAATATTTCTTCTACAAGTTAATGGCTATTTGTACTTTTTATTTTGAAGTGTTCAATTCATTTACCCCTTTATTGATTGCATTATTCTTTTGTTTAATTTTTTGAATTCTTTATATATTCTAGACATTCAATTCCCCATTGAAAGGCTGGAGAGGTGGCTAAGTTGTTAAGAGCACAAACTGCTCTTCCAGAAGATCCCATTTTGGTTCTCAGTATCCATGTTGACAACTTATAATCACGTGTAATTCCCTTTGTAGGGCGATCCAACACCTCTGCCTTTGTGGACAACTGCACTTGTACACATACACATGCACAGACACATAATTAAAAATTAATATTTAATTTTCCATAGAACAAATAGTGTAGAAAAGATTTTCTCACATTTGTAGGTTATCAGTTTACTCTGGTAATTGTATTGTTTTCTGTGCAGAAGCTCTCAAATTTGATACAATCCTATTTGTTAATTTGCTATTTATGTCCAGGGCTGATGGAGTCCTATTCAGAAAGTCCTTGCCTGTCTTTGCATTTTGAAGTATTTTCCAATCTTTTTCTCTAGCAGTTTAAAGTCGCAGGTGTTACATTAAGATTTTTGATCCATTTTGAGCTGATTTTGGGGGTGGGTTGAGAGGGATCTAGTTTAGATCTGCATGTGGAAATGCGCTTTCCTCAGCATAATTTGTTAAACAGGCTTTTCCCCAACATGTTTTTTGACACCTCTCTTAAATCAGGTGGCCATAGTTATATGGGTTTATTTCTGGATCTTCTATTTTATCCCATTTCTCTGTGTGTCTGTTTTTGTGTCTGTACCATGTTATTTTTGTTAGAATGGCGCTGTAGGATATTTTGAAGTGTTATGCTTCTGGCATTGCTGTTTTTGTTCAGGATCACTTTGGCTTTTCTGAGACTTCTGAGCTTCTGTATGAATTTAAGATTTTCTTTCAAGTTCTGTGAAGTATGCCATTGGATGTTGATTGGATTGAATTTGTAGATTGCTTTTGGTGGTATGACCATTTTAGCGGTTCTGATCCATGAACATGAGAGGTTCTTCCATCTTTTAATGAGTTCAGTTTTTTTTCTTATTTAAAAAAATACTTTTATGGGGGCTGGAGAGAAGGCTTAGCAGTTAAGAGCACTGGCTGCTTTTCCAGAGAACTTGGGTTCAAATCCCAGTACTCACAGGCTTACAAGTGTCTAAAACTCCAGCTCTAGGGGATCTGACACCCTCAACAGACGGACATGAGGGCAAAACACCAATGCACAAAAATGAAAATAAATAAATTATAAAAATTTAAAAGTTTTTATTGTAGATGTTTCACTGGTTAGGTTTATTTCAAGATATATTTTAAATAAGGTATTGTGAATAGGATTGTTTAATTTTCTCGCAAATTTATTAGTAGTCTATAGAAAAGCCACTGATTTTTGTATCCTGTTGCTTTGCTAAAAGTGTTTCTAAGAGCCAATAGTCTTGGAGTGAAGACTTTAGGCCTTCTAAGTATAGAATCATATTATCTACAAACAGGGATAATTCTTGTTTTCTTAATCTTTTTTCCCTCTTACCTGGCTTTTGGCCAAGATTTCAAGCATTATACTGAGTAAGAGTTGTGAGAGTTGGCCCTGGTTTTAGACGAAGAACACTTTTCAGTTTTGCCCATTTATGTTGACTGTGGGAGATTTGGTTCTTCAGTTCTTAGTTACTTAGGAGTTATGAAGAGATGTTGAATTTTGTGAAGTACCTTTTCTACATCTGTTGTGATGACTGTCTTTGTTCTTGTTCTGTTAACTGATCTGTGTATGGCTGACAGAATGTGTCTATGTACATATGTGTCTATATGTAGTGTATATGTGTGTGTATGTATACACACAGGCAAATATATATGGGATTTATTAGAAAAGCTTAAAGACTGTGGTTCAGCTAGTCCAACAGTGACTGTTTTCTCACAGAAAGGCCAAGAGTCCTGGATGTTTCAGCTGATCTTTTGTGATAGAATCCGGAAGAAGTAGGTTTTTGTTTCTTCAGTGCCTCAGCAGGAGGATGGATGAATTTACCAGTGAGAGTAAGGGCAAGCAGGCAAAAAGCAAAAGCTTTCCTGTACATCCTTTCATGTGGACTGCCACCAGAAGATGTACCCACATTTAGGGTGGGACTTCCCACCTTAAAAGACCCAATCAAGAAAAATTCCTCACAGGCATACCGAGATGCTTGGGTTTTAGTTGATTCCAGATGTAGGTGACAGCCAACATTAGCCACCTCTTTCCTGTTTATTTCATAGGATAGTTTGAGGAGCACTGATGTTATTTTATTCTTAATTATTGCTTCAATATTAACTGCTCATTATAGATCTGTTTAGGGCTTTATATCCTCCTGGTTCAGTTTTGTTAGATTATGCATGTCTGGAAGTCAGTCTCTTTTATAACTTATTATAATTCCCTTTTGAAAATGTTTCCTATTGATTGGATTTTAGTGGTATCCATTGTCATACCTACGGTTTCACCTCATACTTTATTAATCTGAGTCTGCTCTTTCCTTTGGGTATGGGTTTATCTACCTCATTTTCCCAAAGAACCAACTCTTTGTCTTACTGATATTTGGGAGGCATATCATCCTTCATGTCTCATTTCTGAAATTTATTTCCGTGTAATTTTGGGCCTGCCTTATTCTTGAGGTGCGTTATTAGATTATTTGAAAACACCATTTTTTTTTTAATGGATGTATCACAGTGGAATAGTACTTGTGTGCATTTTGCACTTCTGAAGAGGAACATAGATCCGCTTGTTGAAATGATATGTAGATTGTCATATTTTCAGTGTTCTAAAAAAACCAAACCTGATCACCTGGCCTGGGATGTAGCTCAGTTGGTGGGAGTGCTTGCTTAGCATGTTGAGGGGTTATCCAGCACTGCATAAACTGGACACAGTGCATGCTTGTAATTCCAGCACGAGGAAGGTGGAGGCGGGGGATGAAAAATTCAAAGTTATTCTCTGCTACCTAGAGAGTTTGAGGCCAGTCTGAGACATTCAAAACCTTGTCTTAAAAACAGAACAAAACAGAAACCCTACCAGATTATTAGAGTTTTTTTTTTTCTTTAGAAAAAACTATTCTCTAAGCATCAATACCTGTGAAGTCATAATTGCAAATTTTATGTATTACCTCTTTCCCACATTCCACTTGAATAATTATATGTAAATTCTTCAAAGGA
Source organism: Phyllotis vaccarum (assembly GCA_033318265.1). Lineage (NCBI taxonomy): Eukaryota > Metazoa > Chordata > Mammalia > Rodentia > Cricetidae > Phyllotis > Phyllotis vaccarum. The sequence goes on along the minus strand of JARWLC010000009.1, from coordinate 116,469,146 downwards.
AGTGTTTTCAGTAGTGTCTGGGTTTTCTTTTATATCACCAGTGGATGGAGGGTAGTACTGAGAGGAATGTTCCATCAACAAAGTCCCTGCTTGCCTTGTCCTTCCTGCACCCTTTGAGGCTGTATTAATCCCACCCCCCAGTGGGGTTCATACAGCATTTTGCATATTCTGTTTTTATTTGTTTGCTTGTTTGTTTTTCCCTTGACAGGGTTTCTCTGTGTAGCAGCTCTGGCTGCCTGAAATTCACTTTGTAGACCAGGCTGAAGTTGAACTGACAGAGTTCCATCTGCCTCTGCCTCCAGAATGCTGGGATTAAAGGCATGTCCTACCCCATCCAGCCATATTCTATTCTTACATTACAGTGCTAATTATTTGTTCAATGTCTCCCGTCTCAAGGTTAGTGACCTTGTTTTATTATTCCTCTTCAGTACCATACGCAGAACCTGCATAGAATCAATACCAGATAAATTACAAGGGAAGACATAGAAACAATAGGCCAGAACACCATTTGTGTAAATTTCCCCTAAATGAGAAGTGATTGTTTCCTCAGATTTTTTTGTCATTCTCATGCTTAGAGCCAGTCAGAAGCTTTCCATGATAAGGAAAATAAAATTCAGACTCCATGTGACACACACTGCCCTGTGACTGGTTTATTGCCCACTTCAACCATTTCCAGTTGTTGCCCCATACTCCAGCTACACGGGAGTTTCAATGTGAGAGTTCAGCTCAGTGCTCCTCTCTTGTCAGTGTTTTTAGATAATTTTAACTCATAAGAATTTAAACCATACTTAATAAATATTAAAACTCATATGCCTACCTAAGAATATTTTCTGTATTATTCCTTGGAGAAATAGAAGTACTTTCTCTAATGCATTGCTGCTTGTATTTACTGTTTGGAACTCCATGTAGGCAAGAACTCTATCTTTGTTGCATTAGCTTTTCCTGGAGTGATAAAACAAACATCCACTCCCTGCAGATAAGGTACCCAGGACAAACTAAAGTAACAATTCCATCAAAGTTCAGTTTGGTGAACTAATGTGTTCATTATTTTACAGAATATGGGTGAGGGGTAACTCCATAACAACAGCATCACCAAGGCCCATCCCAGTGTGATGACTTCTTCATAGCTGCATGTACTAAGTTCTGTATACTCTATGGCTTCCCAAGACTATGTGCAACTTGTGAAAAATTACATACAGCTGGAAGGGAGGTGTAGGCAGAAGTGGCTGGAATCTCAGGCCAGGGTCTAGTGAACCTCTCCAGTCCTTTCTCTATGGAGGGAACAAGTTAATCTTAATGGTCTCTTGCAGTTAGTCATGGGTGCTCTGGTGAAGATGGTAAAGGCTGTTAGTTTGGAGGACAGAATTGTACAACACCTTTAATCACCATGGCCTTCCTGGTACTAAGAACAGTATCCTGACATATATGTATGTTAGTGGAGATATGTATTCAAGAAGTAATTTGTAGACTTGTCTCAGTTTTAACAGTAAAAAGCCAGTATTTTGTCATATTTTGCTGCTTACAGTTTCCCTCCCTCCCTCCCTCCCTCTCTCCCTCCCTCCCTCCTTCCCTCAAGATAGTCTCACTCTGACAGTGAATTTATGATACTTTGTTAATCTTTCCGGATTCTGGGATTACAGCATGGTCTACCACACTTGATGAACAATGCTTATTTTGATTAATGCCTTAGATTAGCAAGGTTTCTTTCCTCAACTTCACTTTAAAAAATTATAGTAGTTTGGGCTGGGGAGATAGCTGATTAAGGACACTGGCCGCTCTTCCCAGAGGACCCAGGTTCAATTTCCAGAGCCCACAGGGTGGCTCACAATTGACTGAAACTCCAGTTCTAGGGGATCTGATGCCCTATTCTGGCTTCTGTAGACATCAGGTATGGTCCACAAACATACATGCAGGCAAAACACTCATGCATGTTAAATCTAATAAAAATTAAAAATACTAAAAACATAGTAATTTATAATATTCCTTTCCCAAGAAAACTGAGTGTCCTTAGATACTTGGCAATAGATTTTGCTTTTGCAAAAACCCTCAGGACTAAAGCACCATTTGCTTTAGTTTTTGTGGTAGTAGTTATAAAGAAGTAACCAGTTCTCAGGTTTTATGTGGGCGTGGGGTGACTGTTGAGAGCTTTTCCCTTGCAGGAGCAGGGTTGCAATTTCAGAAACAAGTCTATTGATCTACTTGCCTCCCACCATTGTTAATCAATGTGTTCTCTTATTGGAGAGCAATGATGCTGCCTGCCTCTGGGGAGAACCTGTTGATCCCTTAGGGAGACTGCAACAGGGGTGGAAGAAGACCTCATAGGCATAGGCTTTGCCCTTCCCCCCCCTTTCCCTAGCCTTCTTGAATATGGGGAAGTTTAGGGAAATTCTGAAGTGCATGTGTGTGTGTAGTGACCTTTAGTTTTTTATGGGATTGATTGGAGGCAAATTTAAGAAATTTGACTCTAGTAATTTTATAATTCTTAATTAGTTTATAAAGAAAAAACCATTTGTTCATAAAGATAAGCATTTCATGTTAACATGAAATGTAACTGGACTTTAGTTGCATACTTACTAGATAATTTGAGTCTTTTAAACTAGTTATCATGAAACTAAACATGTACAAATTGGAATATGCTTTAAAAATGGTAGGATATTTTTAGCACTGTGGCACAAAGTTGAAAGTTACTGTAGTTATCAGGAAGGAGGTTAGTATAAAGGGTCTTCTTTATACTCCTGATCTTTCACTCTATCTGTATTACCAAATTCTGATTGTGCCACATTCTGAGAAATGTATTACTAGGCAGTTTCATCACAGTGAGAACATAGTTGTGTACTTAACACAAGCAAGGTATCTTTGATAACTATGCTTTTCTTGAATATTGAATCTAATGGGACCAGTGTGTGTACACAATCCATCACTGACAGAATGTTGTTGAGTGGCACATGGCTGTAATACAGAAAGAGTACTCTTACCAGGCATTCCTTTTTCTTCAGAGTCTTAGGAGAAAGAAGCCTCTGAAGATACCAGTAAACTACCAAATTGCTAATCATGCTGTTAAAGTCCAAATCCTGTGTATTTGTTGCTCATTAAAAATTTAGTTAATTTGTACATTTTAATTGGCTGTTTGGTGAACTTTCACATGGAGATGTGAACAAACATCTACTCACCCCAGCTAAGCCACCACCAGCAGACTAAAGGAATGATTCCACTAAGCATTGTTTGTTGAGTCAGTGAGTTTATTGGGCTTACAGGTATGACCTCCCCAAAGAGACACCACTGAAATGTCGCAGCCTAGCACGGGAGAGGACTTTTCTACCCCTCCCTTTTTTTAACCTTCAAATCTCTGTATACTGTAGCACCTCCTAGAACTGGGGACAGAATTATGCGTAGCTAGGGACCTGATGGAGTACAAAGAGTGAATAGCTGGAATCTCAGATGAGCATGTTATTCTTCTCATACTTTCTGCTGGAACTTTAAAAGGTTCAAATTTGAGAGTGTCTTGTGAGTAGTGACAGCTGCTCTGATTAAAATGGTAATGGCTGTTATGCTTGGAGGACAGCATTATACAGTATTGGTTAATATATCGACTTCTAAATTTTTTAAAATATTTTTTTGTTCATTGGTAGAAATACAGCCACATTTTTAAAAGTTGGCTGCAAGAATTACTATTATTTGTATGTGTGTTTGTATGGAGTGTGTAAATGTGTTTGTGGGTACATAAACACATACATGTACTACTACATGTATTTGGAAATCACAGGATCCTGTCATTGCAGGATCTTTATTGTTGTTTCTGCCATGCTATGTATTGAAGACTAGCTGACCTGTGAGCCTCAGGGTGATTGTTCTGTCTCTGCCTCCTGTCTTAGCACAGGAGTGCTGGAATTTCAGGTGTAAATCCTTTATGTGAGCTCAGGAGTGAAGAGTTGAGTGGTCAGGCCTGTGTGGTAAGGATCTTTTACTTGCTGAGACATCTTAATTTATATCTGGGGTGCTTAGGAATATCAAACATAGTACTCCAGTTGTGTTGTAGAACTTTAAAATCATTTTTATTGGTAATCTTAAGATACTCTGTGGTTAAACTTGATAGCATTGTGAGGATTTTCCCCTGGAGGAGACAAACCATTTCAACTTCTTCATAAAGCCCCAGTGACAAACCAAAGTGGAATTCCACCAGAACTCATCTGTGGGAATCAGTGAGTTTATTACCTCCACTCACAGAGCATGGGTGACGTGGATGAAGAGCTGCTGCTACAAGGAGCATGTGTCTCTCCATGATCTTCTGCAGTTAGGGTAGAATGTCACACAATAGGCTAGAAGGTACATCTTGAGCTTAGAACAGTTCAGACAAGGTTACAGTGCTTCTCCACACCCTCTCCTTCTATAGTGGAATATTACCAGTCCACAGGCCTTATCATGATTGGCACTTGCAAGCAGGCTCAGCTGATCTTACAAAGATGGTGGCTGTTTGGTCTGGAAAAAACTAGTGTTGCATATCTTAATAGTCAAAATTTGTAATTATTATTTTTGGATGAACTTCAAAGTATCCTCAGTTTATGTTCACATTTCTGTATATTGTTTCAATTGAAGTGTTTTCCAACCTACTATTGTAGAAAATTTTTAAAAATATATACATATATAAAAGGAATACAAATGGAGTCACTAAATAACAAGGAAAACAGCACCCAGCTAGACATCTTTTACTACCAAGTGAAATATCCAGTACCAGAAATGGATTACATCTAGTTGAGTCATTGGCCAAAGGGACCCTATGGAAAGCCTCAAACTTCTCAGGTTATCACCAAGACTATTGGTTGCTATATTGGCTGGTTTGTGTGTCAACAAGCTAGAGTCATTCATTATAGAGGAAGGAGCCTTGGTTGAGGAGATGCCTCCATGAGATCCAGCTGCAAGGCATTTTTTGCAGTTAGTAATCTATGGGGGAGGACCTAGCCTATGGTCAGTGGTGCTATCTCTGGGCTGTTGGCCCTGTGTTGTATTAGGTTTCTGGCCCTGATTTCTGGCCTAGCCTCCTGTCATGGACTTTCCGGCCTAGCCTTGTGGCCCAGGCCCACAGACCCATAGTCCCATAGTCTCACTTATATTAATTGTACACTGATTGTCCTGGGGTCCAGGCATATATAACTAGCTAGCTCTTCCTCTTAAACTAACCCATGACTCTTATCCTGTTCAACCATGCAGTTTGGTACCTTTCACAGAGCAGCATAGTTGTCCTCTGCATCTTCTGGCTTCTCTGTGACATATCTGCTCTGTTCTTTCTGTCCCTGAGTTTTCTTAGTCTGGTAGCCCTGCCCACACTTCCTGTCTGCCTTTGGCCAATTAGCATTTTTATTAAACAAGTAGCAGGACAATTATTTACAGTGTAACAGGACTACAGTCCTGGGTTCTATAAGAAGATAGGCTGAACAGGTTATAAGAAGCAAGCCAGTAAACAGCTCCCTTCCATGGCTTCTCTACATCAGCTCCTGCCTCCAGGTTCCTGCCCTGCTTGAGTTTCTGTTCTGACTTCCTCCAGTGATGGACTATGATCTGTAAGTGTAAGCCAAATACATTCTTTTCTTCCCCAACTTGCTTTTTGGTCATGGTGTTTCATTGCAGCAATAGAAACCCTAAGACAATTGCTCTCTAACAGTTGAAGGTAAAGCCCTATTGCTGAAGACAACACTTATATCTCATTGAATACAGTGAAGTTGAGCTGGTGTGTAACTAGAACCTTTACCCTTAATGACTACTTACTCACAATACTAGAAGGTATTCTGTATGATACTTGAGGAGAAAGTTAGCCCAGCTACAAACACTGTGATCTACAACAGTGACATACTTGCATGATATGTTGGTGCAGTAGTGGCACAAACATTGTGGGAATAACACAATGTTACTTTTATATTTAAGACCTACTTTTGGAGATGGAAACCCAAGGCTGATACAGCTTGGTGGCCAAGAACCTGAGACTGGATAGGCCATGGGTCTAGGGGAAAACCAAACACTATTGTTCTGCTTAAAGGAACATAAGAATAAAACGACTCCTAATGGCAGTCTGCTGTACTCATAGATTAGTGCCTCATCATCATCAGAGAAGCTTCCTCTTGTGGTGTATGGGGACTAATACAGAGACCCACAACTGGAAAATGTTCAGAAATCTAGAGATTTTGCAATACCCACTTCTAAATGGGATGTCTTCATCAAACCCCTCCTCCCACGGTTCAGGAAGCTATGTGGAAAAGGAGTCGGAAAGCTGTAAGAGCCAGAGAGGATGAAGGACTCTAAGGAAATAGTGTCTTGCACACATGGATTCACAGAGTCTGGCTGCACACACACAGCCTGCACAGGTTCAAAGTCAGATAGATTCTGGTGCTGGAGAAAGATGTGGACATGGGCTATTTCCAGTTGACATCCATTTGCAAAGAAAAAAATTAATTTTCTCCAATGGGTATATTAACTACACTAAGTGTAGGGCCCCATGTCCAGCAGTAGATGGCCCAAACAAAATGAACTCAGTGATATTGGTAGACTTTCTCACATACTGCTTTGCTTGGGCATTTAGTCTTACTGTTTTTTTTTTTTTTTTGCTTGTACATCATGGCTTCCAATTTTGTGTTTTTCATGCATTTTGAGGGATGGAATATGCATTTCTTTTTTGTCTTTTTAAAATTGATTTGTTTATTTTCTAAAGAGAAAGAGAAAGGGCATGGAGGTGGGAGATGGGGAAGAGAAACCATGATCAGAATATATGAAGTTTTTTTTTTTTTTTTTCAGTTAAAATCCAAAATCAAAATGAAGTGCTTTCCAAAAAAGTGGGGTTTTTTTGAAGTGGGGGGTGGGGTGGGATTTAGCTTATTGATAAAGAGTTCTTGCCTAGCATCCCTAAAGCCCTGGGTTTGACACTTAGAACCACATAAATGGAGCAGAGTGGTACACACCTACAATATTGGCACTTGGGAGATGGAAACAGGAGGAGCAGAAGTCTAAAGTCATCTTTTTGAATTCCAGGCCAGCTTCAGATACATGAGACTCTAACTCAAAAGAAAAAACCTGGGTTGCTAGCTTTCTGTCAACAAGAAATACCTAACCTATCCAGCTTAAAAAGAGAACAACTTTATTTTGCTTGTGGTTTTGGTCTGTGATCACTGATTTGTGATTTGGGGACAAGCTATTATAAGGCAATACCTAAAGGTAGGAAGCTATGACAGAACAAGCAGTTTATCTCATGGTAGCTAGGAAGAAAGACAGAAAGAGACTTGGGTCCCTCAGTCACTTTTGAAAGCCCAAGTCTATGATCTAAATTCTTTCCGTTAGGCTCCGTCTCTTAAACATTCACTAATTCCCAGAAATGCCAGAAGCTAGGGACCAAATCTTCAATCACATGGCCTTTGTGGAGGTGAACTTCAGGTTGTGGAGAGATGGCTCAGTAGTTAAGAGCATTTGCTACTCTTTCAGAGAACCCAGGTTTGCTTTCCAGCACCTCACAAGTGTCCAGGTGATCCAATCCCTCTTACCTCTGTGGGTGCCTGTATTCACATTCACATGCCCATATACAGACACACATACCCACAAATAATTAAAAATATTGATTTTTTAAAAATCACAAACTACAGCAGTATTTGGCAATCTTTCTTAGTATATTTCTATACTAGCCTATTCCTAGCCCATAGCTATTCTGGACAGGTAATTCTAGGAGCATTAGTGCTTTGCTTTTCCCTGTGAGAGTCCTTCTCATTTTAAGTGTTCTAATTCTTCCATGAATGCCTTTCTGACCTTTACTTTGTGGTCTAGCAAGTTTGTTTTAAACTCAGGATGAAGGTAGACAGAAGGATGTTAGAAAGTTGGACTTGTGACAAAGTCTCAACTATACCCAAAACTTGAGTTTTATGGAATTTCTAGAAGTGCCCGAGCAAAAGAAATGTGGATCTCAACAATGGACTAGTTACTTTTCTTGTCACCAAATACCCCAATAAAAACAGCTTATGGGAGAAAGTGGTTTGTTTTGGTTCATGGTTTATAGGTATGGTCAGCCTTGGTGGGAAGGTCGTGATGGCAGAAGGTTGAGGGAACTGGTCACATTGCGTCCACTGTCAGGAAGCAGAGCTTGCTGAAAGCTGGTGCCCAGCTCCCCTCCTTTTATACAGTTTAGAACCCTAGGGAATGCTGTTACACTGGGTGGGTAGGTTCTCCCACCTCAATTAACCTAATCAAGTTCATCCCTCATGGGTGTAGGTGTTTGTGCAGCTCAGATGGAAAGAGATCCTGGCAGTCTGGAGCCCAGGCATACTGAGCACTGCAGCTCGAATGGAAAAGTATTCAGGCATTTGGGAGCCAATAAATACTGAGTGTTACAGCTCAGTGGAAAGGTATTCAGGCACCCAGGAGCCAGTGAACACCATATGCAACAATAAGTATAGATAGTAGCTTAAAACTCTGCTTCAGAGAAAGGCTTCCCAATGTTAATAGCTGTGCTCTGGCAGGGGAGGGTCTCCCAGGCGAAGTTACTACAATCTTGCTTGGTTTCTCAGAGTGTTACAACTTCATTCTGTTGGGGAAAGACTTTCAGACAACGTATTGCTGCTTCTCTTTTCCTCCTGCTCTCTGTTCAGGGAATGTAACAACTAGGCCCTGAACAGGAAAGGTCCCCTGGAAAGAGAGTGTTACAACTTTCTTCCCCTCAGCTGTGCTCCATTCAGGCTCCGTTGCTGCTGCTCCTGTGCAAGAAGGTCTTCACCCAGATCTCATTCAAGAGATTTATTTGGAGGGAAGGGTCCAGGAGAGTATGGCTGCCTCAGCCTGGGGTGGGAGAGGGCAGCAGGGAAAGGGCTGTGGGTGCAGGGTTTTATATAGGGCTTCTTGGGGCAGAGCTTTCTAGGAAGAAGATTTCCAGGGTGAGGATTAGTCAGATTTTTATTTTTTTTTTTATTTTTTATTTTTTTTTAACCCTGATTTGGTTTTGGTTTCAGGGTCAATTTTTTTTCCCCCCATAGGTTCTCTTAGGCTTTTGGGCCCTAATTTCAGGGCCAGGGTACATTTCTTTCACTGACTCCGATTCTAGGGTCAAAAAGTGTGTTTCTTTGTGCTGGTTTCAGAGTCAGGGCATATTTCTTTTTGGATCTGGGTTAAAGTATTTTTTCACTGGCTCTGGGGAACCAGGGTGGGTTTCTTTGGCTAGCCTCTTTTCCCAACAATTGCTATGCTCAGAAGCTTTTTTTTTTTTTCCTCTCCAGTTGATTGAGGATTCAACAAGTTGACAATTGAGATTAACCACTATCTGGCTCATTATTTTTTTCTGTGTGCAGGTGAGTGCCCAAATGCTGTGGCACATCTGTGACAGTGTGGAGGCACAGCCATAAGAGTCAGCTCTCTCTTTTTACAACATGTAGGTCTTGGGATTTAAACTCAGGTTAGTGTCTTTACAGACTAAACCATCTGACCAGCCCAGAGGGAGATAACTTTATGCTTTCTGTGCTGGTTAATTTTTTGTCAACTTGACATAGCTTGGGTCATCTAGTAAAAAAGGAAATTCACCTGAGAAAATTAATAATATTGGCCTGTAGGCAAGTCTGAAGGATATTTATTTTTGATTAATTGTTTATGTGAAAAAGTTAGCTGTCTGTGATTGGTGCTCTCCTGGGCAGGTAGCCCTGGGTTGCATTAAAAAAAAAAAAAATTCTAGCTGAGGCATTAGGGAGATGGTTTAGCATGTAAAGGTGCTTGACACTAAACATGATGATCTGAGTTCTGTTTGTAGGACCCATATGGTAGAAGAAAACTGGTTGTCACAGTTTGTTCTAACCTTCCAGTGCATGCCATGACATGTGCCCCCTTCCCCAATAAATAAATGTTTAAAAAAAATAAGTTAAGCAAGGCATAGAGAACAAGACATTCTTCTATGGCCTTTGCTTCACTTCCAACCTCTAGATTTCTTGTCTGATTTCCTCAGTGATGAAGGTGTGACCTGAAAGTTGTAAGCGGAAATAAACTCTTTCCTTCCCCAAGTTGGTTTTGCTTAGTGTTTTATCACAGTGACAGAGAGACAAAGCTATGTCTTTTTTTTTTTTAAGCCTTGGCTTCTCTGGAATGTGCTAAGTAGAACAGGTTGTTTTTCAACTCATAGAGATCTGCCTATCTCTGCCTTGATGATAGTGCTGAGATTTAAGGCATGTTTGTTGGAACCAAATTTGGGTGCTCTACAAGAGAAGAAAATGTTTTTAAAGGCCACCGAGCCATTTCTCCAGTTCCTTATTTATTTATTGTGTATGTTTTTGTATGTGTTTACATGTATGCCACAGTACTCAAGTGGAAGTCAGGATAACTTTTAGGAGTTGGTGTTGTCCTTCCACATGAGTCCCAGGATTTAACTCAGGTTACTGGGTTTGGTAGCAAGTATCCTTACCTATTAAGTCATTTCTTTAGCCTTACATAGAAATTTCTTTTGTTTGAGTTCCAGGAAGATTCTGGGAACAGTTCTTGGATTTCTAAGGATAAGAATTTATTCAGCATCCTCATTGTTACCACTTTGGTTTCAGCTATCATTCAAGCTTATTTGGCTGTTTCCTGTCTTCTGCCCTTGTCTAGTACCATCTCTTGCTGATATGGCAGGACTCCAGTAAGAGGTGAATTACATCATGTTGCTTCTCTATTCAGAATCTGCCTCCCTCCTCACTTTGTAGTTTCCCCATTAACTATTGTCACTACAGAGTATGTCTGCTATATCCAGCCTGTTTAGGGGATTTCTTCCATAGAGCCTTTGCACATGTTTTGCCTTCTGATGGAATATTCTTCCTGCAGGGGTGAATGTGACTAGATCCCTTGCTGCCTTAGGGTCTTTTCTCATAAATCATCTCAGTATGACTAAGATCCCACCTTTTCCCAATATTATATATTATTTATTTTGTGTATTATTTTTTTCCTTGCTAGACTATACATTTCTTTTTATTTTCTCTGAGACAGGGTTTGTGTGTGTAGCCCTGGCTGTTGTGGAACTAGCTCTGTAGACTAGGCTGGCCTTGAACTCCGAGAGATCTGTTTGCCTCTGTCTGTGCTGGGATTAAAGGTGTATGTCACCATTTCCCAACTCTATAGGACAAAGTTTTGTCTATGCTGTTTCCTGGTCTTGGCTAGAGAATGGTCTGACCTATAGTAATACTCGATGATCTGTTGAAAGCTTTTTGGAGTGTGTTCATAGCATGAAATCTATATAAATATTGATTTTGATGGACTATTGTGTTAGTTTTCTTTTTATTGCTGTCAAAAAACACAGGACCAAAAGCAACTTGGGAGGGAAGGGCTTATTTAGCTAATAGGTTACAGTCTATCATTGAGGGAGGCCAAAGTAGGAACTAAGAAACTCAAATCTAATTCTTAATATTGAATATTTTATTTGTATATTAGTACAAATTTGAGTTTATTTTTGTTATTATACACATGTATATATACATATATGTGTGTTTCTACTTTTGTATAAGATATTGTGCCTGTGCAGCTTATTTAACAATGCAATGTAAATTTTTATTCCTTGAAAGTTATTATTACAGACTATTTAAGATAATTAAGAAATAGAGGTTAGTAGCCACATAACAATCAAATCTGTGGCCAGGTATGTTTTCAAGGTCAAACAGAGATATATTTTAGATAGATGGTTTTCAAACACTTTAGAAACCTACAGAATATGGCATTCAAGATTTTTAATAACCTAAGGCTTTTTATGACAGTAAGACATGTCTGCTGCTGGCAGCATCAGTTTACTTCAGAAGAAGGATGATGGACACCAGAGAACCTCCATATAGATTTTGCTTTTATTGTGGCAAAATCCCACGGTCCAGCTCCCATGATCCGCTCCAAGGTAATAAAAGGAATGCCTCTAGAGTAGTGAGGGTTAAGAAACCTTTTTAATTTTGAGGGTAATTAAGAATGAATATCTGACTGGTAAAATAAGGAAACATACAACGCCTTCTGAGGTAACTTTCCTTTTTACTTCTTAAAAATGGTTTCTGAAAATACTGTTACTTTCCTGTGTATGTAAAGAATATTCTGGTGTTATTTCTATACATCAAAACAGAAATCAACTTTACTGACTATCCACAACTATAAGTGTGCCCAAAGATGTAAAACACACTATCAATGGGCCGTGGAATAGCCCCCACCGCTGTTTTTACTAGAGAGGTATAGCAGTTATAGACATAAAACAACTGGACATTAACCCAATGGCTCTGCCAGGTGGGGCTCCCCATCAGGGAATTATACGCCTGGTGGGATGACTTGTCAAGCAGTAGTTGCCCCTGCATGTATAGTTCCATGGCCCTGGGCAACTCCCCCTTTTTTGTTTAATTAAAAAAAAAGTGTGTAAATCTCTCTTAGGATAGCAAGGAATGCGGATAATTAAGTCTAAAGATGATTGACAGTCAATAATCAATAATCTATAATAGATTGATGTTTAATCAATATTTATATCAATGATTAATGGTTATAATTGGTGACCTATATGTATGATTGATAATCAATAACCAGTATAATTATAAATCAGTAACATATATTGATGGTAGGCTGAGAACTAATCTGAATACTTGGTAGGTGTAGATCCCAGAATATATCTCTGATCCATAAAAGGGCAGGAGAGTAACATAAAAATCTATTATAGTTAAAATTACATGATGTTGTGAGTTTGTTCAAACATTTTGAATCTAAGTTACCATAAAAGAATAGCTTTGACTTTATTAATTTTGCATCATTTTTTTAGAGTGTCCAATTGCAAAGAAATATACTTAAAGAATTTGCTTAGTAGCAGTGTGTATTTGCTGAACCAAGGCTGTTGCTGAAGCTGACAAGTATCTTTAAACTTGTAATCAAAGTAATTAGTAAAGCATTTTGGCTAAGAGAAGGTACTAGCAATCTGTCTCCATATAGATAGCAAGATTTTCATAACAACAATTTTCAGAAGTACATATGGAGACTGATAAAATATACATAATAGGATCATGGGCAGAATTTACACAATAAATAAATAATGGAACATTTTTTAAGGGCAGTACAGCCCCTGGGCTGGAGAGTTCAGTATAGTAAGAGGAATAAGTGACAAAGGGGTGTAGAAATTATTCATGATTGCTTGCTGCTGATAATGAGGGCTAAACTGAGGGTCCCGAAGGCTGGAATGCAGTGAAAATCTTGGGAATAGCTTGCAGTTTAATTTGTTGTCCAGGCTCTGTGGGATCATCTGGGGCCAAGGATATGTAGGCATCTTTTGGAACAGTCTGTAATATTTAATTAATTAGGAATATATTAATATGCTACATATTAATATATATTAATGACAACATGAAATTAAGAAATCTTAAAGAGGAAACTTTTTTTCCTTAGTTGTACGTTTAGAATTTCCCAAATTTAGGGAAAGAAAAAGGGGTGCCCCTTTAATGAAATAGGTTGGTGGGGAAACAAACCGTAGATTGATAGTACTTTTCTCAACTTTGGCTCAACAAACTTGAGTTCAGATCTCCTAAAGCCTGTAAGAGCCTTCTTAAAAAAACAAAAACTCCAGAAATACTAGCTTTATGATAATAGTGATGATATTTTGTCAGAACAAATTATGATCCTTTGGAGTCTCAGAGTAACAGCAAAAGAGCAGGAGAAGGAAATCTGAAGAACGTGTCATTCTTTATATGTCTCAAATCTTGTTCATCCTTTTAGTCAAAAACTAAAACTACATTGAAAACAGTTATTTCCAATCATTTTTCTTCAAGTTTTGACATCACTGATGAACAGAGTTTATCAGAAGAATCTGGGTTTCTCTCACTTTTTCTCATAAACCCAAAGTCCAATTTTTAGGAATCTAGAAATATATGACAGCCTGTCCTCAGGCTGGCAGTTTCTGAGGTTACAAGGACATTAAACCAAAACAAACTCTTGAAATCAGTCTGGACAATGCCATATCCCAAGCTATATTATTAACTCTTAAAGGTCAGAGTGACCAGGAAAAAAATCCTCAGGCCAAAGCTGTTGGAGTTTTTATTCAAATTCTGGCATGGTTACTTCAGCTAATCTAGCTTTATTGCTGTTATGTCATGTAATTGCCTGAGTATAGTGAGAAGATGCTTGCAGTCTGAACTCTAACCAATTTCTCTAGCCCACTAAATATTGTTGACCTTTTCATTTATCATTACTTAAGTCCTTTCATCCTCAAACCTTTATAGTTTACATAAAACATTATATATACATTTATATATATGTTCATACGTTAAGTCTACATATCTTAGACTTCATAAAAACTTTACCCACATTCAGACTTTTATGATTTCCTTCACAACTTTAGACGTATCTTAGGCCTTGTATCATTCATATTTTTTGACCTATATATCATAACTTAAGTTTTTACATTTCAGATCTTACATAAACTTGTGCTTATATATCTTAAAACATCTTTTTATACCTTTAAGTATTTTTTTATTTTTATAGTTTAAGCTTAATTTTATACCGTTTTTAAATTCAATTATTTTTTTAGGAGACAGACATAGGTGGTTGATTACTGAAGTAGTCATTGTAGAGCAAGTTTCTTTAAACAAAGGAATAATAAAAAGTTATTTGAAAACCTGTTTGGTGAGCTATCCTCTATTTGGAATTTGATAGCAAGACAACATAATTTTAGACCTGGTAATTAAAAATGTAATCTAAATGACCCAAAAGTGTAATTTGAACAAAACCCTGGCAGTAAGTAAGAGGCATGGCACAATTTCATTTATAGTGATCAGTGTAATAAAAAGCTAAATGGCCAATAGCTAGGCAGAAGAGATAGGCAGGACTTCTGGGCAGAGAGAGGAAGAGGAGATAATTGAGGCATGCCAGGGGCACCAGTGAGGCTTGGTAGAAGCAGCATGTGCAGGAAGAGAGGGAACAGCCATGAGCCATGTGGTAGGATGTAGATTAATAGAAATGGGTTAATTCAAGTTATAATAACTAGTTAGGAACAAGCCTAAGCTATAGGCTAAACTTTCATAATTTATGTCATTAGTGAGGTGGCAGCCCAAAGGAAAGTCCAACTACAAGTTAAGGACCTTGAAAAAGAAACCGTGGAGGAACATGGCTTTTGAGCTATCCTTCTTACACATGTGTCTGGGGATAGCATTGTTCATTGTGGACCTTCTTGTATCAATTAGCAGTTAAGAAAGTACCTTGTAGACACAGGCCAGTCTGATGAAGATAATTTCTCAATTGATTTTTCCTTTTCCCAGGTATTTCTAGGTTTGTGTCAAGTTGACAGAAATTAACCCCCACAAATATATAAGTTCACATATAGTCAGAAAACAACTCGAGGTGCTTTGATCAAAAGGGGATATGTAGTTTTAGGAATTTGTCACAAAAATGAAGTGTTGAAGGAACAAGGAAAAGATGTCTATAAACCAGAGCCCACAAAATCTGTTTCCACCTGTGCTGCGGAAACCTTGACAAGTAGGAACCTATGCTTTTGCTAGTGCTACACCTGGAAACTGATGGGAGCATTGCTGATGGATTAGAAATGTAAATTTGAGGCCTGGTGCTTCAAGGAGACAGTGAAGGATGAGTGTGAGGTTGCATGCCAGTATATATTACATAGCTGTGGTGGTCTAAATGAAAATGGCCCCCATGGACATTATTGGAGGTGTGGCCTTGTTGGAGGAGGTGTGTTACTGAGCTCAAGCCAGACCCAGTGTCTCATTTTCTCTTCCTGTGGATCCAGATGTAGAACTCTCAGCACAGTATCTGCCTATATGCCACAATGCTTCCTGACATGACAATAATGGACTAAAACTCTGAACTGTAAGCCAACCCCAGTTAAATGTTTTTCTTTATAAGAGTTGTCATGGTCTTGGTGTCTCACACAGCAACAAAACTCTAAAATGGTATCATAGAAGAAAATATTTAATTTCATATGTAGAAAAAGCTTAAATATAGGCCAGATTAAGCTGAGTGTAGACTGTGAACACGAAATACTATCTGATATTTCTTTCAGATGGTTCCTGAAACATAAGAAAGCCAAGGAATAATCTCAATTTAGCCTAGTCACTTGTATGTGTTCTATGTCCTGACCACAAAGCTGCACTAAGCTTCTAGAAATGGCATGTATCAGGAAACAGGTCTTTACTGTGGTTATGATCTCAGTGTGATTACGTGCTTATTTCCTTGAGTTCAGTAAATCTGTGTTTAGGTCCAGTGATGTCCCAGATCACATGTTACACCAGCCTCTCTTTAGGGCATAGTTAGGGGCCCTTTTGTCACAAATCTAAGATGCTACTGGGTTGTGTGGTCATTTTTATTCAGTGTTTCCCACCATTACTAGCTGTTCACTACTCCAGGACTTACTGCTAGGATTGAGTTCTCTCGTTTTTTCTCTTTATTTTATGACCCAGTACACTAAAATCTAAATGTTTTTGGTTGCCAGTTACGTTTATGTCTGGTGCTCATCATGATTTATGACATGAATCTGTTTATTAATTAGCTTTTAAAATTGGTGATGACAACTTCTTTTTAGCTTTTATTATGCAATACAATCTATCAAGAGATCAAGTTTCTTTTAAAAAGTACAGTTTAGTGAAATGAAATATATCCACATTGTTTTGTAACCATCCATTGCTATAACTCTTTTTTGTTTTGTAAAGCTGAAAAGCCAGGCATACCCCTTAAATAGTAAACCCATTCTGCCCTTTTAGCTCCAGGTAAACCGCTTCTGTCTTCTGGCTCTCTGAAACTGACTACTCTAGATAACACATATATGTATTTGCTAAGTCGTAGGTTATTTATTTGTAACTGTCTTATTTCATTTAGCATAATTTCCTCAAGGCTTATCCATGTTATAACTTTGCTGTTTAACACACATTCATGTGTCAAAATTTTTCTTTTTTAAGGCTGGCTATTATTTCATGGTCTATTTTACTTTCCTAATCCATTTTGTATTACAATATTTTTCTTTTCTCAATAGGAGCAGAAAATAGTAGAATGATAGGGATTGGTTCTTCTGTGTCCTTTACCCATTCCTTTTTCATCAGTTAGGAATGGCCCATAGAACCATTTTTATTGATAGATCGAAAATCTTCTTTTCTCTAGCTTCACTTAAAGAAAATTACTTGAGCTTGTGAGTTAGAAGCCAACCTTGGCAATGTATATAGTGAGACCGCCCGTCTGAGAACAAAAATAGGAGGTGGGGGGTGGTCAGAAGCAGAGGTGTAGCCTATGCTGGTGATGACATTTATAGATTGGAGTTTTGCCTTAACAATACTTTTTCGAAATTGATATTCCTTCTTAGAAACCAAAAATCTAAGGGATTTTGATGTTTAAAAAGTATCCTTGTACTGGGCATGATGGTGCATGTCTATAATACTAGAATTCTGGAGGCTGAGCAGGATTGCAAGTAGAAGGCCAGCCTGGTATATACAAAGCAAGACCCTGTCTCAATATAATAAAATAATATTTTGAGTGAGTAATTTATCATATTGAAGAGCTGGGCAATTTATTGTCAAATACCAGCTTCTACTATTATACTTCAGATGGGTTTTAATTTCTGTCTTTGTGCTACTTGCTCTTGTCTGGATCTACTTACTATCTTCGTAGACTTGTTTATAAGGATATAATGGGTTTCTTAAAACTAGTTAGTCAGGACAGTTCCAGGACAGCCAGGGCTACACAGAGAAACCCTCTCTTGAAAAACAAAGCAAACAAACAAAATGAAAACAAAAAACCTATAGCTAGTAGTAGTTCTCTGATTTTATAATAGGAATTTAAAAATCACTTAAGCCAAATAAACTAAAAATAAACTTGTATTACTTTATTCACCACAGATCAGATTACTTCCATAGCAAAAACTGCAGCTAGACAAAACAAAAACCCCAAACATTTGCAATAGTATTTTAAAAAATGATTAATGTTGTGTATTATTACCTGTATTATTACATGTTTTTGTGTAACTGAGGACGTGACCAACAGTGTGCATCTGGAGCTTGAGGACATTTGGGAGTTAATTCTCCCCTTCCCTAGTGGGTGGAAGAGATCTAAATCCATTGTCATATGCAGCAAATGCTTTAAAAACAAGAACAGAAAAACACCAAGCTATCTCACCTGCTAAACCTGTTATTTTTGATTCCTTTGTTCTTTGTCTCACCTAGTAAATGAAAGCTAACTTGTGCTGGGTTTGTGTGCGGTATTCTGTAAATCCCTTCCTCAAGTGCCATTCTAGAACTATGACTCTTCAAAATTCCAGGAGAAATGATCTCGTTTTAAAAGTCTTTTTTTTTTTTTTTGACCTTAAATGGTCTTAATCCTTCATTGGAGTTGCTTTGTTGTTGAAGTGGTTATTGGAGACTCTTGGAGAAGGTGCTAAGGTAGAAGTTTGTGACTCATAGTAGTTGAGAAGGCTTGATGTCTTATGAAGACTTCTTTATGAATTATTACAAAACAGATATAGGTTGGAAATGTGTTCACTTTTTTTCTTGCTCCTTTTCCATCTTTGATTCATTCTTTATGCCTGCCATTCATTCTACAAATGTTCATTGTTGCTGTATACTACCACAAAGAGACAAAGACTATATTATTGTAGGAAGGTAGGGAAATAACAAACACATGCAAATGAATGAAATCTGGTTACTGTGATAACTGCTAGACTGCAAATCTAAGTGATAGTAGGGAATAGAATGGGAATGTTTGTACTTAATACAAAGTACAAGAAACTTTTAGACTAAGATGTGAAGAGCAAGAAGGAGTTCTGTGAAGAGCTCTCAGGGTGAGGAGCTGTACTTGCAAAAGCTCTGAGGTTGGAATCTGGTGAATTTGATATTCTACTGCTGAGAGTTCTCTACAGAACTGGTAGAATGAGTCTGTCTTAGAATTTGTTTCCTGCTCTAGTTGCGGAGTGAACTTGGGAGAGCTGGGCATAAGAATGAGGTGGACTGAAGTATCAGTGCGATAGCCAACCTTATTCATAGCGCTTTACAAGGACAAGCCAGACGGGGCAAAAACATGTTTTTCCACAGAGGCATATGAACAACAGCTTAAGTAAACTCACTCCTATCCTGGGAGGAGCACAAAAACACATTCCAAAAACAATTCTGTGCTTTTACAGAAACTGAGGTCATAAGACCCTCATCTTATTTTCGTGGAGTTTTCTCATAAGCACTTGGCATTATCCTCACACACTTGGACAGTATTACAGCAAGAGTTTATTAGATGGCTTATAGGATACAGGCTGAGTTTAACAGATGGCATCTGCATGCCAGACAGGCTGAGAACTTGGCAGCTGTTTAATGAGGTTAGAAGCCTCGACAGTCCCAGTCTTGTACTGGAGAGCTGCTAGTCTTCAGTTCATGTGAGAAGTGTGAAGACAGAGAAGGAAGGCAACAGCCGTTGTAGCAACAAGGTAGATGTACATAGTGGCAGGATGTGAAGGCAGGCAGGCAAAAACAGCTCTGTTGTTCTTCTGCAACTCTTTGGTTTTTGCTTATGCGTTTCAGACTCACTTTTTTAGACCAAATTGACCTCAAACTCAGAGACTCATTTACTTTTTCCTTTTGAATGCTGGGACTAACCTAATGGTATGAGCCACCATGCTGATCATCTTTGTGTCTGGGCTGTGGCAAAGAAATTGCTGCCCACTTGGAGAGAGTGTCTACTCCCTTCAGTTAATCCTTCTGGGAAAAATTTTATAGTCCTGTCCAAAGATGTGTCATTTAATTGATCTTAGACATAATCAAGTTGAAATCAGGGTTAACCATCACAGAAAGAAAAAGAGGGAGTTTGAATGGAAAGATGATAAAGGAGCAAACAGGAACCAAATCTTTCAGGAACTGTAGATCCTGATAAGAAGTTTAGATTTCATACTTAGGTGATTATTCAAAGCCTTTAAGATATCTGACCTAATTTGCTTTGTTGTTGATTGATTTATTGATCTTACTTAATTCTGTTGCTGTGATAAAGTAGTTTGGCCAAAAATTATGGTGAGGAAAGGATTTATTTGACTTATGCTTCTATGTCACAGTCTGTCATTGAGGGAAGTCAGGGCAGAAACTCAAGGCAGCAATCTGGAGCTAGAAGACATGGAAGAATGATGTGTGCTGACTTACTTGCAGACTCATGCTTAGCTAGCTTTCTTAGAACACAACTCATGGCCACCTACCTAGAGATGGTGTTGTCCACACTGGTCAGGTCTCCTGCCTCAATACGATAACCCTCTGTAGACATGCCCACTGCTAATTTGATCTAGAGAAGTTGTCAGTCAAGGCTTTCTTTTCAGATGACGTCAGGCTGTGTTATGGTGACAATTAAAACTAATGAGGATACTTTACTGCTTATCAATTTGATGAACAAACTGTGTTGCTTTAATCTGTAACATTTCAGTTCCTGTTCCCTAGAGCGAATGTTAATATTATAATATAAAACATGGTCCCAACTTTTTAAAGTACCATAGTCTTTAAAAGTCCAAGCTCTTTTTAAAAATTCAAAGTCTTTTAATTGTAGGACCCTGTAAAATAAAAGTTAGGTTATACACTTCCCCAAAGGGAAGAATTCTCATATAGCATAATCGGATCAAAGCAAAACCAACATATAGCAGTGTAACTCAAGATGTTCTAACTCAGTGTCCAGCAGCCTACTTCTTCAGCTCTATCTACTACCTGAAGTACACACACCTTGCCTTGTAGGCTGAGGCTGACTCATTCTACACCTTTTATTGCCTTTAGTAGACGTCCCATGGTCCTGGTATCTCCTATATACTGGAGTTCCCATTGCAACTGAAACTTCACCTTTACCAGTGGCCTCTTCTGCCTTCTGCAGGAATTCTAAACCACAGTGCCACATGGGGGCTTTTACACATTGCCAAATTTTGCTGTCACTTTTAAAGTTGTCTTGCATTACTCTCCCCTACCCCCACACAGTTTCTGTCTTATGAGGAAATACTTCCTAGGAGATTTCACCTCAATGAGTTCATTGCTTATGAATCCCAGGCAGTCTAGTTTAATTAGTGAGTTCCAGGATAGACAGCAAGACCCCATCTCTAAAGAAAAATAAAAGTAGGTAGATGGTTTCCCCCCACATCTCAGTTTCTCAGCATTCTATTTTCTCAGCATAGCAGAGGTTTTTATTTTACTGATGCTAATATTTTGTTAATCACAGCTGATTCTTCAGTTTCAGCTGCCTGGCAACCATGGATTCATAATCTAAAAACATCACACAGCTGGCCCTGATAGGGCCTTTGTTTCCTTTTGAAACCTTACAAGCCAATCCTCTGTTGTTTTTTCTTAGATCTTCCAAGCTCCTCCAACAGTAGCTCATGGAGCTCTGAGTACTTAAATGCCTTCCCAGCCCAGAGTTCTAAATTCTTTCACAGCTGTCCAACAAAATAGTCAAAGCCATAAAAAGCCAAGGATTAGATCCATTTAAGCAACACCCCACTCTTGATACCAATTCTGTTGTTGATAAGACACTGACCAAAAGTATTTTGAGGAGAAAAAAGTTTATTTAGCTCATACATCCAGGTCACAATCCCACCCTGAGTCAAGTTAGTACAGGAACTTAAGGCAGGGTTCTGGAGACAGGAACCATGGAGGAAGGTTGCATGCTGGCTCGCTCACAGGCTCATGCTGTGGGCTAGGCCCTCCTGCAATAAGCAAAACACTCCCACCCACAGATATTTCACAGGCTAATTTGATCTAGGTAGTTCTTCAGCTGAGGATTTTTCTCTTAGAAGATTCTTGGTAGTGTCAAGTTGACAAGGATAACTTAGATGTCTGGTTACTTTTATGAAGTCAGCCATTCCTGGCTGTCCTAGAACTCACTGTGTAGCTCAAACTGGTCTCAAATAGTCTTCCTCAAAACAGTCTTCCTCCCTTAGTGATGGGATTATAGATATGAGCCCCATGTCCAGCTCACTTTGCCTTTTTTTTTTTTTTTTAAAGATTTATTTATTACATAAACAGTGTTCTATTTGCATGTATGCCAGTATGACAGAAAAGGGCACTAGACCCCATTATAGATGGTTGTGAGCCACCGTGTGGTTGCTGGGAATTCAACTCGGGACCTCTGAAAGAGAAGCCAGTGCTCTTAACCTCTGAGCCATTTTTCTGGCCCCTCACTTTGCCTTTTAAAAGACATCTATATGCTATGTGGAAAATAGACTTGCTTCAAGAGTGTGGAGACAATTTGGAAGTTCGGTTGAGAAGACAACTCAAATTGTCAAGGTGAATAGTATGGCACTGAAAATAGAGGTGATCAATTTTAATATGGTCTGTTGAGGTAGACTTAGTAGAATTGCTAGTAGATAGAGTGAAGGCAAAGCTTGGTTAACTGTATAGTACTGAGATGAGAAAACCAGAGGAGAATCATGGTCAGAAATAGAATTAGAGTTCCATTTGGTTGCACACAAAACAATAAATGAAGATTCTAAAAGAGTTAGTTGGGCATACATGTCTGGGGTTCGGAGACTGAGTCCAAATAATTATTGATAATATTTATATCCATGAGTTTACATGGCATTGCTATTCTTTAGAGTTAGGTCTTAGTAGAGGCAGCAGAGGAGTCTAGGATTAGCTACAGAGGAAGAAAGGAGATCAGGAGAGTAGAGCCATGTAGCAGAGAAGATAGATGCTTTAAGGACTCGAAGCTTACTGTTTATATTGCTCTGTACAATAGAGCAAGAAGAACTTATAAGATGGAGAGAAACATTGAATTTGGGGATCTGAACAAAAGCAGTGCCGGTGAAATAGAGGAGACTGAATTGAGATTGAAGAGGACAGAAGGTTAATGGAATGTATAGACAAGGCTGGATTGAAACATCTTACTTTGAAAATGAAGCAGAGGAAAGGTAGGGGAACAGCAGGAGAATGTTGTTGAAATGGCAGCATTAGAGCATGTATTTGCTGCCCTTTTGAACCAATGCAGTAGAGCTTGGTACAGAAGGGATAACTGAAGGTTCTGTGCTACAGAACAAGAAGGAGAATGTGGGGTTATTTGGTAGGTAGGGTTTTCTCTAGAGCAGTAATTTTCAACCTTCCAAATACTGAGACCCTGTAATACTCATTGTGGTGACCTCCCCAACCATGAAATTATTTTTGTTGCTACTTCTGTAATTTTGCTACTGTTAGGAATTTAATGTAAATATTGGATATGTGATTCCTGTGAAAGGGTTGTTCAATCCCAAAGGGGTCACAACCCATAGGTGGAGAAACATTGGTCTAGAGAATGTCGTCAATTGCAGTAGGTGGTGGGAAAAAGTAAAGGAAGTCTATTTTCTTGACATTCACATGACTGCAGAATTAGCTTTTAAAAAAATCGCCTACTTCTTGTATCTCAGTTTTCTAAGTATGCGTTGGCTCCCACTTTGTCTTAAAGAAGCAACAAGCAAAAGTTTATTGCTACTTCCTTTACTGAATCGGATTGACTTACCCACGTCCTGAGGCAATCTGTGCTGTTGTGATCTAAGGATGTATTTGTATACCAGAGGGTGTTGAGATATGTTCCATGGAGTTGCTGAGTTCAGAACTACCCAACTGTATCTACTTTGTACTTAGGTGTGTGAGCTTGAAGTTCTTATAATTTTTTGTACTTCTTTAAGTTTACAGTTGACTGTGTCCTCAGTGTTAGTATCTTAATTGCTTTCCTTTTACATTAAACGGCAAGTACCAGAAAGACAATGAAAAGCAACTTCTGTTGGTGGTTTTTGGTGCTGGAAATCAAACCCAGGGCATCACATGCCAGGCAGTTGCTGTACCACTGAGCTACATTCCTCATCCTAACTGTAGTGTGCGTGTCGGGGGCTGGGGGGAGCCGTAAGACAGGGTCTTACTATGTAATTCTGGCTGTCCTGGGAACTCACTCTGTAGACCAGGCTAGCCTTGAACTCACAAAGATACACCTCTGCCTCTTGAGTGCTGGGATTAAAGGCATGTGCCATCAACTTAACCTTATTGTTTTTGATGAAATAAATCTCTTGCTATCTAAAGAAGAAAAATAAAAGAGTCAGTTGTAAGTTTTATTTTTTTAAAAAATAGTTATTTTTTTCTTTTTGAGGAAAAAAGGCTCATCTTTTCTTTCTTTCCTTTTTTTTTTTTTTTTTTTTTGTATACCTACAGGGTTGTGTGATTATTGCCATAGTTTAATTTTATTCCAAAAGGGAAGTATATACATTAGCAGTTATTCTTTACCCATTTCTTTCTACTTTAGCTCAAGGAAATCACTAATCTACTTTTTGTGTCTTTATTTGTCTATGTTAGATGTATTGTGTAGGTGATGTTTTATAATATGTGACCTGTGGTAGGTTTCTTTAATTTAGCATTAAGTTTTTGAATGTTATCCATGAGGTAGTGTGTATCACTACTTCATTTTCTTATTACTAGATAATATTCTGATGAAGGGATATATATATATCATCATATTTATTCATTCTCTTTGGATGAACATTTCTGAGTTGTTACTACTTTTTGGCAGTTATCACTAAGGTTACTATGAATATTCCTGAACTGTTTTCTGTGTGGATGTATTTTTAATTAATTTTGGAAATAAAATTGGTAAGACTATGCTTAACTTTTTTGATGTACTCTTTGCCAGAGGGCTCAGACTTTTTATAACAGTAGGTTTTTGTTTGTTTGTTTTTAAAACAGGGTTTCTCAGTGTATCCCTGGCTGTCCTGGAACTCACTCTATAGACCAGGCTGACCTTGAACTCAGAGATCCACCTGCCTGAGCCACCACACCTGGCTTGGTTAATCCTATTTTATATTTCTATGAATGTTCTGTGAAGGTTTTTGTTTCTTTGCAGCCTCACCAAGTTGTTACTCTTTCTTTTAAAGTTACCATTATAGTTATCCTTGTGGGTTTTTAATTGGAAATATAACATATTAAAATACAGTAAAGTGCCATTATATGTTCACTAAAATTGTAAATATTTAAAACTATGACTATAGGAAGTGACTATGTAGAGGTCTGTTACCTTTTATATGACTTCAAGATTGTTTTAGCTTTTTAAGTGGCTCTAGCTGAGATGGGGCTGCTTTTATGTTCTCATTTTGGATAGTCTAGGCTGTATTAAAATTTATATTGATTGGGATCCCTTCCTATTCACTTGCGACCTTGAACATGCCAGGCAAGTGCTGCTACTCCTGAACTAACCTCCTTCCTAGTTCTGACTATATCTTTATTCAGCTATTCTCTCTGCAAATTATGTTGAGGGCTCTTGCCACTTTTTTTAAAAGATAAGAATCTTGCCAATCTGCCCTAGAATTTGCAATTCTCCTGCCTCTAGATTGCTGGTATTATGAATATGGACCCCATTGCCCTGTCCTTAAGAATCCAGTCCTGGGCTGTTGGGATTGCTCAGTGATGTCAAGCCTAGTGACCTGAGATTGATCCCAAGAACTCACATGGTAGAATGAGAAAACCAACTCCCACAAGTTGTCCTATGACTTCTCTTCACATGTGCTATAGTGCACAAATATGTACGCATGTATGTACATATTTGCACACATACACATGCAAATGTACCCACAAATAAATATTAAAAAAAAGAAAAAAAAACCTAAAATGGTCTAGTGCTGAGAGAACCTAGATCATATGCTGGTGACACTTGATTTTGTGATATTGGTGTAAAGAATAGCCTAGCTGAACAAGGCTTAAAATACACTAGGTGTCCTGTTGTTCTTTAGAGCTTTTTAGAAAGGAAGTCCTGCTACCACAAAACAGCCTCAGGTATATTTATTACTATTGTTGTTATTTTGTTAACTGATTCATTGGGCTATAGGTCAAACAAGCTTTGTCTATACACTTGTCTGTAGTTTTATGTCTTCTTTCCTGTATGGAGGCATTAGAACACACATAAAATGTTTGGAAGGAAATAAGAGAAGATGAAGAAATCCATTTGTGGGGAGGAAAGCCTTTCACATGAAGTAAATTTTCTTTTTTGGATAGCCAGTAGATTAGCATGATGGAGAAAGAACTTAGGTTTTGAATTTGTGTTTTGTGTTAATTAAATAATACAGTTTTTTTTTTGGATCTGCATTTCTTGGCCTATCTAATGGAGTATTTAAAATGTTGATGGATGGGTGAAATAATTATTGCATTGTTGCTTGGTATAGTGATCACTCAAGTGTCAGCTTTTTTTCTTCCTCACTTCAGAGCAGTTTATTTAAAGAAGAAGATCCTTTATAAATAGTGTTCCTTCTTGAAGTAATTAAACTATTATCTCATAGTAACAAGATGATTGAGACCATTTTGGCAAGAATCGATATAGTAATATACTTTGCTATATACATTGAACATCTCTATTTTGAATTGTTCCTTAGGGATGCTCACTGGCAAAGTCTATGTAAATATTCTATAATCTGAAATTTAAAACACTTCTGATGACAGATACTCGACTTGTAATTTCTCATAATGTGTAAAAAGTTGATGTAATTTAACACTACTTATTATTAGAATTCATAGTTTTTTAAAAAATCAGTTCTAGAATTTTCTTTTTCTTCTTTCTCCTCCTCCTTTTCTCCTCCTCCCTTCCTTCTAGAACCTCCTCCTTTTTTTGTGACAGGATCTTACTTTGTAGCACTGACTGCCCTGGAGTTTCTTTTGTAGATGAGGCTGGCCTCAAATTCACAGATACCTGCCTGCCTCTTACCTCTCAAAGTTCTGGGATTAAAGGTATAAGCCAATATTCCTGGATAGACTCTTACTATTTCAAGATATAGAATTAGTTCAAACAAACAAACAAACAAAAAAACCACTTTATCTCCCTTCTTTTTGGGGACAGAGTCTTGTAGTACAGATGGCACCAACTCACTGTGACCCTGAATTTCTACTTTTTGCTTTCATCTTCCTAGTGCTATGGTAGGATTATAGCTCCCACACCCTGTTTATAGTGCTGGGGATTCAAACCAGGGCTTTGTGTATGCTAGGCAAACATACTAACAGCTAAGGTACATGCCCAGCTCAAGTACACATTATTTACAGGAAGAGATTTTTACTTGTACTCTAAAATCAGTCACACCCCCCCCACCCCTGATTTTTTTGTTGTTGTTTTTGTTTTTGTCTTTTTTTTTTTTTTTTTTTTTTTTTGGACTGGGTTTCTTTGAATAACCTTGGCTGTCTCTCTTTGTACTCCAGAAATCCACTTGTCTCTGCTCCCTGAGTGCTGCTACTAAAGGAGTGAGCCTTCACTGCTCAGCCAATTACATTTTTTTTTTTTTTGCATCTATAGTTTGTGAAGATGCCAATACATCATACATTTAAGGATTTATATTTTATCCTTGTACTGAAAATCATGAATATGTCTTAATTGAGATAACTTGTTTTTATATAAGGTAAACTGCTGGCAAATCGTCATAGGTGGAGTTTGTTTTGTATCTTGAGTAATACTTCTGTAAGTACAGTAAATGCCTGTTACTCTTTTAATAAATTTAAGACTCAATTAGGATCCTTATTTTTATTCTGGTGGCATATTTCTTGTGTTTTATTTAATATGAAATTTTTTTTTTTTTTTTGGTAGAAAAATTAAGTCAGTAGAACGCTTTTCTCTGGTCAGGTTTGGACAACTCTGGTGCTCATGTCACTGTACCCAAGGTGCTCTCTTACCATGTTTTAGGTTTATCTGTTTTCTTGTTTGCTTTTTTAAATGCTCTATATAGAAGAGGGGTTTTTTTTTTTTTTGTTTGTTTTTGTTTTTCATGTAGAGAGTAGAATTATGATCACCTTTATAGTTTGAGTACAAATGTAAACATTATGACTTGGCAAGTTTTATGAGTTAGTTGTCCTGTCTTCATTAAGGCTACCGGTGGAAGACATAAAAGTATGTTTTTGCTGGTTAAAATAAAGGACCCAGCAATTCAGAGAATAGGCTTCTAGATGGCTTTTATTTCAGATGCTTTACTTATAAAATCATGGTTTAGGAGTTGGGAATGATAATAAAAAATATTTGCAATATTTTAATAACAAAGTTTTCTTTGTATTTTTTAGTAATTTTTTTTCAGAATTTAACCATTTCAATAACTTTTCTACAAAAAAGAAAAATTTAATATTAAATACAACACACAAATTGCCTTTTATCATGTTTCTTTAGCCAGTTTTTATATGGCTTTTTAGTTTTATTTGACGATTTTGGCAATAACCCTAACCCTGCTCCTGTTCTTATTGTGTGTATATTTTGCGGTGCTTTTGCTTAAAAATAGGGTCTTTGCATGTAACTATTGAACTGTATCCTAACCCTAATACCAGAGGTTCCTCAGCTTTTTGCATTCATACACATAGCTCATGAAATGTTCTGTGAGTAATGGTTATAAACATATAAAATTAAAATGCATAAAGAAATCAGTTACATATTATTTGTAGTGGTGTAATATGAATGTCTGCTCTGTGGTGGTAAATTATAATTACTGCTAATGTTACTATGATTTCTTGCCTACACCAGAAGAAAATCTTTAATTTCTATAGGCTAGTAAAAAAAATATAAAGCCTTTTCTTAATCCATACTCAGCTCTTAAATTCTCTTTGTGGGCCTTAGAATTCCAAATTAAAAACCTTTTTATAAATAGTAGGAATAAGATAAATTGCTTAAGGTATAAATAAATTTTAGTAAGTTGGTCTTATTTTGCACTGGTGATTTTTAGTCAGCAGTGTAAGATAAGGGAATGGGTGAGTTTATTGTAATTTGCAGGACATAATGAAGGAGACAAATCTGGACGTTAAGCAATTTCTGTCTTGCAGAGATAATATTCTGATAACTCTTGGAGTAGGAAGTCATTTGGGTGCATGGACTATAGAAAAATACTCTGTTTCATTCTCAGTCATGGTTGGAAATATCTAAAATAGCATATGGGTGATGCTTGAGTTTTGGAATTAGATTTGAATGCTGGAGCCTTGACTTTCTAGTTGTAAACTTGTTATATAATGCTTGTGAAATGAAATGAGAACATGTCTAAGTGTAACTCAGTGCTGCTTTCTCTGTGCTTTAAGCCAGTGTCTTTAAATTAGAGGTTCAGTTGCTTTTTTGAAAAGGGAAGGGTGTTAGAGTGAAGAATTCTTTTTTGTTTTGTTTTGTTTTTAAAGATGGAGGGGTTTTGGGTTTTTTTTTTTTTTTTAAGATAGGGTCTCACTATATAGGTCTGACTGGCTGGTTTCTCTCTCCCTTTCCCTTGTCCTCTGTTCTCTCCCTCTCCTTTTTCCATAGTGTTTCTCTGTGTAGCCCTGGCTGTCCTGAACTCACTCTGTAGACCAGGCTGGCTTCTAATTCAGAAATTCTCCTGCTCGTGCACTCCATGCTAGAATATTGACTGGCTTGATCTTGTGTAGGCACAGCTATTGTGAGTTCATGAGAATAGCAGTCCTATCATGTTCAGTTCTCTCTTGACCTCTTGCTTCTTTCTTCCTTTATAGTCCCCGAGCCTTGGGGTAGAGGTTTATGTTGTACTGATATCCTATTTGGGCTGGAGATTAGGCTCAGAATTAAGAGCACTGGCTGTTCTTAAAAGAGGACCCAGGTTCACTTCCTAGCACCCAGTTCCAGGATTGATGTTCTTTTTTAGCCTGCTCAGGCAGATACATGCAGACAAAACATTCATACACATAAAATAAAAATAAAACAATAAGTAAAATAGATAGTCCATTTGTGACTGAGCATGGCACAACACTTCTTGGCACGTTGACCATTTGAGTTTCTATATTAACTACTATCCACTGTAGAATTTTCTCTGACTTGATCTGAGATCTGAGAGCTTCACTAATCCGAAAGTAGAGAGATACAAGAAAGCAATTTGACACTATGTTCACTTACAAAATAATAGAGGTTCATCCCTGGGTCATGTGTTCTTCCCAGCCATGGATTATTGACCAGATTTATAGTACCAGGCAGTATTTCTGCCTGTATTGCTGGCCTTAAATCCAGTGAGGAAACAGTTGGTTATACCCATAATATTTGTGCTGTTGTTGTATCCATGGTATATATTGCCTTGCCTGTCCCTATTGTAGTTGACAGGGTTGAGTTCACAGCTGGTTAAGACTGTTGATGACCCCCTTCTCCCCCAGCAGCCGCCTTCAATAGCATCTTTTGTTTCTGTGAAAGCTGTCCTACAGGGAGGAAGCTACCTGGTCAGTATCAACTTAATTTCTCCGTGTCCTTTGACCAGAGTCAAACCTTCATTAATAGAGCAAAACAAGTTTTAAAAACACTACCTACTTTTTTCCTTTTTCTTTTAAATTATAGGATCTTATGTAATACAGGCTGGTCTGAAACTCACTATGTAAATCTTGAGCCTCTGATCCTCCTGTCTATCTTTTAAGTGCTGGAATTTCAGGCATGTGCTATATAGGTAACAACAGAATCATACCACATCCTCAGGCTCCGGCACCCCCCACTCTGCCCCTTGTATTAGAGATTCAATGAGGATACTCTTTTGTGATTGACAAGTGCTTTACCAACCCCAAGCCATATGTGTATGCATATGTTATTCTTCTTGGTAATGGAGTCAAATCCAGGGTTTCTGTGTTTGACAAATGATCTTATCACTGTCACCGTGCTGTATCCTTAACCCCGATGTGCAGCCTAACTTTTAGATATACTTGTCCTTTTAAAAGGTTTAGCATATCAATCAAATAAAACTTCCTTTGGGATTTGTATTGAGAATAAAAATGTGTCATTAGTAACACTTTTAATGACTGTGTGTGGTGGTGCATGCCTTTTAACTCCAGCACTAGGGAGGCAGAGACAGGCAGATCTCTGTGAATTGAAGGCAAACCTGGTCTACATTTTGAGTTCTGGGATAGCCAGGGCTTTATAGAGAAACACAATCTCAAAACAAAACAGCTTTTTAGTGGCTACACTTTGCACATTTATATTCTTGTGCCATATTTTCCTTAACATTTTTTTATTGTTTGCCAGATGTGATGGTATCTGAGAGGCTTCCAGGAAGATCACTTAAGCCCTGAAATAAAGTCTAGCCTGGGCATTAGGAGAACCTGTCTCTAAAAGGAAATAATTTTAGGTGTTTAATGCATTTGTTAGTATCATTTTTGAGCTAAGACAGATACTGCTATGTTGAATTTGCAAAGTCTTGAAAAGATTGTATTTTGGTCAGATTTAATTTAGATTATAAGATGGCTAAGATTTGTCTGTCAGAATGCTTTTAAACATGGACTTTGTCGGACTTTAATTTTTAATCTTTTTAGACATATAGCAGTGGATTAGCAGCAATAAAAATAATCAGGAGAAACAACTTAATAAATCAACAGAAGATTTTTATCCTGAAAATCAGGTTTATTTGACAAATATGAACACAAATAGTTTAATTTACTCTCTAAAGCAGATGTATGCAGGAGTGGTGGTTGATTATTGTTGATAGTCGAGGGCTAGTAGAAGAAATCTAAACTTCTGGGAAACAGGAAATAGAATGACTTCTAGTAGCCTTTACCTGCAGGGAGCAGAGTTAGGGCTGCAAATCTGAAAAATGAGATATCCAGTTACAGTATTTACCATATTTACTAGCATACTTTAAAAGTATATAAATCTTTTGAATTGGAATAGGTGTGCAAATTCAATATTAGTGGGTCCCTCCCACTCCAACCACCTGGTAAATATTTATTGATTATTTTTCTTAGAATTAATCATGCATTAAACAGCCGTGCATTTCACCATTCAGAAGGTAGAGTCAGGAGCATCAGGAGTTCAAAGTCATTATCATTTGCTTCAATTTGAGAGATAATACAGTATTTGAGGACATGAATTGTAGACATCTTGATTAAAAGCCTGGATCTGCTGCTTACTAGCTATTGGCTCCAGGGCAGGGATAATAGTTGTTTTGTGTTGGTGATGATAACGATGATGTTCACCTTGTAGTGCAGTATGAGCATGAGCATGGAGTCTCTTCAGGGTGACACAAATATTCTAACCTGGTATATGGTAATAACTAAATTCCCTGTAAATTTAATTAAAAGTTATCAGATTGTACATCTGAAGTGTGAGTTCTGTTCCAGTAAGACTGTTTTTGTTTTATTTTTTATTTATTTATTTATTTTTTTTTGAGACAGTTCTCACTGTGGAGCTCTGGCTGTTTGAAACTTGCCATATAGATCAGGCCTGCCTCTTAGTGCTGGGATTAAAGGTGTGAGCCAACATGCCTGGCCAGTAAAGCTGTTTTAAAGCATAAATTGGTTTGGAACTTATTTTGGAGTTATTCTCTAAGGTATTGAAGTTTTTATGGAAGGAAAAAATAACATTTTTGTGGATAGAAACCACGATACTAAGTTTAAATGTTAGGACTCATACATATGTTAACTTATTGTAATCTTCATTAAATCATTTTATGTGTATGTGTGTTTTGACTGAATGTATGTCTGTGTACGACTTTTGTGCCTGATGTCCAAGGAGACCAGAAGGCATCCAGATCTCCTGGAACTGGAGTTAAAGATGATTGTGAACAACTATGTTGGTATTGGGACTTGAACCTGGGTCTTGTAGTCAGCAGCCAGTGCTTTTAACTGTTGAACCATCTCTTCATTCACAATTTATTGTAATCCTTAGCTATCAAGGCTTTTATAGTTCTCTTGTACACACATCTGTATATCCATACTCACTAGACAAACTTCAAATTTGGAAAAGGTGTCACCTCCCTGTTCCTGTAATCCTAAAATTTCTAAATGATTTTCTTTTCTCTTACCTCTCAACCCAGTCAAAAGCCGTCTTAAGAATAAATGAGCACAGTTGTATCTTGGCCATGTTTATAACTTTTTAAAAATACTTTTGTTTAGATCCTTGGATGCCCACTTGACAGAAACTTGAAACTTCAGATTATCTTCATATCATAGCGGAGCCTCAGCCTACTCATTATTTGGGAAAGAGATAGTTCATGTGCTGTGGAGATGAACGGGGAGCAGCCGCTAGATGCAGGTATTGGTTCTCCTAAATCTATCTCCAGTGTGCAGATGCTGGTTATTTGCTTGTGTGTGTCTGAGTTTCTTCCACTGAACTGGAAGCTCTTTGAAGTCATGCATTTTTCATTGTTGTCTCTTGGGCCTGACAGAGAATCTGTCACAAATCTGGACAAAAACTACTGTTTGCTGGGGCAAAAAAAATTAGTTTTTTATAACAGAACTATTCTCTAATTTGGATTTTGCTGATTACTCCATAATTGTTTTTAAATACTTTATGAGTTGCAAGATAGTGTCAATAGCTTCCATGTTCTCATTCAGCTTCTGTTCTCTCATGTAACTATAGTATAAAAGAAAAATATAAACATTTTACATTTAATATAAAATAACAAAATTAGCATAAACTGCTTAGTTCTGTTATTTTTTATCATGTGTGTATCCTCCAATAAGGAATTATCACCGTAGTCAAGATATATAACTTTCTGTTACCACAAAGAGCTTTCTAGTTCTCTTCCTCACTATACTTTTTTAAATTATATTTTTTAAAATTAATTTATTTTTATTTTATGTGCATTGGTGTTTTGCATGAGTGTCTGGTTCCCTGGAGCTGAAGTTACAGACAGTTATGAGCTGCCATGTGGTTGCTGAGAATTTCATCCAGGCCCTCTGGAAGAGCAGTCAGTTCTCCTAACCACAGAGCCATCTCTCCAGTCCCCTCACTATACTCTTTAATATGAGGCAGCTATTCATCTGCTGTTTCCATATTTTATCATTTAAGGAACTATTACAAATAAATTTTTATCAATAGTTATGGATACAGTAATCTATTTTGGGTGGAAAATGCCAATGAATGCATTTTAAAATTTTATTTTAATTTGTTTGAGAGTTTTATATATGAATGTGTGTTTTGATCAAATTCATTCCTCACTCCCTCCCCTCCAACTCTGCCGAAGTGCCTAACCACTTTTTCCTTCTAATGTCATGTACTCCTTTTAAAATCCAGTGAGTCCACTTAGTACTGCCTACATGTAGGACCATCTGGTAGAACATGGACAACCTATCAGGGGCTGCATCTAAAGAAAACTGACTCTTCCAGGAGCCATTAATTGCTAAAATCTCCTCAGCTGATGATGGTATTTGTGAGTCCCTCCTGCACCTGTGCTGAAATTTTGGCCAGTTTGGTTTTGTATGTTTTGTGCTTGATGAAGTCATAGGTTGACGATCTCTAAGTCGTGAGGAGGTAGTGTGATATAGGTGCTTTATGTAGGACTGAGCAGTCTATGTCTGGAGTGTAGTTTAAAAACAATAGGCTTAGTGATTAAAAACTGTCATACTGTTATCTAGAGTGGCCATACCATTTTTATGTTTTTCTAATTTTTTTCTTACTTTACATATATTAATTATACATAGTAATAGGTTTCATTTCATTATGACAATTTTCATACATATATATGCACTTAGATCATATCCCCTTTTAGACTCTCTTGTCTCCTCTTTCTCAACTAGTTTCCATTTTACTCTTATGCCTTTTTCTTTTTTGGTGATTCAGTGAATTTAATTAGCATTGCTTATAAGAGCACGGGTAAGAAATTATTTACAGCAGCTTGGGCAAATTGCACTACTGAAAAACAAGTCTCTTCCTTACCCAGCAGCCACTGTCTGCTATAGCTCCTTAGGGAAGGTAGAACCTCATGGCCCCTCTCCAGTACATTACAGAACATTGATGGGCCCAGGCTTCTGCAGTTCTTACATGGGTGATCACAGCTCCTTTGAATTCATGGATGCAATAACTTTGTCATGCCCTGGAGACAGCATTCCATAACATTTCATCTGTTTTGGCTCTTACATTCTTTTTTTCTTGTTTTCCACCATGTTCTCTGAGCCTCACAGAATGGGTAATATCTAGGCTTCATTTAGGCCTGAGCATTTATTTATTTTCAGCACTTTGACCAGTTAGGAGTCTCAGAAGTAAGTTGCACCTATGGCAAATAGAAGCTTCTCTGACCAAAGTGGATAGTAGCACTATTCTGTGGGCATAAATAAATATATTTATAAGGTGATTTAATAGATATAGTAATATTGAGTTAACAAAACAACAGTGGGATGTTTTCCTAGTAGGGCCTATGACGTCCCTATCCATGGGTTTTTGACCAAATTTACAATACTAGGTATGAGTTTTCTTCCTGTGAAGCAGGCCTCACATCCAATCAGAAAACGTCTGGTTATCCCCCATAGCAGTCATGTCAGAGGGAACATCTTTTTTTTCTCTCATACATTACTTCCTGACTACAATTTGCTTTCCCTCCACTTCTCCCACCACCTCTCTCTCCCAGAACAACTCCTCCCCTGCTTCCCTTAAAAACAACCAATCAACAACAACAGCAAAAAACCCAGGTCTCCCACGGATATCCACTGAACATAGCCTAGCAAGGTACCGTAAGACTGGGCACAAAGCCTCATATCAAGGCTGGATGATGCAACCAGTAGGAGCAAAAGGACCCTAAGTACAGGCCACACACATCCCCACTGTTGGGATCGCAGTAAGTGGACTTAGGGAACTTGCCATTAAAACAGAAATTGCTTAATTTCCTTTTGTGTGTAAAAATCACTGAATTTGTCCTGCAGTTAGTTTATTTATATGCCTTGCATTTACTTGGAGTACAACTTTCTGATGTTGTTTTCTTCTGCAGGTCCTGGGCCTGGTGTAGAAGAAGAATTCAGCTGGGAGGACTATTTAGAGGAGACAGGCTCCACTACAGTTCCTTATGCATCGTTTACACACGTAGGCAACACCTCCTGACTTTGAATTTTTTTTTCTCTCTTGTGACAAGGTCTCACTATATAATCTTGGCTATCTTGGAACTTGCTGGAAATTTAGAGAGATCAACCTGCTTTTCCCTAGTGCTGGGAATAAAGATGTTTCCCACTCTGGCTGGCTTATCCCTTTTCTTTTTAATCTTTGTATTATATCTTAATCCTTTTTTTACTGCTGAGACAAAGCACCATGACCAAGGCAACTTATAGAAGAAAGAATTTGTTGAGAACTTAGTTTCAAAGGTCCATGATTATCAAGGTGGGGCAGCACACAGGCTGAGAGCTCATATTGTTGAGACAACAGCATGAGGCAGAAAGAGAGCTAACTGGGATGGTGTCGGTTTTTGAAACCTCAAAGCCTATCCCCAGTGACACACCTTCTCCAAAAAGATCACATCATCTAATCCTTCCCAACTACTTCCACCAACTGGCATCCAGGCATTCAAAACCTTTAGGGGCCATTCTCAATTCTAACTATATTTCCCTCTTTATCCCCCCATAGACTTATAGCCTTATCATCATGCAAAATGAATTTAGTGCAACTTCAAAAGTCCCCAGACTTTGAGTCTCAAGACTATTTAAAAGTCTAAAGGCTCTTCTGAAACTCAGGTCAGTCTCTTATTCATAAACTCCCTATAAAATCAAAAGGGGAATTACATACTTATAATGTACAATGACAAGGAATATATATTACCTAGCAGGACAATTCTAGACCTTGTTCTGTGTTTGATGTTAAAGAGTCTTAACTTAGATGGCTCTGCCCTTCTAGCTTTGCTGACTTCAACACTCCTCTCTAGGCTGATTTCAGTTTCTGTTTACAGCTCTCCTTGGAAGATGTCTCACAGTTCTGGCATCTTCAACATCTTAGGGTCTCCAACACAGGCTTCACTTTTACAGCTTTATGACAGTGCTCTCTCTCTGCCTGTCATACACCTGGCCTCAATGACTTTACTTAATCTCTAGGAAATGATGTTTCCATGACTATATTTAATAAAAATAGTCTTGAATATCAGAGGACAGAATCATTTACAGACAAGCCATGAAGGTGAGGAAGTGATGTCCCACACCTTTAATCCCACCACTAGGGAGACAGAGATTGAGCAGTGGTGGTGCACGTTGTTGTCTTAGCACTTGGGAGGAAGAGACAGGAGGATCTGCCTGGTCTACAAAGCAAGTTCTAGGACAGTCAGAACTGTTAGAAAATCCTGATCAAAACAAAACAAAACAAAAGTTGGAGAGATGGCTCTGTGCTCTGATAGTCCAGACTTTTTATTAAATATACAATATTTTACCACCCATGACCCCCTTTATCCTCTAACCTTCTTGACTCTAAAAGCCAGAACTATATGGCAGATACTTCTAAGTTCTACTGCCACTTGCAATGGAACCTGAACCCGTGATCCCCTTCTTGAGTTACATTTTCATAAGCTTTGATTTGGAGTTGATTTTTAGGGAATAGATAATTCTTTAGGCCAGTGATCCTCAACCTTCTTAATGCTGTGGCCCTTTAGTATATAGTTCCTCATGTTGTGGTAACCCCCAGCCATAAAAGTATTTCTGTTGCTACTTCATAGCTGTAATTTTGCTTCTGATAAGAATCATAATGGTAAATAATCTGATATGCAGGATATCTGATATGTGACCCCTGTGAAAGGGTAATGATCCATAGGTTGAGAACTTTAATCCCTTATGTCTTTTCTTTTTACAAGTTTCAGGGTTAGTGTTGTTTTGAAAGAAAGCCAGCTCCTAAAAGCTATCAAGCGCCCACTTGAGAGATGGGGACTCATTAAAAGGAAGTCTTTTATTGAAGTGTAGGTAGAGGCAGACTAATTTCTATCCATTGATATTATCTAATTCATAAAATTAGAGAAAAAGACTTATTTCAGTTTGTTCAGGAAAGACCCTGGTTGAGGCATTGAGGGGGAACTGAGTGGCCATGGGTAGTAGGAGAGGGGGACCTGGGTTCTTAGAAACTCTTACTTTCTTAGTTTTTGAACTTTGAACTCTGAAATTCTTATTGGCAAGTTTCAGTTAACTGAGTCCGTTTAAGGGTTGAGTGACCCCCAAATTCCTGATTTCAGAAAATTATCTACATATTGGGGGTAGTGCTTCCCTTGAAAATTCAAAACAGAATCTTCAAGAGTAACTAACTGATAGTCAACATGCTCTATCTTGAATCTTGAGACCCATCTGTTCTTAGCATTGCTTAGACCTATTCTAGAGTGACAGTATAAAATCTTCTTGGGCATGTGTTAGATTTCTGATTAGGACCCCCCCCCCAAAAAAAAAACAAAACAAAACAAAACAAAAGCAACTTTTGAATGTGAATGTCACACTATATTGTCACTTTTAATTGTAAAAAAACCTACAGATTTATTTAAAAACGACAACATATGACCTTGTTTCTTTTGCTTATTTCAGGACTTCATTTTCCTTTTCCAGTGATTTTGACTACATTTTCATTTGATTTTTAAAAAAATTCTATTACAGTTTTACTTATGTGTGTGTGTATATTTGTGTGGGTGTGCCACAGTGTATGCCTGGAGGTGGGAGGACAGAGTGCAAGAGTTCTCTCAGGCATTGAACTTAGGTTAGATCACCAAGCTTAGTGACAGGCACTTTTATACCTCACTGACCCTCTATTGGTCATATCCAGGGTCTCTTCCAATTATCTTTTTTTTTTTTTTCCTTTTATGAACTTGCCTCTTTTAAAGACTATAAATTACATGTCAGTTATTTTGTGCAGTATTCCTCAGTTTGGATTTTCCCCCTTATGATTAAACTAAGTATATACAGATATGTTAGGTATGCCAAAGGAAATAAAATCTTTTTCTTGTATCAGGTAAGTGTATGAAATTGCAATATTGATGTTTTAGGAGTTAAATTAGCTTTGATAAATTTAAAGTGATATTTTCTATTTTTCTAGTCTTGTGTTGTATGAGGTTTCTTGCCCAGACTTTCCTGCCTTTTTCATGGCTTGGACTTTTGGGCCTAGCCTCAAGGTTTGGACCCACAGACCAGCAGACCCACAGACCTGCCATCCTACAGAGACACACAGATGCTTACATTAATTTTATGTTGATCAGCCTAAGGCCCAGGCATATAACTTGCTAACTCTTTACCCTTAAACTAACCCATGATTCTTATCCTGTTCAGTCATGCGGCTCAGTACCTTTTCTCAGAGCATCATAGGTGTCTTCTGCATCTTCTGGTTTGTCTGGCAACTCTGGAGTCTCTGTGGCATCTCTGTCCTGTTCTTCCTGTTCCCAGAGTTTTCTTAGTCTGGTAGCCCCACCCACACTTCCTGTTTGCCTTCAGCCAATCAGTATTTTTATTAAACCATTAGGTGACACAATTGTTTACAATGTTACATAATTCCACTACAGGTCTTGCCTGTTGAAATTGATAAGACTCTTATAGAGTGATCCTTTGAGATTATGCAAATATTGGTTTTCACCATAGTTTTAGCACCTAATTCTTGTTTGCTGTGCTTATCTATATGATGATGTTTATCTGATGACAATTATTTTTGTTCCACTTTTTGTTTCATGAGATATGTTTCATTATGTAATCCAGGAAAGCTTGGAGCTCATGGTTCCTCCACCTCGGTCACTTGAATGTTGAGACTATAGTTGAGAACCACTTGCCCGTATTTTTTCATCATTTTTTCCCTATATTTATTTTTGGTTTGCAACTGTGACCATTGGGAGAACTTTTAGTTGTCTTTTGTTTCCTTTTAACATGCCTTCATACTTTTTTATTATTTCTGTTTGACACCACTAAACATTTCAGGCGCCTACTTTATTTTTATTTTTCTAGAATTATAAGCAGTAGTTTCCCCATGACCCCTTGCTCTTGTTTATTGGAAGATGACATGTAAAAACTAAGATTTGGGCATTAAATTTGTTTACTTTATATCTGTAGTCCTCTGAGTTAGTTAAGAAATATTTATGTACTTAAGCCCACATCTGTACTGCTTTCCTATCAGTTATATTTTTATTTAGATACTTCTGATTCCAGTCTAAAATGACAGTATTCATGTGAGTCCTCCCCTCTCTCTTTTTGTGTGTGTGGTTTTTGAGATAGTTTCTTTGTGTAATAGCCCTAGTTGTACTGGAACTCACTCTTAGCCCAGGCTGGCCTTGAACTTGAAGAGATCAACCTGCCTCTGCCTTCCCAGACCAAAGGTGTGCTCTAGCGTGTCCAGTCCTCCTCCCCTTTTAAAAATTTGTAGTTTCTCCCACAATGATTGTAATAATCCAGAGCACATTTAATATACTTAATTTTAATGTTCTTAAGAGTTGCTAAGCTATACCTTTGTCACCATGTAACTTTTCATCTAATTGGAACACTTTATTCTAATAGCTGACAGAAACATTGACTTTGACACTGGAAATGTGCCTTTGTGCATATTGTATGTAATACTACTAATATTACTGATCTTTATAGATTTTTGTCATTTTTTGTTAAGGTTTTCTAAAACTTGGTATTCTTGTTGAGAGATGTAGAAATCACTTTTGAAAACATGTTGAAGGATATGAAAATATGAATGTTTAGTAATATATATGTTTTCTAGAAGATACTTTATATAATCATAATAGACTGCACTGTTGAAAATACCAAGTTCCAGCACTGTCATGAGGGAAAGATCCCTGTAGATACTTCTGTTGTGTCTATATCACTGTTATGAGTTAGAATTGGAATTTCTTGGGTTTGAGAAGATTTTGTAGGCATTTAGTGCTTCATAAATGTTAGGTCTTAAAAACTGGGCAGAGAAACACTCATGTAATACATTTCGCTGGTGCTTAATAACATTTCTTTCTTCAGGTGGACATACGTTTGCAAAATGGCTTCGCTCCCGGGATGAAGCTGGAAGTAGCTGTGAAGAAAGATCCTGAAACTTACTGGGTTGCCACGATCATTACTGCCTGTGAGCAGTTGCTCCTACTCCGTTATGAAGGCTATGGGGAAGACCGCACAGCAGACTTCTGGTGTGATATCAGGAAAGCTGGCCTCTATCCCCTTGGGTGGTGTGAGCAGAATAAGAAGACCCTTGAAGCTCCAGAAGGTAGTAAAAAATATTTCCTTTCAGGGTATGATGGGATATTACTGTAAGAAAATTTAGATTGGCCACAGTCTTGAGCTTGTCAGGCTTCTGATTTATACAGCTTTTTAAGGCTAAACTAACCTTTTTTTGTTGTTTTGTTTTTTGGGTGTTTTTTATTGTTTTGTTTTATTTTTTTCAGGCCAGGGTTTCTCTGTGTACTTCTGGCTGTCCTGGAACTTGCTCTGTCGACCAGGATGGCCTTAAACTCACAGAGGTCTGCCTGCCTCTTGCTTCTGAAGTGCTAAGATTAAAGGCATAGGGCACCACTGCCTGCTATTATTTTTAATAAAAAAATTTATAAGGAGTAATGTACATTTCCCTGTTTTTAAACTGAAATCATATTATCTATAATTTATTTAATTTTAACCCTTTAGTTTTTGTTGGTCTTTTTTTTTTTAAACTTTGTGTATGTGTATGTTCGTGTACATAGGAGCTCCCACTGAAGCCAGAAGAAAGTGTCAGATCTTTTGGAACTTGAGTTACAGACAATTGAGAGCTACTTTGTAAGTGCTGGGAATCAAACTCCGGCCTCTAAAAGAACAGCCAGTGCTCTTAACTGCTGAGCCATGTCTCCAGTCCCCTCCCCTCCCAATTAAAATTTTTGTTTTGAAACAAGATATGGTAAGCTATGCTTTTATTCACTGGGGAGCCCAGGCTGGCCTTAACTTACTGCCCTCCCACCTTGTCTTCCTGAGCAGCTAGGCTTCCAGTGTGTGCTGCCATGTTTCTGTTTGGCCATGCCTTTCACAGTTCCCCATTGGCCTGTGCCTCTCTCTGCTCTTGTGAAGGTTGTATCCTAAAGCCTAGTCTTTCTGGTCTCAAACTCATGATCAACATGAGCGCCAAGAGCACAGGCATATGCTGTCATTCCTGACTCCTGACTTGATTGCAGGCCAGATTGGTATACTCAACCCCTTTACCACCTTTTTTTTTTATAACTCTTTTTCTTGAACTTGGAAAACCTTCTGCCTTAACCTTCCCACATAACTGAGATTTCATTTCTAAGTTCTGTTTCTGTTTTCCTCTCTCCCTTACTTATAAGTAATCTTGTAAAGTATAGTACAAACTTTTCTTTTTTTTAATTAGGTTCTCACTCCGTAGCATAGGCTAACCTCAGACATGGCAAGCTTCATTGCTTCAGCACTCCAAATGGTGAGATTATAGGTGCATGGCTTTATCAGTTTTTAAAATGAGCCAATTGAAGTACTGTTCCAGGAAGTGCTGACTTAGAGTAGGTCATAAATTAAATTGAAGGGAGATTCAAAAGACCAAAAAATAAATAAAAGTTTAAAAGAGAGAAGAGGCAGAAAAGGTGGCTCAGTGGTTTAGTAGTTAGAGCACTTGCTGCTTTTGCAGAGAAACTGGGTTTGATTCCTAGTATCTACGTAGTAGCTTGTAACTCTAATATTAGAGGATCCAATGTCTTCTGACTTCTGTGGATACCAGGAATGCACTTGGTACATAGACATATACATAAGGCAAAACATTTTTATATTTAAAATAAAGTAAGAAAATATAAAATAAATAACTTAAAAAGGTTTAAGAGATATTGCAGATTCCAGAAAACAGGTGACATTTTATATTTATAACTTTTTATTTTGATTTAGTTTCAGATTTATAAGAAAGTTGTAAGAATAGTATAAAAAATTCTTGATGACTTTTTGCGAAGTTTTCCCAAATCTTGATGTTTTTCTACATTGGCTTTTTCTTTCTTTCTATCCACACAGGCTTCTTTTATCAGCTTTAGGCATGGTGTCCTTTTTACTCATAGACATTTAAATGTATTTCTAAAAATAAGACATTCCTGAGTAGGATAGTAAAATATCAAAATAAAGTAAGTAAATCTGGTAAAATGCTATTATTTAATCTTCAGACTTTTTGTAATTTTATTAATTATGCTAATTAAACATTTTTTTAGAAAAAAAAAAGGAACTCTCTGAGTGAGTTACATGTTGCTTTCTGTTGCCATGTGTCAAGAATAAGTTTCCATCCAAGCCAGGCCATGGTGGGTACATGTCTTTAATTTCAGCACTCAGGAGGCAGAGTCAGGTGGATCTATATGAGTTTGAGGTCAGTCTGGTTTGCATAGCCAGTTCCAGGGCAGCCAGGGCTACACAGAGAAACCTTGTCTTGGGAGAAGAAGTTTCTTTTAATATGGACCAGGTTCTCATACTTTGTCTTCTGTAACTTGAACATCTTGGAGGATATAGATAGGCGAGGTTTCCCAGTGGTGCACACTGTGTCGTAACCTCAGGAATATTTGCAATTCTCTATTTCTGTTTCTGATCAGAGCTAAGCCAGAATCATCTGGGATTTTGTTGTTGTATCTTAGTCTTTATTTTGACATAATATTTGAAAAGTATTATGTAGAATCTTCCCCAGTTTGGGTTTGGCTTATGCTTCCCTTAATTTAGATTGCTTTTTGTCAGACAAATGAAATTATTTATTTTCAGTGTGTGTTCTGTCACAAGATCATGTTTTTGGTCTGTCCTGTGTTGCTGCTGCTGCTAACTTTCATCGCTTGGTTAAGAAATTCAGTGAAAGAGAGTGAGAGGATTTTATAGCTATCTAAGATGAACTTGTGTGTGTGTAAATCCCTTGGGACTGGAAGTTCTGAATGATGAGCCACTGTGTGGGTACTTGGAATCCTTTACAAGACCAGTAATAGCTCTTAACTGCTGAGCCATATTTACTGCTTTGTTTTTTCTTTTGTTTGTTTGTTTGTTTTTTGCCATCTTTATTGCCAGGTAATTAATCAGTTACTTTTAAGTTGTTGACTAGAAGTAAAATAATGTTACCTGAGATGAAATTTAAAGGAGAGAAGAAAAAAAGAGGATAAACATATCTTAAGTTCAATGTTTAGAGAGAAAAAGGAAATAAATATGTAGCAGGCTTTCTTGTATTGCCAGCTATGCCAAATCATGACACGGATTAATTATGAATGCTCGGACTTAGCTTAGTCTTGTTTGTAGCTAGTTTTTTTCTTTAGCTTAAATTAACCTATTCTGTTAATCTATGTGCTGCCCAAGGCTCAATTACCTCATCTTCATACTGTCTGTTCTGCTTTCTTGCTTCTTCCAAGTCTGTCTGGCTGGCCTGCCTTTTCTCTCTGCCTGATTATTGGCCATTCAGCTTTTTATTAGAAAAAACTAATGTTCCTGAATAAAGGTATTGTGAGTTTAACATGGTAGCACATTTATAGTCTCTATACCCAGTTGGCAGAGGCAAAAGGGATGTGAATGTGAGACCAGTTTGGGCTACATAGTGAGACTTTGTACAAAAGTTCAAAAAATTATTTTAAGCTATCTGTATAGGGGTTGGGGAGAT
Organism: Phyllotis vaccarum; assembly: GCA_033318265.1. NCBI lineage: Eukaryota > Metazoa > Chordata > Mammalia > Rodentia > Cricetidae > Phyllotis > Phyllotis vaccarum. Next base: position 116,425,043 of record JARWLC010000009.1, on the reverse strand, counting down.
GGCTTAGCTAAAGTGAGAGGACCTGAGTTCAAATTTCTAGCACCCATGTTAAAACCAGGCTCATAACCTCAACTCATTTGAGAGTAATAAACAGTTTGCCTGGACAAAATAGTATTTCGGTTCAGTTATACGTTTTTGTTTTTGTTTTTAAAGATGTTGAATACTGTCTCATATCCTCCTCTGGTATTTGTATGCACACTTATGGGGACTTGTCCCACACACATGTACACCCCCCCCCCCAGACACAGTATTATATAGATAAATAAGCACATTAGCATAAAAGTAAACAGAAGAAAATATAAATCTATCTAAATATCTTGGCTCACTAAGGGCCGTGCCGTTGATGGGAACACTGGTTTTATATTCACCTCCCCTCTCAGCCCCTCTTTGTAGACCAGGCTGGTCTGGAACTCAGAGAGATCCACTTGCCTTGGCCTTCCGAGTGCTGGGGCTGGTGTGCGTTATCACCACCGACCAATCTTGAACTCTTAATCCTTCTGTCTCTACCTCTCAGTTTCTGGAATTACATTTGGAAGCTACCAAACCGGGCTTTAAACTATTATCACTGAAACATATTGGAGTTCCTTAAAGAAGAATATGCTTCTGGTTTTGGTCAGGAAATGACAAAGTCAGAAATATCTTGCCATACTGTTATGACTGTTAACTCAATAGGACTCAGTACCCAACTTGAAGAGACAGCCTCCGACTAAAGAGACAGTTTGAGTATTAATAAGGACAGTAACTTCAGTGTCTATGAACATACATTTGTTTATGACTTAATAGTAGAATTTGTGATCAGAGAAACTTTATTGGTGGCATTTGGAAGATGCCAGGGAACCAACCGATTATTTTAAAAGCAAGTAAACATCAAGAAAGAATCATCCATATAGCCTGCTTTATTTTCATATATTTTACTTCAAGTTCATCAAATAGTTTATAAAAAGTTTTTATGGAAATATTTTGATTAATTGATGAACAAGGAATGATAGAATTTCCCAATTTTTTAGCCCCCAATGAATTTATATGGTGACAGTTAAAATTGTTGGGGTTGTGACCCAGTGGGTAAGAGTGCTTGTTGTGCAAACTTGAGGTTCTGAGTTCAGAGCCTGACACCCACATAGAAGCTGGACATGGCCACATGTGCTTGTGACCACAGCACAATGGAAAGCAGATACAAGAGAATCCCTAAAGGTTGCTAGATGGGTGGCCTGCTTGAAACATGACAATAGAAACAAAACTAAGACATTTCTCTCTGGTTAGTTTACTGAGAGTTGTATGTAAAATAGAATATAAGCTGGAATAAGTTAAAAACGATAGATAGCAGGATGCCTGGCATGTGTGCTCATCAGTGATTGTAAGCACAGTTGTACCATACACAACATACGTGCATGTGCCTACAATTTTAAACAAAGCTATTCATGTTACAGAATGTACTGACCGGTTTTGTCTGTCAACTTGACACAAGCTATAGTCATCAGAAGGGAGGGAGCCTCAGTTGAAGAAATACTTCCATGAGCCTCCATGAGATCCAGCTGTAAGACATTATCTCAATTAGTGATCAATGGGCAAGTAGTGCTGTCCCTGGGTAGGTGATTATAGATTCTATAAAAGCAGGTTGAGCAGGTGAGTAAGTCGCACTTCTCCATGGCCTCTATATCAGCTCCTGCCTCCAGGATTCTGTCTTCTTTGAATTCCTGTCCTGACTTCCTTCAATAGTGAACAGCAATGTAGAAGTGTAAGCCCCCTTTCCTCCCCAACTTACATTTATGGTCATTGATAGAAACCTTAACTAAGGCACAGAAGGACGGACAACTAGTCCTTATGTGCCTCTTTGAAGAAGGCTATAATTCCACTTGTGAAATATTTTTACTCCTTCCCCTCTAGAAAAATCAGAGCTGAGTTCTATCAAGCTCTGGTTCTAAATCTTGATCTGTAGAAAATAGAAGGGATAGGGCTGGTGGTATAACTCAGTGGAAGTATACTTGTCTGGTTATAAGTATAAGGCACTGGGTTCAGTTCCTAGACAGACACACACACACAGAGTAAAAAGACAAGAGAATCAATCAAACAAACAAAAAACATGGAGCAATGGGACAACTGGTCACCATAATGAAGCAGCCAATGAAAACAGATTCTGGAAAAGTATATGAGATAAGAGACTGTGTGTCCCAATAAGTGAGCTACAGGAAAGTAGAGAGAAGGGAAAGAGAAGAATAAACCTCCATGCAGAAGGAATTTCCATAACAAATTGTCTGCAGTGTATGACTCTTAAAGTGGTTCCCAAAGAGATGAAGTATATTAAAAATCTTTTTTTAATATATAATTGAGGAAGTTTGTATGTAGACTAGACATTTGCATTTGAAAAATTACTGACTGATGTTCTGGTTTTGTAAAAAGTTCTCTTGGGGCTAGAGGGTTGGTCCAACAGTTAAAAGGACTGACGCCTCTTCATTAGGACCTAGGTCCAAATCCTAGCATCCACATGGCAGTTTACCGTCTGTAACTCACTCTCTTTTGGCGTCCATGAGCACTGGATGTTTGTGGTGCATAGATATACATTGAGGCAACTACTCACATGTGTAAAATATTGTGAGTTATTTTATGAATAGTAAAATATATATGGATGAAATTATTTGATGCTTAAAATTGGCTTTTAAGTAATTCTTGATTGGGTGACAGTAGAATTTGTGAGACTGTGGGCCAGACAGTGAATGTTTTAGCTCTGTCCCTCATATGGCTGTCTTCTCCACTGCTACATCAACAATCAGCATGGCTGTATGCCAATAAAGTTTTATTTATAAAAAGCAGGTCTGATTTAGCCCATAAGTGGCAGTTTCCTCTTTCTCTAGATAAAGCATATGGGCATGAGGTGACCGTTGTTGAAGCTTGGGTGTATGAAGATTCATTATAGCTTTTGTGTGTGTGCGTGTGCGTGTTTTGTTTGTTTTTGTTTTTGAGACAAAGTCTTACTGTGTAGCTCTGGCTGGCCTGGAACTTGCTATGTAGATTAGGTTAGCCTTGAGCAAATAGATATCTGCCTGCCTCAGCCTTCCAAAATACCAACATGCATCACCGCATATAGCTCTCTTTCTGTATTTTTTTATTCATGTTTGATTTTTTTATAATAAAAATGAAGTAGGCATTTTTAGAAGTAAAATTAAGGGAATTATTTTATATATGACTCATAGTCTGTTTTACATATAATTCTTACTGAGCTAACCGGAAAGTAGCTGTCTCAGTTTGATTTCCGTTGCTATGGTAAAGACCATGACCGAAAGCAATTTGAGTAGGAAAGGGATTATTTGATATGCACATATATATATGGCTATTGTTCACTTAGAGAAGCCAAGGCAGGAACTGAAGGGAGAGGCCATGGAGGAACATGTACTGTCTTGCTCCTATGGTTTGCTCAGCTGGCTTTCTTATACACCTCAAAACCATCTTCCAGGGATGTTACCACTCATAGTAGACTCGTCCCTTCCACATCAGTCATGATGACTTTGGTACAGGCCAGTGTGATGGAAGCATTTTCTCAATTGGGGTTCTTCCCAGATGACTCTAGCTTGTATCAAGGTGACAAAAAGCTAACCCACACCTGGTTCAGTGGCGAGGAGGGAAGTTTTGTGGCTATTTTGTTTTGTCTTTTGAAGCTCTCAAAGAACCAATACACTGATTTTTAGGTACGCTTAAGCCCTTTCAGTATGTCAGGGTTTTTTTTGTGTTCTGTGGCTGAAATGAATAATAACTATTTCTTCCCTGTTTAGGCATCAGAGATAAGGTGTCTGATTGGAGTGCGTTTCTACGACAGACTCTGAGGGGAGCCTGTGGTCCTCCTGTGTCTCTGCTAGAGGGCGTGAGTATCACTGCTTCTTAAACCAGTATGGAAAACCATTGCAAAGATCCAAAATTGATTGTTAATTCACTACTTACAGGAAAAAGAAACACTGCTATTAGAGTCATAAGCTTAAGTATTAGAACATTTAGATTTAGTATCAGAAGTTGTACTTTGGTAACTTGCTCAGTGACTGTGAAGCTTCTGGATCAGTTGCCTTTTAAGGTTATTCTGATACTTCCATGCCCATTTGTGAACTCAGTTTCAAGAAAATTTAAAAATTTTTGTGCTCAGATTAAGTTTTTAAGCCTTACCTGGGGCCTGGCACATCTTGACCACCTTGTAAAAATTAAATGAATGAATGGATGGATGGATTAGGTTGTGGACAATGAATGAGCAGATAAAATATCCTGCCTTGCATTGATCATGATTCTGCCATCATAAAACTTGTAACTATTAATGTATTCCTCCATTTTTTTCACTTGTTTTTTTTTAATACATCTAGATATGAAAGTTTTACAGAACAGCTTATACTAGGAAAAAAATGTTAACAATGAATGTTAAGAATAGTTAAGTAGGTTGGGAGTGATGCCTAATACCTTTGGTTCCAGCACTCAGGAGGCACAGACAGACACAGGCAAAACTCTTGAGTTTGAGGCCTGCCTGATTATACATAATGAGTTTCGGGATGACCAAGACTGGAGATTGGGGCAGTGGCTAAGTGATGATTTTGGGATGAGCTCACTAATGTTTTTGTTATTTAACCCCATCCCCACTCCTGTGTTCTGGGACTTGAACTCAAGGTAACTGCTGTACAAATTAAGTTTTCTCCAGTCTCTTTCCTGTGCGTGCGTGCGTGCGTGCGTGCGTGCGTGCGTGTGTGTGCGTGCGTGTGTGTGTGTGTGTGTGTGTGTGTGTGTGTGTGTGTGTGTGTGTGTGTTTATATGTGTATGGAGTGCATGTGCAGGTCAGAGGTTGACATTGGGTGTCTTCATCAGTTGTTCTTCACTTTATTTTTTGAGACAGAGTCTCTTACTTGTCCTGGAATTTACCAGTGGCTAGGTTGACTGGTCACCAAGCCTTTCAGGATCCTCCTACCTCTGTCTTTGCGAGGATTATAGGTGCATGTCTACACACCCAACTTTACATATAGGTGCTGGGTGTCTGATTGTCTGTGTAATTGCTCTGGCTGTCCTAGAACTCACTATGTAGACTAGGCTGGCCTTGAACTCAAGAGATCTTCCTGCCTATCCCTCTGCCTCCTTTGTGCTGGAATTAAAGGGATGCTCCACCACCACCTAGCTATTTTAATTTTCAGGGTGTGTTGCACTGTGGTGTGTGTGTGTGTGTGTGTGTGTGTGTGTGTGTGTGTGTGTGTGTGTGTGTGTGTGTGTGTGTTGCACTGTGGTGTGTGTGTGTGTGTGTGTGTTGCACTGTGGGGTGTGTGTGTGTGTAAGGGTGGATCAGTCACTGTATAACCTTGGCTAGCCTCAGATTCCTTATGTAGACCAGGGTGGCCGTGAAGTCACACAAATCTGAAGTCACACAAATCTGTCTGCTCTGCTTCCTGAATTCTAAAATTAAAGATGTGTACCACCATGCCCAGATTACATTTTTTTTTTTTTTTAAAGTGATGTATATTTGTGTGAGTCTGAGTTTATACACATGAGTATGAGTACCTTTTAGGGCCAGGAGAGGGCATCATATCCTCTGTAGCTGGAGTTATAGGCAGTTTGAGCGACTTGACATGGGTACTGGGAACCAGACTCAGGTCCTCTACAAAAGCTGTACATGTTCTTCACTGTTGAGTCATTTATATATCCTCTAATTTTTCTTAGTTAAAAAAAAAAGGTACATAGTTAAATTTTCTCTGACTTTCACTGTAATCAAACTTCTTATGTGTTCATAAGAATATGTGGACTGGGTAAAGAAATTCAGAAACAAGTAAAATCTCATCAGAAGTAGATACATTATTGTTTACTTAAATGCAGAAATACTAAAAACAATTTAAATGGTAGGGAAGCTGACAGAATGTTCTAATAAAAAGAGCTCTGTGGTCTAATAAGTGAAAAACAGTATATATTTTGAAAAAAAAAACAGAAGTAGAGGTAGATATTGATTTGTGTGTAGTGTTTATACCTACTATTCTCTATGGTCTTTTTAGGTCTTTAGGATTATAGAAGATATTTGGTTTCATAATCAGAGACAAGATTCTATTTTTAAAGCTATACTAGATGAAATAATAATTTAGATATGTTTGTTAAAATGATTTTATTGTATAAGGTTTTCTTTATGATAAACATTTTCATATCATCCAAAAGTGATATTGTGGGAGGCTGTCTGTAGACAGTGTAATTTAATGCCACTGTTTTTGAGTGAGTAAAACAATATGAAGACTAATTTGAGAAAATTTCGAACTTGACTTTTAAAAAGAAAGATTAACTTCTCCAATTTAATGTTTTTAACCTACAGCTTCATAATGGAAGGAATCCTTTAGATCTCATTGCTCCGGGATCCAGACTAGAATGCCAAGCTTTTCGGGACTCTTTAAGCACTTGGATTGTTACTGTTGTGGAGAACATTGGGGGACGGCTGAAGCTGCGTTATGAAGGACTTGAAAGTTCTGATAGTTTTGAACACTGGTTGTATTACTTAGACCCGTTTCTTCATCACATTGGTTGGGCTGCTCAGCAAGGATATGAACTTCAGCCCCCATTAGGTAAAGAGTAATAGTACTTTTCTATAACGTCTATTAAGTGTTTCGTATTTATACTAAGTAACTATTAATTATATATTTCTCTCTGATCTTATTACACTTACAGTTTAGCATACATTACTAATTATACCTAAGACTTTCCCTAACTGATATTTTACTCTCATTTGCATGTATTACTATATAGTCCAGTTTGGGTATTTATTGCATTATTTCTTCTGCTGCTACTGCTGATATTTATTAAACTTTAATTTTCTGGCCTCTTAAACAGAGTCTAGTACTGAGATTAGGGTACAAGTTCTTTTGTATGAAGGTGAACCTGAACCCTTCATCCCTGTAAGAAAAAAAATCCAGGCATAGTAATACATGCCTTGAATCCCAGCACTCAGGAAGCAGAGACTGACAGATCTGTGAGTTCAAGGGCAGTTTGGTCTACAAGTTTCAGGACAGCCAAAGCTACACAGAAAAACCCTTTCTCAGTAGTGAGGGTGGGGAGCAAGTCTATACTTTTTCCTACCCATAATAGAAAGTACTTCTTTTTATGTGAACACTTTCATAAGTTAAAACATCTTTGGGTTTTCGCCTCTTAAAACATGCTGTTTTGTCTCACTGAAGCCATTAGGCATTTGAAAAGTGAAGCTGACTGGCAAGAGATTCTAGCCAGAGTGAAAGAGGAGGAGGAAGAGCCGTTACCCTCTTACTTATTTAAGGTAAAAACAAAACTCATGATAAATACAAATTTTGTCCTTAGAATAGAGAATAGCTATAAGGGGAGATAAAGAGTGAAAAGTACTCGTTGGAAGCAGGAGACTGATAAGGCCTGTAGTGTGATTTTGGTCACTCTTCATTTTCCAGCCGTTACCTGGGTTTCTCTTGAGGTCCTCTTAAAGCTATCAGCATATCTTCTTTTTTAGTCTTAACTACATAAACTTAACTAGTTAGGAAATGAGTATGAGTTTTCTTCCAGATGTCCATTGTATTCCAAATGTAGAGAGGAATATTTTATATGAGTTATTGTTTTTGTCCTGAGTAGATTTTCCCAGGAAGAAAAACTACAGGATTTACCAGAAGCTTAACAGTTCTGCTACTTTAACTACCTAAATTACCTTTCTTGTTGTTGTGATGAAACCTATGATAAAAGCAACCTAAGGATGAGATTTTATTTTGACCCACTGTTTGAAGGGCTATAGACCATCATGGCTGAGAAGCATGGAGACAGGAGCTTGAGGTGCCTGGTTACAGTAAACATTCAGTCAGCAAGCAAAGACAAAAGAATGTTGGTGCTCAGTTCACTTTCTACTTTTTCAACCAGTCTAGGCCATAGTTCATAGGATAATATTCTTCAGTACCCATGTCAAGTGGTTCAAACTGCCTATAACTCCACTGCAGAGGATCTGATGCCCTCTGCTGGCCCTAACAGGCACTCAGACTCCTGTCAGTTCTCTTTGGTTAAGCCTATCTGGAAGTACTTTTAGACACACATGCACAGCATATTACCTAGATGATTCCACATCCAGTCTGTTTGACAATGCAGATTAACCATCACAAGTATTCAGCTACATATGAGTATAAATTAATTCAGAGATACTATACTTTTACTTTTTTGTTGTGTACATTTCAGGATAAGCAAGTTATTCGAACCCATGAATTTTCTGTAAATATGAAATTGGAAGCTGTAGACCCATGGTCTCCTTTTGGGATTTCTCCTGCTACAATTGCTAAGGTAAAATGAAAGTAATTTTATTCTGCAAAGAATTGTCATTAGGACGACTCATTGAGGAAATGATGATGGTTTGATCTTTAGGCTATACTAATACAATTTGCTGTGAAGCCAGAATATCTTCTATATATTTGTATTGTATTATTCAGGGTTTTTTGTTTGGTTGTTTGTTTGGAGTGTGTGTGCGCACTATTTCTTTTTCAGATTAATAGTCCTGTACAGCCAAAGCAGACCAGAGTCAGGATACCGAAGTAGTAGAAGAAAATGTTCTTTAGAGATAAGCCTTACTTTGTATAACTAGAAAGGACTTGACTGTTGTACAAATTCTGTTTGTGTTAAATGAAACTCAGATCCAGGTATTGGGGAAAAGCTGGAATATCAGAGAAAAGAAACAGGCCACAGTCAATTCTCACCCAGCTGCTTCTTCCAGCTTCCTCAGCCTCGCCCTGAGTTGCCTCTACTGAATTGTCTGTCTTTCTACGCCTGCCTTCACAACAGTTGTTTCACATCCGGGTTAAGATTAAAGGTGTGAGCTACTACTGTTTGGTAGTTAGCCTTGAACTCACAGAAACACAGAAAATTCTCTGTCTCTGGAGTTAAGGGATTAAAAGTGTAGATCACCACTCCCAGCTGGGAGTAAATCCAGGATTAAAGGCATGAGTTACCAGTCTCTGATCCTCCTGGATTGACTATGGGTGGATCTGTTCTGTTATTCCAGACTGGTTTTATTAAATATATAACATATCACCACACTTGACTAGTATTTGGTCCACAGATTTATAAAGTATGGATTGAGGCAGTCCATCACTTATCTAACCACGGAAAGAGCTTAGGGGCATAGAGGCACGTGGGTTCACAGAATTAGCATCACTACTAGAAAGCTACAGCTGTGTGTTCTGGACTCAGATTCTAATCTCTCCAACAGTTTACAAAAATAAGGCTCTTGTTAAGAGTAACCACAGGAGCTAAACACATTGCTAAGGTGCAGTTACTGTGTAATAGAGAGCATTTGGTTTAGGACTAGAGTAGAAGCTCATTCTTTGAAAGTAGAGCCCAAGGTGGATTATAACTGTGAATAATTACTAGGATGTTTAATTTTCTGACTTGATGAGATTTACATTTTCTTTGTTTTAGTGGAGATTATTCTCAGAGAACTGAGAGATTTTTGACCCTGTAAGTAATCTTAAGACCTTCTCTGGAAGTTGGAGAAATGGCTCAGTAGTTAAGAGCTATTAACAGAGGACTAGTTTAATTCCCAGCACCCACGTAATGTGGCTTATAACCACGTGAAATTAGAATTTCAAGCCTCCTCCTCAGCACCTACATTTTTGACATATACACACAGACATAGACACACATGTAAGTAATGAAATTAAAATAAATCTTTAAGACACACAGAGAAAGACAGACATACAGACTGAGACCAAGACCTACTAACCTTTTCTGGAGTCTGAAGAGATATGGTCTGCTTAGGACCCCAGAGGACATTCATTAACTCCTCATTTTGGCATCCGAAGTAATGTAGTTGACCCCCTTAATAAACTTAAACTAAATTTTGCTTTGACCTAAATACTTGAGTTCAGGTTTGTAGTTTTTGACTGTGTAACCTGTGGTAAATTACTGTACCTTTCTTTGAATTCATTTTCCTTACCTGAAAATTGGAATTGAAAATAGTACCTGCCTCATTAGATAGTTACAAAAAGTAAAATCGAGTGAATATATGAAAGATATTTAACTAGACTAGTACCTGACATAGATTTAACATTTAATGAGTATTTTAATAACCCGGTGTGAGTATAAAGGAACTTATATAACACGTTTGTGCTAAGTACAAATCTATCTATGATAGATATGTTTGTGCATATATGTGTGTATATATATATATACACACACCCAATGTCTTTAATATGCATAAGTCCATTTGTCAGTTTTATCTGTTAATTATACAGGTTTTTGATGATAAGTACTTCCTGGTGGAAATGGATGACCTTCGACCAGAAGACCATACAAGGCGATCCTTTGTGTGCCATGCTAACAGTCCTGGCATCTTTCCTGTGCAATGGAGTCTAAAGAATGGCTTACACATCAATCCTCCTACAGGTGCAGATTTGAGTTCTTCTGTGTTGTTTCTCAAAATTATTCTTAAATAATTAGTTATGTAGGATCTGACTATGTAGCTGAGTATGTCTTCATCTCACTGTATGACCCTTGCTGGTCTTAAACTCCTCATTTACTGGCCTTAGCCCTTAAAATGTATGTTAGATGCCATTGCTAAGATCTTTTATACCTGCCGTCTTGAGTATAATAGAGGTCCAAGATACCTTATCTTGAGATCTAGATTCAATAATTTTATTTATTTGTTTGTTTATTGAGGCAAGGGTTTTACTATGTGGTCTAGCTGACATGGAACTTGCCATGTAGACTAGCTTAGCCCTAAACTCACAGAGATCGACTTGCCCCTGCCTCCTGAACTAGGAATAAGGTATGTGCCACTACACCCAGCTCATTCTGTACTATTTGAAGTCACAAGCTGAAGTGTTAGTATTTTTCTTTTACTTTGACATATATTTGTATATTCATCTAGAAGGACAGGCTGCTTGGATTCTGTTCTGGTTCACTAGTCAGTTCCATTTGGAATTTTGTTGGGAGCTCTCATTGGGGTGGGTGTCCTAGTTGCTTCTCTGTTGCTATGGTAAGACATGGACCAAAACCAGCTTTGGTGAAGAAAGGTGTTTTGTTTTGTTTTTTTCTTCATATCTTATTACTTAAACCCCGTCACTGAAGGAAGTCTTGGCTGGAACTCATGGCAGAAAATGAAGTAGACTATGTAAGGATTCTGCTTAATGATTTGCTCCTTACTGCTTGCTCAGACTGCTTTTTTATACAACTTAAGATCACCTGCCTAGAGGTGGCAGTTCACACAGTAGGCTGCCTTTCCCACATTAATCATTTGTCAGGAAAATGCCTTACAGGCTAGACTCTCTCATGGGACAGTCTGATGGAGGCAATTCTTTGACAGTCTCTTCCCAGATATGTTTATGTTTGTGTTAGGTAACAGAAACTAATTAGTCTGGAATATCAGACAGAGTCACCCACAGAGCTGCCATTTAGGTCAGGGAATCCTAACTTTAGGAATGCTGAGCATGTTGTCCTGGCTTCTTAAGGCCAGAGCTAGGTGTGAAGGCTCTATAATGGAGATGACTAGTCAGAAGAACTTTAGGACTGAGATCTAAAATGTGTATCAGCTCATTTTACTTGTTTTTGTAAAATGATATTTGACCTAATCAAAGCACTGATATAAGATTTCACTGAATTTGATGGGAATTTTTAGTATTTTTAAACTTGGAATATCTGGAAAATGTCAGATACTAGTTTTTCTTATAATAGCAAGCCAGATTGTTTTGACTTGGTATGGAAGGCTTTTCTTGAATGCTGATGCATTGTACTGGAAGCAATCTTAGATTATAGCAAGGATCATAAACTCTATTCTTCACCCAGCTTTCATTCATTCAAAAAAAATAACCAAACATTTATACAGTGTTTGTTGTGAAGACATACTAAATTTATCAGAGTAGGCAGTGATGACTATGACTTTCAAGAGGGACATCCACAGAACTTCCAGGTTCTCCACCATCAATGAGCAGAACATAGGGAGCACCTGTTGGGAAAGTGTGGCATTGAACGTTTAGGCTAGGAACTTGTCGCTTTACAGGAAGGTGCAAGACATTCCAAGTTCTTTATACTGTTTACCATCTTTGTGTAAAAAGGAGAAAAAAACTACTTAAAGATCTAGAGCTTTGGGCATATTGTAGACAAGTCAACTGGACTTGTAAATAGAGAGAAAGTAGTGAATTATGTAATTAAAAATGACAGTGGGGCTAAAAGCATTTGCTGCTTCTGCAAAAATCCAGAGTCTTGTTTCCAGTATCCATATCAGGTAGCTCCTAGCTGCCTGCAACTCTAGTTCTCGGGTATCTGGTGCTACCTTCTGGACTCTGCAGGTACCAGCATACATTTGTGAATATATGCACACATACATACATACACTTATACATATATAAAAATAGAAATATTTAAGAAAGAAACATGTCAGGGAATGTTTTACCAAAAAGAGATAAAGGGTCAGAGGGAGAGGGGAGGCCTATTTTGTTTGGACACGAAAGGGAATAGCAGGGACTCTTGCCTGTAGGAGGACATAATTTTGAGTAGCTTGTGATTAAACTCTGAGACAGGGCAATTGAGACAAAAGTGGACAGCAAATATGTAGCTCCTCCTACACAATTTGAGTTGAGTTGGATACTAATTTGGAGATGTTTCTTCCAAGAATCTTAGTAGATTGAAGTAGAGAGTTGTTTATTTTAGTCTGAGTCTTAGATTATATAAGAGCATTTAGAGTTTTAAAGTGTTTTCTTAATTGACACATATTATATGTATTTATGGAGTACAGGGTAGAAATTTAATACATATATCCAATGTATAATGATCAGGTTAGAATGATGAGTATATCTGTCAAATATAATATCATTTCTTTGTGTTATAAACAGTCAAAATCTTAGTAGTTTGAGATGTTCAGTTAATTTTGCCAATCGTGTATGGACATTAGAAATTATTCCTCCTATCCAGCTGCATTCTTGTGTCCACTATCCTCTCCAGCTCTGCAAATATTATAGACAGATTCTGTAGTACACGAATCTGAAAACATTGTTAGGTGTACTGTAGCAGAGCCTGAGTGTGGTGGTGTCTGCCTGTAATCTAAGAAATTGGAAGGTAGTAGAAGCAGGAGGATCAATAGTTCAGGGTTAGCCTTGGATACCTGAGTTTTAAGATTTTCCTAGAGTTATTCTGTTTTTTAAAATTAACTACATACAATCCTGGGTTCAGTTCACTAGCATGAAAAATACTAATTATCATTTGTGTTTTAGAGAGTATCCCTCCACATTGACAAAAGTATATATAGATTAATAGCATTAGGAGTTGTAAGTGAACACCTTGGCAGATGCTAGAGTCAGCAGGTGTATTGGGTTTGAGTCATTGCTCTTCTGTCTCTTTGCAGGCTTCCGGAGCCAGGACTTTGACTGGGCTGACTACCTCAAACAGTGTGGTGCTGAAGCTGCCCCCCAGAAGTGCTTTCCTCCGGTGAGACCCCTCACCGTACCTTTCAGAGACCGTGTCCTCAGTTTATACAGTGACCACATTCTTTTCTCTCATTGTAATTCTTGTATTTATACCTCATTATTTTCAAAATAATGCACTCTTTTAAGGTATTAATTTTAGACACTTAATTTAATATTAACATTATAGTAAATGAACATTTGACTATTTCATGTTACCTTCTCTTCTGGCTTAACTATCACTATTTAGTTTAGATGAAGTTTTGGTTTAAGGTTTTAGATTATGTGCATCTAAACTTTAATAGCTCACTGCTGCAGTAATTTGTGATTATTTTTCTTTCCAAAACATTTGTCATGTCAATGGGAAGATTATTGTTCTTAATATTTTTCCCCCTGGAAAGGCAGCTTTCAAGCCTTACCAAGTAGTTTTGTCACTATTACGCAGGGATTTGCCCTCTCCCCCTTTCTTGTGATTTGGAGCTACTGTCTAGCTCGAGGCCTCTTTTCTCTTTTCTTGATTTGTGTGTGTGTGTGTGTGTGTGTGTGTGTGTGTGTGTGTGTGTGTGTGTGTGCGCGCGCGCGCGCGCGATAGAGAGAGAGAGAGAGAGAGAGAGACAGACAGACAGACAGACAGACAGACAGACAGACAGATATGTGTACAAAGGCCAGAAGGGGCGTTGTTTGTCATGTTCTCTTCAGTTTTAAAAGGTAGTGTCTATGACTGAACGTGAAGCTTTCTGTTTCAGATAGGCTGACTCATTCCCAAAGAGCCTGTACATCAGTTGCCTCTCTGCACCACAACTTTGACATTACAGGCATCCACATCCTTTCTAGCTTTTTACATAAGTACCGAGGATGTGAACTCAGCTGCTCTTGTTTTCATAACCAAGTGCTATTACCCACTTAGCCATCTCTCTAGACCCTTGTTTGGTTGTTTGGATGGAGCCTGCTATTGCTTACTAGCTTCTTAAAACATGGTTATAAGGGCTGTGTAAATTTTAATAAGTTGTATATATTGAAATTTTCATTCTACTGACATAGTTTGGCTGTAATATGAAAGTTAGGTTGGACATTACTTGAGAATTTAAAAAATATTACCCACTTGTCTTCTAATTTCTTTCTTTTTTTTTTTTTTGATCAAAAGACAATTTTAATCTGGATTTTTTGTTGTTGTTGTTTGTTGAGATAGGTTTGTTCTTAAATTTTTATAGATGAACCTGCCTTTTCTCTCCCCCTTGTGCAAAGTTGCAGGTAATCTGCCTTTTTTTCCTCTCATAGAAAATATAGAATCTTAGCAGAACCTAGTGGCGCTTACCTTTAGTCCCAGTACCTGAAAGGCAGAAGAAGTGAATCTCTATGAGTTCAAAGCCAGCCTGTTCTACATAGTGAGTTCCAGACCACTAGGGCTACATTTATTTTTGAGACACTGACTCAAAAAACAAACAAAAATTTACAGGATTTTCTTGCTTCCTTTCTTTCTTTTTTTATATTCTCTCTCTCTCTCTCTCTCTCTCTCTCTCTCTCTCTCTCTCTCTCTCTCTCTCTCTCTCTCTCCTCTCTCTCCTCTCTCTCCTCTCTCTCCTCTCTCTCCTCTCTCACTTTACTCTCCTTTATAGTCTAGATTGGCCTCAGACTGACTAGGTGGCCTAAGGCTGTCTTTAAACTCACAGTAATCCTTTCTCCTCAGTTTACCAAGTGCTGGGATTATAAGAGTTTTTATTTAGGTATTTGTTTGGTTGTTTCTCTGCATAACAGTTTTGGCTGTCCTGGAGCTCACTTTGTAGACCATGCTGGCCTCAAATTTGCTGATGTCTGCCAGTTTTGCCTCCTAAGTACTGGGATTAAAGTTGTGTGCCACCACTGCCCAGCTAAGAGTTTTTATTTTTTAAATAAATGATTTTTTTGAAAAGATGTATTTATGTGTCTGTGTTTTATATTTATATGCATGCAGTACCTTCAGAGGCTGGAAGAGAGGGCATGAGATCTCTTGGAGGTTGACATACAGAGGGTTATGAGCCACCATGTAGATTGTGGCACTAAACCTGGGTTCTCTGCCAGAGTATCTCTCCAGCCTCAAGTTTTTCATTTATTATATTATTTTTTTTGTTTGTTTTGTTCTTTTTTTTTGAGACAGAGTCTCACTGACTTGATAGGGTCTCTCAATTTCTATTTGGTCTGGAACTTGCTATGTAGACAAGACAGGCTTTGAAATCACAAAGACCTACCTGCTTCTACCTCCTGAGTGCTGTGATCAAAGGCATGCGCCATCAAACCCAACTCTCATAGTTCTTTATTTTTAATGATGTACTATTTGTTCAGTATGAAATAGATTTTCTTGTCTCCCAGAAGATGTTAATTAACACCACTACTGGTTGAAGGTTTCCTTGCATGCTGTGTGCTTTCTCCAATTGCTGGTATTGTCTGTAACTTTTATGTTCTTAAATATCTCATCATTCTAGATTAGTGCTTATACTTAAGATTAGGAAAATAAAACAAAAAAATGATGAGAAACTTTGAGCATGTTTGGATGGGGTTTGTCAACCTTGATTTTTTTTTCTAGAGTGGGATCTGGCTGGCCATTTACTGAGAAAAACTAAATTTATATCTTTATGTATTGTCCTGTTACTGTAAAAGGTCTTTTCCTGTGCCCTGTCTCATATTATAGAGGCTATGGCTGGGCCTTCACTACATACACTCCCTTAACACTTGTTTGTGTCCCCGCCCAAAGATCTTGTATTTTATCTTTTCCAGAGAATAAATCTCACTTTCTATAGGGAAGGGAAAGACACAGTGCCCCGAGGTATGTAATAGTATATAATGGCATAATGTAAATGGTTTTTAAATGTTTCTGGAAAAAAAGAAAGAGAGAGAGAAAGAAGAAGGAGAGAGAGAGAGAGAGAGAGAGAGAGGGGGGGGGGGGGGGGAAGGAAGGAAGGAAGGAAGGAAGGAAGGAAGGAAGGAAGGAAGGAAGGAAGGAAGGAAGGAAGAAAAGTGTCCTCTAAGCATGAAGGTATACATCTGTAATTCCAGTGCTCTTAGAGGCTTAGGCAGGAGGATTGATGTAAATGGGAGGCCAGCCATTTCTAAATAGTAAGACCTCCTTCTCAAAAAAGGTTTTGTTTTTAATTTTAGAATTTGAGGGGCTGGGAATATAGCTCATCTTTTTAGAGTGCTTACTTAGCATGTCTGGAACCCTGAGTTAGGTCCTCAGAACTGTATAAACCAGATGTGGTGCTTCAAACCTGAAATCCCAGCACTTGGAAGGTAGAAGTAGAGGGATCAGGAATAAAGGTCATATCTTTGCACGTGTCAAACGTTAGAGGTAAGCCTGGGCTACATGAGACAGGTCTGAAACAAACCAGACCTTGTTTAGGCCATCTCTTTTGCCTCCACTTGATTCAGCCCTGCTTCTAACAATTTTTGTTCTCTTCCCTGCCAATTTATGCTTGCCATCTCTTGTTATATGCATCCTATTAGGTTATGGTTTTATTTGTAAATATTTTGTGTCTGCATATGTACATGTGCACATGTCATGATACACACATGAAGGTCAATTTGTGGAAGTTGTTTTTCACCTTTCACCTTGTATGTTCTGGGGATCAAACAAGTACCTTTACCTACTGAGCCCATCTATATTGCCCTAGGTTTGTATTCTCTAAAACCAATGGCAATTTTTAGTTAGTTATCAGGAAGAAAACAACTAAATCTTAAAACTTGTTTCTTCCTATTTTCCCTTTATTTCCTCCAAAACAAAACAGAACAAAATATGCTCATTGCTTTATTATAAATCTAGGGATTAAATGTTGCTTGCAAAACATTGCAGTTGAGCACATGAGTTAATACTAAGTATTAATCTAATTAATACATTTGATTAATTTACTTTCTTCTAGTCAATTTCTGAGCACCAGTTTAAGAAGAACATGAAACTAGAAGCAGTGAACCCTCTTCTCCCTGAAGAAGTGTGCATTGCCACCATTACTGCTGTGAGAGGCTCCTACTTGTGGCTCCAGCTAGAAGGTAAGGACCAGCAGCCCTGACAAGTTTCTTGTGGACGTTCCTTTGCTCTTCCTGCACACATCTGTAATGTAGCTTGTTAGATATAATTTTAAGTCCAAGATTTTAAGCTAACATTTTACTTTTGTCCTTGGCTTTTAAATTTTAGGAAATATAAGTCAATAAAAGCTCTTTAAAGTCTTTTATTTTTCTAAGGGCAAGACAAAATAACATATATTTTGATATTACCAAAATTCCTTAATGTAACATTAACTGCCTCATTTATTGAAGAGGTAACATTTTGGTTGCCCCAAGACAATAGAGCCAAGTAGAATTTAGACAAATTTGACTTGTCTTTCTAAAGGTAATATTTAATGATTGGGCAGCTTTGTGGAGGAAGCTATATAAGTGCTCCATGCTGCAGCTATTGTTTATGACCTGCTTTTTTTATCCTGCTAACCAAATAGTCTCTCTATATAAAGATATCTTCTGTTTCTGATTTGTAGAATTGATGTATAATACAGATGTCAAGAATAGTATTTACTGCAGACATCCATGCAACATCTGCCAAACTGCTTGGAAAATCATTTCCTGATTTGAGTTTATTGTTCCACATTCAGATTTATTCCAAGTTTATTCCTGGTAGTTAAACTAAACTTGACGTTTTGCCCCCTTGCTCTGGTTATTTCAAGGAAATGACTATGATACTTGTTAGCCATCTGAATGACACCAGTAAATAGCTCCAGTTACTTCTTTGTTGTTCACTCTGTATTTACTTCCTTCTTGGTTTTTATAAGTTATATATAGAAAATAACTTATTTTTTTCATATTTACATAACATAAAAGCTATATGACTTCCATGAGAAATTTATTGCTTAAGAGACTTTTGTCTATATTATTACAGTATTATTTTAAAAGTAATGTGTAGGAGTAGGCATTATTGTGCAATGTCTATAGTCCCAACACTTAGGAGGCTGAGGCAAGGGAATCATTATTTCAAAGCTAGCCTGTGTTGCTTAGTGATATCCACTACAAAGAAACGTATACAAAGAAATGTATAAAGGAAGCTGTTTAATAGTTCTAATTTTGTTTTCTTAATCTAACAGGTTCTAAGAAACCTGTACCCGAATTTATCGTAAGTGTGGAGTCAATGGATATATTTCCTTTGGGCTGGTGTGAAACCAATGGCCATCCTCTCAGTACTCCTCGCCGGGCACGAGGTATTTGTCCATTTCTGGATTAGATGATTGGTTATTAAATGACCTCTTGAACAGGTGCTACCAGTTATAGTGAATATAGACATTTCTGAGAAAATCAAAATGATATTATCTTTTTGTTTAGACATTTATTGCAACAAACTTATTATCTTAGAGGTCTGGGCTAAAGTTAGGTAATTTCGATTTCTCACGGGCTATAATAATGGATTCTACCAGGGCGGGTGTTATTTTAGAGCTTGAACTGGGGAGACTCTCCCCATGTTTACACAGATGATCATTAGCAAGTATCTTAGTCCATTCTTGGTTTTGATAGCAAAATTTTATAAAGTAATGTAGCTATTATCACTGGGGCTAGGAAGTTGAAGTGATAGGATGTTGGCAGATATTAGGATCTGTTTTCTGTTTGTTAGCTGAGGCTTTTCTTTTTTCCTTTTTTTAGATTTAAAAAGTATTTTATTGTATAAATAAATAATAAATAAAAGGTATTTTAGAGTTTTGCCTCCATGTATAAATATGTATCATGTGGATGCCCGATTCCTTCTGAGTTCAAAAGAAGGTATCAGGGTCCCTGAAAGTGGAGTTATTGATGGTTGTGAACTACATGCTGGGATTGGAAGAGCAGCAAGTACTCTTGACCCTGACCCTTCTCTCCAGCCCAGAGATGTTCTTGCTGTGTCATCACATGCCAACACAGACTGCTTACTTTCTGGGTATTTTTGGTAAGGTACTAATAATCCCACTCAGGAAGGCCTGTCTTCATCACCTACCAAATACCTCACCTCCTACAGTGGTAAATTGGGTTTCAGAATTTGAGAGTACATTCAGACTATAACAGCAAGAATTCATTTCGGTAGACTATTGAACTGAGGAACTTAGTTCTTCACTGACCATTTGCTGAAGTTCTTTGCCAAGTGGATCTCTTCATAGGGCAGTTCAAAAACTGACTTGTATTTGAATGAGATAGCATTTTTTAAAATTGGAAGCAAGGTCTCACTGTATAGACCCTGGCTGGGCTAAGACTCAGTATGTAGGCCAGGATAATCTTGAATTCAGATTTGCCTACCTCTGCCTCCCAAGTTCTATGTAAGAACAAGTATTCTTAATTGCTGAGTCATCTCTCCAGCTCCTTCACTCTCTTTTAGTTATATGGTGGTTTGTTTGTTTACATTTATTGTGTGTGTGTTTGTATTTGTGTATGCACAAACACATGCCACTGTATGCAAATGGAAGCCAGAGAGACAACTTCTGGGAGTTGATTTTTTTTTTTTTTTTCCACTAAGTGGCTATTGGGATCAAACTCAGGTTGCCAGACCCAGTAGTAAGTGCCCTTATCCATCAAACCATCTTGTTGACCCTCTGTTCTCTTCTTATATACAGGATTTTTATTTTAATGTATTCCAGTGTAATTTGTTGGCTCTTTTATCACCTTAACTCTTGGTGTCATATTTAAGAAGAGCTTTACAAATTCAGTGTCAATAAACTTCTTGTATGGAAGAGTTTTGAAGTTCTATCTTTATGTTTAGTAATTTGCTTTCATTTTTATATATGATGTAAGTTAAGAGTCTAGCTTTGCATGTATGAATGTTTTATTTCCTTAGCACTGTGTTGAAAATTATTCCTGCTCTATTAACTGGTCCTAGGGTCCTCATCAGATCAGCCTTTCTTTCTAGTATCTGGGGGTTTTTTTGTTTTGTTTTGTTTTGTTTTTAAGTATTTGTAGGTATTGATTAGCCTACTGATCCTTGAAAATACTTTTTACTTTTTAGAAGTAAAGCTAGAAAAAATGTTTCTTAGTTAGAATGTTGACACTTGACTGATTTAGCTCATTTCAGGTACAAGACTTAGAATCGTAAGGATAGGATAGCTACTGCCGTAATCTCTGTAACTTGCCAATTGCCTTTGGCTTGGACCTTTAGAATATGTTTCTTGTTTGATGATGTTCTTGCTGGTTGTAATTCCATTTTTGTTTATTACTTCCATTTTTTTTTCTCCAGGACAATACCTGATAATCGTATATAGTTTTGTATTAGGTTTAGAACCTTTTTATTTTAGACAAAAAGAGTTGTGGGAACTCACCCCACCTTGGAGTATCTGGCCTGATAGAGGTATGGTGTTTTGGCTGGATACATGACTGCTTAAAGCATAGAAAGGTGCACACATCTGTCGGCCATAGTTTTTGATTAAGCAGTCACCTTGTTTTTCTCCTCTTAATTTGTGTTCCATTTGTGGTCCATTCCAACTAAAAATGCAGAAGGTATAGGACCATTAAAATCTAAAATATATATATATGGATATGCACACATACAGTTTTTGTAGTTGTTTAATGGGAGGAGATGATAACCAACATAGTGTGGTATAATTTTCTTTTCTCTTGACCTCCATTATTCTATTCCACTCTTAACTGGGCAGAATGAAAACCAATAGTAGTAGACATGATAAGTCAGTTTCATTTTCTGCTACTATGTTTATTATAGTCTATTAAAACAAACTTTAATTTTTTTAAAAATAATGAAATACCTGAAATTTCATGATGTTTTCATTTACTCTCGGTAATAAAAAGAAAACTTTAGGTTGATCAAAAACAAAATTCATTATTTACATACAAGCAGGTATTAAATATGCTGATTACAAGTGTAAGTCTTTGCCTTTGTCTTTAATTTTTTTTTTGGTGTTTTTTTTTTCTTTTCTTTTATAGTGCATAAACAGAGGAAAATTGCAGTGGTTCAACCAGAAAAACAGTAAGTAATATAAGTAGATGTCTAAATAGTTCAAGTTTGAAATTCAGAATATCTAAGGGAAAAATAACTGTTTGTGGAATATATCTCCTTTGTGTTATTTTCTCAGATGGAAGCATAAACTTTTAAGTCAAATTTGATAGCTTATATATTTCTCAGTATACACCTTTCCTAAAATTGCATTATAAAATTAATCATGGTGGTGTACACATATAATCCTACCTACTTTAAAGACTGAGTCAGAAGGATCATTTAAGGCAGGCCTGGGTTGTATAGTTAAACCTTGTCTCAAAACAAAATTCTTACTATAGCTAAAAGGGCAAATGTATCCTCAAGAGTTCCCCAAATTAATTTTTTTTTAGCTTTTCAATACTGAAGGCATTTGAGTAAAAGAAGGGAAATACTTGTGAAGGAACAAGAAGAATTGTTAGTCAGGGAATGATTTGTCACAGTATTTGATATTCAGAACAGCAACTGGAAAAGAAAAGCTACATTCCTACTTTGAAACCATCATGAAACTCTTTGTAGCATACTCTTTGAGAAGAGTCAACTGGTGGTATCTTGCATCTTAACAATACAAAAGTTTCTATGTTCTATGTAGTCTAATAAGCTGCCATACAAAACTGCCACAAACTGGGGGATATGAGCCACAGTAGCTAATTTTCTTTTATTTTAGAAGCTAGGAATTCATCAAATCAAAATGGCAGTTGATTTAATTCCTTGTAAGGTCTTGCTTTCTGGCATACTGATGGACACCTTCTAGCTCAGACTTCACATGATGAAGATCCCCCCTTGTCTTCCCTATTCTTATAAGGCTAGTAGATGATCCAACTCTTAAAATAAGTTCTAAATAAGTTTCCATTATCTTCTAAAAGCCTAACCTTCATATGTAGTTACATTGATGGTTAAGGTTTTAACAAATGAATTTTGAGAGGCACAGTTCCATTTCTAGCAACTTCTATAATGACCTAGGAAATAATTTATAGCTACCTTTGCAACTATGTAGGTAATAAAAGTGATAATAGAAGTACAGAGAAAGGCCATAGAATTTTATCCCTGGTGTAAGTAAGACAACAGTAACAACAACAAAAAATAGCTTTGGATTTTTCCTCCACATAGTTGATAAGGTCAAGCTGAAATTTCATTCATGAAACATTTAAAAAGTTCTGAAATATCTTGAGGATTTCTTAAGTAGAATGCATATCTAGTGTTTTTAAATTATATGTAATATGTATACATAGACAATATACACTTTGTTGTGTGACTTGAAAAAAATGAATAGTTTACTTCAGAATCTCACACAGTCAGGCATGGCGGTACATGCTTGTAATACTAGCAAAGAAGAAGCTGAGGTAGGATGATTGGCATGAGTGAGGTGAGGCTCTCTTGGGCTGCATAGTGAGTACCAGATCAGACAGAGATATATGCCAAGACCCTGTCTCAAACAGTAACAATTAAAATCTCACAGAAACATAAATTTTATAATATAGTTTTATAATTTCTGCACATGTAGCATCACATGTATATAGATTGTAAGCTCATTGGTCCTAGGCATGGTTTTAAAAACAATTTCTAATATGTTAGGAGCTAAGAACATTCTTGTATTTTAGATTTACAACTTGCCACATTTGCTTTTTTGAAGGTAACTAACCTTCACGCTTTGCTGATATTGAAGGTAATTTCACTAATTTTTTTCCCCTTTGTTTACTTAACCCAGAATACTATCTTCAAGAACTGTTCATGAGGGCCTAAAGCTGAACCCCACACACTCAGGTATAGTATTTGTGACATTATGGAGAAGATATCCTTGGTTACCTTTTAATGGACTATATCTGGAAATAGAGAATACATTTGAGCCAAGGGTGGTGGCACATGTCTGTAATTTCACCGTTTGGGAGGTAAAGGCAGGAGGATAACCTCAAGTTCAAAGCCAGCATGATCTGTTGTAGTCAGAAGTTTCTCTGTCCCTCCCGGCCAGCCGAGCAGCCATTTTTTCCTAAATAATCACACAAAAGTGTATATTTGTTGGTCTATGGCTCAGACGTATTATTTGTTAACCCTTATTCTTAAACTAACCCATGATTCTTATCCATGTTTAGCCTTGGTACCTTTGCCCAGCACAGCATTTTCATCTTCCTTCCTCTGAGTTGTCCAGAGCTCTGTTCTTCCTCTTCCCAGAATTCTCCTTGCCTGGTACCCCACCCATACTTTCTGTCTGCCTAGCTTTGGGCCTTTCAGCCATTTTACCAAACCAGTATTTACAGTGACAGATAATTAAGGTGGCGAGCATAGGCCCACAGCAATCTCTATATAAAACTCTAGGCCAACTAGAACTACATAGTGAGACTCTTATCTCAAAATAAAGCCAAAAGCCCCTGCACATTTCAAGTATTAATTAAGGTGAGGTTTAGGAGACAGGCTGTAAGTCTGGATAATATCTAACATTTAATCTCTAGGAATGCTATAGAATAGATTATTGAGTGATTGATATTTGAAGAACTAGGAAAGAAATAACAAGTCATCAAGACTAATGGGTTCATAGAGTAGTTCCTTTACTTCCTTTATCAGAAGTGTGGGGCTCTAGATTTGTGTCACATTACCTAGGAGTAACCAACATAGTTCAAGATAGTGATAAACTCCGTAAGCTAACATAAAGTAAGTATAAGATATTTGAGAGTATGCTAAGCTTCAAAATATGTATTTCCATGGCTAGAAATGTAGCTCAAAGCTTGCATAGTATGTACAAAACCCACATATACAAAAAAAATTAATTTCAAAACTCATATAATGGTGTGTATGCTGGTTACCAGCCCCAACTCATCTTTGGAAACATGGAGTAGAGTAAGAATGATTACTTTCAGTATTTGTTTCTTCATTTCCAGTGATGATCAATGGAAAATATTGTTGTCCAAAGATATACTTCAACCACCGTTGCTTCTCAGGGCCATATCTTAACAAGGGAAGAATTGCTGAACTGCCTCAATGTGTAGGACCTGGGAACTGTGTTCTGGTACTTAGAGAGGTAAGGTTCTGACCTAAGGCAGAACTTAGAAATTAAATGGGAGTCTCCTAGGTTCATACATGTAGAGAATCATGTGCCATTCATATAACAATTATAGGGTTAGTCAAATTAAACATCTCATGTACAGTAGAGTAGTTCCCTTTTAGCCATAATGATACAATTCTATGACTTCAGGTAGTGCCTAGAAATGTGAAAAGCACCAAGGGAAATAGATATCGGGTTTTTTTCTGTATGTATTGTATTAATAATATTTTGTTCTTGTAGCAAGTTGAGAGAGGTTGGTGATAAAGAAAAAAGGTTTTATTTAGTACTTAGTTTTGGAGGCTAAAAAGTTTAAGACCAAGTATCCCTATTAATTTGGATTGTGGTGAAGATCCTCTCAACTATGTTAAATCATAGTGAAAACCACACATGAGGAAGAATCATGTTGCCAAATAAGAAACTGGAGAGAGACTGGAGGGTTGTTGTCTCCTCTGAGGTTATGTTTCTAATTTTTCTATGGACTTTGTTTTATTTGTTGATGCTGTACCACCACCAACAAATCTCACAGAAACAGCATATAGGAGAAAAGGGTTTTTGAGCTTTTAATACAGATTACAATTCATCATTGTAGGGAATCAAGCCTGCAGAAATTTGGAACATCTACTCATATTATTATCACAGCCAAGAGCAGGTGAATGAATGGATACATGCATGCTTGTGCTCAGCTCACTTCCTCTTTATATACCAAGGACCCAACCCTAAGGAGTAGGACTACTCACTTTTAGACTGGGCCAATCAACATAATATAAGTAATCCCACATAAACATGCCTATGAGAGAGCCAAATCTAGACAAGTTTTCACTGACGTTCCTGCCCCTGATGATTCTACGTTGTGTCAGATTGACAATTAAAACTAGTCATGGCAATCTCCCATCTGGACTCACCTCATTAGAATTATATCATCTTATACTGTGATCCAAGATTCTGGCACATAAGCTTTGGAGGAGGGGGCATATTCAAACTGTGTCCTAACTTATGATAAAATTTAATTAATAATTAGACATGGGAAGTCATTAATAATGATAAATAATAAAATAGAAAATTATAACAATATATTGTAAAAAAAGTTGTATGAAAGTCATCTTTTATATTACCTTACTGAGATATATCTTCTACTTATAATAATGTGAGATCAGCTCAATGCCTACATGATGAGTGGTATGACATTAGACTACTTTAAGGATTGCTTGAGCAATGACATGCACTGTGATATCTCAAGAGCTGATCTGATAACTGGTACAGCTACTGAGCTATGGATAATGTGTACAGCATGGACACAATAGGCAGAGATAATTCATATGTGTCAGCAGGGTGGTACAAGATTTCATTGGGGTACTCAGTAGTACACAATTATTTCTGGGCTTTGAACCACTGTGGACCATATGTGGCTGCTACTCAAAACATAAAATCAGTGAAAGGTTGGGTACTACTGTCCTACATGGCAAATTGGTATGCAGTTGTTTCTACTTTTCAGGGAACATTCATCTAAGCAAATCTTCAAATGGGTTCACCTCTTTCTAGAAAAGGTGTCTATCATAGACTATATGAGTACTGTATAGAGGAAACCGAAAAGCTGAGTATTGTGATATATGCCTATTATTTTAAAGGTCTATCAGTCTTGTTTATCTTTGAACAGCTCTTGGATTTATTGATTCTTTGTGTTATTTCATGTATTTTAGGCATTTCATTGTATTGTGTTTTCATTGTTACTTAGTTCCAGAAAGTTTTCATTTCTTCTTTGACCAATCATTCATCATTCAGAAATGAGTATTTTAATCTCTATGAGATTTCTTTGTTGTTAGTTTTAAGTTCTGTTGCATTATGGTCAGATAGGATATATAGTTATTTCAGTTCTTCTGAATTTGTTAAGATTTGTGTCTCATGATATAGGCTGCTGAGTAGAACGTTTTATTTAGTGTTTGTGTAGAATATTCTTTAATAGCTGTTATGTTGTATATGATGTATGATGCCATTTAATTATGCCTTTTCTCTGTTTATATTCTGTCCATATGTCCTGTCTAATGGAGACAGTGGGGTATGAAAATTACCTGCTATTATTGGTTTTGTGATTATTATTTTGTGGTTCTAGTATTAGATTTTTAGGAGATTGAGACATACTCCACAGAGTTAGGCACATGCACATTAGAGTTGTCATGTCTTTTGCATTGGTTGTTCTCCTGACTCTCCCTGTTCCCATTTGCTTCGGTTACTTTTTATATCCTTCTGCTTTAACGCGGTACCTGTCTTTAAAGCTGAGTTTCTTATAGACAAAAGAAAGATGGATTTTTGTTTCTTCATTCAGTCAGCCAGTGTCTTTTGAGAGTTGAGGCCATTGATATTTAAGATTATTATTGAAAGGTATGTGGTTGTAGTCATTTAATTGTGGGGTTTGTGTTTTTAGTTGTATTTTGTGTTTCAGTAATTATAGTTTCATTGTTTTCTGTGAATTGGGGAAGATTCAGGCAAGGGTAGGGTCAAGTGGGCTCACCAGGCTGAGCCAGAGCACAGGATGTGTGGGCCTAAATGGACCTAGAGAATAGATCTGGTACAAGGAACTGCAGAGTTAGGAGGGTCTTTGCCAGGGAATACAAGTAGGTTTCTTTTGTCTTTATACCACATGGCTGGCTAAAAGGTTCCTGTCTAGCAGCTGAATAGAGACTGGAGTTGGGAGGGGTTGGGCCAGGGAACCTTGTATCATCACACCACGTGGATGAGGCAATAGTAGAGGTCTCTTAAGTTGCATCAGAGTTCATCTTCACTGGGACCCAGGGACCAGCGGTACATGACATGGCTGACTGGAGCAAGTGGACTGGCT
The DNA here is from genome assembly GCA_033318265.1 of Phyllotis vaccarum. Taxonomy (NCBI): domain Eukaryota; kingdom Metazoa; phylum Chordata; class Mammalia; order Rodentia; family Cricetidae; genus Phyllotis; species Phyllotis vaccarum. The sequence goes on along the minus strand of JARWLC010000009.1, from coordinate 116,397,843 downwards.
CTAGGGTACCTTGTCTGAAGTTGTAGGTTGGAGCTCCAAGTTCAGGCTCCCAGTAGTCCCAGATCAACTCAGTGGATGGAATGACTAAGTTAAACAATAGTTTTAAGTTCAAAGCAAGATCCTGTGGTTTTTGTTTGTTTGTTTGTTTGTTTGTTTGTTTGTTTGTTTTTAATGTGTAAGTGAGTGTATGTATTTACCGTGAAATTAGTTTACAACTTAAGAGGTTGTGTGGCATTTAACTAGCAGTTTAAGATGTGGGTTTCTTGGGCTTTCAGCACCTTTGGTCAGTGTGTTATAGAGTCGGCTGATGTCTGCACAGTGTTCTTCTCCTGGTTGGCTTTTGTCAACTGAACATAAACTAGAGTAGCGTGGAAGAAGAGTTTAGTTGAGAGAATGCCTCTGTCAGACTGCCAGTAAATCTCTGAGGTTTTATTGATTAATGATTGATGTGGAGGGCCTAGTGCACTGTAGGCAGTGCTACCTCTAGGCAGTTGGCAGTCCATGAAAAGCAAGCCAGTAAGTAGTGTTCTTCCATGGTCTCTGCTTCAGTTTCTGCCAGTAGGTTCCTTCCAAGCCTGGCTTCTCCTGATGAAAGACCATATAGCCTGTAAGACAACTAAATTCTAGCTGACATGTTTTTACTATAATTGTTTTGTTAACATTCTTAGTGTAACTGGAAACAAACTCCAAAATGTTCTTAAAAATCTTAAGGTGTGAGCAAGTGTGATAAGATTCTAATGGTCTGATTTTTTTTTTCTCCTTCCTGAATCTTCATTTCTGCCCTTAAAACCTATCTCAGGTCCTCACTTTGCTTATCAATGCAGCCTACAAACCCAGTCGTGTCCTCCGTGAGCTCCAGCTGGACAAAGATTCTGTGTGGCATGGATGTGGGGAAGTCCTAAAGGCCAAGTGAGTAAAGTACCTCATCCTTTACTCGTGTTTGTTACTCACAGGTCATGGAGCTTCTTGAGAGTGTCAGATCATTGCTATTCCCTTCCTGGTAAAGGACCAGGCTCATTTCCCTTCTTGATTTCCTTCCTGTTATATGAGTAAAAATGAATTCTAAGAAGTATGAACTTTAAGAGATATGATAAACATAAGAACACTTTTAATCAGAGTGAAGATAGAGAAAATTATGTTAAAACATAACAACATTCGTGAAAATTTAAAACAACAACTTTTGTGAAAATTTATGAACATTCACTATTGCTTTCTAACCTGAACTTTTTTTTTGTGCATAGATGGCAGCTGGCATGTCATTGTGCATGAACCACACTCTGAAGATAACTTGCTCAGGATAAAGGAAGATTTAATAAAAAGTTGCTTTTATAGTAATTATTAAAAATAGTATTTAAAGTTCTTCAAGGCTGGGGAACAGAATTCAGTGGTAGAGTGTTTTCCTAGCATGCTTGAGACCCTTTGGTTTGATTGCTCAAATGAAAAAGGAAATAAATCCATGCATACCTATATACATACATACTTTCACCTAAGAACAGAAAGCGAAGGATTTGTTTTTCTTATTTAAAAGACAAGTTAATAACTATTTTCAGCATACTTCTATTAAATTTTTCTTAGGGTAATTACTGGTGAAATAAATTTGGCACCTGATTTTTTCTAATTGTAGATATAAAGGAAAGAGTTACCGAGCTACTGTTGAGATAGTGAAAACAGCAGATCGTGTGACTGAATTCTGCCGGCAAACATGTATCAAACTGGAATGTTGTCCTAACCTCTTTGGCCCTCGGATGGTTCTGGATACATGTTCTGAGAACTGCTCTGTTCTTACAAAGACTAAATACAGTGAGTAACAGTTTTCACATGTGTTAGCCGTAACATTTGCCATATATCTTGTAGATACTTGTAATCAGAATCATAAGCTTCTTCTATAAAAGATTAGATGATAAATATACTGGGGGTCATGTGATCTTTAAAAAGGTAGAAAGAACCAAGGAAGAATTTATTTTTGCAAAAATTTATATTAGATTTTTATATTAATTTACTATATAATCAAATCCCCCCCCCCTTGTTTCCTTTCTCCCTCCTTCTCTTCCTTTTTTCCTTTCGTGTGTGGTTCTGGGTTTTGAAACCAGGACTACATGAATACTAGGTAAGCACCTTGTCCCTGCACTACATCCCAAGTTCCTTTTTCTTGATGTATGTAGTGCTGGGTTGTTGGAAGTGTTGCCGTCTTTGTTGGATTAGTTTGGCTTTGGTTTGTTTTTTCAAATAAGTCCTTATTATACTCCAGGCACATAATACCATGACCTGCTCTTATTTTGAAAGAGTCTTTCTCTGTACCTCTGACTGGCCTAGAACTCACTGTGTAGCTTTGGGTTGCCTCAAACTTTCTGTCCACCTTACTCAGCCTTCCAGTTACTGAGATTATAGGCATTTACCACCATGTCAGCTGTGGCATTTTGTGTGTGTGTGTCTGTATTTTAAACTTTAAAGAAAAATTAGAAATATTTAGAAAACCCAAACCTTTCAATCCTGAAAAAAAAAGACCAAAAAGTTGGAGGACTTACTCTTTATTTTATCCATAAAAGACAGTTGTAGTCATTCAGAAATATAAGTAGTAAAGAGTAGTAGAATAAAATAGTTGGTTGAAATAGAGGATCTAGAAATAAAGGAAAACTTACATGGTCAAATTATTTTCATGACAGTGGAAAAAAAGAACTAATTTTAAGATGGTACCAGTAACAGTGGATAGCCAAACAAAACACAAAACACAAACTCCTCCCTCATGAAATATACAAAAATCAGCTTAAACCTATTACAGATGACTTATGTAAAAACTAAAACTACAACGCTTCTAGAAGAAAGCAAGAGTAATCTCTAGACCTTAGCGCAAGCAAAGACTACTTAGTGAGGACCCAGAAATACCGATGACATTGTTCTTTGAATAATGCCATTTAAAACAAAAGCCAAGCCATGATATGGGAAAATATCCTTAATGTGTGTATACAGCCAAGAATTCTCTTCACAACATTTTATGAATTTCTACAACTCAGTAATAAAAAGGGAAATTATGAGATGATACACAGCTGGTAGCTGCATGCCATTTTGAATATACTAACTACCACTAAATCGTATACTTAAAATAGTTAATTGTATGTTACATGAGTTTTGGCTCAATTAAAATTAAAAATAGAAACATGCTATTCTCTAGGACTGGGGTACAACATGTGCACCCCACCCTCACCTGTTGCTGCCCCAGTTGCAGGCCAGCAGGGAAGACTCCTGCAGGCAGGCCTCTCCACCAACACTCCATTGGACCCTACAGTCTACAAGCCCCACTTCCTCCCCTAAACCCACCCATCTCCCCGAGACCTCATCAGCTTCCTGAGATACAGAATCTGCCAGCCCCTATTGGACCAAAAGCTCCAATTGGACAAAGAACGCCGATTGGACCAAGTCGGATTGTGACTCCTTGAGACACAGACACCACTTCCATCAGTTGGAGGAAGAGATGGGTAGATGTCAGTGAGAGAATACCTAGAACAACATAAAGAGCAATATGGTACCACCAGAACCTAGTGGGTTTACAACAGGAAGACCTGAACATCACAGTATAGAAAAGGCAGAAGAAAACTACCTTAAAAATAACTTTATGAAGATGGCAAAGGCTTTTAAAGAGGAAATGAAAAATTTCCTTAAATCAAGGAAAAGACAAACAAGAGATTGAAATAAATCAGCAAATTCCTTAAAGCCAAGAAAAAGCAATCAAACAGGTGAAAGAAATGGTTCAAGACTTGAAAATTGAAATAGAATCAATAAAGAAGACACAACCCGAGGGAATGCTGGAAATGGAAAATCTGAATAAGGGCAAGGGATGGTTGAGTTGGGGGAGGGACAGAGAGGGAGAGCAAAGAAACAGATATCTTGATAGGGGAGTCCATTTGGGGCCTAGGGAAATTCACAAAGATGACTTCAGCTTAAAGTTGAAGCAGTAGTAAAAAGGGTACTTGAACTGGCCTTCCCCGTGATCAAATTAATGACCACCCTACTTGTCATCATAGCACCTTCATCCAGCAACTGATGCAAGCAGATGCAGAGATCCACAGCTAAGCACTTTACTGAGGTCCCAGTCTAGTCAAAGAGAAGGGAGGAGGGATTATATAAGCAAAGGGGTCAAGGTCATGATGGGGAAACCCATAGAAACAGTTGGCCCGAGCTACTGGGAACTCGCTGACTTCTGAACAACTGGAGAACCTGCATGGGACTGAACTTGGCCCTCTGAATATGAATCACAGTTGTGTGGCGTAAGCAGATTGTTGGGACCTCTGGCAGTGGGACCAGAATCTATCCCTGGTGCATGAACTGGCTTTTTGGAGTCCATTCCCTATAGAGGGATTCCTTGTTCAGTCATGATGGGGTAGGGCTGCATGGTGCGGGTTGGTCCAGCCTCAATTTGAAATGCCAGACTTTGTTGACTCCCCATGTGAGGCCTTACTCTCTCTGAGGAGTGAATGGGGGGGTGGTGGGAAGGGAGGAGGTTGAGGGAAGAATGGGAGAAGGGAAGGAAGAGCAAACTATGATTAGTAAATAATTTAAAAAAAAACTTTTACATTAAAAATATTTAAAAAAAAAAAACAAAAAACTAGAAACAATGCCTAGAATTAGTGTTGACGATTTCACACAACAGTTACTGCACTGAAGCCAGTAAACAGTAGACTACCGGGTAAATTTTATATGTGAATTTATCTCAGTAATTTTTTAAATTCAAAAATAAAAAGCAGGTTACAACTCAGTGGTGGGGAATTTATTGCAATCTTGGGTTCAATCTACAGTGTCACATTTTTTCCCTTTTTTAAATAAAGTAAAAAGGAAAGAATTTTAAACAATAAAAGGCTTGTACAAACATCGAAAAGATTTATACAAATGTACAGTATGCATATGAAAATGGCTTGATATAATTTGTTACTTGAGAAATGGGAGTTTAAAATTTGTAGTAACATTGATAGAACTTAGGGATGCTATAATAAGAGAAGCAAGTCAGACACACAAAGAAAAATACTAATTATTCCCATTTCTATGTGGAAGCTAAAATTAATAATAGAATAGTACTTCCTTACCAGAGCCTGATTAGAATGTGCATCATGTGGGGATAGAGAGTGGTTGTTTGATGGCTACAATAATGCAGCAGGATTGGAGGGATAACTTGTCTATGTTTGTGTGCACACCTGTGTGGAGGCCCCAGCACAGAGGCCTGATGATGCTCAGGAATGCCATCTACCTCCTTTAAAACAAAGGCTCCTGTTTTTCTTAGAAATATCTCTTAGACTGATCATTTTGATGGCTAACTTTTGGCAACATTTAATTATATGTTTTAAGTATTTAGTAGAGAGGATTTCAAATGTTCCTAATATAGTATAAATAAATAAGTAAGTAAGTATGTAAATAAATGTTTAAAGTGAAATCTATGTTATTTACCCTGATCTTACCATTACATAGTATACACTATATTGGAATGTCATGAGGTACCGCATACATTTTTGTAATTGTTATTTTTTTAAGCTACAATGAGAAATTTCTTTACATCAATCTAAATTGTTTAAGACATCTATCCTAAGGTCCAGTAGGTTTATTATTAGATTTTTGTGTAAAGCAATGAAAGCACACCCTGTTTAAGCCTTGTAGCTAACAGTACTTACTGCTCTTACAAAGAACCTTAACAGATTATTACAACTTTATTAATTATGGTCAAAACCTGGATATGGCCCAAGTGTACATCAACAGTGAAATCAATGAGTGAGTACATGTGGTGATATATTGTATGTTTAATAAAATCAGCCTAGAATATCAGAAAAGATCCACCCATAGTCAAGCCATGAGGGTCAGAGAGTGGAGACTCACGCCTTTAATCCCATCATTCAAGAGACAGAGATCTTTTTGTGTTTCTATGAGTTCAAGGCCTAACTATCAAACAGTAGTAGCTCACACCTTTAATCCTAACTCTAGGATTATGATGCAGAGTTGAGCCTGGAGTGAAACAACTGGGTGGGGAAGATTTTTAAGGCTGGAGGAACAGAGAGTCAGGCATTCTCTAGGAGCAACCAGCCAGGCCGAGGACCCTTGAAGACAGCATTTATCCTCTTTGGCCTGAGAAGCTGGCTGGGTGAGAATCAACTATGGTCTGTTTCCTCTTTGTGATATTCCAGCTTTTCCCAATATCTGGCTCTGGGTTTTCATTAAATACCAACTAGAATTCATGCAATAGGTACATCTATACAGTAGAAACCTTACCACCATAAAGAATGAACTACTTATTGATTTATATATAGCACAGATGAGACAGAAATTATTGTTATGAAAGAAGCAATTTATAAAGCAGTGCCTACTGCATGGTGCTGCAGAGAGCAAGTTCATCTACATTGAAGGAATTGGAAAAGTGGTTGCCCTGCAAATGAATGACCAGGGCCCTAAGAACTCTCTGTATTGATGGAGATGTTGTCTGCCTTGATAAAGTGAGATTGTTTACATTTTTTACATATTAATACAAATCAAATTATATATTTCTCTGCTTATTCCAATGTATGGAATTACAAATGTATACTCATTTTCTGCTGTGCTAATAGAATCTGCAGTTCTGAGGTAAACAACAATAATGGAGTTACATTTTTCCTTCTTTTTGATTATTTTTATTTAGCACACTATTACGGAAAGAAGAAAAATAAAAGAATTGGGAGGCCACCTGGTGGTCATAGTAATTTAGCCTGTGCCCTGAAAAAAGCCAGTAAGAAAAGAAAAAGACGGAAAAATATTTTTGTTCATAAGAAGAAACGTGCTTCTGCATCTGTTGACAATACCCCAGTGGGCTCACCCCAGGTATGAGATCTGTAATATATCCATCCTTTGTAGGGGTCAAATGACCCCTGCTTTACAGTTTGTACACACAGTACCTGCACATCTTTGTAATTTCAGTCTCTGATCAGTAGATGGTTTTGTGGTCCAGTGATTACTGGTTTATCTGAGTTTCAGTGAGATTTCTTTCATTTTCCTCTAGGGAAGTGGGGGTGAAGAAGAGGATGATGCAGATGATGGAGATGACGATTCCCTAAGTGAGGGCAGTACATCTGAACAACAGGAGGAATTACAGGAAGAATCCGAAATGTCAGAAAAAAAATCATGCTCCTCTTCTCCCACACAGAGTGAGAAGTCCACCCCACTTCCCCCAGACACACAGATAAGTAAACAAGAACACCACACTCCTTCATTCTCAGATGATGAAAATAAGCCTCCTTCACCAAAGGTACCTTATTGAAAAATGCCTTCATTTCTTTTTACAATCTATCATTTATGGTGCTAGCATTCCACTACTTTCCATAGAAACTTAGGAAGAATTTCTAGGGTCATTTTAAATTGATGGCCAGGTATTGGACAGATGGCTCAGCAGTTGAGAGTATATTCTGCTCCCTTCTGCAGCACTCAGTTAGGTTCCCAGCACCTATGGCAGGGTGGTCCCACAAAATTGCCTGGAATTCCAGTTCTGAAGTCCTCTCCTGGCCCCATTTGGGTACTGTGTGTATGCACACACAAATACAAATCAATCTTTTTAAAAAATGATTCTCATAACTGTGGTTTTCATGTTCTTCAGGATTATTTGGAGATTATCTATGAAGGGACATTCTCAGAGAAGGCTGCTGGTTTTAAGTGAAAACAAGTTTCATTGCTAGGTTATTTGTAACCTGCCATTTGGTTTTAAAAGTGTTGCTTTTTATGATATGCCTAGTTTTCTAGAAAAATTACCCCTTTATTTCTTATTTAACTGTCTTGTTTAGCACATTAACTGTGTACATAAATGCACATCGTAATACTAAAGACTACGTTAACTTATTATTTTAGAGCTGGTAGAGTACTTGCCTTACATGCATGAAGTTTAATCCCCAGCATAGTATTAAACTAGGTGTGATGACATACTCCTGTAATCCCTGGAATTGGGAGCTGGAGGCAGGATATCAGTTCAGAGTTATTCTGGATGACATGAAGCCCTCTCTAAAAGAAACAAAATTACTGAGTTAAACTGGGCTTTTCAAATGTCCCAGTAATGCGAGTCATAAAAGATTTTTCTTGCTGTCTTTTGAAATACCATTTCCTCTAGCATCCTCCCAGAGAATATCCAGAAACACATTGGAAATAGTTATATAAGTTGTCCAAATAGCTAATGCATGTGAGTCTCTTGCCATATTTGTTGGAAGAGATCAGTCCGAGAGAGTTGAGAATAGGGGAATGGGATGCTGTTAGTCTTAAGGCTGCTTTACATTCTGTCTTGAAGGGTTACTGAATTTCTCTGGGGAGACATTTTTAAAATGTTAGCATTTAACCGTTTGGTTTGATCTTGTTGTTGGGAATGAAGGAAATAAGGATTGAAGTTGATGAAAGACTTCACCTGGATAGTAACCCTCTGAAGTGGAGTGTGGCAGATGTTGTGCGGTTCATCAGATCCACTGACTGTGCTCCACTGGCCAGAATATTCCTTGACCAGGTAATTGTGAATAGCATGTTCTATAATAATTTCTGTTTGGCAAAGAACTATGTGTAACTTAGGCAAAAATTTTAAGATTTAAAACACAGTATTTTGGCACAAAAGATTGTTGTAGTTCTTTTTTGTTACTCTTATGACTTATACCATATTGCAGCAGATTATTGTTGCACGGATGAATGAGACTCAGGGATAGATCTCTGAAGAAGTTGGCGATACTAGAGGGAATAAACACCACAGTCAGATCTTACCCAGCTGTCTTCCAGCTTCCTCAGCCTCTTTATTAAATCCCCACAGATTATTGCTTTGTTTTCCCCTTAAAATTTAACTCTATCCTATAATTATTTAAATAACTTAAAATCAGGCATTGACCTCATCTTCTTAAAAATAATGATTTGATGCCCCCCCCCTTTAAAGTTAGCATTTTTAATGTTCCAGGCTCTAGAGTTTTAATTGCAGGTATGGCAAAACACAAATAGTTATGGAAGGCAGAAGATGTAGCTTTATTCTAAACAATAGCTATGACTGTTATTCCAGTGGTTTTTGTGTAGTTGGGGCAGGAGGCTCACAAATTAGTTGGAGGCCAGTCTGGGCTACCTAGTGAGACCATGTCTCAAACATAAAACAGTTATAGTTATCTTTGAAGGGTTTTGTGAATTTTACAAGGTCAAACAACATTAGTTATAGTTAGTATTTTCAGATAGTTTTAGATTTAGAAAAAGTCCTTTAGCTGGATGTGATGGCACAGGCCTTAAATCCCAGCACTCTGGAGGGGCCAGGGTGTTCTACAAGAGTTCCAGGACACCCAGGGCTGTTACATCAAGAAACCCTGTCTCAAAAAATGGAAGAAGAAAGGAAAAAATAAACAAATGAGTTCTTTAAAAGTCTATTTCCTTTTCACAATTGTTAGATGCAGGCTTCACAGATACTGAACTTCTATTGAGCAGAATCTGTAGATTAAAGTCTCAAGGTTGGTAAAACACATTACTAACTTTGAAAGCTTCTCAGGGTGACAGACCCTTGCACTTTTTAAAAGGGGAAACTAATACAGGGAAGCAGAGAGCTGTATTTGTGACAGTTAAGGCAAGTAGGGATAGTCATGAAGGAGCTGCTGCATTTGTGTGCACATCACAGGCACTTTGTTCTTTGTTTTCAACAGGAAATCGATGGGCAGGCCCTTTTGCTCCTTACTCTTCCCACCGTTCAAGAGTGCATGGACTTAAAGTTGGGCCCTGCCATCAAGCTTTGCCATCACATAGAGAGGATCAAGTTTGCCTTTTATGAGCAGTTTGCCAACTGAGAAGGACAAGCAGAATGAGCTGGGTCTTTGAAGCACAGTGCAGCAAACCCTTTTCCCTGCTCTACAAGTGGTTGCAGTAGTCCTGGGGGCTGTTGGCCCTGCAAATGTTGGCTTGCTTTCTTTGCACTTTCAGGGAAGGAGGACCCATACCGAGGAAGTGAAAACAGCACAAAAATGGCTCTCCTACAGTTGAAATAGGAACTTATGATCAGAAGATTGCAGTTTTAAAAAGTTGTGAGAAAAAAAACTTAAAAATATGAGTTCCTGGTAATGGGAAAACAAAGAATGGTCTGGACGGCACCAGTTTGATTATTTTCATTCTGTTCCTTCCCAGTAGATTGAACTTTGTTCTCTGCTTTCTCTTTCTTGAAAAGAGAGGACACAGCTTTAAGTCGGCACTGATTTGGGACTGTGCCTAAGGCACATCAGTGCTTCATTGTCATTGTGTTTTTAAGCTTTGGGTTTTTTTGTTTGTTTTTTTAAATTAAAGCAGTTCATTTTGGGGATAATTATGTGGCTCTAGGGTTTTGAATGTATAGTCACACTTTGATCCATTTTAAAATCTATTCTTAGGAGTTCCTTTGTTTACTACCTCTGTTGATGACTGCGCTTACAGCCATTGAGTGACATTTTTTGTATGATGCCGTTTTTAAGCTGAATGCTAAAATTATGATGGAATTTAGAAAAGGCCCTGCCTGCTTTCTTAAAGATATTATGTTGGCACTTACACCAGTCCCTTAACCGGTTTGTGCTAAGAATTCTACTGTTATGTCCCTTGACTCAGTTTTGGCCACCTTGTTAAGAGGCCTCACAAAGACTATTGTATGGTATTTCAGTTTAGTTACTCTCTCCCTATTAGTTTTGAAAGATAGGTAAGTGGTTTTTATTTTATGTTTATTTTCCTCTAGAGTTGTTTGACTACCTCTGCTTTATTTCTGGAGTCTCTACTCTCAGTGAAAATCAGTAGGTATAGGTGTTCTTTGGATCCACTGTAAAACCCATTTTCCTAGTTTCCTAGATGTGTCCAGGTAGAAGCACAACAGAAAAAAATGTGACTATGGAAATGGCACAAAATATGGAGGAATTTCTTAGTAGTGTCCTCAGTGATAAGTATTGAGAAGTAGTTATGGAGTCATGACTACACTCAGATCTTGTCTCATCTGGAAAGCCAGTCAGAGCTGGTTGGCACTTCATTGGGAGAGGTGGTGGAGGAGTCTGCAACCCTCTATCCAACCATGTTTATACCTACCTTGAGTTAAACCAATTTAAATTGAACATAATTTACAATGTGAGGGTTCCCATTCAGTAGCCCATTTTTTTAATGTTTTTTTCAATTAAACTCAAGTTGGCATGAAGCTCCAGGTGAATTTTCACTTATAATTACATTGTTAGCTATTATAGAAGAATATCACTTGCTATACTATAGCCATGAGTAAGGAAAGACATACATACACAGGTTGCCTCCTTTAAATGTTTTCCTTGTTGGTTATTTATTTGTTTATTTATTTTTGTTTCACCCTAATCTCTACAGATTTATACCCTAAGCAATTTTCCTAAAGAATTGAAAATGTTTTAAAACTTCAAACTGAGTAAAATCTGAACAACTATATAAATATATGGTAATACTACAAATTTAAATTGTGAATCCTCCCCCCCTTTCAACACCCATTTGTTTTTATGGACAGTGGGAAAGCTTGTAGTCTGGATCCTGTTCTTCATTGGATAACTCTTGAACCACTTTAACTGAAGCCCTCCAACCAAAGCTTAAAACATTATCACATTGTTACTAACAGGTATATCTGAAAGAAGCTGCATCTAAGTAATAGCTCATTATTTGTGCTTACTTAGAGATCCAGCTTTTAAAAATTGAGTGTTTCGCGCTGGGAAACAGCTAGAATTGGCAGGCTGATTTGGACTGTCTGTCTTGGTAGAATTTCCCAAGAAATTCAGCAGTCTACACTAATACCAAAGGGAGTCTCATAAGGACATAAACCCTATGCCTGTAGGATCTCGCATTGCTGTCTTAGTAAAATTAAAGGTTACAGCAGTGACTAGCATTATGTCGAAAGATCACAGAATGTAGAACTATCAGAGGTGACAGGTTTGTGCCTGAAGGTGAAACACATTGGGGAGGGTTGGAACACAACAGTGTTTTTTGATTGTGCCATAATTATTCAGTCTCTCCTTTCTCCTATAGAAAGGCCAGTCATAAATTAGACAAGCAAAGATAGTGCCCTTAACTGTTCCTTGCCCTCTCACTAGGATACAGGATACTTGATGGTTGCATCAAAGAAGAATTATCCACCTCAGTCCTCCTCCCAGGTGTCACACAGAAGAGGATAATTGTATAAGAATTTTGCAGAGGACTTTTTAAAGTATAAAATTCTAATCCCAAATTGGGTATAGTGGTACACACCTCTAATCCCAGCACCTGGGAAGTGGAAATGAGGATCTGAAGTTCTAAATCTCCTCAGCTACACAGTGAATTCTGGGCTAGCCTGGACTATATGAGACCCTGTTTTCTTTTGTTCTTCCTCCCCTTGCCCCCATTTATCTAATTAAGATGCTGGGCTTAGGCTGGGTAGCAGTGGTGGTTCAATTATAATGATTCTGAGATGTTTTAAGGTTGGTAATACTTTGCGTTGTTGGGGTAAAGGGTTTATATGTGGCACATTTGTGTGTGAAGGCTGTTTCTGAGAAAACCAACCTCATTTATTAGAGGTATATTGTCTGGAGTTACTTGCAATTGTTCTCATTAGTTGCATATAGTCAAGTTTATTGTGATCTATCTTTTTGAGTTGACAAACTTAGAAACACATAAATGGCCTCTATTCTCCTAGACCTGAAAAGTTAACTGACTTAACCTAGACTTAAAAGACCAACTATGTTGGTCTTTTAGGGACACCTTGACCTGTATGTGCAGATTGGCCCTGATGTTTTGACTATATTTTATGGATTTCTTATGACTGTTGTTTTCCTTTGTGAACCATCTTCATCCTTTTCAAATATAGGGATGCATTAATGGAGCCTTTGAATTCTATCTTTAGTTTTTCTTTAGCAATGTACTTGGTTCCCTGTGTTTTTAATATGGGTCCAGAAAGGATACTAGCCAACTTCTTGAAAGGATGATCTTGGTAAATATTTATTGAATTACGATATTGGCAGGAATGGAAAAACACTTCAGAGTGTGACCTTTATATGTCTCTTTTCCTAGAAAAAGTTTTTTTACTGTGGGGGGGAAAGGGGCATTAGACCAAAGCTTCCTGAAGAGTTGAAGATCTGAGTACATTTTGCATGATTTATGATTTCTAGAACCAATTTACTTATTAATGTGATACCTGAACTCAAAATACCTCACCCCTCTTAAGTCAACACTGTTTCCAAGAGACACAGAACATCATGGAACTAAATGAAAGGTAATAGCAGCGTAAAATACTGTAAAAACTATCACCGATACGTATTCTTTTTTGGTACCTCTCACCAAAAATTGACATTGAAGAGATTCCTTTCTGCTTTCATTCATTGATTGCCAGAAGTGCTGGGAGTCTTTAGACTGTGGAAACACACATTGAGTTTGAGCTTGCCTTACATACTGGATATATTCCATGTGAGTGCAAATTCATACAAGTCCCTAAGTAATCTGTTTTATCAACAGATTGTATGTTGTCCATTTGAAGTGAAGAAGGTAAATCACTAACAGAAGTAAAGTAGAAAACTTGGGCTAGCAATATACTCCTTTGTAAATTTGGATGTTGCCAGTCTCAGGCCTTTGTAAGTTTCTATGTCTTGTGGCCATGGTGTTGGATTAGAAACATTGTAAGGACAGGGCCTCTTGTACAACCAAGAAGTCGTGGTCACTTTCCTATCATTGGCTTTATTTATTTTAAATGTTTCATTCATGAATTTTGATGATTGTTTTTGTATGAGAATGTATATAATTGGAGAATTAGAATTTCTCCTAATAAGTTACCTATTGACCTAGAATTTAATTGTAAGAATTCTAAACTCAAAGTCTAGTCCAAATGGATCTGGTCCCAGGTCTGCTCAGTTGGGGTTGCTTTCCTCATTGCTTACCTTCAGCCACACTGGTAACTTTGCTCTGGGAACAGTCTTAATATGAGACATAAAGGTAGTGGGTATCAAATGCGCTGCATATTGATTTTCTTGCTACTTACTGTGTTTAGGAAGTAAAAATTTCACAGGATCCTGAAAAATAAAACAAAACAAAACAGGAGTGAAGGTTTGTAGGGGAGGTAGAAGACAGGAAAGTAGTCTAAAACTCTCCTAATGCTTTTCTGACTAATATGGTGTGGTATTACAGCTTACCGCAGTGAAGTATTGTGAAAGAGAGACAAGCAACAGAGATTCACCAGACAGTTGTCACCACAGTGCAGGAACCACGGGAGGACAGTGGAGAGCTGCTGACAGTGAAACAGTGTCACTATTGCTGATGTATGAGAGGGACTGTTTTCAGGATGTGTGGTCTATTCTGTCCAACTATGTCTAGCTTGGCAGAATAGAGGTGGTCACAGAATATTATAGACTTTAAGGGCAACTCAGATCACAAAGCAGGTGATTAGCAGAGGAGATAGAAGTTTCCAAAGCTTAGGCAGAGGTGAAGCAGGCAGTCTATATTCATTCCCTTTTGTAAGACTCTGGGGAAGATAGTGTTGGAGACTTCAAGTGTTGATTTGTTTTTCCTTTTAACTTCTTTTTTTAGTTGAATTTTCTCTATTGACAATCAGAGGCCTGCTAGGATAGGACTCCAGGCCAGTTCTAGTTCTGTAGGCCTCTCTCCAATACTCTGTCCTTGGAAGTAATGCACTTTGTTTAATGTATTTTGCTTCAAACAAACAAAAAAGTTGTGTGTTTGGAACAAAATGAGATGCTTTTGGCATTGAATCCTTCCTACTGACTGGTTTTCTTCTTAATTTAAAAATTTATGCATTGAAGACCAAGTACACTTAAGGAGAAATATGCAGTAGAATACCTATTAAAATAAGTCCCATCAAGTTTGATGGTTTTAATTTTAAAGAATTAAAAACAAAACAAAACTATTTTTAATGAATATATGTGTGTTTTTCTTTCTTTTTAGCAAATAAGTTTATAGTAAATTTGTGATGTGACAGTTTTAAGTGGTTGTGAGAAAATTAAACAGGTATTCTGTTTTTATCTTCATTTGTGCTAATTTTATAGTAAGAAAGGCTTTTGGCTAGAGTACATTCTTCCAAATTCTTTCTAGTGGGGCCTCAGAGAGTCATTTCTAAAATGAATAAGAGAGGCTCTTTCTGCTTAAATAAAATCCTAGAAGCCCCCTGTCTTTTGCTGTCCCTTCTGGATTTAGATAGGTTTTTGTTTTAAGTAACTAAGAAGAGATAGGATACCTTTGTTCTCTGTGGGTGTTAGAATCATCCACATCTGAATGACAGACCAATGTCTTATCCAAAATTGCATTTTTCAGTTCTATATGCAATTTTTCTCTTGAACTGTGTCTTCAAATAACTAATAATTTTTCCCCCCTCAGTTCTCTTGAGATGAGGTTTCTCTATATAGCCCTGACTGTCCTGGAACTCACTCTGTCTACCAGGCTGGCCTCAAACTCAGAGATCCAACTACCTTTGCCACTTTAAAGGCACGTTCAATCCCCTCTCATAACTAATAATCTTATACCCAGTCAAAATCTCTTCTGCTTTAAATCACACTCTCTGGTTCTCCCTGAACTGTAACTATTGAGTGTTTTTATATAAGATCCTTCTTGGGCTTAAAGGGAATAATGCAATTTTAAGTTTACCTTATTTATTTTCTTAATCTTTTCCCCACGATCAATAAATTTATAAGTTAAAATTCAGTTAAATTTACATTTATTGTGTGTTAAATTTGGTGAATTCAATAGTGAATGAAGACTGGTTCTGCCTCGAGGAAGCTCATACTCAGTGGGGGACATAGCTGTGTAATCTGCACACAAGGAAAGTGAAATCACAGTGGGGATGGGGAGGTCAGGTGTACTTGAAGATTGAGCAGCAGTTCATTGTGAGAGTCTGGAAAATTGCACTTTTCCCCCTGAATTATAAGAGTTAATATTCCTTATAACTAAGAAATCTTTGCATAGCATTAACCCTCTTTGGTAGTTAGAACTTATTGAGAAAATTTCTTTTGAGATATTATTTATTGTTAAACAAATGTAGCTCAAAGTCAGTTGGACCTGTACCACACTCATCCATTGATACGGAGCAGGGCTCAGGAGGAGTCTAGAGAGACACCAGAGAAGTCTAGGAGCCCAGGTAGCAAGAGTTAAATGGGTGTCTGTCTGCACACAGGAGATCAGCAAATCCAGCATAGCAAGCAGATCCTGGTCTACACAACAAGTTCCAGACCCTTTCTCCCCCGCTCCCCCCAAAAAAAGAAAAAGAAAAAAAAAAAAAAATTCAGTCTGTAATTGTATCTCATAAGTGAAAAAAGCGGGGGAATGTGAATGTTCACTTTTCATTTAAACTCACCATATTTTCTATTAATTGAAAGTGGCGTAATTGAAGTAACCATTTAAATTAAAAAGGGAGCAAAGTGTAGTGACACTGAACTATAGTCCTAGCTACCTTAGAGGCAGAGTTAGAAGGATCATTTGAGTCCAGAAGTCCCAGATCAGCCCAGGCAACTCAACAAGACCCCTATCTCAAAACAGCAAAATCAGGCTATGGTGTCACAGGCCTGTAATTCCAGCACTTGGGATATGCAGTCGGGCATCAGGAATTCAGGGCTTTTTTTTGTTTTAAGTTTGAGGACAGCCTGCCTGAGCTACATAAAATCCAGGGAAGGGGGGGGTAGCAACTCACCTCAGAGTTTTTTGTTTTGTTTTTTTGATCAATGAATCGAATCCTCTGGCTTTTGACCGTGAAAATAGAACACTCAGTGTCTGGCAAGACTCAATCTGAGATTGTACTCAAGTGCTTTAGCATAATGTAACTGCAGGTTATTGTGCACAAATTCTGAAGTACTGAATCTGAATCTGAAGGCAAAATTCGTATTTTTAGTAAATTGTTCAAGGCATAGGAGATTCACCTTGGAAGGGGAAGAGATTTAGCGACAGACTTAATCACCCTGACACTTCCCTCACAACCAAGAGCAAGCACAGTTCTGTTGATTCTGTCCCTCGTAGTCTGGCTCACCTGCTAAGCCTACCTGCCACGAGATTCCCTTCGGCCCCGCCCCCTAACTTTGGCCGGAGCCCCGCCCTCAGAGAGGAGAAGCCCGCCCCACGCCTGACCGGACCAATCAAGCTCTACGATCTGAGACGTCGGGTTACGCGCGGCGCGGAGGCGACCGCGGTCTGAGGTACCGGCTCCCGGCTCCAGGTCCCGGGTCGCGGCCGGGCGGCGCGGCCCGGGCTGCTGCGAGGCCCGGCCGTATCCCCGCTCGCTGCCGCCAGGCCACCATGCAAGGCCTGGGAGGGAATGTGAGCCGCGGACTGCCGGGCGGGCCGGCCTCTACGGTCGCGTCCGGGGCGGGCCGCTGTGAGAGCGGCGCGCTCATGCACAGTTTCGGCATCTTCCTGCAGGGGCTGCTCGGCGTCGTGGCCTTCAGCACACTGATGCGTGAGTCCGGGACCCTAACCCCGCGTGGTCAGCCGCGGGCCCAGCCCCACCCCAAGGAATAATACTGCCGGTAGAGTTCCGGCCTGGGGCCCGGGCCCTAGGGCTGCGTTGCCTCCCTCTCCTGCTAGACCGTGCTGGACCCTCACACTCCTCGGCTTATCGCTGCAGCTTTTGGCCAGGAGTGACCCTGACCCTCATCACCGTAGACCTATCTCTTATGAGAAGTGAGCCTAAAGCTGTCCTCCCACCTTGTCATCGCAAATTAAGGTTACTTCACTTTTCGCTATGGACCTAGATGCCCCCAAAGATGGCACGGCTCTCAGCTCCTCAGGGCTCTTTTTAAACCTCTGCTTGGCCCTTAGACCACACAACCTTAAGTCCCTGCTAGTCTCACGCTGTATTCGTCTCTGAACCTTCGCGCCTAGCTTTGCCCTCTGTTGCCGTTTCAGTCCCGCACCCACCTGTAGTGTTAGGGTTGTGAAGTGCGGGTCCCCACATTGCCGCACGACCCTCAGTCCTCCTCCCTCATTGTTCCTCTCAGACTGCCTTGGTCCCCACTTCTCAACCTTTTTTTCCTTTGCCAGCTCTATCCCAAGCTTTTCTAATTAAGTTGTATCTGAAGTGCCCCCCCCCCGCCGCTATTCTTCCCGAACTGTGTTGGTTATTTACATTTAAATTTTTTATTTTTATTTTTATTTTCTGTGAAACTCTTACATCCCGGTTGGCCTGATGGAGGAGGCTTAGAGAGTCTGGGGAAGATCTCAGAATCTCCATGCTAAAATCGACAGAAGCTCTTTGAGAGTTTAATAGTAAAGAAAGAAGTCTCATTTGGCCCTTGTCCAGTGGGAGGGGTAAGGGCCTTGAGTACCCTGGGCTTGGGAAGTTTGTGTTGTTTCCCTGATGGGCATACTCCCCTTATTAAAGGATGGAGGTCTTTTGGCACATAGGCCATGGAGTGTCCCTGTAATGAGTTAGAGGGGAATTATGACTGAGCCGTACAGAAGCATTAATTCCAAAACTGATTCGTTTTCAGCAGCATCTACGCTTCAGTTTGGGGGGAGGGTAGCTCCTGCTGCTGAATGCAAACGTAGTGTCCACCTTGCTTATTTATAACAAGAAGTTGCTTTAGGCAAACTCTCCCAGGCTTCAAGTGGACCTGGAGAGCCTCTGATCCTGGCCACTGTTTCTGGCTGCTTGGCTTTGAACAAGAAGTGACCCAACTGTCCATGAGTGTGGTGATAAACTGTATATTCAATAAATTATATTCCCACACATGAGTTTGCCACTTTTTTCTTCCCATCTCTGTTTGCTTTGCCATTTTGTCTGCCCATTTGTCTCCACAGTAATAGTTGGTGACAACTTAGCCAGATTTGGTTGCTGACAGGTCCATATACTGCTATATGTGTATTTTCAAGATACTATAAGTCGGTTTTCTTCCCTGTCTCACTTTTTTCTCAAGCCACAGTTCCTTTCTAAAGAAACTATAGGGTCTCATTTTTTATTTTGCAAAACCTCAGGACAGAGTTGCTCATAGATGAAAACTGTGTTAGGGTAAATGTGTTCAGATTGACAGTACTAGCCTCACAAGTCTTCAGGGACACTCTCACCTCTTAATCTTCAGTGTGGGTTTATGCACAGATCCTACTGTTGCTAGTACTTTCTGTGAGAATATACTGAGAAAATAGATTCCTGTTCAGGGGAAGGCTTGATGTGGAAGAAGTGTATGAGAATGGCCAGTAGGCCTTAGACAGCAGGAGTTAGGCTGACATGAGGAAAACTGAGAAGGCCATCCCTGGGTCTATCCTGGACACAACAGTTAGAGCAAGCCCAGATGATGGGACTGTGGCATGTTCAGGAGGTTCAACCCACTGCAACCCAGTCAGGGAAGAACTTCATATGGCCTGGATTACAACTATGAGGCTTTTTCATCTTGAATAGCCAGGAAGAGGAAGGGATTCTTAAGGGGCTGCCTTACACTTTGGATTAGATTTTTGCAGGGGAAGTACATCTTCCAGCTGTTGATCTACATCAGCCTTCCTGGTCACAGACTCTGGCTGAACTGCTGAGTTGGGCCAGAGCACAACTGGAAGCCTTAGGATGGGTGTGGGGGCACCTTACTTTATCAGTCCCATCTTTATCTTCTTCAGGCAGGTTTTAAATGTCTTTCAGAACAGTTTGAACCAACAGGTCCTGTTCTCTTTTAGATGTTCCCCTTCCTGGTACTGTGTTCCCTAAGGCAGTGGAGTCAGTCTCTCTTGGGTCCTATCCCAGTTCTGACTACAGGGACTCTTCAGTTTTCTTGCTGGACCTGCTCTTGCTGTCATACACTAGACCCACTTCTCTGCCTGACAGACTGTGAAGTTTCCTCTCTTAACATTCCTCAGACCACTGTGTTTATTCTTTCTCTGTACATAAAATCACTTTACCCTCCTTGTTGTCTTTTCTACCCTGTTTTGAGAGGGTGGGCTTTTTACTAGAGGAAGAATTTGAACATATCTTAGTATCACCTGGGGAAAATTCGGGTTCTTACAAGTATTTCTTCTCCTGGTGCTCTTGTGTTATGTTTGCAGACTGACTTAGTCTAGGTAGTTAAGTGCATCTATGCCAGGTCCTGTAAGTATCCTGTTTTTTGTTTTGTTTTGTTTTTTCCTATATAAACATGCATTCTGTTGCAGGCCATCAACCATGGGTATATAGGCAACATCACTTTGTGAACTAAGTAGGTTGACTTCCCAGAACTTTCAGCTGAGGAGCCCCTGTGCAGGGAATGTCCAGTACACTGAAGCCAGATTATAAAGTTTCTAGTCATTCTGAGTTTTGGAGGATGTTATGAAACTGACTGGGTATCTACCAATATACTTTAGGCAAGAGACTTTGCCATGATCTGCCTGCCAGACAGTTCCTCTTGTTTGGTGTCTTTGTCTCAGAATCTGTGACTCACTAAAGTCACTCAAGCGAGAGTTGCAGCAGAATGTGACTGAGCAGTTGTGGAGCTTGGCAAACTATTCCAGTGTAGGAAAGTCATCTAGCTGTCAGCCAAAGGTCGGCATTGGCCTGTGTGTGTTAGCATTTGGGAGTGTTTATTCTCAGGACTGTGAGTGCAGAGCAAACTCAAGCTTCATTCTCTGCACAGTCAAGGTTCTCAGCTGAAGTGTGGACAGAATTAGCTTTTAACAAAACAAGCATTTTGACAGCTTGGGTAAATCTGTGTGTTTGCATGTCACAGATTGAGGACTAGCAAACTGGTAGAAATGGATTCAGATTGTACCTGCAGAAAACTGGCATCAATAAGTGATAGCTTTCCTGTGGCCCAAAACAAATCACAAGTCAGTCCACTCAGCTTTGACATCTTAATCTCAGATAAGAGTATATGATATATATTTTCACTCATACAGAGCTGGCCTCACAGTGTGCTCTATGTGCCTACCAAGCTGGTACAATGTTTCTTATGGTCACTTCCCTATATCTCTTCACAGTATTATCTTTAAAGATGTTAGAAAAGCAAATGCCTGCTGCCACCTAGTTTCATAAGTTCATCCCTTGTCAAGCTTTCTCTCTTTATGACTCTTTTTTTCTGAGCCATTTGAAGAAAAGTTGCAGTCATTACCATACTTCATCTCTGACTACATCAACTATCTCCTAAAAATAAGGACAGCCCTCCATATGACACCTAAGAGGATTAGTAACTGCATATCATCCTTATCTGAGATGTTCACATTTCCCCAAATGCCATTTTTTTTTAATAGCTGAAATTTTAAACAGTTGACTCAACAGAGGACCATACTTCATGTAACAGTTTGGACTTTGCTGTTGGCAGTGCTTAGAATGAACCTGGGCCTCTCTATGATCTACCCCTTGGCTATATCTCCAGCCTCATGCTTATATGCTCATGCTTTTTAGCTTTTAATGACATTTTGTGAAACTACTCACTGATAGCTGTAGCAAGTATCCACATTTCTGGGTGTTTCCTTGGGTGTCTGTGTTTCACTGACTCCATGTTTCCCCAATTTGGAGCATTTAAATTCATCTAACCTTTTTATGTCCGAACACTCTATAAGAGGTGCTATGTGTTACTGCTAATGCTGTCAGGGACTCTAGCTCTTAGATAAAGCAAGGCCTTGCTGGGTGGTGATGGTGGAGGTGGCAGAGGCAGCAGAGGCTGCAGCACACGCCTTTAATCCCAGTACTTGAGAGGCAGATTCTGGTGGATCTCTGTAAGTTCAAGAGGCCCATCTGGTCTATAAATTGAATTCCAGGATAGCTAGGTTTATGGGGTAAGAACAACCCAAAAATCAAGAAAAAGAAAGTTGCTTCTTGAATCAGTAAGAAGATTCCTTATTTCTCCCTTATAAAAATATCATTCTCACTATGATGCTTTGAGAGTGAGTGAAAACCCTGTTCTTTGGTAACCTTCCACCTCACTGGGGCTGTAAGGCAGTAAAGGCAGCAGTCTCTGGACCCTGAACCCAACAGATGCTCCCTCCCTGTGGAAAGGAAGAGCATTCCTTTTTCTGTCCAATCTGCTATGCCCACTAGGGAAAGTAGTGTGGCTGATGTTCTTATGCCAATTAGTTCAGGGCATTCATTTCAGAAGACTTGGATTTCTAGATGTTCACTTATTTGATGACATTTGTCCAAATGGCATTCTACCACTTCATTTATTATTTGAGGTTGTTCGAATTAAGACAGTCTGAATTGTAGAATGATTTCGCCAAATGCATTTTTAAAATTATTAAGTACCTCTTGGCCAAGTGTTGCTCTGTAGGGGCCTATCTGCTTTAATGATCTATTAAAGCCTTTTGTAATTAATATTTGCATGAAGATGAAATTGTGTTGAAGGAGTTTCTTAATAAGAAGTTAAAAATAGTAGGACCCTTGACTGTGGATCTATTCCACACCTAGGTCTCTGCTCTGTTCTAGAGCAATGTAGGTATTTCTCAAAGCTTTGGTTTCTTCCCTTGTGAGATGGGAGGGTAATTCTCTCTTCTGGGCCTTGGACTTGTGGGGATTGGAAGTCTTCAAGGATCTGTCAGGTACACACCCGGTATTCTGTGGATGCCGAGTGAGGGGTAATGTCATTATCTTCCTTAATGCATCATGCACATTCAGAGGTCCCATGGAAGAACATTGCTCAGAACTTGGTTTTTGAATGTTAAGAGTTTGCCTCCCTACCATTTTTGTTTGTACAATGTCCTTACATTAAACAGTGTTTGAACAATGTTTTTAACCCTCTTCATAGATTACATAAAAAAAAAATTTTTTTTTAAACAAATCTTCATCTCAATCAGCAAAGAGTAATTTCCACATGAGCATGTATACAGGGCTGTGGTTTTAGGAGATAATTATACCAGCTCTACCAAACCCTTTCTCGTGTTTGCCTGTGATTCCTCTTGGGGACCTCGGGAGTGGGGAGTATGCTGGGGCTAAGCAAGTCCCAGGAGGCAGGTTGTCTGCTTTATTTTTCCCAGGCACTTGGTCGGTAGTTGCACTGGTACTAGAACTGATGAGGAAGGGATTTCCAGGGCCCTGTGTGATTTACAGATACATATTAATAACCCAGAGTTCATTAGCTTGTGCTATGTGACTATTGGTCATTCTAAGAGTTACTTTTTCCTATAGATTATTCTTTGTATAGAAGTAGTCAGTCTCTGAGATGCTAACATGTTATCCCTGTATCCCATAGTTTTTCAGATTAGCACTATTGAAATTTTTAATTAAATTTTGTGGTGGAGAGCTGTCCTTTGTATTATAAGGCACTTAGCTGTATCTGTGGCCTCTGCCCACTCAACACTGTAGCAACCCTTGTATTGTGGCACCCACTAAAAATATCTATAGACATTGCCAGGAGTTCTCTGGGAGTATAGTTGTCCCTGTTTGAGAATCACTGCATCTTTTCAGCATGTGCCTTACACAGGAAGCTCATTAATAGAAGAGTAGTATACTGTCCCCGAGTCTGAGAACAGTGGACTGTCAGAACATGACAAAAAATTGTCCTCCTAGCCTCCTCATGTCCCATTGGCAGTGCTCTAGCATAGATGGTGGTGACAGGAGAGCATGTTCAGTGCTAGGCATTTAACACTGACAGCCACTCAGATTCTTGGAGTACCCTCTTAGAGATGTAGACATTGAGTTACAGAGATGTTTGCTCAGGGTCACACAGTCATTAAGCAGATCCTAGAAGGCTCCTTTTGTTAGGAAAAACAGAGGAGGGTCCTCCTTGTTAACTGGCTTTTATTGATTATCCACCACTTTCATAAAGGTGCAGGGAAAGTCGAGGCATTTCCAGCCCTAGATTTCTTTGTTTTGTTGTTTTGAGATGGGGTCTCAACCTAATTCTAGCTGGCCTGGAATTTTAGATTAGGCTGTCCCTTGCTTTGGTCTCCAGAATGCTGAGATTAAAGGCACTTGAACCACACAAGCAGCTATCTTTAGTTTCTTATTCTAACCTTGATTCTGTCTGCCTCCCGGGAGGCTGTGCTTGTTCTGGGAACTTCTGTTGCCCACCCCATGAGCATGGCCCCAGCCATTGGTAGGGTTGGTCTTTGCCCTAGAATTCTGCTTGTCAGCAAATTGTGGAAATCCTGGATCTTTCTGATCAGGAGAAAAGGCCTTCTCCCTGAGTACTGAATCCTGAGTTGCTATTTCATTTGGCCTCTGGGATTTCCATTCTACAGGCAGGTTTCTGGCAAACCATTTTGGAAAGGAGGAGGATCTCATTATGACCATGGACACAGTCTTATTTTGTTGCAAGGGGAATAGTCATCATGCAGAAAGGGGACATAGAGGAAGAAGGGAGGTTTGGGGGTTTGCAGCCCAGCATTTTTGTTGTCTTTGACACTTCTTTGAAGAATTGGTTCAAAGCTCTTGTTACCCAGTGGATAAGGCATTGTCCTCCTTAAAGACTTGGTACAGATTCTTGTGGCTTTTCCTGTCACTGAGCTGCTGTATCAGAGGCTTTTGTTGTTTTTCTTTATTTCTGTATTCACAAAGCTGTATCCACAGCTCAAGTCACATGTGATGCCCAAAACTATTTTATGTCTTTGTCTTTCCCCAAATACTCCTTCCAATATTTTTTCTAGTCTTTAGGCCTTTCTAGGTCTCCCAAATTCATCTATATACTTCATGGGTTTCTCCATTTTTCTAGAAGTTGCTTTTAGTGTTATCAGAAATGATATATAGAGAGAAGTAACTGCATTTTCAGAGAGTTGAAGCCCAGTAGCAGCACAGTTTGCCCTGTTGTGACCCTTAAATGTCCTGGCTGAGGTGCCTCAGGCCTTCAAGTAGTCTTTCTGTTTAAACAGTATGATGGGGTGAAATTCTTACAAGAGAGTACAACAAGCAAGGTCTCTTGTACCCACTGTGTCTGTGTGTCTGTGTGTCTGTGTGTGTGTGTGTGTGTGTGTGTGTGTGTGTTGAAACCCCAACAAGGGTTGCATATCACATCTTTATAATACTATTTGTGCAGTAGCAAAATTATAGTTAAGAAGTAGCAACAAAAATAATTTTATGGTTGGGGGTCACCACAACACAAGAAATTGTATTAAAGGGTGGCAGCATTAGGAAGGTTGAGAGCCACTGCTCTAGACAGAGTGTGTGGGCAATAGTAAGCACCTTTAAACAAGCAGTTCTCCTTGGCTAGCCAAGGGCAACTTGTATTTTTAAGACAGAAAACTGCAAGTCTGAGTTATTGGTTCCATGGGCTCCTTCCTCAAAGTGGTTCTAGCGCAGGAGAAGACAGAGGCAAGAGTATATTGTGTTCCTGCAGGCACAGTGTTGAAAGAAATAGTGTTAATTTTGTCAAGAGCTTGGTTTATAGATGGAATTTGGCTGAGTGATAGAGCATTTACCTAGAATGCATGGGGCTGGTTTTGATCCCCAGCATGGGAAAACGGGGGAGAAAAAAAAAAAAAAAACCCAGAAAACAAAAAACTCTGATTTTACAATTCTACTCTCAGATTTTTTCTGTGAGAAATCCTGTCATTGGCAACATAACTTCAAAACATTCTAATCCTGTTACATGAAATTAGAGTAAACAAAGGTAGTTTTGAATGTGTATTATTTTAACCAGTAGTGATTTTTGTTTTGTTTCATTTTGATTCTGGAGACAGGGTTTCTCTGTGTAGCTCTGACTTGTCCTGTAGACCAGGCTGGCCTCAAACGCAGAGATCCCACCTGCCTCTGCCTCCCACGTGCTGAGATTAAAGGTGTGCGCCCAGCTCGCCAATAGTGACCCTCTCACACAGTGTATTTAAGAAAACAAATAGCTAATACTCCAAAATAAGGAATATTCAGGGAGCAGACAACAAAAATGCTGTAGTTTGGTACAGGCTTCACTAGTACGGATGGAACAGGATTCGGAGAATAGCTATTTTTTGTTTTTATTTTTTCAGCTTTTTGAGACAGTTGCTGTGTGGACTTGGCTGACCTGATACTCATATAGGCTTGCCTCAAACTCAAAGCAGTTCTCTCACGTCAATCTCCCAGGTGCTGGATAACAGGCATATGCCACCATTCCCAGCTGGAGCTATGTTAACAACATGGTCTCATTCTTCAGTAATGGGGGTTCTGACATCAGGCCCATGTGGACAGTAACTCAGGCTGAGTTTTTGCTGAGGTGAATAAGGCATCAGGAAGAGAGCAGATAGAAAAGTGCCCCTGCTCTATGGCATGAGGACTGCTGGACTCTCTCTCACTGGCCATAGCTGCTATGGTGTTGTGTGGTAGGAGCTCAGGCTAACTGATGGCCAGGCTTGTGGTACTATCCCTGACCTTTTACAAGCACTTGTACAGCATACAGTTTGCTCATTGAACTCTCTCCCCAGCCCCATACTGAAGTTTCCTCGGTCATGGCCACTCTGTCCTGGTGCAGGGCTATATTTTGCTTGTGATAGCTTTTGGTCTGCATGTTTTGGATGGATGGAGCTGCTGCGTAAATGAGTTTAGCTTCTCACTGGCATTTGTCCTTTAATAACTTGGGTAAGATGACTCCTCTAAGTCTCTCTGCTACTATAGTTTTCCTTTTGTAGCTAATACTGAACTTAAGATTCATTTATTTATTTGGTGTTTTGGTGGTGCTGGGATCTGAGTATGGAATGAATCTTACAGGATAGTCATTGCTAATTAAACGCTGTACCATTGAGCTACACACTCACTCCTAGTCCAGAGAGATATTTTAAGACTATGTAAATACAGGATCTGTTTGTCAGTGTTCTCTCTAAAGCCTCCATCGTTGGGCAGTTAAGATTACAAGCAGAAAATGGAGTTGTTGTGCCAGTTTGGTCTGGTAACTGTGCAGAGAACTTACTAGGAACTGGGTTCTATAAGTACATCCTCCTGATGAGCCTCTTCAGATGATACTCATATTAGCCTATTTTATATGTGAAAAAACTGAGGCATCAAGCAGTTAAGTTAATGTTAATTGACAAACATGGAGTTCAAAACCAGTGGATCTTAGTCCAGCTCTAGACTTCCTGCCTCTTAGCCTGTCATGTGCAGGTTGCATGCCACACACAGGATGCTGCTTCCTAACTGTATCACCTGTGTCTATTGTAACTAGACATCTTCAGCATTACTTGTTTCCTGTTATCCATGACTCACTTGGTTTTCACTGAGCTCATCAATGCAGTGTCTTCTAAGCATGGTAGACAATGTGTGGAGGGGAAAATAAAGCTTTGTCATCTTCCGATCAGAATTCAGTAAGACTGAATCACTGAAAGGAGAGCAGTCTTCTGTGTGGATAAATTTGACATTTAAATCCATGCAAAAGTAGATGAAGATGCTTTTGCCTATGAAAAAGTAACTTACCCTAATATAAGCAACCATAAAGTATTCAAGACCACCTCCTTTGTTTGGCTGCCAGTTCAAGCCTCTAGTTGCTTTATCTGTGCTTCTGACTCACTGACATTGGGGTCCACACAACCCACATACTGGGCTTGGTTAACTTGTCCAGGTGGCTCCAGAACTCAGAGAAACAGTCCCTTAGGTTTACTGGTTTCTTCTTTTTCAGTGTGGGGGGGAGGGATCCACATGTGGACAAGTGCACTAGCACAGGTGCCCTCCAAGCCAGAGGTGTCAGAGTCCTTAGAACTGCAGTTAACCACTGGTAAGCTACTATACTTAGCTCCTGAGAACTGAACTCAGGTCCTCTGGACAAACAGCAAGTGTTCCTGCCCAGTTTACTTATTTCTTATAAAGAATATTGACCAAGATGAAGAGACTAGTAGAGCAAGGTATAAAGGAAGGAGTGTGATGTGTATTCTTATTCTTTCCACGGGCACTGTGCACTATTAACCTGCAGACATTTAGCATCTGGAAACCCCAAATACCATGCTTTGGACTTTTTTGAAGAGACCTCATTGCTTTGCCATGACTGAAACATGGACATACATGTTGAAATATGGTCAGACAAGATGAGTACAATCTAGTACAAATGATAGGCTGGGCAGGGTAAGCCACAAGGCTGCTCTTATCACAATCATTTCGGAAACAACTTAATCAAGTTATTACAATGACGAGTAGAGTGAAATTAGAACTCCTCTAGCACTCAGGAGGGTGAAGCAGGAGGATGTCACAAGGTAGGTGAGCCTGAGTGATGCGGTGAGACACTATCTCAAAAGCAATTTTTTACAAAAGTAAGCTAAGAACCTTAAATGAAGAAACAGTCATAATGTAGTACCATATTAAAATTCACTAGAAATAGATCACTGATAAGAAAGTAGAAAGCTGAAAGAGTTCTAGAAGGAACCATTGAAACAGATTTCTTAGGTCACTAAAAGCTTAAGCCATTAAAAATGATTAAGCTGGACAGTGGTGTAGGCCTTTAATCCCAGAGGCAGAAGGATCTCTTTGAGTTCAAGGCCAGCCTGGCCTACAAAGCAACTTCCAGAACAGCCAGAACAGTTATCCAGAGAAACTCTTTCTCGAAAAACATACATACATACATACATACATACATACATACATACATACATACATACATACATACATACCTGTGTATACGTGTATGACCCTAAAAGTCACCTAAATTTAAATTGTTTATTTTTTTGTTGTTTTGTCTCACTGTGTAGCCTTGGTTGGCTGGAATTTGCTGTGTGGACTGGACCCACAAAGATCCATCTGTTGCTGTCTCCCAAGTGCTTGGGTTAAAGGTGTGTGTTCCCCATACTCAACTTAGAATTTTTATTTAAAACATGGAAAAGGCAGAGGAGTTAAAGGGCTCAAGAGTTTCATATGGGAGTAAGTGTTGTGATCTCTTTGCACTACAAGTGACTATAGTAGAGAATATTTTTTATAAAGCAAGCAAGATGATGGCTCAGTGGGTAAAGGCACTTGTACAAGTCTGGTAACTTGAGTTTGACTCCTGGAACTCATGTAAAGAAGAAAACCAACTGCACAAAGTTGTTCTCTGACCTTTGTCCATACACGCATATCACATACACACAAATGATAAAGTATTTTAAATAACTTACATATTAATTTTTTGAGTAGAAATTGAATATCCCTAGCCCAAATACAACATGATGCCAAAAAAGAAGCTTCATGTTTTCTCTGTCAAGATGGCTCAGCAGGTAAAAGTGCTTGTCACATCAGTGTGGAGACCTGAGTCCAATCCCTGGAGCCTACACAAAGATAGAAGGAGAGAACTGACTTCACAGAGTTGTGCTCTGATCTCCTAACACACAGTGTAGCTTGAACATTCATATGTACATAAAGTTTACAAAACAAAGTTTCAGCCAGGCAGTGGTAGCACACACCCTTAATCCTCGCTATTGAGAGGCAGAAGCAGGTGGATCTCTGAGTTCGAGGCTAGTCTGGTCTACAGAGCAAGTTCCAGGACAGCCAGAAATACACAGAGAAACCATGTCTCAAAAAAGCAAAAATACAAAACAAAGTTTCAGATTTTTGATTAGGAATGTTCATAAAGTACATGAAAATATTTCAAAATTTGATAAGTCTTAAAATCAGGAACACTGGTCTCAACTCAGAAATAGGATTATAAGCTGTATTTTTACAATAATTGAAAGAGGAAATTTTAAATGTCCTATTAGAAAACATAAGTGAGATGATAGATGTATAATTAGCCCAACTTAATCATTCCACATTGTATACCTATATCAAAACATCAGAGTGTGCCCTCTAACTACATAAATTGTCAATTAAAATTAACGTTCATGTTTAAAAGCAAATAGTAAAGTAGGAGACAATATCAATATCTTACCAAGCACCTATAACTAGAACCTGTGAACATGTTCTTATAACTCAGTGAAAAGGGACAGTATTCTTTTTAAAAACACAAAGGCTATTAATAGACATTTCTCCTGAAGATCCACAAATAGTAAATACATGAAAAGGCATCTTAGTCATCAAGGAAATTAAAATAATGATGAGATATTATTCACCCACACAACTGGGTAAAACTAAAAAGACTGACTAGCAATACCAAATGCAGAAAGAATGTAACCTTTTCTACTTCCAAACATTGCAGTCGGACATTAAAGCAATGCAACCTTTGGAAAATCACTTGCCAGTTTCTTAGGAAGCTCCATGTCCCATATAGCCAAGCAAACTTATCTCTAGGTTATTCAATAGAAGAGAACACAGCGGGGTATAAACAAGGAAACAACAAAAAGATAGTCCAGATGTGTGTGAATATGTGAATAGCTAACCATGATATAGCTCGACAATGGAATAAATGTAGGAATAAGCCACTGACATGTGGTGCAGCAATATGGCTGATGCTCATACTTGAAGATGCTGAGCGAAAGATGCCAAATAAAAAGAATACATAGTGTCTCTATTATATAAAATTTTAGAAAAAGATAATTCTAATCTATAGTGACAACAGATAAGTTAATGGTTGCCTTAGGGTGGTAGACATGGGACTAAATGCACTGGGATATTTCAAAACCCAGTCAATAGAAATTAAAAGGCAAGTGAGTAAAAGTGTGCTAGGCAAGCCGGAAGACCTAGTTAGATCAGTCAGTACACATATGTACACATGTTAAGGCTGACATCATTTGTCTTCCTCAGTTGCTTTCCACTTTAGTTTTTGAGACAGGGTCTCTCATTAAACCTGGATTTCATTGCTTGGAGTTCACTAGGATGTCTCTGCTCCCTCATGCTGGGTTACAGACATTGCTGTCACAGCTGGCTTCTGCATGGCCACTGGGGATCAGAACTTAGGGCTACATCCTTGCATAGCAAGTGCTTTCTTCTAAAGGTCTTAAAGAATAACACGATCATAACAAGGAGTACAGTGGGAGATTTACAAGGGATCCACTTGGAATTTCTGGACTAGAAAATAAAATTTCCAAAAAAAATCAGTGGGCCAGCTTATCAGAGAATTAGACTGCACCAGGGATGCTGCATGTGAAAACCTAACAGGACATTATAAATTGAAGCACATAGAGAAATGAACAAAGCTATGATGATAATAAATATTGTGTTTATATAAAAAATGCCCAAAGCATGGTGTGTTATTGTATTTCCAGAAGGGATGAGAGAAGAAAGATTAGGGAAAAAGTATTTGAAAAAATGAATAATGGCTGAGTATTTTCCAGAGTTGATGGAAACCATAAAGTCAGAGATTCAACTCCAAGCAGAAGAAACAAAATCATATTGCCATACTGAAATCAGATTGTTAAAGAATAGTTATAGAAAGAAAACTGTAAAGGCCAGAAGAGAAAAAGACGTTTCATGCAGAGAAATAAATGTAAGAACTAATACAAGCTTTTCACCATATTATTTTACCCAAAACACAATGGGTCATTTCTCAGATATGCATAGTAAAAGCGTGCCTAGGATTCTGTGCCAATCAAAAAAATGTTGCTCAAAGAATAAAGGGTTCTGGAGAGAGAGCTCAGTAGTTAACACTTTCTGTTCCTCCAGAGGACTGGAGTTCAGTTCCTAGCACCCATAGGTAGCTAGCCTGTAACTCCAACTCCAGGGAATCAGACACCTTCTTCTTGCCTCCTGAGGCCTATTACACACACACACGCACACGCACACACACGCACACACAACATAATAAAAATAAATCTTTTAAAAATACATCTTTAATTTAAAAAAAAAAAAAAAAAAAAAGGATAAAGGAACTTTGGTCCCTCTTTACCCAAAGCAAGGACCTCTTTATCAGTTAAGGTTTTTAGTTACAGTCTCAAAGTTTAGTGTGATGTTAGCAGGTTATAATATTAGGAAGGAATTGACTCCCTCCTTCCTTCAAGGGCCTGGCTTCTAACTTGCTGTGGTGCAGGAGCCTTGAGTGACTTCAGCCTCCTAAGTGCTATGATTATAGGCTGTGTACCATCATGTTCAGCTCTTCAGTTTTTTCCTTAATATTAAACACTATGCTCACCACAGTAGCATAAAAACGTAGTTTTAGACTTCTTCAAACCACACAGGAGTCAGATGCCCTCAGTGCCCTGCTTGCTGCCCTTTCACTATCATTCTGTGGAGCACTATGAGTAACAGGTCTTAAGCACCTCTTGAAAATGTTATGTAGCTAGAATCTATGTATACAGATTTTTGGGGTGGATACCTAGGGATGATGCAGCCTCATAAAAGATCATGTCAGGCCTCCACATCTAAACCAATAATAAATGTTTATTGTAAGCGACTGGGTTTCAGAGTAACATGTAACAGTGACACATGACATGGCAAAACTTATATGGACCAGTTGAGAAACTTGATCATTGCTCTCCAAAAGCTTGCAGTCTGATTAAGAAAACAGAGTATTTAAACAAGTAACTCACTGTCCAGATCTGAATGGACAAAGGTCAGTTTCTGTGCCTGCTTATAGCGAGGAGGTGAGAAGTAAGAGATGGAAGGTAGACTTGGGGAGTGGGATTGCCACAGCCCACGGGTGGTTGCAGCATTGGAAGGTGGGTTTACCAGCAAACATCTAAGCCAACATAGGCACCACGTACTTCCTCCATCTTCTGAGTCACAGAGGCAATTTGTCTTTCTTAGAGTTGCCTCCTTGACTGCTTTCTGCTTATACAGAAAAGAAATCTGTGTTTCTACAATCCATGCTGGATTTCAGACTATTTTTATATGGTGAGCCTCTGAATTACATGTAAGAGTCAAACGGGGGCCAGTGTTTGAAAAGAAATCTAATCACTATGTGGTGACTTTTTACACATTTTTAATCTCAGTTGTGGCTTTGTTTCCACCTCTTCTATATAAAGGGACATTTGATGGGTTCCTTTCTTGATGAAAGGGGGCTCCAGGAAGCGCTAAAGTCCTAGTTTATATACAGTGTAGAGCCTGGCATTGTCTTCTACCATAAAATAGATGCCTTAGGAGGTCTTTGCTCAACCACCTTCTCTCCTGTAGAATGTGATTACTCATAGTAACCATTCTCCTGATGTTTTTTAGTGAGAGGGAGAGGGAGAGAGAGAGAGGGAGATCATGGAAGCATGTAAAGGCCAGAGGTTGACTTTGGGTACCTTCCTCAGTTACTCTCCGTGCCATCCTTTGAGGCAAGGTCTATAACTCAAATTGGTGCTCATCAATTCAGCCAGGCTGACTGGGAGCTACTGAGCTTCAAGGATCTACCTGTCTCTACAGAGCTGAGGTTACAACCACATATAAAGGTACCAGAATTTTACATTGAGTATTGAAGATCCATACTCAAGTCCCCACGCTAACATAGTGGGCTCCTCAATGATTTAAGCTATCCCCAACCCCTTCTGATTTTTTAAAGGTTTTGTGTGTGTGTGTGTGTGTGTGTGTGTGTGTGTGTGTGTGTGTGTGTGTGTGTATGTGTGTATGTGTGTATGTGTGTGTGTGTTTTGCCTGCATGTATGTCTATGCACTACATGCATACCTGATGCCCACTGAGGTCAGAAGAAAACAATGGATCCCCTGGACCTGGGGTTATGGGTGGTTGTGAACCATGATCTAGGTGCTGAAAACCAAACCCCGACTCTGTAATAGCAACTGCTGAGCCACCTCTTCAGCCCTACCTGTTTTGATTCTTGATAATGTCTTTTAACTCTGCTTTCCTTGGCTCTGTTCTTCCCCTTGCCACATTTGGATCCTGTTCATAGCATCAGGTGTGGTAGAGCCTAGCCAAGTATCCTATAGGTAGTATGGCTGAAGAGCAAGTCCAAAGGTCAGTGCTGGTCAGTACTCAGGCCTGGTTGTAAAGTCTTATGGGTAAGCTAGAGAGCTGTATACTTTCATTTTCTTCTAGGACCTTATGGATTGTATACAGCTTTTTTGGATGGTAGTTGGCATAAGCAGACCTGTTTTAAAGGAGAAATACCAAAAACAGGACATACTGGTTCTCCTAAATTGACGTATCTCCATTCTAGACTTTTAGGAAGGTGGAGCCAAAAGCCAAGAGAGGACATAGTTTTGAGTCAGTCTCAAAAACATCATCAGGCAAGCCCCTCTCCAGACCTCTAAATGCTGAAGTGGCTTCTGTAGTAGTATTAGGTTTCTGGTCCAGAATAGCCCCATGACCTGGACCAGCAGTCCCAAACAATCACACAAAATCTTGTATTAATGGGTGCCATTTGTAGTATGAAGTTTCTGGCCTGTCCGGCCTGTGGTACAGACCCACTGAGTCTCAGTCACACAGAAACACACAGATGCTTATATTAATTTTATACTAATTGACCTATGGCCTAGGCATATAACTTGCTAACTCTTCATCTAAACTCATCCCATGATTCTAATCTTGTTCAGCCATGCAGCTCAGTACCTTTTCTCAGCAGCATTTCAACTTCCTTTGTGTCTGCTGGCATCTCATCAGGGTGTCTCTGTGGTGTCTCTGGCTTTTTTGCTCTGTGCTTCCTGTTCCCAGAGTTTTCTTAGTCCGGTAGCCCTGCCCACACTTCCTCTCTGCCTTCAGCCAATCAGTGCTTTTTATTAAACCAGTAGGTGGGACAATTATTTACAATGGAACAGAACATAATCCCACTACAAGCTTTCTTCTCACTCTGGAGATTGCAGCCCTCAAGGCAGACCTCTTTTTTTTTTTTTTTTTTTAACTGTATCTTCCACTAAGCAGTCTACTCAGCCTTAGTTATGGGACCACTCTACTTAGTGCCTCTCATGACCATTGTCCACAGAGGGAGTTTCCTGATATGAGGGAGCCAAACATGACAGATGAGCCTTCATAATAAGCTGTCAGTCCTTCGTGATTGCAAGTCTGCTTTCTCCACAGCCTTTCTCTTCTAGGGGCCTTTGTTCATAGCAGAGTTTCTCCATGCTGGTCTACTTCTCACATATCCTCTGCTCTCACCATCTACCTGTTCTTCCTCAGTATAGAAAAAATAAAAAAGATGAGAACCCAGCACCTGAAGTATCAGACCACTGTGGATAAGGTTCCCTCTGATGGCCAAAGAAGGCTGCATGTACTGGGGGCTCATCTCTTCACTGTAGATCTCAATCAACATTCTTGGGATGTAGTTATTGTAAAGTTAAGACCTTCCTTGGCTGCGCTCTGCTATTGTGCCTCTTGTCACTTGATTCTCAATACTACTATTGTTTTGCTGAGATTTTGGCTGATTGTATTGTTTGTGTTGTTTAAATGGAGACTACTTTGGGTGCTCACCTCACTGGGTGCGTATGTTCCTCCAGTGTCAGCTGATCTTTTAATTGTTCTTCTGAGGCTACCTGTTTATTTGCTTCCATGAGTCAAATTGCCTTGGTGTGCCTAGAGTTAGAAAATTGGGGGGGCGGGCAGTTGGAGGAAGTACCTGGGTGGATCTATAGTACTGTCATCAGGCCAAAGTATGTTCTTGTAGCATCCCTCATTTGCACAGGGGGTATTTCTCTGAAGACTGATCATTGCCATGCTATTAGCAGTTCACTAGTTCCTTTTGGGGGGTGGAAGTGAGACAGGGTTTCTCTGTGTAACAGTCCTATCAGTCCTGGAACTCACTTTGTAGACCATACCGGTCTTAATCTCACAGTGGTCCTCCTGCTTCTGCCTTCCAAGGGCTAGGACTAATTGTATGCACCACCAACTCCTGGCTCCTTTTTTGTTTTTATAGTGTTCATTTTTGTTTGTTTGTTTTGAGACAGGGTTTCTATGTATGGTCTAGGATGACCTTGAACTTGTTCTCCTGCCTCTCCCCTTGAGTGCTGGGTTTATGTGCGAGCATGACTACACCCAGTGCTGGGGAGTGATAGAACCCAAGGCTTTCAGCATCCTATCAATGGATCTATACCTTAAGCCTCTAAAAGGAAAGGTTTAGCAGACTGGCCTTGAACCTTCAATCTTTAGCATTTGCCTACCAGTGTATGCCACAATGACTAACTTCTTTTTAATTAGAATTTTTGTTGTTTTTATGGTGCTGGGTATTGAACCATGACCTTATGTGTCCATCCAAATGCTCTAACATTAAGCTATAGCCCCAGTGCCATTATTTTCTTAAAATTGTTTTTCCCACCAGTACATTCTGGTAGTGTCTCCCTGCCTTTCTCATCATTGAGAAAGTAATGTTACCTTCTGAAACTCTGCAGAGCTAGTCCTCATTTAGACACACCTCCAACTTCTTATGTAGCTGCAAAACAAGCCAGTTCCTATTGTCTTGTCCTTGGAAAAAGTGGTGTAATGTTGTCAGGATAGAAATGCATTTGAGTGACTCTCAGGACAGTTAGGGGAGCAAATACTTATCATCCAAAGGGAGGACACTGGGATGTGCTTCAGCTTGAGTTTGTTGATGAACCCTACCCAAAGGACTACCATACCTTGATGCACAGTGGTAGTTTTCCAGTTTTGTGTGTTTTCATCCTGAGTAACTATCCCTCTGAGGTTATTTTTTGTCTTCAATAACCAGTCTTGACAGGCTCTTGGGGATTTGTGTGGATGAGGTACTTGGAATGGTAGTGTTGAGTGAGTGTTCATATTAGACCTGATTAAAGCAAACTGTATGTAGAACTAGCCAGCTGGCTGCCTCTCCCAAAGTTGAGCTTTCAGAGAACAGCCCCTCACTGGCTTTTGAAGTCCCTTTTATGGGAAGTGTTAGAGTGATAGGAAACACTGTCAGAGATAATTGTCTGTTAGCAGGACAGAAGAGTAGGGACTGAGGATTGAGTCTGCTGCCTGTGGGGTAGGTAAGTGAAAGGAGATTCATGAAGGTATCAGGGAAGACACATTTTCATAAGGCAAAGAGGCAGTCATATGTCACAGGTTCAGGAGTTTAGCAACTTAGGGTGGGTATACATCTTGGGGTCACAAGTTCAGTACTGGTTGAAAAACAT
The DNA here is from genome assembly GCA_033318265.1 of Phyllotis vaccarum. Taxonomy (NCBI): domain Eukaryota; kingdom Metazoa; phylum Chordata; class Mammalia; order Rodentia; family Cricetidae; genus Phyllotis; species Phyllotis vaccarum. Next base: position 116,361,254 of record JARWLC010000009.1, on the reverse strand, counting down.
GGTTTGAAGGATACATTAGGCTTAGGAAACAAAAACTTACTCTTGTAAGATGTGGAGACTTCCTAACAATGTGTAACAATATGGCTCCTTAACAACAGTGTCTTCTGTTTTGGTTTTGCTCTTAGCCCAATGGACACCACTTTGCTTACTGCTTCCCATAGCAGATGGTCCTGGGGAGTTAGGTCCATTCCCACTGTGACATCATTCGGTAGAACTAGGAGAGTATGCCTCCTAGTCCAGGATTCTGTCTATGTACATGTGGAACCAGAGGGACTGAGTGGCTCACTTAGGCCTCCCAGCAGATGGGAGACTGGACCAGGACTAGACCCAGGTGACCTGCTTCCTGGGCCTCTGTTCCCCACCCACCCACCACCACCTACTCGTCCTACTGTTTCTGTGCCCTCTCTGTGCACATTCATTTTTGCTCATTGGTGTGTCTACTGTTCTACACTATGGCATGAGGAATGGAACTCTTCCCACCTATAAACCAACTTTTCTCACTGACAATGTGCTCTTGGCCACAACAGCCCACAAGTAGAGCTTGTAGAAGCAGCCAATGAGAAGGTGGCTGAAACATGGCCATGATGGTGGAGGGCTGTTGCATACTCTTGAGAAACATGAACTTTTCCTCTGTTCCACTCCCACGGGAAGAGCAGGTGTGGAGTTGCCTAAGAGTCTGAGCTACAAGGGGTGATAGGAGGAGAAGCCACAAGCAGGGCCATCAGGAGCCAGCCTGACCTCTTACCTGTATCTGTGAACTTTAATAGTCAAACACCCTCACTTCTAACCTATTCTAAGATTTGAGTTGACTTCTACAATATGTCATCATTTTTTGATTCATTCTTACATAGATACCTTCTCCACCTCCCAAACTAAATGGCCTTCTGAAATTGGTTTTGCCATCTAGATTTAACTTTTTGAAAACAATGTAAAGTTTGGGAGCATGTGGAGGCCAGAAGAGGACTTTGTAGAGTTGGTTCTCTCCTGCCTTTTTCTTTCTGGGGATTGAATTCAGGTCACCAGGCTTGAACAGGAAGTGCCTTTACCTGCTGAGCCATCTTGCCAGCCCTAGATTATCTTCTAAGGTTGATCATCTCTTAGATGCTCTTCTTGACTTTTACAATCCAGATTGCATAGATCTAAGTTTCACAAACTTTACTTTGCACTTAGAGACCAGACTCATTCCTGATTCTGATTTCAGTAAAAGTTGGCAATGTTTTAGTTCCAGCTTCTCCAGTTACCACCTACAGGCTTCATTCAGCGAGTTCTTTAACTGCTCTGAGCATCAGTTTCTTCTAAAAATGAGGAAGATTCCATCCACCTCCTAGGGTGAGTGAGTATCTGGAGGGCCTGCCGGAAGCTGTCAGTCTCACTGATTTGACAATACTTTATCTGGTCAGGCTGCCCTAGAAAGCCTCAAAGGAACTCAGCTGAATGCATATTGAGTCAAGATAGGAGCTAAGCCTGCTTGTCCTTGAAGACAAAGTGAGATGTATCTGGAATCATGCTGGGATGAACCTGTCCCCACTGATCTCCCTCAAACTGTTCTTCCAAATTGGGTAATGGTTCTTAGGAGCATGCACTGATAACCAGGGCTATGGAGGACAAAGCACCTCTGTGAATGTGACCTCTTCACAATTGCTAAAGAATGGCATTGAACATATATAGCCTGCAGATGCTAAGAGGAAAACAGAATCAAGTGTGTTAATGAAGCACACTGCACTGCTTTTTCTCTTAATGGGATGTTGTAGAGTTGAGGGGCCAGACCAAGTTGACTACCTCAGTCCTGTGGTGTTTAGTCCTAAGACCTTCATGCTTTTCTTTAAGGTTTACATAGAGAAAAACATTACAACCCCCCCCCCATGTATGCTAGTATAGTTTATGTTTTCTGTCATCTTTGGACCCCTTAAGCAGTCAGAATCACACCAAAGCCCTGCTTACAGAGATGGAAGTTGGTGATATGTAGGTCGTCACTGTGTGGCAATGCCAGTAGCAGTTTCCTCTGCCTCAGGAAGCGTGTAAGTGCCACACTGCCTGGAAAGTTAAGGATTAGCTTTATAGTGTTAAATAGGGCATATATGGGTCTCTAAAAACACAGAGCCCGGAGGTGAGTTAGAAGATTCCTTTGAAGATTAGTCCTTTACAAGGTAAAGAACCTTTAATAATCAGAGGCATCTTATAATCAGGATTGATTATTGGCTAACCATAAAAGTGGGAGTCCTTTAAGTAGAAACAGGCTGGAAAGATGGCTCTTCGGTGGTTAAGAGCACTTGCTGCTCTTGCAGAAAATCCTGGGTTCAGTTTTTATCACTTATATGGGGCAGCTGAACTCTACTTCCAGGGAATCTAGTGTCTTGCTCAGGCCTCTGCAAGTTCATGACATACATAAATCACACAAGCACATATACATACACATAAAAAGTGAGTTTCTTATAAAACAGAAACATACAACAGACATTTTATGTTACCGTGTGTCTGTTAGTGTGGCCAGGAGGTGGGCACAGGGAACACCTGCCTGCAGTCGGACTCCACACCAGCCCAAGAAACCTGTTTTTCCATATCTGCTGGACACTTTACTCTGAAGCAAACATTTTAGATTAGCAGGGTTTGAGGGTGGCTATTAATTACCTAATGTAATTACCGCAACTGTAATTTATACTTCTAAAATTATGACTCTTATCACCAGATGCCTGTATCTCCCCCCACCCAATGTGTATATGTGGGGGAGTGAGATGGCCTTATGGGTGTGTATGCAGATGTGTATCCAGGTGTGTTTGGGTGTGTGGGTGTGGAGAGGCCAGAGGTTAACATCAGATGTCTTCTTCAGTCTTCTACACCTTTTAAAAAAAAAAAAGATTTATTTATTTGTATATGCTTTGGTGTTTTGCCTGCATGTAAGTCAGTAAAGGAGCCAGATCCCCTGGAGCTGAAGTTACAGGTAGTTGTGAAGCGCCATGTGGATGCTGGGAATTGTGGAGCCATTTCTCTAGCCCCCTCCACCTTATTTTTTGAGACAGAGTCTCTCAGTGAACTTGGGGCCCCAACTCAGGTAGACTGGCTAGTGGTGAGTTCCAGGAATCTTTTATCTTTGCCTCTGCACTGCTGGGATTACAGAAACTACTGTGCCCAGCCCTTCGTTGTTGTTAATAAGTACTGGGGATCTGAACTCAGGTCCTCATGTTCGTGTAGCAGGCACTTTATTATCTGAGCCATCTTACCAACACCTGTATCTTTTTCTTAGTACCCAAGTACATGTTTACTATAGACAGCCAGAACTCGATGAAAGTAAGAAGTTTACCATAATGCCATACTCTAAGATCCAACCATCTTTAATGATTTATTGTGTGTGTGTCCACATTTGTACATGTTGGATTTTTTCTTGGAGGGGTGTGTGTGTGTGTTCATGAGCGCACAAGCACTTTGCTTAAAAAATAGAAATCAAGACCCCTGCGTCGTAGGCACCATGGCCTGGAACTCAGACTGGCCTTAAACTTATGGCTGATCCTCCAGCCTGACCCTAAGTACTAGGATAGAATTATAGGCACAAATTACCATGTTTGTTTTATTCACTTCTTTTTAAAAATAACAGTAGGTGTGCATTATGTATTTACTGTTTTAATAACTTGGTTTTTACCAATACTTAATAGGACATTTTTCTGTTTCACTGCAGATGAGCCTACTTCCTTTTTGATTTGGCTCTGCTGAGGATAGGCAGCTGCACTAATCCTGTTACTGAGCTGCACCCCTAGCCCTGTCTTACTTTCTAAGTGGCTTTATTGAGTTACACTTTACATACCACCAAATGCAACCATTTCAAGTTTATGGTCTCCACCTTTTTAACAATTATACTTCATTGCATGATAATGAATTTTGTTAATCTGAGTTCTCTAGAGGAACAGAACTGTGTGTGTGTGTGTGTGTGTGTGTGTGTGTGTGTGTGTGTGTGTGTGTGTGTGTGTGTGATTATAATGGCTTACAGGCTGTGTTACAACTAGTCCAACAATGGCTGTCTACCAATGAAGGTCCAAGCATTCAATCCACAGGCTGAATATCTCAGCCGCTCTTCAGTATATACCAGAATTACAAAGAAGTATCAGCTCTAATGCCAACGAAAGAATGGACTTGACAGTGAGAGCGAGAGAGAGAGCAAGCCAGCAAAGAGCAAGCTTCCTTCTTCCATGTCCTTTAATAGACTGAGAGCAGAGGCGGTCCAGGTTAAAGGTAGCTTTTCCCACCTCTAAAGATCTGGATTAAAAGTGAATCTTCCCACTTTACATAATTTAATTTAGACAAAAAAAAAAAAAAGTCCTCCATAGGTGTACCTCCTCACTTGGGTTTTAGTTAATTATAGATGTAGTCAGTTGACAACATGAACAGCCATCACAAGTCTACTGTTGCCAACTTGATACACAATCATACCTCCTCATATCATGCTTAGTTTCAAATTGAAACAGTAACCAGGTCATAATTACACCTAACTTGATATAACTATCCCATGTACAATAGCAAATGCATTATGTACTTAACTGGGACTTTAATTATGCCTAGTGTGATATAATTATCTCATACAACCACAACCACATTATAAATTTTGAATTGGTGGCAATATACCTTGAGGGACATTATTCCAGTATCTCAGCTTAAGTATGGTAATCACTGAGATTATCTTAACTCATGTTACATTACATGTTATAGAAATTGAGGAAAAGAAACACAAATGTCTGTACAAACATATTAGCAATATGACAGAAACATGTCACTTATAATCCTTGTTTCTGCAAGTGGTCACATGGGCTTAGCTGGTATTTTTACCTACCTTCCTCTACTACCCATTTAGTATCCACCCTCAGAAAGAACCTCAGCAGGTCTTGATTCTTTTCCTGGAAGAGTGACCCAAACCTTTATTCCTGATCAATCCATCCCTTTGTCATCCTGCCTGGATTAGATTGTTATAGTTTCCCACTGATTTTAATCACAAGACATGGTAACACCAAGAGATGCCCTGAAGGAGCTCTTGCACTCCAGACATAACCCTTCTTGCCTCCATTGTGGAGAGACAATCTAATTTCCCCATGGTAATCTGAATCAATCACCCCTCCTAGCACTGTTATTCATTTCTTAACCTATTAGTTTATGGGTATCAGAAGCCCAAAGTGGCCATGGGGAAGTCTGAACTTCCAGTCAGAGGAGCTTTTGAGAGGAGCACTCTCCCTTCTGGAACCATATGTAGGTCAGCAAAACTTAAGGTCACAAGACAGGAAGCAAAAATTTTCTTAGTGAGTCACTAGGGGTGATAGTGAGCAGAACTATCCCCCTTTCTACCCTTGATTCCTGGACCTGTGGATTCTTACTATGGGGGAAAAATGTACCATATATTGGATGCTGAGTCAGAGCCTATAATACCTTCTGGAGAACCCTGCTTCAGCCCTCCAAGCTGCTGCCACCTAATTGGTACTGTAACTGTGTCTTAAAAAGGCCATTCCATCTTGTTATCAGGTTGACTGTTTCATGGTAGTGGAGAACATGGTAAGAGCAGTAGATTCCAAGATCATGGACCCACTGCCATACTTCTCTGGCTTTGAAGTGAGTTTCTTTGTCAGAAGCAATAATGTGTGGAATATCATGACTGTAGAGAAAGCATTCTATAAGTCCATGTTTGGTAGTTTGGAAAGAAGCATTATGTGCAGGAAAGGCAAATCTATAATCAGACTAAATATCTTCCCTAGTAAGGACAAAGTGCTGCCCTTTCAACAGAGGAGGTGATCCAGTGTAGTCAACCTGCCACCAGGTTGCTGGCTTGTCCCCCACCATAGCGAATGGTATCTTATCTGGGGCTCAATGTTGGCAGATCTGCCACTCAGCAGCAGCTGTAGCCAGATCATCCTTGGTGAGTAAATGTTGTTGAGCCCATGCATAACCCCCATCTCTGCCAACATGGCCATTTTGTTTTTGGGCCACTGGGCAGCTATAGGGATGGCAAGGGAAAGAGGCAGAACATCCATAGAACAGGTCATCTTATCTACTTGATTACTGAACTGCTTAGCTGAATGAGCATTTACATGGGACACATGAATCTTTACATCCTTTGCCCGTTTTGGAGAGACTTATTCACATACTTCTTTCCCAGATGTTTTTCTGTAATTCAGTCAACCTTATATGACAGTTTTGGTTTGATTTTCTGCAACTTGAGCTCTGTGGCTGCTAGAAGAAGATTCTCTTCCAGGGCACATTTAGACTTTTTATGCCTATCTGAAGCTAAGTTCATTGTTGTCCTTCACCATATTCTGAGATGTTAGAAGTTTGTTAAATTTATTATAGAGCTCATACTTTCCCTTTTCAGTTTATCCAGAGATTCTAGGAGCAGCCAACCATCATCATTTTTTTTTTTAACTTTTCCACAAATTGTCAAAACATTTATATGCAGAGTTACCAAATTGGTTGCCTCTCAAAGTTGGTTAATCCAGATAATCAAATGCATTTGTCTCCTTAAAATAGTTCACATCATGCGCTTTCAAGTACTCTCCAAGTGTCCAGGAGCGACTTCAGTGTTGAAAGGCTTCAATAACTGTAGGTATTGGCAAATCGGAAAGCCTATTCTAGATACTTTGAAAAAATTATTGAAAAATAATTATCCTTGTACTTCTCTTATTCTAGAACCCTTCTGATACCAAAATATGTATTACTCAATTCTCTAGAGAAACAGAATTTATAGGATGAGAGAGAGATTAGAATGATTTATAGTCTGTGGCCTAACTAGTCAAACAGAGTCAGTCTACCAACAAGAAAGTCCAAGAATCCAATAGTTATCCAGTCCAAGAGGCCTTCAGTGTACACCAGAATCCTGAAGAAGTAGCTCTAACGTGAAGGGACAGACTTGCCAGTGAGATGAGAACAAAGAACAAAGCTTCCTTCTTCCGAGTCCTTTACTGGTCCAGATTAAATGCAGATCTTTCTATCTCAAAATATCTGGATTAAAGGTGATCTCACCTCAAAAGATATGGATTAGAAATGAGTCTGCCAACTCATGTTTAATTAAGAAAAAAAAAATCCCTCACAGGTATACCTGGCTACTTGGGTTTTAGTTAATTCCAGATGTCACCAAGTTGACAACCAAGAATAGCCATCACAAGTCCACTGTAGTAAGAGGTTTCTGGCCCGGACTTTCCAGCCTAACCTCAAGGTCTAGGCCCACAGACCCGCAGTCTTGCAGTCTTGCAGTCCCGCAGAGACACGCAGAGGCTTACTATAGTTTTAGGTTGATCGGCCTCAGGCCCAGGCATATCACTTACTAGTTCTCTACCCTTCATCTAACCCATGACTCATCCTGTTCAGTCATGTGGTTCAGTACCTTTTCTCACAGCAGCATAGTTCTCCTCGGCTTCTTCCCGGCCTCTCTCTGGAATTCTCTCTGGTGTGCCTCTGGCACTCTGTTCTCAGAGTTTTCTTAGTCTGGTAGTCCCGCCTACACTTCCTGCCTGCCTTTGGCCAATCAGCTCTTTTTATTAAACCAGTGGGTGGGACAATTATTTACCATGAAACAACACAATACCCCTACAGTCCACCCCTTGTCAACTGATACACAATCACGTCTCCTTATGCTGTGCTTTATTTCCAGATTAAAATAATAACCAGTAAGAATTTTTAGCATACCTGCTAGCTTTCATGAGATCTCTATTGTTAATAGAACACACACACACACAACTTTTATCCACCATGAGATATGGTTAACTGGGAGAGAGGCCTTCTGGGACGGCCTTTTTCTACTTGGAGTCTCAGTATCCAAAGAGAAGTTATAAAACACCCCTTCTTAGAAGTATTCACAGGTCTCCAGCTCCTGGTTCTCAGGCCAGACTGCATCCTGAAGACCTCATCCTGCCACTACCCTACCAGGTCCCAAAGCAGTATCCTAGACACATCTACTGGTAGCATTTTTGGTCCAAGAAAGTTTAGTTCATTGAAGCCAGGGAAATGCCTCCTTTGGCCTAGTTTTTCTGGGTACCAGGATCACAAACCCTCGCCCCACCCGCCCTTTTTTTTTCACCAGCAATACTTGTTCTTAATTCTTACTACAAATATTAATCTTTATTAATTTTGATGAAAATGACTAGTTGGCATTTTCAGAATCAGCATCATCAAGGCTTCTCGTGTTTTACTATTTCTTTCCTCACAGAGTCCCCTGTGAGGTGTTCTGTAGTGAATTCTGGTCTCACTCCTTGGCTCATTATCATTAGCAGATAGTACTGCTGTCCTCTCAGGGGAAGCTGTGGCTTCGAGGACTGTGTTCAGAAAAGTAAGCTTATTTGCTGGCTCAGCTTTTCTGAGAGGTCATCATTTATCTCTTAGCCCTTGACTGAGCCTGGGTATAAGAGGTCTATTCTGGCTACCTTAGAATCTTATCTGATTCAGAAAAAGTTAGGTCCTTACCAAAAACTACTTGTGAGCACTTGAGGTTAAAAACCTAGTTGTCTGGTCTGGTTTCCAAGGCTTGATACCAGGATCAAGACCTGTGGACCAGTCCTTCTGCCCTGCACTGAGGGGTAATTGTCCTCTAGTATCCTTGCTGGCAGCTTCCTTCTTCAAGACCAAGGCAATTTTAGTACAGCTAAATTGAAAAAAACCAGTCATGAAAAGTTCTTGTTACTTACTGAAATCAAAATAAATACCCAATCTCAAGAAATGGAGCTTGAGTGGCAATCTAAATAAATTCTGTTGTTCAGCAAATACAACTCAGCAACCTAATGTGATCTAGGCTCTCTCTACATGCCACTGGTGAATATGGTTGACATGAGCAAAAGCTTCTTACCCCCACGGAGCTAATGCAATATTGAAAACCAGACAAATGACCAGGAAAACATGTGAGAAGCCATGTTTAAACCATGTTTAAGCCACTGGCTTAAAGTAATCCCAAGTACTCATGAGGCTGAGATAGGAAGATCATAATTTCAATGTCTGACTGGGCTACAAAGTGAGTTCTAGGCCAGCTTGAAACTTTGTTAGACTTTGTCTTAAAGTCAAAATATAAAGATATAAATAAAATAAATACAACAAGGGCTGCAGATGTCTAGTGTCGTGGTGCTTGTCTAGCATGCATGTAGCTCTGGGTTCAGTCTCCAGTATCAGTAGAAACAAAAAAGAAACGTGATAATTTCTGAGTACAGTGGCTAGGATAAACAGGAGGTTGATAAGTGGGCCTGATACATACCTGTAGATGTGGGTGCTTCAGAGGCTTCTGAGGAGATGGATCTGAGAACCAGTAGAGGGATAAGGAGAAGCCAGTCACTTGTTGATCTGGAGCAGAGTGCTGCTGACAGGAAAACAGAATAAGAGGAGGCCTGTATGACTGGAGGGAGTGGAATCAGGTCAGAAAAATGAAGGGGATTTCCTCCATATGGTGCCTTGGCTAAAGACGGATCATGCCCTTCTCCTACATACTACGGAGAGGCATAGAAGGGCTTTGTGTTTGTGTGTCTATAATTATAAAGGGATTATTTACTAAAGTAAAATGTATGCATCTTAAGTGTGAAATTTGATGAATTTGTATCACCGTATTTTAAGTGGGAAAAAGACAGCATAATCTATTATTTTAGAGAGGCCAGTGACCGCTAAATGGATGAGTGGGTTATAAATGGACAGATATGTAGATGGAAAGATGGATGGGGTGAATGTATAGGTGAGTGATAGATGGTTAGATAACATAATCTATCTTGTTATAAAATGGCTCTGAGCAGGTTATTTATTTAATTTTTGAAAAAGAGTGATTGAAGGTGGCATCTGATTGTCTTCTTGCCATCTCTGCCCTCCAAAAAGGCCAAGTTGAGGCCAAGAGAATTGAGTTTGACTCTGATTGCTGTGACAGTTGGCTTAGGCTTGGGCTTTCAGGTCCCCCGGAGGTGCTTGTTGGTTGTGGTTAGCAGATGTGGCCTAGCTTTTCTGCCCAGCCAATTCATCCTTCTCTTTGCTGAGGATGACTCATGTGCTGAACAGGCATCCAATGTTTGCCCCTGTGATATGGTTCTCAAGGGTTATTGAAAAGGTCCCTCTTGAAAGGTAGCTTCTGTATCGCTGTTTTCTATTACCTGAAATGCTGTTGTTCAGTTGCCCTGTGCTTGATATAAACCACTTTCCTTTATGACAGGAGGTAGCAGTAGCTAATTGACTTGCTTCCCAGTGTAATAATGGGAGGAGGTAGGGTGTTTGGAGATTAGGGAACTACAGACATTTCAGCTAATTACCAACTAGATTTCAGGAGAAACTCATCAGTATGCTGCTTACAAAAGATCCATCTGAAACATAAATTGAAAGAAAAGAGATTGAAAAGATATTTTATAAGGATGCTGCCAAAAAAAGAAGAAATTAATTAATTAGTTAATTAATTGGGACTGGCCATAGTAATCCCAACATTTAGGAGGCTGAGATGTAGGATCTCGAGTTCAAGGCCAGCTTGGACTTTTCAGCAAGATCTTATCTCAGAAAGAGTAACACCTACCTTGAATTTTATATATTTCCTGTATGTGTACGTTTTCTAAGAGGTTTATTTTAATTCAAATAAGGTTGGAGGAGATGGGAAACATTTTATTCAAGTCAGAACCCTGTACATTGTCGTGCAGACTCACTGCAAGTGTGGACACCGGTGGGTGGAGCAGCAGGGAAGCCTATCAGAGAACACTCTCAGCACAGGAATGCAAATCATTAAGGCTTGGACCCATTAGATAGGAGACATGACCAAAGGATGTGCCCAGAAGCTCCATCAGTGACTGGTGTGAAAACTGTGCCAAGTCCTCAGCATGGAAGTTTGAGAGAATAGCTTCCCAAGACTTGAGAAAGAGTGAGCCAAAGAAGCATTCAGGCCATTGAAAATATAGGATGAGTAGGGTGCACATTTGGGAGGCCTAGGCTCCTAAGGCTAAAGGAAGGAAGAAAGGAGGGGCCTGGTCTGGAGAGGCCTCAGATTTGTCTTTTTTTCTAGCACTTTCCATCTTGTGTGTTACATAGCTCTCCCCTGTTTCCTAGAGAGCTAACTTTACATTTGTATCCTCAGTATTTGGCTTGGAGTAGACAGTAAACCTCAGGGTAAGTCAATGGATTGTCCTCTGTTTCTAGTGATCACCAAATGGGCTTTGTCACAAAGGGAAAAGGCAGGTTTGCACATACTGGGAGAAGTCTTGCTTTAGTAAGTATATAGTTCTGAAGAGTCCATGCTGACAGCAGTACATGCTCTCTGTAACCTTCACTGAGCAACATCGGTTGTCCTGTGCTAACAAAGTATTTTAACTTAGCGATATAAATAACAAGTGGACTTATAACCCAACTTGTGTATGTACTTTGTTTTGCTGTTGGTTTAAGAAACTTCTGATGTCCATTTATTCTTCCAGTTAAACGCTTCAGAGAACCAAAGCATGAAAGACGACCATGGAGGATATGGTATGTACCAAAGTGCAGACTCACCCTTCGCAAGTTTTTTGTTGTGCTGGGGTTTTGGTTTGGGGACTTATGGCCATCTGTTGGGGTAGGTAGGGCATGAAATAGGAGAAATTATGTATCATATAAAACATGTGGAATTCCTCGCTTGAGTGAATTAATGGTCATGCTGTATAATATGAAAGCAGCCCTGTTTTTTTGTTTTTGTTTTCAAATAACTAGTGCCCCTATTTTTATTTATAATGTTGCTTTTGGTACTGGCAGATGGAAGACAGTACAAATGCAGCAGCTTCTGCTGTGTGTTTCTTTATCTTGACTTGTTATGAGGTTGTTTATATTCTTGACTTCTACAGTCTGTATGTATGGAACAAATAAAAATTTCTTTGGAGAGTAATTGTGCATATGTCAGAGATCCTTAGAACTCTCCTGATCAGATGTGACCCAAAACTCAAAGAAACAGTATTTATGATTCCTGGTTTATTAAAAAGGATGCAGATAAATGGCTAGATGGAGAGGTCCAGTGAGCTGGGATGTTCCTGAGCACAAGTCTGTGACTATGGCTTTAGAGTACACCATCCTCCCTGTGCACCAGTTCATTTGCTCACAAAACACTCTAGGCTCATGCTCACTAGGCTTGCCTGACTGTTAGCTTGGTCTATAATCCTTCTTCTCTTCCTGGAGTATGGTGGGTCTTGGTTTAATCATGGCTTAGTCTTTCAGTGGCCTTCCCATTCTAAAGCTCTCTAGAAACTGGTCATCGTTTTAGAGCAAATGATGCTCCTATCACCCAGGGCAGTCCAGAGGAAGGGAGTTCTGTGAGGGGACCTGGGCCCAAAACCCAAGTACTAATACAAAAGATATTCCTCACACCTCCAGCACGTGGGAAGTTACAAGGAGCTTGGGACTCTTTCAGAGGTGGAAATTTAGTGTTTAGTATAGATACATGAATATCAAACATACTCACTTTGTGTAGGATGACCATGCACTAGCAGTGTGTATTCATTATGTGGTGGTAAAGCTTCAGAAATAGATTCCGAGGATGAAACTTCCAAACAGTTGGTCATGTGGAAGGAGACAGGTAGGCTTTGGGTAACAGTGTGGGATACCCTAAGCTTACTCTTGCCCTAAGGAAACTTTCACTCCCCAAGAAACCTCATCGTCATCCCAGTAAAGTGCTTTATAAATTATCACTCATGTACTTACTGGTTCTTAGAGACATTACTCTCACATGTTGATAATTCCTATTTGTACTCCCTTGATCACCAATTTTCGGAAATCTGGTCATTTGGTCCTGCTCTCATAGTTAGTGAGGAGTACCATGGAGGCCGAGATCTGAGGCCCTCTGCATCTTACACCTGTTATCTCTTCGTGTCTCCTCCTTCCACTGGGGCGAGAGGTGATCTGTCTGGTCTGTTTTATCTACATGGTTGCTGCTCTCCTGTCAGGTTGGTAACACTTCCTGCTTCTGTTTTATGCAGGTTTTTAGACACTTCCAAACAAGCCATAGGGATGCTGTTCATCCACTTTGCAAATGTGTACCTAGCAGATCTCACTGAAGAGGACCCATGTTCACTGTGAGTTGTATATCTGAATTTGACCTCAACTGAAAATATGAGCTGGCCTTCCCGTCCCTTACCAATGCAGCCTCTCGCTTAGGGGAGGCACCTGTCCTTTCCCCTCTGAATTCTTCTCCAGTTTCAACCTGTGCATGCCTCTGTGAGTTTATATACTCAGCTTTTGGTTGGCTCTCAAAGCTTTGGCAGTTATCTTGTATGTTGGCTTTCTGCTAATCTGTCCATGTTCCATCCTTTGTCCTTCTGATGCATAGTATCCCATGTTTCCACACACCCCCTCCCCTAAGCAGGACAGGATAACAGTGCAAGAGCAGTTCTGTGAAGTTAGAGAACATAGGTTTTTCTGTGTAATAGTAGAGGAGATGTTCACAGACAGTTGTCAAGTATCACTGACAAGCATCTGACCTAACGAACATCCACTATTCAAACTGTCAGCATGGACTGCTTTCCGCGTGTACCCAGAGCAGCATGTTTAAAACCTTATCCATGCCCTAAGATGCTGCACTTCTTACTGGTAGGAGGAGTGGTCATTCCCCTGGCAGACAGAGTGGCAGAGGTGGCGGAGATTGACTTAAACCAGTCTGTGCCCAAGGCCTCATGAAGCCCTGATTACTGAATGGATCCCCCGTGTTAAATACTGAGTGTATAATTTGGTCTCAGTTTCCAAGGACAGTACACAATAGGCTCAGGAGCTATTTGACAGGTATATAAGTGAGTGCAAGACTGAATATATCCATTGTCCTTGGTATTTTTTAGGCTTTATCTCAGATGTGAAAACGCAGGTAGCATTTTTCACCAATTAGATGTAAGTGACAGAGCAGTAGCCTCCTACCAGAATAGAAATTGCTTTGGAAGCTGCGACTATTCTCTCTGCCTGTCTCACTGGAGAGGTCCAGTGAGCTGGGATGTTCCTGAGCACAAGCCTGTGGTCTGAGAGTGACCTCTTGTGTCTTTAAGAGGGAAGAGCAAGCTACCTGAGTCTCTCTCAGTGCTTGATTTTTGTTGGTGGGGGCAGGGATTCTGGGGACTGAGCACAGAATGCTGCCTCCATACTGGAGTGTTGTGCACAACACAAAACCCAGACTGGGGAGGTCTGCTAGTCTGCATAAAGCATCTCAGATCCTTTCAGCTTGGAAGCTCCTTGAAGCTGAGCTTGCATTGTCCTTGTGCTTATCTATAGGGAGTTTAGAACCATGTGGTATCACAGAGGGTTAGTACCTGCCTCAGTGACCTCATTTTCCACTTAGTCTGCCCTAAATAACTGGAGCCTATGTCCACAAGTGCTCAGTTAGATCTGGATATAGGGACCTTGAGGCAAGGCAGGTAGACGAGGTGTTTTAAGCCTTATAGGAATGGGTGGTCACTATAGGCATGTCTCCCCACCCTTCCTTTCTTCAGTCCTCTGGCCTTTTCTCAGGGCGGCAGAATTCTCACTGAGTTCTTGGAGTATTTGCCTAGCATGTGTAGGGTGCTGTGTTCCAACACCAGCACCACTACAAAAAAGTAGAAACACTGTTTTCACATGGGTTACAGATAGGGTGAACATGTGGCCATGTGCCCCTGTCTGCTTTGTCTAAGAGGTCTTAGAAACCAATTTCCTTGAATGCCCTGGGAAAGTGGCACAGTTCTGTGACCTCCTAGGGCCTGAACCATCAAGAAATGAGCAGAATCATCTAATGGGTTATTGTTGTCAATTGGGTTTTGTCTTCCTCTCAGTCCCTTAGCTACTTCCAGGTACACTGTCTTCTGTTGAATCTTGGCGTTGGCACATACTCTTAAAATTTATAAAGCTTCTTTGTCCTTCTCTTCCCTATTCTTCAAGTTTTTAATATCAGCACCTATTCAGACACCCGGAAATGGAAGCCACCATTTTTATAACCTCTTGCATAAATACATGTAAAGGTACCACACTCCCCCAGTAAGGTCAAACAGAGACTAGATCTGTTAGCCTAATCCCAGACCCGGGTAAGTGCTGCACTGACACCCCAGTTTAGTAGCTTTTATTTTCTGACCATGCTGGTAATGGTCTCTCTTTCTAGGTACCTCATCAACTTTCTTCTGGACGCCACTGTAGGCATGCTTCTCATTTATGTGGGTGTACGTGCTGTCAGTGTGTTGGTGGAGTGGCAGCAGTGGGAATCCCTGCGTTTTGGAGAATATGGTAATGTCCGTGGACACTGGGTAGAGCATGTTGGGGACCACTTACCCTATGTAGCCCTGAATGCTGGAGGTTTGAGAGCTGTTGACTGTCTTCCTGTATAAACATAAAGGGATGTATTTTAGGGTCTGAATGTCACTTTCCTAGGGACAGGGAGGAAGTACTTCAAGGCCAGGGGACAGCCCTTCTACCAGAGGGCTGCAGGCTTCAAAGCCACCTCATTCTGCTGAGATTCCCAAAGATCTCTCACCTCACCTACCCACCACATTAGAGAGATGGGAGCAACTCTTATTTGGGAAGGTGGTCCACAGGAGGTGAAAACCTGTCCTTTCTGCTACACACCATGTTTGCTCTATTACTAGGTTACTCCTCTGACAGAGTAGCACTCACATGGCAAGTACTGGAGTGTGCATCCCTTCCAAGGTCATGTTGCTTTGCTTCTAACTGTAGACTTGTCCCTTGCCTAGCGTGTGGATGTCCCAGTCACTCAAACATGAGGTCATCACCACCCAAATACGAGGCTTCAGACCAATTACTTGTGGGTGTTGGCCTACTTTATAAGACCCCCCATGTCACATCCTGAGTAAGAAGCTGCTTTCAAGTTGGCTGTAAGCATGAGGAAGAGTTGAAGTGCCTCCATAGGCACTGCTAGTGCGGAGCTACTCTTCTGGAACAGTGTTAGTACTGTTCACCACAAGGGGGCACCAGGGCAAGTGCAGGGTTGTGGGTAGAAATCTGGATCCACATTCTCCTTTCATTGCCAGGCCAGCTAAACAACTCCTGGCTCTGGGCCCAGAGATCTATTTACTTCTAGGTGGCTGAAGGTCTCTGAGGTACTGACAGTTTAAAAGGGCAGGAGCTGGCTGTGGAATACGTTGGGAATTTCTAGAAATCTTAAATAATGGTTTGTCTTCAGTGAGGGCTGATGAGCTCAGGGGAGGGCTTTTCTTAGCATGTTACTTGATGCCCATGAGTCACTGACTTAAGATAGCGCCCAATACATCATGCCCCACAGGACTCAAGGGAAGGCTTGCAGAACAGAAATGGGCCACAACACATGTAGACCATCATTCTCATTTATAGAACAGGGAACTAGAGAGGTTAAGTGATATACCCAGGCAAGCATGTTTGAGGGCTTTGTGTCCTCTGCACCAGGAATCCTAAAACCTTCCACTACCTCCATCAGTACTGTCTACATTGCACTTTTGCTATCGATCCCTTTTCGAAGGCAGAGCTGTCAGCCCCACAGTAGCTGACTGCTGATAATGTAGATGTGCCACAGTCAGCTGTTGACTGAGAGCAGAGGTCAGGTCTGGTTCCAATATTCCAGGTGTTGAGAGTACCCGCTGTTCTGAAGCTAGTTATCTGCCTACGCAAGGATGGAGAGAAAGGAAGAAAGCAGTGGCCATGTGTGAGCCCTGTCCTCTTGACACATCTCCTTAATTCAGTCACTGCTGTTGGGAAGCAGGGTCTTCAAGCCAGAGTGTCTCCAAGAAAATGTTCCTTTGTCAAGGACCATCTCAAGTTCTTCTTTCCTATACTGTCTCCCCATACCTGCTGCTTTGTAGTTGTTGATTATTGTTGTTTTCTGTTGCTGCTGTAACATTTCAACACAGGCTTAGTGCTTAAGACAAGCCCGTTGATTTAATCTATAGTTCCTCTGGAAGTTTAACCCAGTTCTGTTGGATTAACGCGGAGGCATCAGTAGGTAATAAGAACGGTAGTTCTGTTGCTCTGCTCAGCCTCTAGTTCTGTCTGGGTCTCTTGGCTCAGGATTCCTTCCCTCTGCTTTCAAAGCTGAGTTCTTCTCATGGTATAGCAGTCTGACCTTCTACCTTGAAGGGCCCCTGAGATTGTCCTGAGTGCACCTGGACACTCCAGAATCACAACCTTAATTCTGTTACCAGCCAGAATTCACCCTTGGCTAGGTCACATATCATGGGTTCCAAAGATTGGGATGTGGACATCTTTGCAGGACCTTTATTCTGTCTTCTGTACTTAGCTGTGAACTTACCTGTCCAGTTGAGGCAGCAACTCCACATAGGCTCACAGTTCTCAGGTAAACAAAAAAAGGGGATTTGCTTTCTAGATAGCTTGCTGGCTCCCAGAAGAGATCTTGGGACTGAGAACATAAGCCAGAGTTATTTAGTTTGAGAGGTGAGTAGTTCTGAGTGACTTGTGACATCTGTAGCTAGTGAGCAAGCCTCTCATGCCCTGAAAACAAGGTGATGTTCAGAAGCACTGTGAATCATAGACTTAACTGTCTGCCCCATCTAAATGCTCCCTTCCAGAAGCTTCTCAGCACAGAGGTCTCTTTGGGGCCCCTATTCCTACAACTTAGCCTGAAGGAATAACTTACCAAAACAAACCAATATCCCTGAGGGTTTCTACTACAATAGAAAGCAGGACAGATGGCCATGCCTATTAACCGTATTTGTCCTGTAGAGACCAACTTAAGGAAACATTTGAAAAACTCTTGAGGGAACAGAAATAAGCAAACAGACTGTCCTGTGCGCACTCAGTCCAGCTTTGGTGACCTGTGTCCTGGGTACACAGGAAAAGAGGGTGTGTGGGCGGATCAGCTGGACACCGATGTTTTTGAACATTTTTAATTTAGTATCAAAAAACAAAAGGCAGTGGCAACTTTACTATCTAGACAAACTCAGAAAGGGGAGGAAAAGCATTTCAATTCTGTCAGTTACTCACAGCTCACAAACAAATGAGATGAATGTACACCCTGAGCAAGGGCCTGTTCTGTGACAGTAAACTAATGGTATTACTTGTCTGCTTACTTCCAAACACACCAGTGCCTTTTTAGACATTCTCCAGTGGTGCTTCCTACATGGCTATTACCATCCTTGCTTAAAAGTTTTAGCAAATAATTTCCTCTCCTGTTGAAGTGATCTTTTTTCAGTATGGTCAGGGGGTTTACCAAAAGCATTGCAAAACTTGCATTAGCAGCTTTGCTAGGAGAATGTTCCTTGAGATGCTTTGCTGAAACTCAGATGCCCTACCCCTTGTCCCAGGGCAGAACAGGCAGTTAATGTGTTTCTGCATGCTTTCTGCCCTTCTTCCAGCATTGTCCAGAAAAGGAAACAGCGTAGCCTGATGTTTGTTCATGACAGCTGTGTAAAGGCATTCACTTGCTTCCACTATGTTCACTTTGCAGGCCCAGGCAGAGCTGGGGGCCTGTAACATGAATGCCTGGGGTTGCTTTGGAAACAGAAGAAGCAAATGAGAAGTTGGAGATTTCTCTCCAGGCCAAATTCTCTCCTCACAGCCTCCCTGAAATGTTAATTTGGCCATTTTGGTTAGTGGAGTGCAGGCTACTCGGGTTGAGCAACCAGGACACAGCCCTAGCACACACTCTTTCATTTTGAGCAGGCCTCTCCTGAGGTTCTGCATGCTGGCCCTCCACCCTTCATGAGTCTCTTCTTGAGGCACTCTAGATGTACTTTGGGGCCCAAATGTCCCCCACTGTAGACTGTTGGGCCCTCCCCAATCACACTCATAGATGAGCCTCAGTCATAAGCTCCTGGCCTCAGCCTGTTTGCACTACCTCCTTCTCCTGAGAGCATCTTTGTCTTAGCCAAGGTTAATTAGGTTGTTCCCCAGATTTTTTTTTTTTTTTCCATTCTTTGAAAAGGCCCTGGAAAGCACTAAACTGGTTGATGTTCTCAGGGCCGAGGACAGCAGGGATGGTGGGTAATGGCGTAAGAGGTGGATAGCAGGAAGGAGGAAAGTGGACAAAGAGGTGATCACTGCACTTATAACTCCAGTGTCAGTCTCATCATGGACAGAAAAGGGAGGGACAGCATCCATCATGGGGATCCACTGTAGATAATAATAGTGTTCTTGCTTCACCCAGAGAGCCAGCAGTCAGCTCTTACTAACTTTAGTGCCTCTTAACTCTATTCTAAAATGTTTTGAAATTTTTGAATGTCCAAAATTAGGTATGTCCAAATTAAGTACTTTATTCAGTACTTTATTCAGAGTACTGCCTGTTTTAGGAATGAGGTAATTTGTAGATCTTTAGGGACTCGTGAAGTATCTTAGAGCCAGGGTTCTGGGATGCAGCTAGTGGTACAAGCCACAAGGGGGTTGGGTGGTTGCCCTACCCAGATCCTGGGCCCATGTGGCTAAGCACCTACCTATCCCTGCAGGAGACCCTCTGCAGTGTGGGGCCTGGGTGGGGCAGTGTGCCCTTTACATCGTGATCATGATCTTTGAAAAGTCCGTCGTCTTCATCGTCCTTCTCATACTCCAGTGGAAAAAGGTTTGCCTTCTACCCCTGCTTCGGCAACTCCCTGCTAAGCCAAGCAGACAGTATCCCACGTCACACCGCCCCCTCCCCCCCACCCAGCCTGCTTGTTTTTGTTTTAGCTCCATCAGAGTCCTGGATTTTGTCTGATAGAGCAGCTATTTACAAGAGCATTAATTTGTCATCCCTGTACTTGGCATCTGTGTACTTCATGCAAATACATGTTCTAGATTAAAATGTGGGGATATGCAAGCTTAATAGAAACACAGTCTCTTCTGGTGTGTTGCTTGGTCTGGTTAGTCTTCAGACTTTGTAATTGTGATGGTATCTACACTGAAAACATCCTTCACACATGTGTCTGGGCTAGCTAGGTCGGCTGAAGCCATTGTGTGCCACAAGCTGTTTCTGAGGTCTGTCCGCACCTACATTTTAATAGCTGGGAAAACCCATAGATTTTTCCAGCTCTGCCCTCTGCCCTCTGCCACCAGTGCTGTCTAGATAAACCTATGCCACTTGTTCCCATATAAAATAGCCAATGAGCTTTCTAGAACATGTGACTCAGATATTGACTTTCCTTTGGTTTATCTGTGGCTGAATTTTTAGCTTTTTTAAAAAAATGAGCCAAAGTATTTCAGAACTGCTGTGCTCCAGGGATAATGACCATGCAGGATTCCTGCTGGAGGGTAGTCTAGCCCTTCATTGTCCAAGTCTTTAATAATCACCGCCTCTAAGCCCTTAAGGCATGTGCCCATCATTGCCACGCTCCAGGGCTTCAGGCTGCTCCCTGCTGGATGTGGGTCCCACTTGGATCCGGCTCAGTGCCCTCAGGCCCACAAGGGAACACTGCTTAAGTTCTAGTGACCCAAAGTGGCTCTGACACCAGCAGTCTGTGCAGAGTCTATGCAGCTGTGAGTATAAAGGGTTGTTTCCAGTGCTCTTGGGGAGTGTCTGAGTCTCGGTGTGTTATCCCTGTGGTCTCCTCACTGTGTCTGTTTCTCTCTGCAGGTGGCCCTACTGAATCCAATTGAAAACCCAGACCTGAAGCTGGCCATCGTCATGCTGATAGTCCCCTTCTTTGTCAATGTCAGTGCCTTGTTGTGTGTTTTACCCCAGTTTGTACCCTGCCTTCAAGGGTTCTTGTTCAAAGCTCCAAGTGTGACACAAAAATCACCTTACAGTCCCCAGACAGACCTTTCTGTCTGTAACCAGTTGCTACTTTACATCCCATAACCAGTCTCTGAAATGGTGGGTGTCCTTCCTCAGAACTCAGGTACCCTATTTAGGGTCCCTATTTCAGATGAAGGATCCTAGGAAATAGGAATTACCTTCCCTGCTAGTCCCATCACACTGAAATATCCCAGGCTATGTGTAATAGTAACTTCTAGGTCAGGATCATTTCACATGTTCTTCAGATATTTATTGCAGGGTACAGACATCAGAGAAACTCATAAGCACAGTAGTCAAAAGTGAGGAACCAGTGGTGTAAAGTGCTGAAGGAATCAGGGGCTCCCTAAAGCAGCAGAGTGCATGGCCACCTGTGAAGGGCCCATGAGGGCTCAAAGCAGCTAGAACCTTGCCTTGGTTCTAGGCCCCAAACTTGCTTGTTTTGTTTTTTGAGGTGGGATCTCTTCTCTCTACATAGCCCTGGCTGTCCTGGACCTCACTATGTAGACCAGGCTAGCCTCAAACTCAAAGAGATCCACCTGCCTCCCCCCAACCCCCAGGCTGAAATTAAAGGTGTGCACCACCACACTTGGCCTCAGGCTGCCCATTATTTAATACAACAAAAAACCATAAGTGAACACAGCAAGAATTATCCTGCTGTTCCCTGATAATAAAAGCCCATCAAAAGAAATAGAGAGTTATAATTTCTCTTGAATGTTCTGGGAGATAGTCAGGGTTGAGTGAGGTTCTCTTTTCTTCACTCAAAAGAAGAGTAATAGAGACCCTTCTGCTTTGCTGTGTTCTGGTTTCTCCAGAGTAACCTGCACTTTTCCTTCCCACAGGCTTTTATGTTCTGGGTCGTAGACAATTTCCTCATGAGAAAAGGGAAGACGAAAGCTAAACTAGAAGAAAGAGGAGCCAACCAGGACTCAAGGAATGGGAGCAAAGTTCGATACCGAAGGGCGGCCTCCCATGAAGAGTCTGAGTCTGAGGTAGGAACCTCCTTGACTTCTCACCATCATACCTTGGGCTCTGGGGTCTCTGGGGTCTCAGGTCTCATGTTTGCAATCTCATCTCCTGTATGCTAATTCATAGTACTTGTCAGAGGAAAGGAAAAAGCTGAGCTGAAGAATAGCCTAGTTCTCTCAGAGCCTCATCTAGCCAGAGCTCAATGCTGTCACATATGCCTTTCCAGGTCAAAAAAATGCCACATGTAGTCAGGGTGACTTGCCGCAGATAGTCCCTGTGGACCAGTAGTGGAGATAGCCAGGTAAAGTGACCTGCACCTTATTCCAGGGAAACATGGAGATACCCAGAGCCCTGTTCTTCACTAACAAACAATGCAAGTGTTGGCTGCAAGCTTCTGAAATAGGGGACTGGCTATACCTTACAGAGGCCACCTCATCTCCCTTTATCTGCTGAGGTCTAAATTCAAGGGTCTGATGTAAGGAAGCAGCATGCATGGATGCAGCCTGCAGCAGGAGTGTGCTCTAGCTGGTCTGCGGCATTCATTGCACTGTTGGTGCTTCAGCGTGTTGCAGCTGCATTGGCTTCAGGAAACTCCCATAGTGCCAAGTACTGTGCTCCCAGTGGGAACCACAGAAATGGCTGATTAGCTAGGCTTGGCAGTGCATGGCTTTAATCTTGCACTTGGACAGTACAGACACTCAAATCACTGTAAGTTTGAAGTCAGCCTGGACTACACAGCAAGTTTCAGGCTGATAAGGGCTATATAGTGAGATCTTGTCTCAAAAAGTAAAGAAAAAGAAAAGTGCCTGGAATTGCTGCCACCCTGAGACTGGGGATGTGGAAAAGAAAATGGACAAGTAGCTCATCATCACACTTGTAGTGTGTCCTGCAACTAAGGCATAGGCAACACCCCTGGAGAACTGGACAGTCTAGATGAATAATAGATTAGAGCAAACATTTGATGTTGACTACTAGCTATAAAGCAGAAACTACAGTTCATGAGCATTCACAACCACATGGTTTAGCCTCTGATAATAATGTAAAATTCACATTGGCCAAAGCAGGGAATGATGGTGAGGCTGTTTGTCCCACCCCTGGAGTAGAAGTTCACATCCCCTGCACTTAAACCTTTGAGAGGGCTATTTTGACCTCCCATGGTTCTCAGAGGTTTAAGGCCAGCAGCTGTGGCAGGGAGTGAGCACATTTGTCCTCAGTGTCTCAGCTATATGGATGAGTAAAGCAAGTTTCCCTCTTCATCTTCAAAAGTGACAGAGTTGGCTCAAACAGCCCCTTTGGAACTATATGCCTTGTGTGGCCCCTGGCATGATTTCATTCCCTTTTGAAAGAGACTGTATGTTTAAGGCAGATCCAGTAGTACCCTGAGATTCCATGAACCCAGTTGGCTTTGCTAGGACTTGGGTCTGGCTGGAAGTTGGATGAAGGCATGGGAAGGGAAGCATGGTACACTGGCAGATGAGGGGTGGTGACTTTAATGCTAGCTTCAACAGGCCAGCACATTTCACTGTGGAAAGGTCCCCACAACCCTCTTCTAAGAATGTGGGAGACTTGAGGCTTCCTGGAAGCAGAGAGGGCACTGCCTTGGGCATTAAGATGCCTTCCCTCTTCATCATTCAGATCCTGATCTCAGCTGATGATGAAATGGAGGAGTCTGATGCCGAGGAGGACCTCCGCAGACTGACCCCCCTCAAACCTGCCAAGAAGAAGAAGCACCGCTTTGGGCTGCCTGTGTGACACATTCCCTCGCTGCGGTGACAGTCACGAGACCCAGCCCTGCAGCAGTGTCCCTTCCCTCCTCTCCTACCTCTACTCCTCTTGCTGTGTCTGCCCGCTCTCCCCCCACTCCCTGCCCCAAGATGACTGCGATTGACAGGAGGGAAGAGGAACCATGCCTGAGGGGGCTGTGGGCAGCTGGAGGTCCCGTTCAGTTGCACTACAAACACTGACCAAATATGCAAGCCCAGAGCTTTGTTTGTTGTCGTCCTTTGGGGTGTTGTGAGGACCCCTGTCCTATGTCTGACCCGGTGGCAATGGTGGAGGAAAACAGCGCACATAGACTGTTGCAGGTCCTCGTGCTGAGGCTGGGGCCTTGTGGACATGTGATGTGCTTGGTTGGAACAGGAATGCTTTCTTACTCAAAATGGCTTTTGTAACTCTTTATTTCTAAAGCCAGTTTTATGAGCTGTGACAATTTTACTGTTTTTTGAGTATGTGTTTCTTTCCTACAAAGTATCTATGGGTCTAATGGGCAAACAGATTTTTAAGTCTTCCTTATGCTGTTTGACTTTTATATTTTTTAAGTTATATTTTCATACTACTGTATTTAAAACTCTTTTTAATCCCCAAAGAAATGGATTTGTTTGCCTTTCATGGGGTGTGAGCTTGTGGGAGGTGGATAAAAGTCAGGAGTTTTTAAGCTGGGAATATTAGTAGGTAACATCTGATAATGAGGTAAAGGATCTTGATGGGAAGGGTAGATAGCCTTTATCTGTCAGAAATTTACAGTGTGTTAAGGTCAGAACTGGGCAGGAAGCAGCTGTTCCAGGTGGATCTATGTGCTCCAGCATGTGGGGACAGAGCCTTGCCAGGGCATACAGGCTGGCATGTCAGAGATTTTAGTTAAACTGAAGAGTTAGACATTTGTGTCTGGAGGACTCAAGACTATCAGAATACTCCTGTTGGTGCCCTGCCTCCTTAGAGCCTCCAAATTACAGATGTTACAATGGCCCCAGCCTCTGCTCCCAGTACAGCAGCTTGCAGAGCCAACCTTTGCCATGGTGCTTGTCACCAGCTGTCACCTGCTTGCTTGCTCAGCTGTCTGGGAACCCTGCCTGGCCAGAAAAGCTTGTTGTCATGCCCTCCAAAGTTGTGAGGTGGCAGGGGCAGAGCAGATACCACTGAGAGCTGTCTGTGTCTTACTGTGTAGATAATATGGGGTATTTCTAGACTGTAGCTCCTCCCACTTCTTAGCCTGGCCACAGTGTGC
The DNA here is from genome assembly GCA_033318265.1 of Phyllotis vaccarum. NCBI lineage: Eukaryota > Metazoa > Chordata > Mammalia > Rodentia > Cricetidae > Phyllotis > Phyllotis vaccarum. Next base: position 116,336,706 of record JARWLC010000009.1, on the reverse strand, counting down.
TGGTGGTACAGGCTGACCCAGAACTACGTGCTGTAGAAGCAGCAGGGTGGAACTGTTGGATGGCAGTCAGTCCAGCAGGTAGGCACAGTGTAGGGAGCACAAGAACACCCTATTACTTTATGGTATGGCTTAGGCCTTAGGTGAGGTGAGCACAGAGGAGGCAGCTCTCCTCAGATCCTTCTTCTAAACCTATGTAAGAATGTGTTAAAGATTCCGGGATCTCAATATGCTTGTGGCATGTGAACCCAGCAAAGGCTAGATAAAGATCCAGGTCTTCTGAGGCTGTCCTCTGCCACATGAAGTCTTATTTGTCCTAGACAGAGGATATATTCTGAGGTGTCTCTCTTGGCTCATCTTCTAATATAGGCGTCACTAAGTAGAGAGAGATTGCTGTTAGAGGTTTCATAACTGGGTGAGGCAGAGGCCAGTGACCTATAAAATGGATTGGTCAGGCCCTGTGTTGTTCTTATTTCCTTTCTATCTTACAACCATGGTCATTACCTTCCCCTTCTCTAGTGAGGTTGCACTGAATATTATGGGAAGAGTACACCTCAAACTCCTGATGAGATGGTCAGCTCCTGGTGGCATTGCTGATGTGATCCTCACATCCCCTCCTGTGTACTGAATAGAGATAACCTGGCTGCACTCACCCCTGCCATTCTTCTGGAGCTCAGGCTTTCAGATTTGAGCTCCTGGAGTTTCTAAACCAGCCCCATAGAGGTGGGGAAATCACTGCCCAAGGATGGAAACTCAAGTTGTACAGGTCTCACAAAGGTAATCTGTAAGGTCCTCCCACTTCCAAGCACGGGACCAAGGGACTGAAGAAGTGAGTGTAGGTTCTTTGTGCATCCTAATTTTCACTGAGGGCTCTAGTCTCTGAGCTGCAGCTGTGGAGTTGGCTCAGCAAGAAAGGAGGTCCAGCTGGCATTGATATTGGATACTGTCTGTGTACAGGCTTGGTGTGTCCAGTCTGGATGTGTGCATACAGATATGCTGCATAAGCACATATACTCACAATTCTGCATCCCTCAGGAGAGCTTCCAGTGATCACTAAAGCCTTTCTGCTACCGTGGTGCCCTGCCTTTCTAGAGTGGATGTAGAGAGCTCTGGTCAGGATGTCTTCCTGAGCTGTCCTTCCTCCCTGGAATGAGTGTCCTCATCACTTGTTCCAAGGTGCCTTATGAGGGGGTACTCTTTACTGGCTGATGGCAAGCATCACCAAGCTAGAGTTACAAAAAAGGAACGCTGACTTAGCTATGGTGTGCTGTCAGTCTGCGTTGTCCAGATCAGCCTCTGACCAAGCTGCTCTTGGTGGAAGCTTGCAAGCCAAGGTGATGAATGAGTTTTTTGTAACTAACAGAAATAAACCGGTAAAAGAGCTGACACCTCACTCAAAGAGATGGTGGTTATTGCTTTTTGGTTTTGGGTTTTTTCATTTTGCTATTGGTGGGACTGTGATAAAGGCAAGAATGAATGGTGAGGTCCTGCATGGCAGTGACCCGAAGATGTGTGAGGTAAGAGTCTGGAGCATGTTGATAACTTCTTGCCTCAATCTTTAAATTGTGAGCTCCCTGGTAACAAAGAAATATATGTGTTCACATCATTTCTCATGCCTCGTAGGGAAAGCAAAAAAGCTCAAACTTAAGTTGTAACTTCCCTTGGGCAGCACAGGCTACAGCTCAGGGTCTACATCTGAAAGGTGCCCCAGGACCCTGGAAGGGCAGACCCAGACTATCTCCTGCCAGGTAGCAACCACATTACAGGATGTGAACTAGCTCTTAAATCAGTGGTTCTCAACCTTCCTAATGCTGCGACCCTTTAATACAGTTCCTCATGTTGCGGTGATGCTCAAACTATAAAATTATTTTTGTTGCTACTTCATAACTGTAATGTTGCTACTGTTATGAATTGTAATGTAAATACCTGTGGTTTTCGAATGGTCTTAGGTGACCCCGGAAAGAGTCAGTTGATCCACAGGTTGAGAACCACTGTCTTAAATGAAATTTCACACAGCTTCCAATGAGAGACTTGTTTGCAGTGAGGGACTTGGCCAGCTTTGCTTGAACACCGAGTTCTGAGTGGGCTGAACTGGATTTTGCCCTCCCCTAAAGTAGCAGTGCTTCAGCGGCCCAATTCCCATCTTAGGCAGAAGCCCTCTCTAGCCCCTCACTAGAGGGCATGGTCTCCTGGTCTTTCTTGGGCCCATACCCTGCCTTGCTTTGTCCCTTTACTAAACTTGTACCACGGTTGGGGGTTGGGAGAGGACAAAACTATCACACAGCAGCTCCCATGATCTCCTTGGCCTCTGTGTGAACCCGAGGTGGCTACTTCCTGTGAGGAAATGCTTCCAGGCAACAAACAGGAAGTTTCTGCCCTGCCAGTGTGCCGAGATGGGAAATCTATTCCCACTGAATCCAGGGGTAGAAGAGAAAGACAGACAAGTTCAGAGCGTTCACCCTGGTTCAGGGCCCTCCCTTTCTTCCCCTGCCACTGGGATGGGTTCTTGCAGTTAGCCTGCCCAGACATCACACACATTCCAGGGCTCATATTCATAAACACAGTCTGTGGATACTGTGCCAGTACCTCCCACCTGCAAGTGAGCAGCTGTCCCCCAAAGCATGGGATACCCCCAGCTGTCTACTTTCACGAGGGCTGCTGCCCATCATCTCCAAGAATAAACACCAGCTAGTGGCTGCGTGGATCTGAATCATCTGGAAGCTTCCAAAAGAGGAGAGTGACTGCCCAGGACACACACGCAGGCTATATAAGTTCCTGAGGGCTGGGCTTCACACAGATCTCTTCCTGTGGCTACTGTCTGCCAGTTACCTACAGAGAATTTGCTTGGCATCTACCATGTCCGAGGTAAGAAGGCTCAGTCCGGGCCAGTTGGTGCCAAGGGAGTTGGGAGGGGCAAGACTGGCCACTAACTGGTGTCTGCTTTGAACTAAAAGCCAAACCTGACAAGAGGCACTGCAGCCCTGGGAGGCCGGGCTCAGAGAGAACACCCTGGTCCCACCAGGCTCTTAAGAACGGCCCTGGCTGTGCCACTTGTTCGTTGTTAGGGGTAGGGAGTACATAGAACTGTATGCTTCTGTATGCATATGAGGGAACTGGCTTCCATAGCTTAGTGTGTTCGGCTGTATACATGAAGGAAGGGTGACTGTACCTACAGGTCAGAGCCCTATGTCCTTCTATTTCCCTAGCAGGGTGTGTCTCTGGGCAGAGCCACAGTTCCCTGGGAGCCCAGCCCAGGCTGAGTAAGGGAAGCCCTGCACCTGCCTGCAGGGCTTAAGAAGGACTAAGGCCTCAACCTCACAGGCGCCTGGTGTTGAGAGGAGGGGAAGCTAGGACTGGCTTTCCCAGCTCTGCTGGGACAGACAGAACAGCAAGTTTGTCCTTGATGCTTGCTCCATTGCTGTCTACACTATCCCATTTTCAAACATAATAACTGAAAACATCAGTGTTCTAGGTTTAGGGAAAGGTGGGGCAGTCCTGATGGGACTCTTTGCTACCCAGTGAACAGGTCTCAGAACTCACCAAATTCCCTGTTGGATGCTCAGTCTTTCAATCCATTCTTTTCCCCTCTGCTCCATGCCCAGTCCTGAACTTGGCCAGGCAAACAGGCCACTATGAGGATGCAGTGGCCACCCACTCCCAGGAGCTCTGTCTAAGCCAAGATGAGATGTCCAAGTCGGACTAAGAGGACAGGAGGCCTTGCAGGGACTGGAGGAGGGGTGGACTTTGAATTGGCTGAGTTCAGTGAACTGGGAAGATAAAAGCCTACCAGGATTGGAGGGCTTTATCTCAAAGTCTCAAATTGTAAGGTTCTGGGCTTTCCAAGGTTGGCACCCCTGACGGCCCCATCAAGAAGAAGCGTCCCCCTGTGAAGGAAGAAGACCTGAAGGGGGCCCGAGGGAACCTGGCCAGGAACCAGGCAGTCAAGTCTAAGACGTACCAGGTCATGCGGGACTGTGGTGAGTATTCTTGAGGGTACGTGGTAGGGCTGTAGGCACAAGCATCTCCCAATGGTGGCCAAGAGAGGTGTTGTGGGGTGCTGGGTATAAGAGGGGCTACACCCAGCATAGGGAGCCTTGCCCTTAGAAGCCCAGTCTAGGTCCCTGATAACACTCCTCTACCTCTCGTCTACAGAGCAGGCCGGCTCAGCTGCCCCATCTGTATTCAGCCGCAACCGCACAGGCACTGAGACAGTCTTTGAGAAGCCCAAAGGGGGACCTGCTAAGAGTGTCTTTGGCTGAGAAGTACACACTGCACCACTCCAAACACCTGGACACACAGGCACAGGAGCCTTTTCCCTGCTGTCTCCAGAATCATCATGACTCCCCAAAACCCTCACCCTTCTTTACCAGCACCTTGGAAACACCAATAAAGAGGGTGCCTTAGTGGCTCTAACCGTGGGAAGGTGTCAGTTGGTCAACGGCCATGACCATTAACTGCAGAGGAACAGAGGGAAGTGTGAGGATATAACACATTCAGCGTACTTCCTGGGTTCTAGGGTGAGCAAGGAATGATGTGTGTGCTTTCTGGGCCACTGAGATGTTCTAGAAAGAGTTTCAAATATGGAGGCATAGTACAGACCAGATGATTGTAGACTTCTCTGCTCCCCACTCCTAACTCCGAGTTTCCTTTGAGACGGGGTTTCTCAAGTTAACGGCCCTGGCTGTTCTAGAACTCACTCTGTAGACCAGGCTGGCCTCTAACCTCCTGGGTACTGAGATCAGAGATGTGCATACCATGCCCAGCTTTTGTTCTTCTCTGTTTCAGGGCTGGAGAGATGGCTCCACGCTTAAAAGTACTTGATGTTTCTGCAGAGGACCCCAGTTCAATTCCCAATATCCATGCAGTGGCTCACAACCATTTAACTCTTCTGGCCTCTATGGGCATTGCATACATGTGGTACACCTGCAGTCAAACTAGCCTCTGGTTTCCTATCATGCAGCAGCAGGGTTGAGTTGATGCCTATTCCAAAGCAGGTCACAGTGGCACTTCTTAGAGTGAAGTCATTGGAGGCCTTGTTCCCTCTGCCTGGGAGGTCTCAGAAGTCACTGAGATGTTTCCAAAGTCCTCAACACCCATGGCCTTGCACCTTGTTAGGCTACTGCCTTTCTGTGTGCCTGCATCTCAAAGACAAAACTAGGTATAGTTCCTCTGGCCAGCGGCAGTGAGTTTACTGAACTCTCCCACCCTCCACCCTCTATCTCCAGCATGTTGTCTGGGGTGTGAGAATACCAGCTTCCGAGCTGTGTGTGACCTCTTCACTTGTGTCCGGGGATGGCAGGGCCCAGCTTGTGGATGATTTCAGCTGGAAAGCCCCTTGTGTGTCCTGGGCAAGTGGAGCTTTCCCAAGGCATTCTTCACATCCTAGCCAGCCTGGCCTTATATAGTTCTAACTCCAAGCTGGGCCATTGCTCTGTGTCCCAGAGGAGCAGACCTTCTGTGGGGACAGAGCCTGTACGTTCTCATTGGACCTCTTAAAAACATTCTTCCCAGAAGAACTATGTCCTTTGTGTAACCCCAGTCCCATCCAGAGCCAAGGGGTGAGCAGGTGCACAAAGTTATGACCGCTGGGAGAGCCTTTCAAGGAAAGGGAAGGTTTTAATGGAAGCAAAAGAAATTGTTCCAAAGTCTATGATATCCTTCCCTAGAGACCGACAGCACACCAGCAGCTGGTCACCCTTTCCAGAGTCACCAAAGGTCATCAATACCAGCTTCACCAAGTACCCAGCATTTGTTCACTTTATCACTTTCTTTTTTTTTAAAGCAGTACTTCAACTTTATCAAGGACATATTGAGGAAAACCACTAGATGAGTTTAAGTAACACTCTTGTGGTTTCTCTGTGACAAAGTCAGACCTCCACTCCAACTGTACACAACTTTCAAGAACTGTGCAACTGGCTCTTAGGTGTCCCACCTTCCTGTAGATACTGTCCCAACATCACAGTTCTAGGCTCAGGATATGCCTCTTTACAGTCTTAGGTGTTGTCAAATTGTAGACCCATTTGGGGGTCTACTTGCCTTGAACCTAAAGTCTGGTTACAGTCAAAGGACCCAAACAGCAGCCTTGAACCAGAGAGTGAGTAGAGGCTCCTGGGCCCCGCATCGTTTGCTCCGAAAGGTACCCATCCTTGTTGGCATCCTCAAATATCTCCAGTCCTCTTGATGTCTCTGGGACCCAGGCGTGCCTCCCTGGCTAGCTCATCCCTTTCTTCCAGGAAGACAGCTGGGGTATCCTTCCAGCCCTAGTTTTCTAGTGAAGCTTCTATTTCCTCCCAGCCTATACTCACGAAGAGTAGACTGGCCTCCTTGTTGGGGGCCCCTGGCCCTACAAAGTTTGGTAGATGACCTTTGTGAGGTTATAAACTTTGCTGAAGGGGAGCTAATACCCAGCTCCAACCTGAGCCTGCCTTTCCTCAGGGTATGTCCTGCTGTCACAAAGTTCACTGGACATAGGTCATTTGTCTTCTTATCTGAGGTCTCTGGGATTTTTGGCTTGGAAACCCCATTTCCCAGAACTTGCGCCAGTAGAGGCAGGACACCCAGCAAGTTACCAATTTATAACCCACCTGCTCTCAGGTCCAGAAGCAGCCTGGCAGGCAACTGAAGGCCGATGAAGAGCCCAACCCCTGCCCACATGTGGAGCATTTTTCTGGTCCTGCCCTCACTGCTTGCTGTGCTTCAGACCACCACTGCCAGGAAGGTAGCAGTACCCATAGGTGCCTCTGTGTATGTGCGGTGTGAGCTGGGGAATAGTGCCTCTGGGTCTGCAAGTAATTATATAGGCATGTGTGAAGGTCAGAGTGCATGTGCTTACAATTCACCAGGCACTACCTAGAGATCCTTATAGGTTCCTTCATTTAATAGTAGTGATCCTGTTCTTGCCACTTTATGAAAGCTCAGCTGTTTGCCCTTTGAGGCTGACAGCAGAACCAAATAGGTCAGAATGTGGCTGTATGAATGTGGCCCAGCTCTTCTGTTCTGGATGGATGACTTCTGGGGATTATTGATGTGTTCTATCTATCAGCTTCCCCATCTGAAAGAACAATAATATAAACAGCTCAGAGGGTTGTGCTGGTTGAAAATCAAGCTTATAATACTTTGGAAGCATTCCATGCATGATACAGAGCTGATATTGTAAACAAGTCAAGCTGTCCCTCTACTAAACTGGGGCAGGTGACCGTGAGTATCTGTATGGTGATTAGTTCGTGTGTGTGTGTGTGTGTGTGTGTGTACAGCATGGCACATGGAACAAATAGAGGAACACGGGGCTGTATGTGTGTACATACCCTTTCTTAAGGAATTGCCAGCCTCACAGCAAATAGCCTTGTGGGAGGGTTGGGACAGAGAGTCCATTGCAGGCAAAATGAGCTAAGAAGATGGTCATTCCTTAGAGACCTGGTCCCCTACAAATTGCCACAGCTCCCATGACTGTCTTCTGGGAGAGTATCAGGAGTTCTCCCATTTTCACAGAATTTATAAAACTTGAACTTGTTTACTGCCCTTTTCCTAAGCAGAGTTCAGCCTGGACACAAGGTCCCTGACACTGGGTCTCTTGCCTCTGCTAAAGTGTGATCCTGCCAGACTCGTACTTACCCTGTGTGTTTGCTGTTTCCCACGGGGGCTCTGGAGGCTTGCTGTATGGTGCTGTCTTGTGGGGAATGAGATCCACTGTTGCCTCTGACTTCAGACAAATGTTCACATGTGAAATGTTTGGCGAGGTTCAGCCTGGAGCCTACTCAGTATCTGTGTCAGAGAAAGGGTGGAGTTGGTCTGGGACCAGAATCAAAACCTACTCTTGAAGAGTTGGTGGGATGTCAGTTAAACAACCCAGCCCTTTTACCCTTCCCTTGTCCAGAATGGCATCGATATCTACAGCCTCACAGTGGATTCCCAGGTGTCTTCTCGATTTGCCCATACTGTTGTTACCAGCAAGGTGGTCAACAGAGCCAGTGATTCTCAAGAAGCTACCTTCCAAATAGAGCTACCTAGGAAAGCCTTCATCACCAACTTCTCCATGTAGGTGTCTTCCTACCTTTTCTGCTCCAAAGCCCAGTCCTGCAACTTTATCTCCTCTGAGCCCGGGACATATTCCAGAAGCTGGTCACTAGGGACCTGTGAGCCTCACAGGGCACAGGGATGTTATCAAGCCCAAAGAAATCTCTATCCCTCCTGTAATCCAGCCTCCTCACTAAGTACTGTAGGTGCCAGACCACGAACCTCAGCATCTTGGATGGAGTCTTTGCCTTACAAGTCTAGGACAACTCTAGGCTAGAGCTATGCACAGGAAGACACCAGAATCAGATTCCAGCAGGAAAAATAGAAGCCCTAACACCTGGGGTCCTCTTTGTCCTTGCAGTGGGCAGACAGGTCTATTCTGTTTCCTTGGGAGATGCCAAGGTTTCTGTGGACTCCGAGCTGGCAATAGACCTTCGCTTGTCCTCTGCCTTCCTGCATACTCCCGCCCCGATCTATTTTGCAATGTTATTAAACTTGGGGGAAATCCATGCTTGACCCTAGCCTCCTTGAGAATCAGGCATTGTAGCCAGGCTGTTCCTGGTGGGGGAGCATTTAGGGATGGAGGGAGGCAAGAACACTAGCTAGGGTGGGTATTTCTGGAAAACTACAAGGGTGAGGTTAGGTTACCTGTGGTTGACTATCCTCTTCTCCCCCCCCACCTCCACCCCCAGAACAGTTTCTGTTTCCTGACCCTGGAACCTAGGACAGTAGGCTCCCAGACCTTTCCACTGCTTGAAACACAGACGTGTAGGGCAGGTTTCCCTGTCCCCTGCCCTGGCCAGGAGAGCATCTGGAGAAACTATGAACTTTCCAGAAGGAGCCAGGCTTCCCGTTCATCCTCATTTTGACTGTGACCATAGAAGTGAGAGAAAGATGCCTGTTCTGAGTACTCAGCTAGGTCCCCTCCCTTCCCCCTTCTGCATACTTCCAACCTCATACCACTCCCAGAACGAGAGGGTGTCCATTTACTGATCCCTATTCACCCCACAAGGAATTCCTGGAACAGCCATTTCCATGCAGAGAAATGATCCTGGCAGTTCCTTCTCAACCTCAGAGGATAACAGCTAGAAGCTTGTCTCTACACTAGGTGCCCCAGACCTGCTTCCAAAGATGTCAGAGTCCCTGCAATACCCATCCTAAGCAGGAGGGATGAGGGAGCAGCTGCAGAGAATAGGATCACAGCCTTCAGTCCTGTGTCTCCCTCCTGCTCAAGTCTGGCCACACAAGAAGCAGATTCGGGGCTAGATGAAGAACATTACTGTGTTGTTCTGCTGTGGTTGACTGGAGCTTCAGAACAGTTCATAGGGGTCATGTAGGCTCAGCTTAGCCCAGTCCTGCCTCCTCTGTAATCTTGTGCCTTGTCCCTGCAGCAAAACCCATGTGTGCTAACACTATGTGTGTCTCAGGATAGCTGAAAGCCTCTCCGGTGTCATGTATGAGGTCTTCTACACAGTACATGCATGATAAACAGCAATGGCCTTAGACAAAGATGGAAGTCACATCAAGCAGCTTACCAAATTCTAGGAAGGCACTTCTAAAAAAAAGTTCTCAACTGTTCTCTTTCCTACCTAGGGTCATTGATGGTATGGTCTACCCAGGGATTGTCAAAGAAAAGGCTGCAGCCCAGGATCAGTACAGTGCAGCAGTGAGCCGGGGAGAGAGTGCTGGCCTTGTCAAGTGAGCCTAAGGGGTAGAGACTGCCCCCTGCCTTGGCCTTTAGCCTTGCTCCCTTCCGGAAGCCACCCCCTACCTGACCCAATGGGTTCTTGTTGTTTTTATCCCCCAGGACCACTGGGAGACAAACAGAGCAGTTTGAAGTGTCAGTCACTGTGGCCCCTAATGCTAAGATTACGTTTGAACTGGTATACCAGGAACTGCTTAGACGGCGACTGGGAACCTATGAGCTACTCCTCAAAGTAAAGCCACAGCAGCTAGTCAAGCACTTTCAGGTACTTTGAACCACCTCCCCAGGAAGCCCTCTAGATTTTCCTTCCCAACTAAGGCAGGCCTTCCTTGCTGTCTACCTTCCTGGGAGCACAGTCTACCTCAGATCTCCTGGTGACCCATCTCTTGCTTCCAGATGGACATCCACATCTTCGAGCCTCAGGGTATCAAATTCCTGGAAACAGAGAGCACCTTCGTGACCCAGGAGCTGGCAGATGCCCTTACCACCTCACAGAACAAGACCAAGGTGGGTCTGCTATGACCACCAAGTGAGGACATCCCAGGGCTGGTCTTTAGTTCAGCTGACTATGGTCCAGATTCCAATAATCTAAAATAGTCAGGAAGATTCCTGAGCTAGGAAGGCTTCTGAGATCTGTGTCTATGCCACTGTCAAGAAGATAGTCAGTTGGCCCTTATAGGGGGACAAACTTGGAGAATAAATTGATGGGCAGGTCCTCAAAAGAGATAAGTAGATTGCCCTGAGCCTAGATGTTTGCACATCCCCAGAAATGGAATTCATAATGAACATGCCCTCACACACACGCCAAATGGGAGGAGTCACCTTTTATCTCAGAATATGAAGTCCCCTAGAATTTCCCCCCGCGGCTGCATATGGAATCTGATTTCCCATTGTGCACATAGAAGGGGCTGTTGGCCTTTCTCCCTTAAACTTCAGCTTTGATATGTTCCTCCAGGCACATATCCGGTTCAAGCCAACACTCTTCCAGCAACAAAAGTCTCAAAATGAGCAGGACACAATCCTGGACGGAGACTTCATTGTCCGCTATGATGTGGACCGGTCTGCCTCTGGGGGATCCATTCAGGTGGGTGGAGTCCAGGCAAGGGCAGTGAAACCTCAAAGTTGATCTTGCCTTCAGATGTCTAAGCATGAATGTTTTGGAAAAGGAAAATGATGGCCCCTCCTTTATACCGTGCACTAGGGGCTGGCTCAGACAGAAAACAGGCAGTTCAGTTGTGGTGATCTTGAATATTTCTGCCTCCCTTTCTGGAGGCAAAAAAGATTTGCTTCTGCAAAGAGCTGCTTTGTGAGTTCTCTCTCTTTCTGCCGCCACTACCCAGGGTGCTCAGTCTCTATGCAGCTCTGCAGCTGTGTTCATTTGTCCTCCTCTATTCCTTGTTTCCCCGTGTCCCCTCTTGATGGATGTTGGGTTCATTATATCTTTTTAGTATGATCTCCAACACTAAAATGGGACAAAGTTATGGAGAGAGTTCTAGGAATATACATGAATCTGGAAGTCTTCTGTTAGCAAGGGACTGGGATTTGAAAAATGGTGAGGATTTTGGGGTGCTAAGGAGCTGGGATCTCGTGAAAGCAGAACATAGGGACCAGGGATTTGGGATGAAGACGTCTGGCAGAAAGCAGGGCAGGGCTTGAAGTTCGGATCACCTGCCTGAGTGTGCTCTCACTCTGGCTACAGATTGAAAATGGCTACTTTGTGCACCACTTTGCTCCTGAGGACCTTCCAACAATGCCCAAGAATGTGGTCTTTGTCATTGATAAAAGCGGATCTATGTCAGGCAGGAAAATCCAGCAGGTAGGTCTTCTGGACCCTAAGATCATCAGCAGGCTGACCTGTTACAGCTTCATGGGTGGAGGCTTCCTGGGGCCAAGTGTGACCCAAAGCATACACTATGAGCCCACCCTAGATACCAGGATACTAGCCCAAGGGTCATGCACCCTTGTGGGGTTTCTCTGAGACACGTGCCTTGTCTTCTCTCCCACTGACTAGACTCGAGAAGCCCTAATCAAGATCTTGAATGATCTCAGCCCCAAAGACCAGTTCAACCTCATTGTGTTTAATAGGGAAGTGATCAAATGGGCACCATCACTATTGGTAGCCTCAAAAGAGAACTTGAGGAAAGCTACAAAGTATGCTTCTAAGATCCAAGCTCAAGGAGGTGAGTGTCCCTGCATAATAGGAGCCTGGGGGCTTCCATGGTCACTAGGATTAACCCTGCGTGTGTGCCTTTCAGGAACTAATATCAATGACGCAGTGTTATCCGCTGTGGAGCTGCTGGACAGTAGCAACAAGGCTGAGCTACTGTCCTCGGGGAGTGTCTCCCTTATAATCCTGCTCACGGATGGTGAACCCACTGAGGGTAAGAACACTGGGGCATTCTGGGGCATGCTGGGCATGAAGCAAGGCTGGAACTACTTCCAGTCTGACTGTGAAATCTGGGGCAGGGAGAAGGAGAATCCGCAAGACCCCCTTGGGTCGGAAGTTCCAGAAATAACCATTGAGCAAATAATTCTTTTCTCATCTTGTTCCTAAATTCATGAGTCTAGGGGAGACCAATCCCACAAATATCCAGAAGAATGTACAGGAAGCCATCAATAATGCATACAGCCTCTTCTGCTTGGGCTTTGGCTTTGATGTCCACTATCCTTTCCTGGAGAAGTTGGCACAGGACAATGGTGGCCTGGCCCGGCGCATCTATGAGGATTCAGACTCTGCACTGCAGCTCCAGGTACCAGTTTGACCCAGGGTGGGATACAGACAGTCAGGGGAGCCTTTTTGCCGAGCCTCTGTGACATATCTCTGCTGCCCTGTAGGACTTCTACCAGGAAGTAGCCAATCCGCTGCTATTGGCAGTGACCTTTGATTACCCCAGTAACGCCGTGGAGCAGGTCACGCAGGACAACTTCCGACACCACTTTAAGGGTTCAGAGATGGTGGTGGCTGGGAAGCTCCAGGACCAGGGACTGGATGTCCTCTCAGCCAAAGTCAGTGGGCAGATGGTGAGTGTGGATGAATCATCCTGGAGCAAAAGGGAAGCTGGGCCACCTGGGCAGACAGAGGAACTTGACTCAACTCCCAGCCACACCAAGTCCAGCTGATTGACCCTAAGTGGCTCTGAAGGACCCTTGTCCTCAGGATTTCCTGAGGATAGCAGTTCCAGCTGCATGGGTTCACGGTAGAAATCCAGTAGCTTGATGTAGTGATGTTTCTGAGAGAACCTAGCATATATAGTAGCTGAACACTCGGTCTGCCCTGCTGCCTGCCGCATGACTCTGTGAACTATGATGATAGCAGGTGTTTCTTCCCAACGGCCTCATACTGGACCTTTGAGCATAGACAGAGAGCTACTTCCTCATCACAGGTGTCAGACCAAGGTCCAGGCAGGACAGACAGTGTATGCTTGTCCCCTCTGCTTCTGGGCCAGCTCACCTCATAGAGCCTAACCTTTCTCAGCCTTCTCTGCCACTGGGTGCTGGAGGTTCACAGATAAAAAACAGGGTCTTTAGGTTGAGGGATGCAGAAGTAAATAAGAGCAACCCTCCTTACCCTTCTGGGACAGACAACCTGTACAAAAGTGGACCGACAGCCTGGAATGTTCCTAAGAACAGGTATCCAGGAATTCAGAAGAAGGTCTGCTGAGATTGTGTGCTGAGTAGGAGGGGAAACTCCCAGAGGTGAGGAAGGGCTGTTAGGTTCATATGACAGCAGGGCACCTTGTCTGCAGAGAGCAGCAGTGGGGGTGGGGGTGGCCCAGGGCCTCATCTTAGACACAGCGAAGTAGTAGGGCTGTACCTGAGCACTCCAGCCAAACAACCTACCTTTAAACCAAACTCCATCACCTCCCTAGGTGAGAAGTGAGGAAACTGCTTAAAGTTCTGGTGCCTCAGTTTCCTCCTAATTACGAATGTGACTAACTCACATGCCTACAACGTACAGTTACTATTTAATACTATCTAGCCCATGTAAACACAAACATGATTCAGACTTCAAACACAGGGGATGGGGTTACTTACACTTTTCTCTTTTAATATCGGGAGATTAGGCTGGAACAGCCCCTTGTGCGTTGTTTAACCTGGAGGAATCTAGCTCAGGCCTGCTCCTTGTTGGTCAGATTCTCTAAGAGGACTGCATGCTGAGGGCTGCTCTCTCCTCCATCCCTCCTTGTCTTCAGTGTCCCCAGCCCAGAGGCTCACGGGTGGGCCTGTGGGCATGCTCTCATGCCACTCCACCCCTTTCTCCCTGTATGTAGAAGCTCCTCGTACTACGTCTTCCATCTCCTATCATGCTCATGCCTGTCATCTTTGCCTGGAAAGGTGCAGAAGTGGGTGTGGGAGGACCGTGGGTCTGAAATACATCCCCAGTCCTCTTCTTAATTTTTATTTTGAGACAAGACCTTGGTAAGTTTTCCAAGATGGCCTTGAACTTACTCTATATCCCACACAGGCCTCTCATATCAGCCTCCCAACTAGCTAGAATTATAGGCTTGTGCCGCCAAACTCAGTTCTTGGATAAGCCCAAGAAAATTCATATATTAAAATTCATTAGTCTAATCAAAATTCATTTCAGTGAAAGTGTAAGTACATAGCTTTACTGTTTAGACAGAGAAAACCTCATGCCTCTAGCCTCATCCACCAAAGCTTTGGCAAGCCAGGTCCTGGGTAAGAGCCTGGGAGAGACTGATGCCTGCAGGATGGGCAGAAGATTGTACAGGGCCTTTTAGCTGCTCATCTCATGAAAGAGGTTTGGGGCATCTTAGCTCTTAGCCCATTTACTAGGCTTCTAGCTGGGCTAAACTAAGATCATGACTGTCTTCCCCTGGGAAGAAAGCAGCTGGGCCACAGAGCACATAGGTGCGTGTTTCCTGTCATCTTCCCACAGGGGCCAGTGGGGAGTAGATAGGTTGTTGTCCCTCTGAGGTTCCAGTCACCTCTATTGTTAACTACTGGGGGGGGGGGGGCTTCCTTATTTTTACTTTCCTTTTCCCGTGTTTGGGGGAGGGGAATTCTTTCTGCTCCACATTGTTTGAGAAGCCTTTCTTCCATACTGCCCTGGAAGTTGTCTCCCTTCTTGCTATACCTGGACAGCTGCTAACATTTCTCCCCACATCCCTCTTATCTTGGAGGACCCGTGGGAGACCCTCGTGTCTCCTGAGCTTGCTCAAATAAAGCTCTCATATTTGTTCCATGCCCTGACCTGCCCCAGTGCCAGTCAGGGTTCTAATGAAGAGCTTCGAAGGGTAGTCAGCTGTGGGCATCATACCTCACTCTCTTACCCGGCCTGGTACCTCTTTCCAGCATATGCAGAACATCACCTTCCAAGTGGAGGCCAGCATAGCCCCAAAGGAGGAGGAGTTCCGGACCCCCAAATACATCTTTCACAACTTCATGGAGAGACTCTGGGCATTACTGACCATATATCAAAAGCTTGAACAGATGTGAGTGATCCTGACCCTTGCAAGTCACTGCAGTGGGTCTCACATAGGATCAATAAACCTTTCAGTGGTGGGGCAGGGAGAGCCAGTTTGGGTTATCTACCAGGAATGAGGTGTTATACCCAAACTCTACATTCTCCCAATGGGGACTCACAAGAAGGAACAGAGGGAGACTGCCAACATACCCAGAGACCTCCTGAGCTTTTCTATCTTCAACCCACAGGGCTTCAGCATCAGATGATGAATTAAAGGCTCTTGAGTCCCAAGCTTTGAATTTGTCACTCACATACAATTTTGTCACTCCCCTCACACACATGGTGGTCACCAAACCTGAAGGCCAAGAGCAATTTCAAGTTGCTGGGAAGCCCATGGAAGCTGGTGAGTGTGAGCCTGGGTCTCGTCATCAGCAAAGCTCCCCTGCCTTCTAACCAAGCCTCTGCCCCTACCATCCACAGACCCCAGAGACCCATCTCAGTTCACTAAAGAGGAAACTGAGGACAAGGCTTGCAGCCCCCTATATTCACTTTGTGCCCCAGTAGTCTGGAACTGGGGAGCAAGTTTAAACACAAGCACTTTGAATTGGCAAAACCACCCATAGTACCTTTTTCCTTGTCTTTTTCTTTGTACATATAATGGACTAAGGAATGTCTTCTTAGGCGGGAGGGGCCTAATAGCCCAAAGGCCACCCTATATATGGCCTACAGGTATGCCAGAGGCCATGTTCTGCCCGGCAGCCTAGAGTTGTGTATTCTGTCCAAGCTCACAGGTCTGCTTACTTGCTTACTCAAATACTAGCTCCCCCACCCCCCTCAGACCTTGACCTGGACTCTAGGTACACAGTCTCCATCCAGATGGAGATGGAGCCCCAGAGGACTGGCTCTGAGGAGTAAACACAAATCTCACTGTCTTCTAGGTCAAGGCCGTCGTCTCAAGCCTACTGCCAGAAGACCTGGACTGCCCATGCGAATAGGTGACAAAAATGGGGTGAAAAGAACAGGTTTGTAGGATTGTGACAGGTATAAACTAGCTCTGCCTTTGCCTGTGGAAGGACAGTGCTTAGCTTAGTTCACTTGGCTAGTAACAGGCCTTTGGCTAAAGATCAGGTGTGTTTAATTAGAAGCTGGCCATCTAGAACTTTACTTGACCCAGAGAAGGGGGGCTTAGTAATCAAAGTAATTTTAGGGGCACAGTCCAGGGGAGGGTTGACCTTCCAGTAGGGGAAAGTTTCATCAGTGGTTATCTAGAGGAGGCTCTCCAGCAGAGAAACAGGGGCTGTGCCCATACCCTGTCTACATCCTGCACCTGACATAAGGTCCCTAGTCCTGGATGTGGGGACCCAGGACGTTGCTTGTGAGAACACTGCTCATGTCAATGTTTCTAAACTAGGAGGTATATTTGCTGTGGGTCCAAGACGGGCTGATGCCGGCAGTACATTTAGACAACACCTTTTTCATGGACTTCGTGGACCCCCTGGTGACCCTCGTGTCTCTGCTAGCCTCGATAGCTTTGATTTCAGCCTGCTTCATGCCATAAAAGAATCGCCAATCCTGTCAACTTCATGTGAGCCTCTTCCTTTCTGACCTACAGTGGATTTCCTTTTCTCCATAACTCAATGCCTTGACCCATAGAGGGAGAGAAATTTCCAAGTACAGGTTAGGAAATGGCATCTGCTGAGGAAGCAGGTGACCTAGGTCCAGCTAGGACCCTGTCATAACGCAGATTGGGATCCAAGGTCTGGGAGTAAGTGCATCATTTCCTGTAGCTGCCTTCAGTGTCCCCTTCCTTGTCTCCCCTTTGCCCTTGCCCTCAGCATTTGTCTCAGGCATATTGCTGCCCTAGCTCTTGTTCTGTCCCTAGATTGCCAGCCACAAGCCCTGACAAAACACTGTTTCCTGTGAACCAGGACCCCAAGAGGACTCATTACAAGGCTCTTTGGACCACCATGGCCAATTCTTTCCTTCTTGGGCACCTCTTCCCCCACTAGTTAATGGACCGCAGGCCTCCCACCCTCAGAGCAGGACTTTATACACCTTTTGTTTTTACCGAAGACCCACTCCCCCAGATGGAAAAGGAAGCCTTCCCCATTCCCAGAGTCAGCTATGGTCCCTTGCATTGCTTCCCATTCCCAATGTGAACTCACGCTTAGTCAGGACCTATCTCCTTGAATCCTCCCTGCCTCTCTTTGGCCCGAACTTGGTGGGCAGTAAGGACAGGGGCAGCAGGCCTTGTGTTCTAGCTACCTCTTCCCTTCTGTTTGTGACTGTCCTTGTGTTCACATTCACTGCAGCATCAAAAGTTCCTGTGCTTTCAAGTCAAGCCATGTTACAAAGCAAGGATCAAAAAGTTAAAGGTATTGTAGCTGGGGGTGCAGTGAAATAATAGACCACTTTCCTGGAGTGCACGAGTCCTGAATTTTCTTTCCAGCACCACAAACAAACAAAAACATACCCAAGCCACAGCTCCCACAGTAGCTCCAGGAGATACTGGAAAGGGGGAACCCTGGAACCCTATAACCTGTTACATGGTAATCTACATGTTAAAGTGGAAAGAGAGAACCCCAGCCACAGTCACCCACTGCTCCATCCACAGTGCCCTCTTCCCCAGAAAGGGGATATCTGGACCCAGACTTTTTCTTTCTTCTTTTAGAAAGCACCACACCAGATGAGCCCCCAAAGCCAGGTAACTAGCCCTTCCAGAATCCCTCCTCACCTTTGCCTGCCCAGACTCTTCCTGACCCAGGCTGTCCTGGCTGTTTCAGCCCATTTTAGGGCTCCTGCTATTGTCTTGCCACTCCCCGGATCCAGTGTGGGTCAGCTCTGTGTGGATATCAGTTCTCAGAAGTCCATGAAGCTGTTCGTAGACCCTAATCAGGGTAAGAGATGCATCCCAGGTATTTACATAGAAACCCAGACCCCATTCATAGGACCTGCCCGTAACCACACCAACATACTCACTGTGGCCAAATGTCCTGGGCACCAAAAAACGTATTCCCTCTACAGCCACTTACAAGCTTTCACAGGGAACTCCTTGTGACCTGCACACAAGTGGGTCAGTTTCCAAAACAGAGAAGAGGCGAAAATTGCCTAGAGTCAGGGACCTGAACAGGGTCCCTCAAGATTGTCAGATGATCCGAGAAAAGCAAGACGTTCTAAGAAGAGGAACCCGTGCTGAGAAACACAGAGCCCCTGTGTCTCCATGGGCCCCTATTGGTGTGGAGGAGGGGAGTGATTGAAGAAACATGCTAGGCAGACCCCCACTCACCAACCCTGGGATGGCCTCCCTGCTCAGGATGAAGTGTCCAGGCAACACAGGGCCATACAAGTCAGCAATGTTTATGCTGAGCTACAGACTATGGCACAGCCACAACTCCTTCTTTCCTCCAAGAACCACATGGTCTCCTGCTTCATCCCCCAGGCTATGTACTGGTCCCTGAGGTAGGAACTTTCCACCTCACCCTCAGCCAAGCAGCAAGCTCCGGATCCAGACACACTGCAGGGGACTGATGAGTGCTTTGATACTTGAAACAAGACACACACACACACACACACACACACACACACACACACACACACACACACACACACACACCCCTTTCATGATGGCACACAGATTAAACCCCAACACTTAAGAAACAGAGGCAGGCTTATCTCTGTGAATTTGAGGCCAGCCTAGTCTACGTAATGAGTTTCTAGGCCAGCCTGGCCTACTAGGTAAGATCTTGTGTCAAAAAAGGGAAAGAGGAAGGGAGGGAGAGAAGAAGAGAAGGAGAGAGAGAGAGAGAGAGAGAGAGAGAGAGAGAGAGAGAGAGAGAGAGAGAGAGAGAGAGAGAGAGAGAGAGAACTAAACCTGAAGTTGAAGCATTGCCGACAGAGAGTGACCCTCCTTCTGGGACATAATCAGGAAGACCCTCTACTCACACCATTGCTCAGATTGACTTTGAACTCTCTGGTCTGCCTTCTTAGGGCTTTTGGTGGAAGGTGTATATAAGAATGGTGGGTTCATAGATATTGAAGTGCACATCCAGAAGCCTCCTGTGCATGTCCATGCAACCCCTAAACGCTTGGTGGTGACTCGGGACCGAAAAAACTCTGAGTACAACTGGAAGCAGACACTGTTCTCTGAGTTACCTGGGTAAGTGCCAGGGTGGAGCCTCTCAGGCTGTATTGACTGATGTTAGTGATGATGGGTGGCCAGAGGCCACAGATGACAGAAGTGGTTGGTTATGTGTTCCCTCTATTGGCTGCACTTCTGGCATGTCAGGGATAAATTTCCTAATGTCCTGCAGTTCGGGAAGCATTGTCCTGGGACCTGGACCTCATCACTGACCTAGGTCACTAGCCCATGTTAAGGTGGTGTGGTTTGGAGCTGGCTCTATAGATGATCCTGTGTGTATAAGCCACACATAGCCATTTGAGTCTTAGTTTCCTTACTAAGCATTGGACCCTTCTAGAGTCTGAGTCAGAGGCCTAGGGGACCCATCAGAAGGAAGTACATGGGGAACATCTGTCATCAGATGACATAGTGTCTTCCACATGTTCTGACTGGTGAGCTCAAGATGGCCTTCATTAGAGGCCTGAGGCCTAGCATCAGTGCTTCTGAATACTTCTCTCACTGCAGTATGTGAGAAATCTCATGGCTGTAACATGCACCTGGGAGGAACAAGGGACGAGGATTGTTTCGGCTAAGAGTTTTCAGTCTGGGATCACTTGGTTCTATTGTTTCTGGGCCTGGGCATGGTGAGGCAGGATCAACACAGTGGAACTGTAAAGGGAAGCAACCTGACTCACCTCATGGCAGTAAAGAGGTAGAGAACAATGGAGAACATGCCTGCCTAGAAAACTGCTTGTTTTGGGGGGGGGGGGGTCCTTTTATTTTCTGCTTTTGGCATCATCTGGGTTCCGCTCTAATGGATACTCCGACCTATGTTCAGGGTGGCCTTTCCTGATGAGTTACTATCTAACATGCCAGTGGTCTCTGGAAATGCCTTTATACTCTTTTCTAATCCCCTAAGTATCTCACAATCCAATCAAACTAACAATTAAAATTAATTGGCAAGGAGTTTAGCTGATAATCACGTGTTGGCAAGATAGTAGGAAATAGTGGCAGATATTGATTCTGGAAAGCATGGCTATCCCACTGTAGGCTTTTCAAGGACAGCTCTCTAGCTCAGCAAGTCACAGGGGGTTGAAGCCTTTTTGCACTATGGAATAGCCTATCTTTTCCCAAGCAAAGGCTGCTGTCTGTTACAATAAGGTTTCTGGCCCCATCCAGAGGTCCCAGACCAAAAGACCTGCAGTCTCAGACCTCTTAGCTGCCCGTTGTTGCTTAGTCTTTCCTAAAATGACTCAGACACTTATATTAACTTTATATTGTTTGGCCTATGGCTCAGGCACATTGTTAGTTTGCTCTTTTATCTTAACTCATTTTTATTAACCTGTCCTGCCATGTGGCCCATGGCTCACCTGTGTTCCTTACATTGTTTTATTTTATTTTATCTTATTTTTTTGTGGCTGGGTCAATCTGATCTGTCTACTCAGAGATGTCAGTTATTGTAATAAATTTTATTTGTAATGTATTAAATATAGGATTAATATTTATTGAAGGGTATTTTAACATTCATAGATATAAGTTAAACCTTAGGATGATTCTTTGAAGATAGGATGATCTAGGTGATGGATGTTGATTTAATCTTTAAGAAAGCAGGAACAAAATGGGGTGCTCAAGATTTTAGTAGCCTCTTTTTAATGGAGTTGGCCATACCCCATTAAGGTTCTCAAGATGTTAGAGACATGCCTTTAGACCTTATCAGCTAACACCTGAATCCCACCACATCTCTCCCTTTTGTCTAACTAAGAAGGTTCTAAACTAAGACTATATACAATAGGAATAATTATAAGGTAACGTCTTGGGGAGGAAGAGGCCAAGCACAAGCATGGTCAAGCTACAACTAAAACCTAACACATATAAGTTACATCATACATTTTTGGAGTAATGGTAGATGGCGGGGTGTATAAATTACTTCAAAACTGTTCATCTGGGATAGTGAAAATCCAACACCTGAATGTTCCTTGCTAAGGGATAATAGGATAGTAACCATAACTACCTATTCTTCAACTCTATCAAGACCTGAGAAGGAAGATATATTACCTGAAAGTCAGAAGCACATGAGAGTAGTAGCTTTTGAAATTTGGAAGAGGACAGCGACATTCAGCTATTTGGACAATCACCTCTGGTTTTGTGCGCTGTTGGAGTATCTATCATTTTGGCTACAGGCCAATGATATCTGACAGATCTTTTCAGAAGCAGGAAATTTTTGGAGGGGCTGTCTTATTCTGTCCAGGCAGGTTTCTGTCAGTCTCCATCTGTCATCCTGTTTATCTAGATTGGACATTGTGTGTGTATTGTTAGCAGTCGAGATAAGAGCAGGTTTTTTTTTTGTTTTTTGTTTTTTGTTTTTGTTGTTGTTTTTTTTTTTTATCTAACCGGCCATTCTTTGCCAAAAGGACAAACTTTAAAGGAGTGTTGTGATGTTTAGTATTATTTTGGGAGAGGATGCCAGGAGTTGTCGTGTCTCTCACGGCTGAATTTTGAATAACAAAATGTTAAATGTCATATTTTTGGGGTTTATGAAATGGTTGAAGACTCTTGTCTATCTATGGTATTTTAGTTTGTACCTGGGATGACTGTGACGTGGCAACTTCAGTAATGCTGACTGTAGTTTTTATCATCTTAAGGATTAGAGCCTATATTGTAAAGTTAGGTTACTTATAAAGGGGTGTATAATCTCTGAACAATAACTTTTAGTATGAATATCAAACATTAACCAGAGATATATATCGTGCAAAATGGTAACAGTATTAGACATGTGTATATATATTATATATAAATTATCTGAACAGAGGTATATAAAATATCTTGTGCACATATCATAACTAGTATAATTATCTATTATGTCTAGTATAGTTAAGTGGAGGTAGCAATTGCATAGTGGAAATGACAATAATGTGTAAATCTGGCACCCAGGGCCAAGAAACCATATTTTAGAAGTTGTCCATTTCCATCTTGTGAATCTTTAGCTGGTCTCTGATCACATTTGACAAATAATCACACACATACAAAATCCAGTATGCCGATCTGAAGTCCCTCCAGTGTCATCAAGGACATAGTTTTCTTTTAAGGTAAAGCATAGTGGGCACCTTTAACCTCAGTGTTAAAGAGGAGCTGAAGGTTCTTCCTCTACTTGAAAGAATGAGAAAAGATTTCCTGTATGGATGTTAAAATACATTGTTTAACATTAGTCATCTAAACCGTGCCACCAGGGCAGGTGTGTGCGAGCCAGGGAAGCATCTTAAGGGAGGAAGGATTTACTCTGCCTTCATCAGAGGTTTCAGTCTATCATGGCAAGAGGGCATGGCAGAGCAGAGCAGCTCACAGCGGGCCAGCCCTGCGCAGAGAATGCCTGCAAGAAAGAACTGGTTCTCTTTTATTCTATCAAAGCCCCAATTTTTGGGACAGTGTGGCCCATGTTCAGGATGGGTCTCCCCCTTCATTAAATCCAGAAACATCCCTATAAATGCATCAGAGATGAATTTTACTAATATTCTAGGAGCTTCTCAGTCCAATTAAACTGGCAATAACAATTATCCATCTTCCCCAATGAAAGCATATAAAATTCACTCGTGAAAAAACAAGTTTAAAACCAGATGAAAGGAATTATAATTCTCTTTTATAAACAGTGCAGGGAAATTGAACATTGTTCAACTCACTTTGGTGCTATTCTGCCAGCAAGAAAACTGAGCCTAGAAGACTTAAGGGGTTCTCTGCCTAAGACCTGCAGTGAGGAGAGTTCCCCACCCTGCCGTTCCTTTTGTACTACCTATTGGGACTCTCTGCCTTCCTGCTCATGGTTTGGGGTTTTTCTGCAGCTTGAAGATAATCATGGACAAGACAGGGCTCCTGCAGCTCAGTGGCCCAGACAGAGTAAACATTGGCCTCATGCCTGTGGATGACTCTCAACAGGAATTACTGATGCTCCTTGTGACTGACACTCAACACTTCTCCAACTGCACTGTCGGGGAACTTGGTACTACACATGCCCTTAGAAACCCCTGTTACTGAACACAGGCAGGTGCCTGCCACCCTGCCCACCTCCCTCGCTGTCTTTATCCCTCACTGACCTACCCTTTTATCTCAGGTCAGTTTTACCAGGATATCATCTGGGATCCACCAGTTGAACCAGATAACATGACACGGACATTCAGAGTTCAGAGAATAGAGTACACTGCTACCAGGTAAGTACATAAGCAGCCCATTGAGCCTGGCTGTGCTGAGTGGGTTAGGAGGCTGGGACCTGGGATCTACAGAACTCCACTTTTGTCCCCTTGCTTGGGAACTAAAAACAGATGAAAGAATGGTTCAGTTTAGACTCATAGAAAATACACAGGCTGTGGGGCTGTGGGCAGCAGTGTGGTCTCCTTGGCTCTTCCCTAACTTTCAAAGTCCTGGGCCAAGAAGACCTCATGTGCTAAGTCCTTTGAATAATACTTTGGGCCTTCCTGACCTATGTCAGAGGGAATTCTGAGGGACTCCTGGACTCCCCACACCCCATGTTCTTATCTGCGACTGTCTCCTATCTCTTTCATCTTACCTGAAATTTGATGACCACCTATTTATGTCTTTCTGTTATCCATCCCAGACAGCTCAAGTTGAAAGGGTACCCGGGAACAGAGATTTCGTGCTGGACTGTGAAGATATAGCTATTAGGAAAGTGTTCCCTGCCATGCTGTCACTGTATGCAGATGAATGACATTATGTGCCAACGGGGCCACCAGTGAGGCCTATCTCTTAATGGAGAAGAGGATTCTCACTTATTACAAATAAATAAGGGTGATATGAACCCAGGGAGTTGGTGTCATGATTCCATGTGGCCAGTCTTGGGGAGTTAGGATCCTAACCTGCCTCGTAGAACATTAGAATCTTCCACAACTGGACCTCAACAGCCTGGGGCAGGGAAACCCATAGAAAATTTTCAACCCTATCTTTGTCACAGGAATATAAAACCAGTTATTCAAAATGTCAGTGCAGCACCAAGTGAGGGCTCCAGAACTGAAGACTACTAGCTACTTCATGGTTGCCTAAACCATGAAGACCAGCTTTGACTCAGGAAGAGTCAACTGGGTTGCACAGTTGTGTGATCTTTTTTTCTTGAGATGTAAATGAATGTCTTTTTATTCCAGAGAGGGCAGCAATGACAGATCAAAGAAAGGATTCCACCCTAGTCAGCTGCTGGGAGAGCAGCTTTCAGCAGCCCAGAGAAACTGGAAAGGAGGTGTGGCATCAACTGAGATGCACACACACAAAGCAAACTTTTCTAAGGGTCAAAGCTTAATTCTTCATTTTATTTTTCTTTCTGCTGGATGTCCTTTTTTTTTTGTCTTACATTGTTTCCTTATCCCTTTTATTACACGTAAGACAAAGATTACTGTGCAAAAAAAGATTACCTCATAACCACAAGTTACATATTTCCCAAAAACAAATTAAAGTCTTTACATAAGAAGAAATCACATGGGCTGGAGAGATGGCTCAGTGGTTAAGGGCACTGACTACTCTTCCAGAGGTCTTGAGTTCAATTCCCAGCAACCATATGGTGGCTCATAACCATCCTTAATGAGGTCTGGTGCCCTCTTTTGACATGCAGGCAGTCATAAAGGCAGAACACTACATAATAAATAAATCTTAAAAGAAGGAGGAGGAGAAACCACATTAAGATCACAAGTTACATGTTTTCCTTAGAAGTCCACAAGTAGTTTTTCTTTGTATTAATTTTTCCCACCATAGCAGCACCCAAAAGCAATGATTCTTATATTACCGATTAACAGTTTTAACCAGTTCCTTTTGTACTGATAGGTGGCTGTTTGCGGTTTTAGTGTATCAGATTTCTATTCTTAACTCTACTCTAGAGAAACTTTAAATGAGTGATCAGCTAGCCATCTATTTTTCTTTACACACAGTAGGGTCATTTAATGTTGTTTTTATAATTTTGTTTTTTTCAAGGTTCATATTGGGGCCTGTGATTAATTCTGTAAGTTACACGACTTAGGAACTCAGGCCTAGCCTTTGGGGGTTTTCTTTAACCATCAGCCTGTTTTTCCACAGGCAGAATTCATGGGTCTATAATGCATGAAACTTCATTGTTTTTCCTTTTCAACTTCTGAAAATCTCATATCTGACAAAGCAGTGGTGACTTCTAGCCTTTTTTTGTCTTTTCTGTATCTCCTATTGGCAGAAATACCTAAATCCTGTCCAAACCATCTTTGCTAACTGTCCTAACCACTTGTATCTGTTAGCCCAGTTAAATCAGAGATCTGACTAATCATCATTGCTCTCATAAAAAACCATCTTTATTATGTTCTGCAAGTAAACTGCCCAGTGAGGAGTGGGATCCTTTCTCATAGTAATCACAGCACGCCAAATACAGCAGGAACACTGCGGCAGCAAGCTGAAGGAAGCACAGCAGAAGCAAGGGCATTTTGGCCACAGTCTCCACCCCTAGGCATTGCCTCTCTGGGGTTTAGCTTTGCTATTTGGTGAATTGGACTCCATCAACCCACTGCTGACTGTAGCTCCTCTGATGTGGCCGCCCATAATAGTACAGTGGATAAACCAGTGTGATTATTGAGTCCTTTCAGGAGCATGGTTGAGGAGCTACATACAAGAGAATGAGTGACCCAAAGATCACAGCATCACTGTGACACCCACCACCCATTGTGGATGATGACTCGACTTTGCATCTCTGGGGGCTGGAGAGCTTGCTCAGTGGTTGAAAGCATTGGCTGCTCTTCCAGAGGACCTGGGTTAGATTTTTATCATTCACACGGTGATTCACACTGTCTGTGACTCCATTTCCAGTAGATCTGACTATAGATCTCTTCTAGACTATGCACAAGTGGGCACAGACATACATGCGGGCAAAACAACCATATATTCAAGGTAAAATACATTTTAAAAATAAGGGAAAAATAAAATAATGAGCTCTTTTAAAAAGAGTCAGGTGTGATGGCACACAACCTTAACTGCGGCTCAGAGGCAGAGGCAGGCATATCTCTAGTAGTTTCATCAGACTCATGTGGAGTTCCAAGCCAGAGAAATTTGCATTGCCTACACCTAGAGCACTTTGCGGTTTTTAGTCTGTTCTTCCAGCATCCCCTCCCCTGGCAATTGCATCTGGGAAAGAAGCTTATGAACCTTTTTTTCCTGAGCTTCCTGATCTTTTCTGCTTCACTTCTTCCTTCTCCCTCTTCCCTCCTCCCTCTTCCCTCTTCCCTCCTCCCTCCTCCCTCCTCCCTCCTCCCTCCTCCCTCCTCCCTCCTCCCTCCTCCCTCCTCCCTCCTCCCTCCTCCATCTTCCCTCCTCCCTCTTCTCTCCTCCCTCCTCCCTCCTCCCTCCTCCCTCCTCCCTCCTCCCTCTTCTCTCCTCCCTCCTCCCTCCTCCATCTTCCCTCCTCCCTCTTCCCTCCTCCCTCCTCCCTCCTCCCTCTTCCCTCCTCCCTCTTCCCTCCTCCCTCTTCTCTCCTCCCTCCTCCCTCCTCCCTCTTCCCTCCTCCCTCTTCCCTCCTCCCTCCTCCCTCCTCCCTCCTCCCTCTTCCCTCCTCCCTCTTCCCTCCTCCCTCCTCCCTCTTCCCTCCTCCCTCCTCCCTCTTCCCTCCTCCCTCTTCCCTCCTCCCTCTTCTTTCCTCCCTCCTTCCTCCTCCCTCTTCCCTCCTCCCTCCTCCCTCTTCCCTCCTCCCTCTTCCCTCCTCCCTCCTCCCTCTTCCCTCCTCCCTCTTCCCTCCTCCCTCCTCCCTCTTCCCTCCTCCCTCCTCCCTCCTCCCTCCTCCCTCCTCCCTCTTCCCTCCTCCCTCTTCCCTCCTCCCTCTTCTCTCCTCCCTCCTCTCCTCCCTCTTCCCTTCTCTCTCTTCCCCTCCTCCCTCTAACCCCCTTCCACTTCTCTCTTCCCCCTTCCCTTTTCCCTCCTCCCTCTTCCCTTTTTTCCCTTCTGCCCCTGCTTCCCTCCTCCCTCCCCCTCTGAGGAAAAATATTCCCCTTCTGAGGACATACCTACACACACTTGGCTAGCTCCGTTCCCAGACTTTTTAATTTGGAGAGCCCTTCCCAATGGGGCTTGGATTAGTTTGGGCTTCACACGTAGGTTCAGGTACAGACATCTACCCAATGCCTGGTTAAAAAACAAAAACAGAAACAAAAAACTACCACTGGAAGAAGACAGTGGTGAGGCCCAGTCCCAAGAGACAAGCAAGGGTGCTTCCAGAAACCTCTCATCTGAGGGTGAGGGGGCTCCTGTGCTGTTGAGGGCTCCTTTCCTGAGCATACCCCAGAGTTAGGCATCAGGAGATTACACCCAAAATATTTTCTTAAATTTGTATTGTAATGCAGGGCATAGCTATGCACATCTTTAATCTCAGCACTCTGCAAGCAGAGGCAGACAGATCTCTGTGAGTTCAAGGCCAGTTTGGTCCGTATAGCAAGTTCCAGGACAGTTAGGGCTTACATAGATAGACCCCATCTCAAAAACAAACAAAACAAAAACAGCCTTTGTGTTCAGAGTTTCATATCTATAGAATCAACCAACTGTGGGTTGAAACTTTTCCAAAAACATGTGCCTGTGCTGAGCAAACACAGATCTTTCCTTGACACTGTTCCTTGGACAGTACAGTGTTAACTTTGCACAACACTATATTCGCTGTTGACGTGCTCTGTGAATGATTTAAAAAGCACAAGAGGGATATGAGCAGCCCTGTGAATACTTGCTGTTTTATTCACGGAACTTGAACGTTCATGGATTTTTTATATTTTTAAGAGTCTTGAAAACAATCCTTTATAGATACCAAAGAACAACTAGACTGTACCTACTTGTAGAAGCAAAAGGCACAATCTGTGGCTTACAGATAGATATTATAAGGAGAAAAAAAAACATGAGTATTAAAAGAGCTATGTTGGAGAGATGGCTCAGTGGTTAAGAGCACTGGCTGCTCTTCCAGAGGACCTGAGTTCAATTCCCAGGAACCACATGGTGACTCACAGTCACCTCTAATGAGATTTGGTGCTCCCTTCTGACCTTCAGGGACACACACAGACAGAACATTGTATACATAATAAAATCAAAGAGCAAGGCAGAAGAAGGACAGTAAAATCAGACACCGAAGTGGAGGAAGCTTTAGAAACAGCTGACCACAATGTTTGCTCTAAACATGGTAGTGGGGATAAGACAAAGCAAGCTAGCCCACTTGCTTGTCAGCAAAAACTGACCACGTTTTTCTTAAGAAAAAATATTCTGCCCCAGCTCTTGAGCTATGGAAGGTCTTTCTGTAAGAGTGAGTAATCAGGCCTGTGGGTGAATTTCTGGCAGACTTGCCCAATGTGTTAGAACACTCACCTTGCACACTGTCGCTCCTCTACCCAGCCTCCTTGGCAGGGATCACATGTCAGAGCAGTGGTGGACAAGAAAGCAGCCCAGGGCAGGGGACTTGCTGTGGGGCTAGGGACAGGTAAGCCTGCCCAGGCCAACTTCGCCCTTGTAGGACACAAAGTCAGTTATGTGGTGTCATAGATGGCTGCCAGCACCTGCAGGAGGTATGTACCACCTCTACTGTTCTACCCACTGGGGGTTGCCCCAGGCCCTGGGCCAAGGGCTATGATAACACTGGGTTTTGTCTTATTTCTTCCCCCTGTGACTATGGCCAAATACTCTGGCAAAAGTAAATTAAGGAATAAAAGTGTCTATGATGGTTGGACTCACAATTTTAGGTTACAAAATCCCTCGCTGTGGGGAGGTTGAGGCAGCAGGTGCTTGACAAGGCTCATTGAAATGATCAAGGTGACGCCATCTTTTCCTGGCTTTATTTTGTGTCTCAACACTCTAAGCTTTCCCCATCCCAACCCCTCAAATGACCAACAACCACATCTGCCCTAGTAGCACTTTGGAGACTATCTGCAACCCTGACCACGATCCAGGTGTATTAGCCAGAATAACCGGCATTTGAGCAAGCTAAGACATTAAAATAACTAAGGGGAAGTGTAAATAAGAAACAATTGTCATGTGGTGTCTGAAAAATACTGCTAAGCTCTGAAAACAAGGAGATGTTGCTTTGAGCTACCCCCCCCCCCCAAACACTGATGTAATTGTGGTTCCTTTGCCTTAAAAAACACCATAAGACAGACTCTGAGGTGTGAATCTGCTCTAGGACATTGGCTGATTAAATGATTTACATACTTTTAATTGGTTTAATTAGTGTGATTGTCTATCTTGCATGGGTCATTTCAACATCACTTCAACACTCTGGAGCAGAGAACAATAAATTAATGCATTCACACCAGCACTTGGCTGCCTCCTGCCCTCCTTTTCAATCCGAAGCCCAGCCCAAGAAATGCTGTTGCCAGCATCCAGGGTGAGTCTCCCCACTTTGATTAGACCAATTAAGAAAATCCCTCACAGGTCAATCAATTCCTAAACAAGTTCTCACCAACTCCCTTTGTGTGTGACATGTGTCAAGGAGACAAAACTAACTGTGACAGATACTGACTTGGGAATGTCAAGAAAGGCTTCCTAGGGCAGGTGCTGAAGGATAAAGAGGAGCTGACTCTGAAGAAGCATGTGTGGGGGAGGCAGCAGCCTAGGCCTGGACTCTGCGCTGAATTCTGGGAAAGACAAAGAAAAGTGCTGCAGGCTAGGTGAGAAAGGACCAGCCAGCCTGGGTGGCACACCCTTCTCCTGATGTCCTGCTCTGTGCAAGAACAGGGGAGCCAGAGGAGAGAGGACACAGCCTGCTTAACTGCTGCCTCGCTGCTGTGTGGTGAAGGAGGGGCAGAATTTGGGATGGGTTATTTCTCCAGCCTCTTTCCCACATTCACCTTGGATCAGGGGAAGGTCTTCAGTTTGAGAGCCATGTGCCCTCTCTCTAGAGTGGTAGCGATCAAGAGTCACCCCCCCCCCCCACCCTTTGGCCAGTATGAGCAGTGGAAAGTCATCTCTGACCTCAGCATCCAGGGAGTGTCTATGGGTCTTCTCTAGTGAGAGTTATGACAATTCTTGTGACCCATAGCCACACACCATCCCCTACACACACACACACACACACACACACACACACACACACACACACACACACACACACAGGCACATGCGCACATACACGCTGCATTATGTCCCCGATTGGCCATCTAGAGGTCACCCAGTGCTTCATTCTCTAGGATCCTCTGCCCAGCATCCCTTGGGCCCTCAGTCAGAGACAGTTGAGGAGGTAAAGGATCCAGGTAGGAAGATCACATTACAGTTAGAGGCAGCCCATGTGTCTGGAAAGTGAATGATGAAGAGAAACTGATGTATGCATGGAAAGTAGAGAGGATAGAAGAATGCCTCTTGTCCTCGGAGGGACGGAGGGGGTGTCTTAGTGCAGGGATTCAGGTAGAGTAAGCATCAGCTGTGCTCCATGCAAAGCTCCATAGAAGTCTAAGCACTCGGGCAGAGATGTCTTCAAGGCCCTCTCTAGAAACCTCTCTCTGCCTCCCTAACCCAGCCCAGTTTCACTGAAGAACCGTGAGATGTCTGAAGGATCCCAGCAAGGCTTGATCCTACTGAAGACAAACTTTGCAGTTGTGAAAACAGGACCTGTGTTACAAGCTCTGTGCCTGAGAGCCTGGCCTAGGGTACCATGCCTTTCTGCTGAATCCAAGGATAGCTGGGGTGGATGGAGGTGAATGATGGATGGATGAGTTGGTGGGTAGTTGAGTAGATGAGTAGTGCTGTTTTACATCTGGGGTGTCACCAAACACCTGTGTGCTTACATCTTAGTCACCAGCCTGTAGCCTAATAGAAGGTGATGGAACCTTGAGAAGGTTGGACATAGAAGGAACTTGGCTCACTAAGGGCTATGCCCTTGAAGGAACACTGGTTTTATATTCTCCCCTCCCCCTCCCTTCCCCAACCCCTTCCCTCCCCCTCCCTTCCCCAACCCCTTCCCTCCCCTTCCCTTCCCCAACCCCTCCCCTCCTCTCTCCTCCCGACCCCTCCTCTCCCCTTCTCTCCTTTCTCCTCCCTCTCTTTCCCTGAAACAGGATCTCATAGAGCCCAGGCTGGCCTTGAATTCCTGATCATCCTGCCTCTACCTCCCAAGTTCTGGGGTCATAGGAATGTGCCACCATTTGTATCTGTTCCTCTTCTTCCCACCTTCCTTCTTGTGTCCTCCAGTTTTTAACTTTTTTTTCTTGAGATGGAGTCATATATATGCCTAGGCTGGCCAGCAACTCTCTACAGAGTATAGGCTGACCTCAATTCTCTTGCCTCTGACTTCTAATCCCTGAGTTTACAGGCCTGTGCCACCATGTCTGGCTTTTGGGCTAGCATAAGATAAACAGACTTTTGCTGATAGATACTCTAAACATGATGTATGTTCCACCATACTACCACAGAGTCGATTGTCCTCTGAAGCTTGAGCCAAAGCGCATATTCCCTCTTGTGACTGTAAATACGAAATGTCCTCCATAGGTTCGTGTGTTTGAACACTCAGTCTACCAGATAGTAGAACTGTTTGAGGTCATAAAACCTTTAAGGGTTGGGGCCTAGCTGGAGGAAATGGTCATAAGGGGGCAGGTCTGTTTCCAGCTCTGTTTCTGAGGTCTGAGGAAGACACATTGCAAGCTCCTACCACCCATGACCAAGATAATCCCAGTTCCCATGCCTACCTCACTGTGGTGGACTGTACCCTCTCAAATCATGCGCCTACATAGATCCTTCCTCCATTTTCATGGTGATAAGGAGATCTTGGGCCATGACCACTGACTTATGACATCCCTGGATTTTAAACTGTACTCCACCCTTCCTGATGTCTTAAATGTCCTTTGTCCCAATATCAGTTGTGAATTCCCCAAGGTATCACCCCAACCAACTCTGTCCCACACCTGAGAGCCCCAAGAAGTTGCCCCCACACAACCACCTGCTTTTTAAGTAGTGGCTTATGAACTCAGAGACTAACAGCTGTCTTGGTTAACATGCTGGGCTTTATTGTCCTGGTCCTTCCCACAAGGCCCGTTCTGGGCCCTTGTTCCAGATCATCCAGGCCTTCTATTTCAGCAGCAGATGACATGTTTACTCAGAACAAGCTGGGGACAATATAGTTGGTATGAACACCATCAATTAGGCCTTTCCCGTTGTTATGGACAAACCAGCAGCTGACTTTTGTGCCAACACTGGCATCCTTCCTGTAATCTTTCTGGGAGCCCCTGAGAAAAAAAGAAAGATGATGTAATACACAGTGTGAGCAACATGGCTGTGAGCATCATGGGCCTAGGGTTGGGAGAAGTTGGAGATTCTTTTTTTTAGTGGCCTTGCAGTGCTAGGATTGAATCCAGGGCCTCACATGGCCCAGGTAAGTGCTCTCCCACTGAGCTACACCCCTGCAACTAGCCCCTGAGATGGGATTTTTTTGTTTGACTTTTTAATGTTTAAGGCAGGGTCTTCTGTAGATTAGGCTGGCCTTGGACTTGCTATATAACCAAGGACCTTGAGCTCCTGACTTTTTTGGCCCACCTCCCGAGGGCTTAGATCCTAGGCATATGCTGGCTTGAAATTGAAGAGCCTTGGGTTCTTTTGTCAAGAATGAAGTCATGTGATTGTTCTTTCTAGGGCCATCTCTAGCTACTCCGTGATTAGGAGGAGTCTAAAAGGGCTGAGTCTTCCAAAAGACATCAGGGTCACCACAGAAATCAAGGACCCACCAAAGTGCCGTGCACAGAGAGAGGGCTCTTTCCTCTTGTTTTGGTACTGGGTGGTGTGAGGGTGTCAGAGATGTCACCTCACCTTGTAACAGTCAACCGATGGCTCTTCACCACCATTGTGGCATCTGGCTTTGTGGGGTCAGAGCCTGGGCGGATGTCAAACACTTCAAAATCAAAAGGGTGGAAGAATTGGCCTGGAAATGAAAACATTAATGGTCAGCCTCTGCTTATTGCCATGGTGCTGTGGCCCCTGCCTTTCAGGATTGATGCAAGGGCTAAATGAGTATGCTATGAACCAGGTATGGAGTGACTATGTGACTTTGTACATGTATTTCTGGTGCTTCCATGTGTCTAAATAGCCTGAAATCTGAGCGTTGCATACCCAGCAGCCCATGTGTCTGTGCTGACATCCGGTGACTGTCCAACACGTAGAAACCTAGGAAGTTCTGGTGAACTGGATGTTTCTCCCAAACCTGGTGTAGGACGATCACAAAGTTAACCCCATCTCCAAAGGAGACCACCATGTTCTTCTTCCTGTTGATTGTTACAGACAGCCTACAAGAGGAGGTTATAGTCAGTGAGGTCTAGAGGCCAAGGCACTAGCCATCTGAATCAAGGGCATTTCAGCAAAGCCTTCCAAGCACAGATCATCTGAGGGCACACAGATACCAAACACTCCTCAGAGTTGGCATAAGGTTCCTGCAAATATGTCATTCACAGAGTGGACCGTGGACCTTCTGTAGGCAAGAAAGAGGCCTAGGAACCCAGAGGCCTGGGTCCAGCTCAGGCTCTGTGTATCCTGAGCAGTTTGTACCCTCTCTGAACCTTGAGGGATCCTACTATTACCTGTCCACAAGGTCTAGGGAGTCCCATAACAGGAAAAGCTAAGACGCTTTGGGACTAGCTGGATCAGCAAGAGGAGATGCAAATGGGATTGTTGTTGTTAAACAATCCTTCCTGCTGCCTTCCCTCCTCCTCCCTTCCCTCCTCCTCCCTTCCCTCCTCCTCCCCTCCTCCTCCCTTCCCTCCTCCTCCCCTCCTCCTCCCTTCCCTCCTCCTCCCTTCCCTCCTCCATCCTACCCACCTTCCCTGCTTTCTTGCTTGTTTTTTAAATTAATTTAAAAATATTTTTATACAGTATATTCTATCATCTTTCCATCTCCTTCCAGATCTTCCCCACATAGCAATATGATCCTGACCTCCTTGCCTCACATACACAGGAATAAATAAATAAATACACAAAACAAAAATCAGAATAAACACAAACAAACAGAAGGCCAATAAAACAAAACAAATGCCAGAATAAGAGACCATGAAACAAAAGATTCACAAATCAAACACAGCTTCTGTTTTCGTTGGCATGGGGCTGCCCTGGGGTGTGGTTGTGGTGGGACTTTGAATGCACTTCCCCTCCCAGTGCTGGGACCCATCTGGCCTGAATCTGTGCAGGTCTTGTACATGTTATCATAGTCTCTGTGAGCCCACACGCCAGTCTGGAACTTGCCCCGTAACCCATGCTCATCTGCAACTTGTGATATCATCCTGCTTCTGCCTCCCAAGTACTGGGATTATAGATATTTGCCATCACACTCAATCATCCTTTCTGTTTAAGAATGAGTTCCTGCTGGGGCTGGTAAAATGGCTCATTGCATAAAAGTGCTTTCTGTGCAAGCCTGATGGGCTGAGTTCAACCCCCCAGAACCCACATGACTCATGCAAAACTGACTCCACAAAGTAGTTCTCTTTTAACTCATGTGTGTTGTGGGATGTGCACACACACACATGCACACACACACACACACACACACACACACGCACATACACACACAGAGGCACACATGCACACACACATGCATACATGCACATGCATGCACACATACACACATGCACACACGCATGCACACACACTAAAATTTAAAGATGGAATCTTGCTATGGTGCCAAGGCTGGTCTTAAGATTGTGGCCTCACACAGCCCTTTGACCTTAAGCCTACCCTGCAGCTGCACTGTTCCAGACAACGCTTTAATCCAGTCAGGGCTTCCCTCAAAGTGAGTCCTGCACACTGTCCAGGTGCAAACTTTGGCTTTGACAGGGGTCCCAAAGATTAGTGCTCTATTTCATGGCTGCCATCTTGTGGTAACTGAATTTAGGCCATCGGTCTCTCTGTGACTACTGTGAATGTCCTGAAGGTGGCCCAAATCCTTCTAGTGTTTCCCTGCCTCTTCAGGCTGCAATTACTCTTGGAGATACAGTCAGAGAACTCACCCGGTCTGTGTGACCGTGACTGTGTCTAGCCAACTGAGTGTGGTCAGAGCATCCTCATTCCCCAGGATGATCTTCTCTGTGGTCACCTCAATCCGGAAGTCCATCCAAGCGTTGGTGATGCCCAGTTTGCCAATATAGGTTTTCCCTGTCCTGGAGTAAGGGCTACTTCCCTTGTCTCCAATGATCTGTCCTGTCACAGTGATGCCTGCCAGAGTGGTGAGGTAAGAAGAGAGACAGTGAGGTTCTCCAGATCCATGCTGGCCTGCAGGGATGTCCTCCCCTTTAGTGAAGTATGCAGAGGAGAAGTGGAGGCAAGCCCTGTTCTAGAAGCTTAAGCCTGGGGCATGTGGGGGCATTGTGGGTCTTCCCTCTTTCCTGGGTCAGAGAGAAGAAAACCTGCTTCCAACATATAGTAGTCTGGTTCCAGCCTTGGGGTCAGGCTGCCCGCATCTCTTTCTCTCTCTAAAGTTCCCACCTCCTTCTTGCAGCGTGTTCTGCCCATAAAGATAATTATCAGGCAGAGTGAGAAGGACCATGAACTCACCTGGGCACTCAGATCCTGACAGAAAGACCCCCAGCCTGTATCCCCACCTGTGACTGGGTCCTGAATAAGGCGCAGGACTGTGCCGGGCGTCTCGTCAATGTTGAAGCAGATGGTGTCGTTTTTTCCTGGGACTTGGATGATGAAGTGAGGGTCTCCATCCACTGAGGGCACAGCAGGGAATGGTCTGACTCCTAGGGCCTTTCCCAGTACCACAGGCCTTCCTAGGCCAATTGGCCCTGTGGGCAGGAGCAATGCACCCATAACCCTGAATCTTGACCAGGGAGGAACCAAGGAACTCACCATAATAGTAGGGGGTTGAAGGCTGATGGCTGGCTATGGAGCAAAGGAAGACCAGATTGAACACAGCAAGCTGTCCTGGAAAGATCTGGGGCCTCCACTCATAGTTTGGCTATGTCTCTCCCATTTTGCCTCCCCAGTGATTTGATTCTCTCTGTCCCCTCCACCAGCATTCAACCTCCCCAGGACACTTGGTCAATCTGCCTGTGACAAAGGTTAATTCGAAACCACTACCAAAGGGAATAGGGCAGGGAAGCTCTTAGCAGTGAGCAGGGCTGGTTGCAGCAAGCAGCATTTACTCACTCAAGTAGACCCTGGACGTGGTGGCCTCATAGTAGCCTAGTAAAACACCAAAAGGCAGTCACGAGCAATAGCTAAGAGCTGCGCCCCATCACAACCTTATGCTTCCTGTCATCCTGGAGGCTACTGGTCCCCACTCAGGTCTTAACATGTCCAAGCAATGCCTTCACGGGGTTGTTGGTAGTACAAGTGTCATTTTAATGCTAGGAGCATATTTTGATGTGGCTAAAATGCAAATCTATCAAGTCATCAGCCTCTCCATTATAAGCTGTGTTCACAGACCTCTGTCACTATCCTTGAATTCTCAGTCCCTAGTTGGAATAGGGTGAGAGTCATCCAATTGTGTCTGTCTTTGGTGGTTGGTATATGTGCCACACTTGCATCTAACAAGGCCTCTCAGAGGGGAAATGGTGGCCTCATGTAACTTGTGCTCCCTAGAGCTGTAGGTGGGCAGTGTAGCAGGAGCTGAGTCTTGCCCAGTGTTAGTGGGCTAGAGGGGCACACCATTCTAATTTTACTGTGAGAGAAATGGAATGCCCTGGTCCCCAGAGACCTTCAGCATGAGCACTGGACCCAAGCTGCCTTGGCCTATGTCCCAGATCAGCTACTGCCCGAGTCCTCTCTAGGCCTTGTGCTCTCGCTATAAAATAAGAATTGTAAAGGCCTCCTGAGAGGGTTGCTGGGAGTCATGTAAAATATCACAATTGCTCACATTGCAGTTAATAGAACAGTCATTGATTGGCCCATCTTGAGATAGGGAAGCCAAATGAAATTCTAAGATGTGAGCCTGAAAGCTCTCTTCAGCTTCCTCCTCCCTCCATCCCATGAAGCTGGCCTTCTAATGTGTAGGTGCAGTGAGGGGGAGGGAGAGAAACATGCACTGGAAGTTGACTACTGAGTGGGACCCTTGCAACCAATGAGAATGGTCCGTGGCCTGGCTTAGAGATAGTTTTGTCCCCATGTTCCCTAGAACCAAGAACTCCTAGCAGGACTATGCCAAAAGAAGTCTTTGACTCCCAGGTCCCCATGAAGTTGCTGTACACATTTGGGGCTCCCCTGGTGAGTACATTCTGGGGTTTTGTTGAGGATGTTTGGTCTCAGCTTCCAGCTCTCAGGGCCTCTTTTTCTCACAGATCCCAGCTTCCTGGTAGTTTGTTCCAGCTATAAATTTGGGGTTTGAAACACCTCTTGTCTAACTGAACCCTTCTGTGCTGTGGCTTGAAGGCCCTTCCTTGAGATGGCCCTAAATGCTGTGCTCTCTTGGCTTACATCCCCTGAGAGACTTAGAGACTGACTGGCCTACATCCATGTCTCTGCTGACCACTTCAATCTCGCTATACCCCTTCTGATGCTTCCAAACCTGCCCCCCTTCAAAAGGTCTATTTCCTCAACTGGGACCTTAGGAAACGGGATCTTAGAAGAAGGGGATTCTAGATTCTCGCCTCGTCTGCCTCTGCCCACCTTCCCCAGGCTTGTCGGCAATGGCTGTCTGATCCTCGTTGTCTTCAGGCTTGGTCACCACCATGGAGGTCAGAGGAGTCACAAAGTGGTACTTAAGGGATAGCTCCAGGGCTTGGGCTGTGAGGTTCTCCTTCTCGGCCCCATGGGCATTCTTGCTGTGAGGAAGAACAGCTCAGAGTCAGTCCAGAACATGGCATCCTGCTTCCTTTCACCATAATTTCCCAAGCAGACCAGAATCTTCAGGGACAGCTCAGGAACAGCCCCCCCCCACTGCCTACATTGTTGGTCCTGCTCAGAGGAACTCACTACAGGTGTGTGGGGTGGGGGGAGGTAATACCAGTTCACCAGCTAGCTCTCCAAAGTATACAAACTCTTTTCTGTCTAGGAGTCAGATTCTCCACCCATAAAACACAAGGGACTTGCAATGACTGCTGTTACAATCGCTGTGATAGCAGTTGTGTGGCAAGCACTTGGTCAAAATTGCTGGGGCTTTATAGCTATGTTCTTCCTAAAGAAACTCTCACGCTGTCTTCTCAAGACACCCAGCGCCACCCTCTGGGTACTGGGGCTTGTCACTCCCTGCGATCCCCACACATCACGGCTATTTAACCTCTCTGTCACTGTGTGGTGCTGATGGGAAAAGCAAAAGCTGAGGCCCTCCCCTGCCCTAGACACACTCAGGCCCCTGCTCGTAACCGTGCTCCCCTGCTTGAAGCTGTGAGCAGGGGTAGAGCACAAGGAAACATGTTGTTGTTGTTTTAAAGCTGGGCCAAGAAGAGAACAGAGCAGCCAGAATGCTCAGTGGGATGTCCTTCCTCAGCATGGCTGTCATACTCCTCTGGCCCTATCGGAAAATAGCCAGGGCTGTGATGGGCGCTAGACAGCTAGATATTCCTCAAGGCGAGGGTAGGCCAGCTCACCGTTTCTCCAGTAACTGCTCAATAGTGAGGTAGGCCCAGAGACGCTCAATGTAGTTCCCAAAAATGTAGCCTTGCTCCTTGAAAGCTGCATCCATTTCCTTCATGTCTACCTCCTCTGTGAAAGTCAGGTCATTCAAGGCCTGGGTAGGAGATTGGAGGAAGTAAGGGACTTGAGAGCTGGTTCATGGAGTTGTGTGGGCCAAACTCAGACGATGCCACTCCTGGACCATCAGCAAGAAGCCTGGGGTCTATCACTGCTGACCCTTTATCCCCAGAATACCCCAGGCATCAGTTTCCACTCACCCCATGGCCCTTCACATCTGCTTTAAAGTTGTTCATGTCGCTGTCTGCCAGGCGGCCTGCTACAACAATTTCCGAGCCATCATAAAAGTGTGGGTAACTGTTTTTGGTGAGGTCCAGGATGGCATTCTCCGGATAGTCCACCTCCACATTCGTCAGCAGTGGGTTAGCTACTTCCTCATAGAAGCCCTGTGAGTCAGATCAGAACTCAGTCATCTCAGAGCCCCCAAGGCAGACATGAAGAAGTCCCATGGATGCTGTGAGGTGTCATTTAGTCCCCAAGGGCTGAGCTAATCCTTTCCCCTAATCTTCACTTCTAAATGGCCCTGACTGTGGTCTGGGCCTCCCTGGTCTCCCTCTCTTGAATACAAAGGAGAACAGGACCGAAGGACAGGATTCTTGGCACAGAACTTTGAATAAAGAAATATTAGCCCGAGAAAGTGATATGTATCAGAGGGAGGAAAGCTCTGGGGTCCTCTACAAGTGGAGGTGCTGCCACCCACCTGTGGGAGGTGGCCAGATTCAGAGCAAACTTGAGACACACAGTTCCATTTGGCTAGCAGATACTTTTGAATATTACTTTAGTATATAAAGGTCTGTTATGGGTCAGATTGGGACTGCCTTCCCACAGCCCCTTTGTTATCCTCATCCTCACACTGCAGCCTTATTTGGAGCTAAAACCTTTACAGAGATAATCCAATGATGTCATGAAGTTGGGCCCGAATCCAATAAGCCTTGTGTCCTTATAAAAAGAGGAAATTCGATGCAGACATACAATGAAGGGGTGCATGGGAAGGCCCAAGGAGAAAAAGACCATGACAAGTCAATCCAGGCCCCAGGGCTGGAGACATGCTCAGAGTTAAGAACACTGGCTGCTCTTCCAGAGACCTGAATCCAATTCCCAGCACCCACATGGCAGCTCACAAATGTTTGTAACCTCAGTTTCAGGAGACCTGACCCTCTCACAAGGACATACATGTAGGCAAAACACCAATGTTCATAAAATAAAAAATTTTAATATATTTTTTAAAAAATAGATACCTACACAGACCTCTCCCTCAGAGGGAACCCACCCCTGTCACCTCGATCTCATACTCTAAGACAGTGAGACAAGTGTTGTTTAAACCACCTCATCAGTGGCCACGTACTTTTTTTTATGACAGACTTAGTAAATCATGGTCTTGTACAATACTTACACATATTTACATAAAAATTACTCATGAGACACATACATTTAGCTGGATATCTTATGTTTGACCTGACAGGCCTGTGGAGGAAGTAACTCTATTTTATGGAGACTAGAACAAGAGGTAGCCAGTGGTAGTTTTCAACCAAGAGAAAACTCCCTCTAATATCTGAAGTTGTCACATGGTAGAAACAGCTGCCCAAGAAATAGTGTGCAAGGTGAAGCGTACCTGCAGTTGCAAGTTGGCATCAGAATCTTCATAAATGCGCCGGGCAAGCCCATGGTTTTCCAGGGCCATAGTCTCCAGAAAATTATAATTCAGATTGTTGCCAAAGCCCAGGTTATACAAAGGGAACTCGCCCCTGATGGCATTCCGGACATTCTCCTGGATCTTCTCAGGTCTGCTCTCACCTGTAGAAAGTGTGTTTATTCTGGAGACCATCTATACTAGCTCTCTCTGGGGGGGATCTGACTCTTTACATGCACAGCTTGTAGGGAGCCTTGGCAAGGAGAGACATGTACCTGCCTTTGAGGGGCTCACAAGATGAAAATATGTCTAAGGTCTTGTAGTGAGCCAACTACAGAGTCAAGAAAGCAGGCAGGCACTCACCTTGGGTTCAGACCTCCCTTTCCCTCACCAGTATTGGCATCCCCGTCTGTCAACATGATGACGATGGAGGTGCTCCTCTCTGGGACAAGGTGCTGCTCCCGTGCACTTTTCAGCATATGGATGCCCCTCAGCAGCCCATCATTAATGTTGGTCACTATATACAGACAGAAAGACAGAACAATTGGAGTAGGGGTGTCCTTAGGGTACCAGTGTACAAGTGAAGGAGGGGACAGTGGACCCTGCTCTTGTACCAAGGACTGTGTCAGCCTATATATAGAAACACTCAGTAAACACTGGCGTAGGTGGATGAACAGTGCAGACTTTCACAGAGGCATCAAAGGGTGCTAAGAGGTTCTAGGCATGTAATGATTATACAAATTTGGCAGGCAGTCAGGTAGAGTCCCAGGAGTGGAAAGAGCGTGATATAGATGTCATGTATGGTTTCCATAAGAACCAGGTCAAGAAAGGTTCTCTGTGGCCCTACCATGCTGAGACCTGTGAGCACCAGAATTGTGGTTAGAATCACTAAGAACAGATCCCCCTGGGCTGCACAGAGGTCACTCTGATGTCTTGTCTTCAGGCCTGAGGTCTACCCCGAGGGAGAGGCATGCCAGAGACAGGCTGCTGATGCAGAAAAATAAGTAGGACACACACACACACACACACACACACACACACACACACACACACACACACATCCACACCAACCCCAAGCCTTACTTCCTTGATCGCGGATGCTCTTCACAAATGTCCTGGCCTCCTCGAGGTTTTCAGGGGTGGCTTTAACTAAAGTATCTTTCCAGGTGGTCACATCAGAGCTAAACAAAATGAAATTCAGGTAGTCGCCTTCTTTCATGTCATCCAAGATTTTGAGAAGG
The DNA here is from genome assembly GCA_033318265.1 of Phyllotis vaccarum. Classification (NCBI taxonomy): domain Eukaryota; kingdom Metazoa; phylum Chordata; class Mammalia; order Rodentia; family Cricetidae; genus Phyllotis; species Phyllotis vaccarum. The sequence continues at coordinate 116,295,009 of JARWLC010000009.1, read as the reverse complement.
GCATCCCTGGTCTGGGGAAGAAGGATAAAACAGACCATGAGATGAGACGGAGTGAGCCAGGTTGCTTCCCAGCCTAGGTGGACTGCAGAGCTCTGAACATCTTTATAAGGAAGCATTGCCAAGGCTGCCAGATCCCTGAGAAAGGGCATGCTTACATTCTGTTACATTCTTCCTTTTCCGCCAGAAATACTAGCATTTTCCTGCTTAAGAAAAGCAGAGTCTCCCAGCCTGGTCTAGAGAGTGAGCTCCAGGACAGCCAGAGCTGTCACAGAGAGAAACCCTGTCTTGAAAAAACCAAAACCCAAACAAAACAAAACAACCCTCCAAAACAACAACACACAAAGATTCTCCCTCTTTGCTTTTCTGTAAGTGCTGCCCTAGATGCTGGGAGGGTGGTGAGCAGGGCTAACCTGCTCCATTTTCCGACCATACATGGAACCACTGATGTCAATCACAAAGACTATATTCTTGGGCACCACTGGAAGGCCTTGAGGTGCAAAGAAGTGCACAAAGTAGCCATTGACGACCTGAAAAGGAAGGAGAGAGATGGAGTGCCTCTTTCCAGAAGTCAGAAGTTTGTCACTGGAGAGAAAAGTGTCCCATTTCCACTCTCCAGGAGGTGCAAAGTAGCTGGTGCTAAAGATGGAAGAGAGGGATGGAGCTGCAGCCGCTTAGGATACAGGACCTCTGCCCACCATGATGATGGATTGGCAAGCCTGCTGCAGCCGTTGACCTATACCTGCACGTTGCCAGGAGACTCTCTGTTCACATCATAGACAATGTTGAAGTCCCCGTTGAGGAGGGAGTCTGTACAGGTTGGGCAAGAGCGCTGTTGATCTAAGCTGGGCTTGAAAGACACATGTCCCTGGAAGGAGAAGAACATTGCTCAGCTTGGTCAAGACTTTGCACTGGCCGACGGTGGAGTGGGGGTGTGGGCCCTGACAACGTAGAGGAGGGGCCTTGTCATGAATCAGATGTCAGTTCCCCATGGATGAAGCTGCTCCACCTTTCTGAATACCTCCCTCCTTGGGTGATTAGAACATACCCAGGGCAGAGGTGGTTGCAATTTTCACTTAGCCTGTACTCTCTCTTGTGGCTGCCTCATTCTAACCCTGAAGTTCAGCATCAGAAGTTACGTAGGCCTTAGGAGTGTTGCCCCATATGAGAGAACTTGGTGTTGAGTGGTTTCGCACATTGCAGTTGGTGGGAGAAGGTTGGGGAGAAGGATGAGCGTGAGTAAGTGTTAGAGGAAGTGAGACTAGGAACCCTCTCCCCGCAGGAGCCAGCAGCTCTCTTGAATGTAGGTTCTTTGAAAGTCTCTCTGGGGAGCGCAGATGACTGAGATTTGATGTTTATATTTTCTCATCCACTTCCCATTGGTACTGGGGTCCTGCCCCAGAATAGCTTGGGGGCTCAGTGACTGGAGACAACTGTCAGCACCAAGAATGCCCTTATCTTTAATCCTCCACCCCTTAATGCGAGTCAGAAAAACTAGCCTCAGTTTCTTGATCTGAATCCCTTTTCTGTCCATTTGCCAAAGTAGAATGGAACTGGGCTTTATAAATGGCCTCCATTCCCTGTTTGTACTGGTAGAGTTGAGACTCCAAATCTTCTAGCAGGTCAGTATCATCCTCCTGCCACCAGTATCCTCCCGAACGACCCAGTTGACTCCCCCCACAACGCCCCATGCTGAAATCAGCAAAGTCAGAGCCGATGTCCTATCCCCTCCACCCCAAGCCCCAGAGGTATCTACACCACCTTTTTTCCTGAGAAGGACTTGGTGAGGGCACTTCCAAGGAGGTCATTAGTGATGAATGAGGCGTCAGCATCCAGCATGCTGATGCCCTGCGGCTCAAAGATGTGTGCATCAATCTGAAATGGCCAAATGAAGGAGATGTCATCCTAGGACAATGCAGAAGTCTTAGGACACAGTCAAGGAGAATGACACAGGTCTGTGATGAAACAGGGATTTCCAAAGACAGTAGTGAGTACTGCTAGAATGACCGTGGGAACTGTTAGAAGGGTTGGGTAGCACAAAACATCTCCATCATCAGTCTGCCATTGGTCCTGAGTTCCTCAACGATGGTATTTGCTTTTCTTTTTAGCCTTGATGTAGGTAAAACAGACCGGTTGCAAGTATTCCAGAAGCTCTCTGTGCTACAGCCCTCGAGGCCCCAGCAGTAAAGCCTCCTCCCCTTGGCTCCCAGTTGCTGTAGAAAGAAAGCCACTGCGTTTTTCCCAACCTCCCTTGGCCAAGTACAGGGGCCAGGACTTGGAAATGCATCCTTGGTTCTGCTCTGAGAGCTGCCCCTCCTCCTTCCACCCCCACCCTCTGCCCTTCTCCGGACTCTCCATAGTTCTAGGCAGGGGATGCAGGAATGGCTGGTTACCTCAAAGTGTTTGACCAGTTGTTTGGGCTGAACCTTAATGTACATCTCGTATTTGCCCTTGTGCCTCTTGAGCAGCTCTTCATAGGTTAACTCAAAGGTGACCTTGCTGCCAGCAGCCACATTGACAGATACTGTGAATTTCTCCAGTTTCCTCCCAGAGGCCCTGGGGAGGGTACAAAACAGTACTCAGCACAAAGACTCCAGAAACCCATCCTTCCTGGGCCCTGGGTTCAAGTCTCCGGTCTTAGGTTAGAGACCTCCCTGTCTATTCTAATCCTCACACAGTTTGTTCTAACAATAATCACAGCTGTTGCTCACTTCTCTCAAGGCCTGAGGTCCACACTTACTTGACCAAACCAGCCGTCTTGCCCTGGGATACGGCCTTTTCATATTGCTTCTGGGCAACTTCCTTCTCCTTAATGTTCCCAGGGTAGGTGACACCATCAATGGTCCTACAGGTAAGAGTTTAGGGGAAGGGGCTTTCACAATGGGCCAACCCCCCTCAGGAGATAGAGCCAGCAGCTATGGTGGTACCCACAAGGTGAAGTTGGTGATGAAGGCTGTCTTGGGCAGGTCCACATCGAAGGAAACCTCCTTGGCTTTGTCTGCATGATTGACAGCCCTTGTGGTGACGACATTATGAGCAAAGCGGGAGGTCACCTTGCAGCTGATCTTGGTACTGTAGACCTCAATGCCGTCAACCACCTGTGGGAGAGGTGGACAAGGATCACTGGTGGTAATCAGCCAGACTGCACCTTGGGAAACCTGGTCATCAGCCTGGCTTCTTCCCTCCCAAATGCTCCCATGTGGGCTCTGAAGTCCTGGGTCCTTTAGTTATTCCAGTCGGCCACACTGGAAGTCTGGACAGAATCCTTTGTCCCACATTTGGTTGTTCTACCACAGTACCCATGCCCTGCCTCTTTAATGCTGTAATCTGTGCACAACTGCAGGCCGTGAGATTTTATAAAAGCCTAGCTCTAATCCAGCCCCTCTCCCAAGGAAAGCCTTCTCAGGGATCCCCTTTGCCCTGGCCCTAGATTCCCCTCGAAGAGTCCTGCCTCTCCGTGTGGGTCTTGTATCACACGAGGCTCTGTTGGGATGGGCCCACAAGCTGTTTTCTGGCTGGGGGTGGTGGTGCTGCCACCGCCATTATGATCTATACCTTCAGCAACTGAGTAACTGCTCCATTCTGCCCCTCCCCACCCAGTCTGTATCTTATGGAAAGTTCTTACCCCTTCTGGGAGGCTCCGTTTCTGTAAATATAAAGGTAAACAAAAAGGTCAGGACAAGCATGAGACAATCAATGGCCTGGGAGCAGGTTCTGGGCTAGGGCCAGGTCTCAGAGACACAGGAGCCTCCAGGCCTGTTAGAGGGGCGCTATGAGTAGATGGAGAAAGGGGTATGTCACCAGGTCTCCTACAGAATAGGCAATAGAACTGTCCCTATGCTGTCTAATGCTCCATACACCCCCAACCCACTCGGCTTCTCATTCTGCTCTCCCTGGCCCCGGTTCCTTTAGTCAGCTAGCTACCTAGAATACCCACCCACTCATCAGGCTCAGCTTAGCATTTTGTAGAGGCCTCTGCACCTGTCTAAGCATGCACAATTCATCATCCATTTGACAGGGAGTAAACTGAGGCATGGGAGATTGAAAAGCTCTGCTCTGAGTTAAACAGCAAGCTAGTTTATCAGCTACCTATAGCTTCGTTCTCCAGAGTTCAGCGTCGTCCTAGTAATACAATGTTCAGCCCTAGGCCTCCTCCCCCGCCTCTGGCTCAGGGGATTTGGATGGACTTTTCTGTCTATTTGCCCCTCAAAGTTCTGATATCAGCTAGGAGGTTAGACTCACCTCTAGCAGCCGAAGGGAACTTCTTGGGAAGCCCAAGGTCCCTAAGCCAGAAAGCAGGGCCAATACAAGGCAGGGCCACCACATAGTCACCATTGCTGAGCACACAGGCCTGGTCTGCTTTCCTTATATATGCCAGCCCAGTGTTTGCAGGGTCAACGGCCTTCAGACTGGGCCAGAGCAGCGGAGGCACACAGTGGCTCCGGGAACTGGGAGTGGGTGGAGTAACCACCCAGTGTGACTGTATGAAGAGTTCTCAGTGGGCACAATAAACAGTATTGGGGCTTCACTCCTGATATTCTGGAGTATGGAGGCCATCAGGAAAGCAGACATTGTGTGAAACAAGTGACCTCTGGCCTCATGGGGTGAATGATGAAGATGGTGTGAGCTGCATTTAGAACTGCTGGCATCTCCACATCTAGGGCTCAATGCTTTTGTCCTGACCACCCACATTGCCCCTGGACTGGGCCTGGATCCCAGCTCTAGCCCTTGCAAAGCAGCCACTCTCCAGTTAGACCTCCGTGGCTCAGCCTTTTTTCATTACCTGATGTGGATGCCAGGAACCCATGAATTGAACAAATCTTGAGCCCTGTAACCTAACTCTCTCTGGAATCTGACTCCAAATTGTTTTTCATTTACTCTCTCCCAACAGTGTCTTTCACACTAAGTATCATCTCCTCCCTTTGCATGACCAAGGGCCTTGGCTCCCCTTCCTTACTAGACGAAATGTGCTTTTAAATAATAATGACAATAATAATAATAAATCAGCTCTGGATGGTCTCAGACTATCAAGTCCTAATCATGTGGCCATTCACACCATGATGGCATATTTCACATATACTTTATTTTAATTGTGTGTGTGTGTGTCCATTTGTCTGCATGGGTATATGTGCACAAGGGTTTAGGTGCCCCTCCCTGATATGGATGCTGGGAGACAAACTCAAGTCTTCTGCAAGAGCAGTACAAGTTCTCAAGCACTTTGCATTTCCCCAGCCCCAGCAGGCTCTCTAGGAACCCATCCTGTTACCTTATGCTGAGGGAACCCATCCTGTTACCTTATGCTGAGCTTTGCATGATCAGGTCCAAATGCTCCTTCCTCAGCAGAACAGCCCCTAATATGCTCACTCTGTGCCCCAGAAACCCACCAGGGTCTTGATAGTTCAGAAAATGCTAGTCTTTCTTCATGAGGGCTGAGACCTCCTGAGCCACATCAGGGTCCTGCCAGCCTCTGGCCTCTTCAGAACACATGTCACATGCCTACCGTGCCATGACTTCTTACCGTCCATATGCTGAGTGGCGTAGACCCTTGTCTACCTGTGCTGAAGCCAGCTACCTTATGATAGTGCTGTAGCCTCAGCTGAAAGCTCTGGGTCTGACCATCAGATGTGCAGAGTTCTTTTTACAGAGAGAGATGGCCGAAAGCAGAAACTGAAAGGCAGCATGCGCTACAGAAAGGCTTAGCCTGATGGCTGGAAGCAGCAGAAGACATGGAATAATGACAGAGCTAAGATGGTGGAGTGGCAGGGGCTACTGATGAGCCTCACTGAGCAGCACCTGTTTAAAAAAGTACCACTTTCTGAGGTGGAAAAAAGATCTCTCAAAACCAGGTCTCTTTTTGGGCACTGAGGATGTCCCAGTCACATGACCATTTCAGCACCTGCTAGCCTCTAGGGTTGGGGTTGACTTGAACCTGTTTCTCAATGTCTCCTCCTCAGCACCCACAGCTACCTCCACAGGTAGCTGCCTTTCCCTGCCTTTTTCCTTTGAGCCACTGCTTCCTTCCTAGACACTTGGAGTATGAGAAGAGTGACAACTCAAAATAAAATTCTTCAGCTGCTTAAGAAGGATAGTCAAGAATCTGGAGAAAACCAGAATCATGCAAAATTAGAATTGTACACACACCATTAGATTCTAGGTTTATCCTCTGCCCATCCCTCAGGATGGGAAGGTGAATGGGCTGACCCACATAGTTGGCCAACCTGCTTTCCCGGAATGCCTTTGGAGATAAATTGATCTCTCATCCTCCAGTGACCCCCACTTGCTATCGAAGGACTCTGTGTTCCCCAACCTGGGGTAGCCTTTGAGTTCAGTATCTATGATAGCTAATATTGTGAACTTGACAAGATCTAGGGTCACTGAAGAAACAAGCCTCTTGGAATACTTGTCAAGGATTATCTCTATTATGTTAGTTGAGATGGGAAGACTCACATTAGATGTGGACATACCACCCCACGGACTGAATAAAAAAAAAACAAGCTGAACACAGAGCCGATTACCCACTGCTTCCTGACTGGATGCGTGTGACCAGCCACCCCCTACTCCTGCCTTCCTACCTTCCCTGACTCTGGACTGTAGCTCCTTGAATTGTAAGCTAAAATAAACCCTTTTTGCCTTAAGTTGCTTTTGTCAGGGTATTTTGTCACAAAAACTGATGTGTGACAGACTTTTCCTGAGAACACACACACACAAACCTACTCACTCCAGATAGGTAGCCCATGACAAACCAAAGAAAGGACACTATCAAAGTCCAACTTGGTGAACCAATGAGTTTTATTAGGGTTACTTACAGGAATATGGGTGAGGGGCAGGGTACAGGAGCAGAAATGACTCAAAGACAGCTCCATCACCAAAGCCCACAAAAGCTAGAAACCTGGAATGCATGACACAGCCTGATGGCAGATGAACAGGTTGGAGATTTTATCTCCCAGTGGCTCAGCTGGTCTGGGCCTCTTCTAGGTAGATCAGCTTCTTCTGGGCTGCTTGTCTTGTCTAAGAGTGACTTTAAGTAGTCACTACTGTTTCTATATCATGGAGGTCTGAATGAAAATGCCCCATAGGCTTATATATTTGAATGCTTAGTCATGGGGAAGGGGGACTGTTTGAGGATTAGAAGGTGTGGTGGCCTTGTGGAGGAAGTATGTTGCTGGGGGTGGGTTTGATGTTTTAAAAGCCCATACCAGATCCATAGTCTCTTGCTTTCCCTGCCTGCTGCCTGTGGCTCAGGATGTAAAGCTCTCAGATCTTGTTCCAGTGCCATGCCTGACTATTTCTATCCATGGTGATCATGAACTAACCCTCTAAAACTATAAGTAAGCCCCATTTAAATGTTGTCTTTTATACGTTGCTTTGGTCACGGTGTTTCTTCATAGAAACAAAACAGTAACTAAACATGTACTCTTGGAAAAGGAGGACCCTAGTAAATCTAGTCAGTTTCAGAGACTTCCTGAAGCTATTTTGAATTGTTTGCTTCTTGTCTTTATGAGCTTCCCTGCAGGACAGAGTGTTTAAATATCAGAGGAATTGTAGATACAACATTCATCTATGTGGAACTGTTTTTGCAGACATAAAAGATCTAAGATGGAGATCTTAGAGATCTAGTCCAGAGAGCTATTGAGGCCTGTGTGTCAGGTCAGAGTAATGTGTGGCAGGGCCAGAATGCCTGCAAGGAGACCCCGAGAAACTAGTCTGAAGTTCTGTAGGTGAAGCCTAAGCTGCAATGGAGATTCCAGGGTATGGGAAGTGTCAAACCATAAGATGTCTAAGAAGGAAATCTGCATGCATGGGGTGGATCTGGCTCAAGAAAGAGGCTGTGTGCTGCAGGCCATAAAGCAGAAGGGGCATGCCTGCCTAGACTCCTTAGAATCCAGATGATTCCATCTTCACTCCAAGATACTAAACATGGACTCCAGGATTCAGTGTTTTCTCTGCTGAGTTTCAGTTTTGCTTTGGCTCGATCATCCCTTGCTATTACCCCATTTTCCCCCTTTGAAATAGGAATGTTTATTCTGCGCCATCAATCATGAGAAGTACATGAGTAAGAGGTTGATTTGAGCCTCAGAAAAAGACTTTGGACTTTTAAATAATGTTGATACTATTAAAGATGGGGACTTTTGAAATCGAGATGAGTGCATTCTGCATTAAGATGGCCATGAGCCTATGGGAACAAAGAGAAGGAGGTTACATGGTAAAAGTGATATGTTTGGGTGCCAGGTTCACAGGAGGTGACTTATTACACTTCTGATTGTGAATATGACAGCATCTAGAATCACTGAAGACATGAGCCTGTGGGCATGCCTGTGATATAATATCTAGATTAGGTTAGCCTTTGGAAATGCTTGTGATATAATATTCAGATTAGGGTAGCCTCTGGAAATGCCTGTGATTTAATATCTAGATTAGATTAGCCTCTGGGATTGCCTATGAGGGATTATCTATATTATCTTCATCGAAGTGATAAGTCCCACTTTAAATTGGGTGATACTATTTCATGGCCTGGGAATCCTTTTTTATTCAATGGAATAAAAAAGGAAAAGGTGGGATAAGCCAAGTGTTCGTCACTTGGCTTTCTGACTGTGGATGCCTCCTGCTCCCGCCATCATGCCTTCTCTGCCAGGGTGGATTGTACCTCTTGGAACTATAAGCTAAAATAAATTTTCCTATCTTAAAATTATGTTGTCACATGATAATGAACTCATAACACATTATCCGTGGTACTCAAAGTCAAGCTTTATCCAGTCTGAGTGCCATGAGTTTTGTTTGTCGTGAGGACTGGGCAGAAGATAGGAAAGAAAGAGGCAAGAATTCTTAATCAGAGCGAGCAGAAGCCCATCACCTTCACCTGAAGAAAAATGGCTCTCCAAAGCGAGATGTACTGTTTTGGGATCTACGATGTTTCATTTTAACAGAGTCTAAAGACGATCTCATAGGAAAGAGCCTTAACAAGACAGTTTTAGATAATGTGAGGAGACAATGGGGTGCTGTTCTAGGTCCCTGAAATCCCATATTTGGACAGTGTCTGTCTCTGTCCTCAGGATGTACCACAGCAGTCTGGCTATCACAGGCTGCCATCCCCACAAGGAAATGGCACTAAGGTGAGGGTCTGAGGTGCCTGCTCCTGTAAGATTTCCTTGGGACTCCAAATCTACCTGCAAATAGTTTTCATGTGTTCATGCTGCTAACAGCAGGCTGTTGCCCAGGTACCTCCTTGCTGACTGGAAGAGTCACACAGGACACATCTATGACATGTTTGGTGTCAGACAGCATGGGTTGAGGACACAGCTCTGCCGTTCATAAGCTGGGGAATTTTCAACAGGTCACCTAACCTTGTTTCTTCAACTGTTAATGGTTGTGATGGCCCTCAGTGCCAGAGCATCTGTGAGTTCCTGGGATGCATGAAGGGCTCATTTGGGGGACTCAGAGGCCACAGAGCCAGCCAGATGCAGAGAACAGTGTACAGTCAGTGCTACAGAGCTGGTGGGTTTTTCTCCCACCTCTGCCCATCTTTGCCCATCTCTGGGTCTGATGTGGTTTTGAGCTATTCCCCTGCTACCTCTCTCCCCAAAGGCAGCCAAGTCTGGACTGGACACAGCCTCTGTTTAATGAAATCACAGGATGTCTTGACACAAGGGGCCTCACATGCTCAGGAAGGTGAAAGGCAGAGCTAATTCAATGCTCTCCTCTCCCTCCTCAAATGCGTTCTTCCGGTGAGGACTGAGTGTTAGCTGGAGGACTCAGAAGATATCAGAGACAATGTAGTCAGTGTGAACGCCATCAATCAATCCAGCTCCATTGTTGTGGACGAACCAACAAGACACTTCTGTTCCATGTCTGGGGTCCTTGCTGTAATCTTTTTGTGAGCCTCTGGACACAGACAAGATGGCTGTGGTCCATCTTTAGACCTGGCAAGGCTGCACCTCATCTCACCCATATGACACCAGGAGGAAGGCCTAGACTTATGATAGGGGACAAAAAGCAGGCAGGAGCAGATGCACCAGGCAGCAACCCACTCACCTGGTGACTGTCAGCTGCCGATTCTTCACTACCATTGTGGCATCTGATTTTGTAGGATCAGAACCTGGGCGGAGGTCAGAGACTTCAAAATTCAGGGGGCTAAAGAATTGCCCTGCAAAGACACATTGGAGGCCCTGGTTACTGATAAGGGGAGAGAAGCCTGAGAGGCAAGTGCCTCACAGAGAGCAGGAGTGACCGAAATATCACAGAAATCTGGTGACCAATGACCTGCCACTCTTACAAGGTCCCTGGAGCCCTCTGACCTTTCTGTGAACTGGGTATTTCTTCCACTTATTCCCAGGCCCACTTGGCTTTCACCTCTGCATTTGCTCGACATCTTTAAGAGGAACAAGGTTCTCAAACACGGAGTCTTAGTTATGTTAGAGCTCAGCCAGTTCTTGTGTTCTGGGACCCATGAGCACACACTGGCTTCAGAGCACCAATTCACAGTTCTGCTTGCCCTGGCCAATCATACCCAGTAGCCCCTGTGTCCGGGCTGACATCCTGAAGCTATCCAGCACATAGAAGCCCAAAAAGTCCTGGTGAAGTGCACTCCCTTTCCACGTTCTGTGCAGGACAATCTCAAAGGTAGCTCCATCTTCCACAGACACCACCAGGTTTCTCTTCTTGTTGATGGTCACCACAACCCTGCAGGTTCAGGTAGGCATCAGAACAGGATTAGCTACCCTCATCTTTCTAGGACCTAGATGTTACAACCAAGCCCTATGGCCCTCATTCTGTGAGGTCTGGGTGCTATTTGCTCTCTCCCATTTGCCTCTCTGTCTTGTGTGGTTTAAAATGTACCAGGCCCTGTGCCAAGTCCTCTATGTAAACCAAATCACTCAGTTTTTCACTCTGACCCCATGAAAGGACCAAGGTTCAGAGTGTTTAAGTAACTTTCCTAAAGTCACGTAGCTAGTAATTGACAGATATTTGGGTCTGTGTCCCAAGAGTCCCTACTCGTTGACTGAACTTGGTCCCAGAGCACCTCTTCCTGAAGCTGTGCTGGTGTCTTGGGGAAGCTGAATAAATGAATGAGCAAAGGAAGGAACAGACATGACAAGTATTCCAAAGGAGGGACCAGAAGACCCAAATTCAGTGCAGTAAGCAAGCAGAAGGGCTGTGGGGAAGGAGTGACCTTTGTCTCAGCCTGGGGCTGGCTTTGAATGATGGAGATGAGGGTGGGATTTAAGGCTCCAGTCCCAAAACTCAAGCCCAGAAATGAAAAAAAAATGGACCATGAGATGGTTCAGGGTCTGGTCATGTGTGTGGGCTCCATGGGCATCAGTTCATTGTTTGGAAAATGTGGGCTCTGAAGACTCAAGCAGCAGAGCTGGAGTACGGCTTTGGACCCTGACCCCATGTCACGTTGTCTGTCCTCCTTTCTGCCCAGACCAAGGCTAGTTACCCATCCTTCTGCAGCATGGCCTGGTCCTTCCAGGAGAACACGGGCCCGCCAGAGCTTGGGTTCAGTGTAATGTTCTGAGGCGTCACTTCCAGCTGAAAGTCGGATGCGGGATTTGAGATCCCAAGTCTCCCAAAGTATGTGCTCTGGTGCTGCCCGGGGCTACGAGCCTTGTTCCCAATGAGTTGCCCATTCACGGAAAAGCCTGTATTGGGGTGAGGAGCCATCCGGTCAACACACCACCTTTGCTCATTCCACACTTTCTTCACAGGAGGTCGCCTACATGCCACAGGCCATGTCATCTTTAAGGGTCTCACCTCTAGGACTGGTTCTGCTCCCAAGACCTCCTGTAATCCTCTGTCTCCTTCCCGCCCATACTGTAACTACTAGGTATTCTATACTTAGCTTTCTCTTTTGAACTCTGGCCCTCTGAGAACAGGAGGGCCCCTCCCTCTCATACAGAGACGGAGTCACAGGAGGTCTAGAAATGTATCCACCAGGCCCTGGACAGTCCCATTTTCACTGACCCTAAATGTGGAGCCTTATGCTCCAAAATTGACATCTAAGAAACTGATCTTCTACTGTTCTCCCCCTTCCTTAAGTTCCTTGGGGATGGGGGGCAGGACAGTTCTGTTCTCACTGCATCAATTCTCAACAGACATGGAGCTGGTGGATGGATGTAATGGGCAGGGGGAGTCAGGAAAGCCTTTCTTTCTATAGCCACGCTAGAGAGGTGCTTTGGGGCTTTGTACAGCCACACTTGTGGGAAAGGTGCGCCAGGACCTGTGTGATGTTCAGGCCCTGGTATGAGACAGAAATGAGAGCTCCTTGGTTTAAAATGCCTAAGGATGTCAAGAGAGCAAGGCCTGAGCTTAGACCAAGTATGAGGCTCGTCCAGCTATAGGTCCTGTGTGCTGTATGAGTCACACACACTCATAAACCTTAGGCAGAGTGTAGCCAAGGACATGGAGCGAGAGGAAAGCAAGAGGTGCCTGCCAACGACGATATGCAGGCAGTAGGCAGTGAAGGCCACCCCTGTAATTTCTATTTAAGTAGGGAGCACAGAGGTGCGCTGGCTCTGCCCCGCCTGGCACAGAGTCCATTACCCACCACACCTGTGTCAGGGTCCCGTACAAGGCTCAGGATCACACCAGGCTCCTCATTGATGTTGAAGCACAGGCTATCCTCTTTGTGGGGGACGTAGATGATGAAGTGGGGATCGGTGTCCACTGGGAATACAGCGTGGAGTCCGTTACATTGGGTATTGGTCTGATGGGGCCAATTAGGGGAATCCCTCAGGCCCTTCCGAGACTCACCGCCTGTTACTCGGTTTGGCAGCTTTGAGCCTATTGGACTGTGGACCGTAGGAGAAGGCTGTGTAGCTGAGAGCACAAATGCTGTGAGGAGAGTGAACGGTTCTCAGAAAGGGGCACGGCACGGCTTCTTAGAGCTGTACACGCCCCTGAGCAGGCAGCTGACCTGAGGCTACAGAAAAGGGGTGGGCCTAAAGCATCACATGCACTCCATGCCTCTCAGGATATGGGGACAGAAGTTTGGTCCTGTAAGGTGGTCTGACCCCCTCTGTCTTCCTCAATTGGGATCTAGGTTGAGGAAGCCCAGCCCACACTGGGATGACCTTAGGATTTCCAGTGAGGCTCTGAAGGAAACCAGGGGTGGATGATAACCAGGTTTTTTTGGTCAGAGGTAAGTGATCAGTTGAGGGTCAGCAGGGTAAGTAGGAAAAGTGGAAGAGGGGGTCCCCATGATGTCTACTTACTCCTTCTGGGTCCCACCATCTCTGCAGAAGACAAAGAAAATACAAAGTTACTGTGACACTCCTACCCCAGGACATGCAGCTCAGTCCATAAGTGTACCTCAGGCTGAAATGATAGCCCTGCTGAGGTTGAGGAGGTCTTCCAAGTGTCCCCCACTCCTCTCACACACACACTGGGCAGAGGGACTTGGTGGAGACCTGAGGGAAGGTTGGCAAAGGCTCATGATGCATCAAGGATGCAGCCCTGAGCTTGTGACGAAGGCAGAAGGCCTCCTTGGCAGAAGGCAGAAGCCCAGGAAGGAACAGGTCCAGGAAAGATGCAGGAACAATGAGTTTTGTGCTGGGGAGGGGGCGGGGGATACAGCATGTATCATATTCCAGCTACTCGAAGTCATGTGCTAAATCAACAAGCCGAAAACTCACCTAAAGGCTGGGAATCTGAAAGGAAGACAAGAGGAAAAGAATTAACCCAGCAGGAGGATTGTGGCACATGACTTTCCTGACCACAGATCCTCTACTGCCTGTACCCTCTGGAGTCTTGTCAATGGTGGGCACCAGCCCATCTTGATCTGTCAGGCCTCTGATCATCATAGAGGTCAATGGTGTGACAAACTGATAGTCCAGTGACATCTTCAGGACCTGGGATGACAGGTTGGTCCTCTCTTCCCCTTCCGTCTTCATTCTGTGTGTGACACACAAGCTTGACTTCAAGACCTCAACACAAGTGATGGCGGGTATCCATTCCTTCCCTCAGCTTCCTGTCTGTCTGCTCTCTCCTTCACTCATTCAACAAACATTCAAGTATTCCACAGTACCCTCTCTGCACAGTGTCTGGGACCTTAGGGACTTCATGGCTGTAGGACCTCTCATAGTGAAAACCTGGATATTTGGAAGGGTCAAGGCATGTGTCTCAGAACTTCATAGCTTGCCTGCTAATGAGACCATGGTAATGGAAGAGCTCTGTATTGCTCTCCCATTGAGTAGTGATAATGAAGGAATTCTCTCACAGATGGTAAGGATAAATGAATATTTCTAGACATAGCAGCCTCATGGCAAGTGGCAGGCTCTTCTGAGGAAGCTCAGAGGGGCAAAAGCACTGTCCTCATCCCAGAATCCCCACCCACATGGAAGACTCCCACTGTAGACCCTGAAGAAAACAGAGTGGGGAAATTACCCTTTATTCTCTCACAGGCTCAGAACCACCCTTCTCTGTCTACCAGAAACAAGTGTGAACAGTGTCCACTCCTGGCGGCTGCAAAGGCCCTACCTCTTAGCCAGCAGCTCTTGGATGGTGAGGTAGGCCCAGAGCCTCTCCACATGATTCTCTAGCATGTGGCCACGCTCTTGGAGGAGCTTCTTCATCTCTTCCTCATCTACTAGGCATGTTGCCTTGAATTCTTGCCTCTCCTGAGAATTCAAAGGGGACAAAGGCCATAAGCCATGAAAGTACAAGCCTTGGATGATGCCTGAGGTTGTCACACGCACCCTCATCTGGTCTCTACCTCATTCTCAGTATCATCATTTCTCTGGAACCTGTTTTTATCCCCATCCATCGATCCATCCACCCATCCTATAGATGATGACTAACAACCCCTTGTGAGCCAGGATTAGCCTAGGCCTCAGAGATTCAGTGGGACAGGAAGCCCAGCCCTGTCTTCATGGAGTTATTCTATCTGGAAGTGGCAACAAATACCTGATATTTCTGTTGTTCCTTCTCCCCAGGGTCACAGAATGCCAGCTAGACTTCCCTGGTCAACTTGCCCTAACTGGATCATAGACATGTGTTCTGGTCCCCAGCTACAATAATGAAGTCTTGGGACAAGTTATTCTTTGTATCAAGGCCTGCATCTTGTACTATACAGATTATTTCACTTACCCTCAATACATGCACTAAGGGCAGTACTATCTCTATGGCACAGAAAAAGTACAATCAGGGCTGGAGAGATGGCTCAGAGGTTAAGAGCACTGGCTGCTCTTCCAGAGGTCCTGAGTTCAATTCTCAGCAACCACATGATGCCTCACAACTATCTACAATGAGATCTGGTGCCCTCTTCTGGTGTATGTATACAAAATAAATAAAGAAAAAAAGAAAAAAAAAAAAGAAAAAGTAGAATCTAGAAAGCCAAATGAAACAAGGCTAGATTACAGCTAGTTTTCTTCCCTCCAGGCCAAAGTTCAAAGCCATCAACCTCCTGTGGATCCATGCCCCAAAAGGTGAGCCCATGTCTCCTATCCTGGAACCTCCCATACAGGAGCATGTAGTTGCATTCACTGCCCCATGACACTGGGTTCTACACAGACATCCTCCAGGAAACGAGACTTAGTGAGAAGTAGAGTTGGCATCTCAATCTCTCAGGCTTGAAGTGGGAGGTTGGGGGAGCAGATGATGTGAGGGATATTGAATGATCCTATTGAGCCAAGGAATTATATTAATTAGTGCCACGTTGGTTCTATTCCAGCCTGTCCAATCCCCAGGCTGGGATATATTTGTCTTCCCCTGGGAGGAGGACCTTGGGATGGTCAGGGGTGGGAAACAGAGTGAGTTTGGTTTGTTTAAGCACTGCCTAGCTTCTACACCCCTGACAGCCCACCATTTACCCCACGAGCCCGGACATCAGCCTTAAAGGTGCTCAGTTTGTGGTCAGCAATGCGTCCAGCCACCACGATCTCAGAGCCATCATAGTACTGTTTATGCCGATGCTGAGTCAGAGCCAAGACAGCATCCTGGGGATACTGCAGCTCCACATCTGTCAGCAGGGGGTTGGCTACTTGATTGTAGAAACCCTGCAGAGATAGGGAGTATACCCTTAGAATGGAGCACTTGGGAACCTGCTAGGAAGGCTACTCACAAAGTAGAATGTTGATGTCCCACTTTAGAGGTGGAATCTAGGCTCAGAGGGTTTAAGTAGGTGTTTAAGGTCATACAATTTATTTCAACTTTGGATAATTGTTGTCTCTAGGTTGGTAGGCAATGGCCACCAAAACCCCATGACATGTTAATGATGGTGTGTGGGAGGGGTGGGGGAGACCTGTAGCTGCTGAGCGGCATCATGGTCCTCATAAATTCTCTGGGCCCATCCGTTGTTCTCCATGGACATGACCTCCAGGAAGCTAAAGTCCAGGTCATGACCAAAGCCAAGGTTGTAGAGCGGGAACCTGCCCCGGATAGCGTTGCGTACATTCTTGAGGATCTGGGTACGGTCCACCTCCCCTGCAGCCACACATCCAGGTAATGATAGGATGCTAGATCTCAGGCATAAGAGGGCCCTAGAAGGCTTTGAAACACTTCTTTGGAGCCAAGGTTTCCATCCCAGATCAATTCTAGTCCCCACTGACAATTGGAGGCATCACAGAACAACCACAACAGTTGGAAACAGCTTCACTGGAGGCTTTCCTCAACCATGTGGACCCATCAAGGCCCTGCTCAACTGTGTGGACCCAATACAGGCAGATGTAATTCTGCTCCAACCCTCTCCCATGGCTCCTTGCCGAAGTCTGTGAAGCCCCACCATCCCTGCCTCTCTCACTTTGACCAGTTCTGCACATGTCCTCTTTTATGGTGGGATATGCCAAGATCCCTTGCTGCTCCCTTCACCTTCCAGCTCAGGGATTTCTTCTTCTAAGAGGTGTTCCCAGACCTCATCTGGACTAGGTTCCCATTGTCAAGAATCCCATAACCCTGTGGCATCTTGCTCTTTTAGCTCCTGTGATAAAGATTCTCTACCAACCTGAGGGCAGTGGCACATCTAATTCTCCTAGTGTGTCTTTCCAGCCCCTTGTTCTTGACTTGACATAAAGTAGGTCCTGAGTAAATGGCTTAATGAAACTTAGCCTATAAATCCTGCCCATCCTTTAAGTCTCTAATTATTCATGCACCATATAGAAACGCTTGCTTTTACCAACTTACAGGAAGCAGGTACACCTTGGAGTGCTGTGGTTTGAACAGTTTTTAGGCCAGCATTTGACTTTACCCTGAGACTTTCTACCCCATTGGCCTCTCCAACAAATGCATTGGCCATTTCTGATAGTGAGATCACCACCTCCCACCAGAGTAGCCCTTGAAGAACTCACCCTCAGTAGGCTCTCCATCTGTCAACATGATAAGAATTGAGGCTGGGCTGCTGAGCTCTGGGTGGCTTCCTTGAGCTTTGTTTAAGATCTCAATTCCTCGGAGCAAGCCTCCATTCAGGTTTGTGGCTATAAAGGAGAAGAATCGAACCAGTGTACACCCATATCCCAAGGAAACAGAAGTGATGCTGGGGTGTTCTGAGACCTCTTCTGTAGGTAGGTTATGTTGTTTCATTGTAAATAATTTCCCCGCCTATGAGTTTAATAAAAAGTGTTGATTGGCCAAAGGCAGACAGGAAGTGTGGGCAGGGCTACCAGACTGAGAAGACTCTGGGAAAAGGGAGAACAGAGTAGAATGCCAGAGAGAAGCCAGAAGAAGCAGAGGACAACCATGCTGCTCTGAGGAAAGGTACCAAGCCGCATGACTGAACAGGATAAGAGTCATGAGTTAGATTAAGAGTAAAGAGTTAGCAAGTTATATGCCTGGGCCTTAGGTCGATCAGCCTAAAACTATTGTAAGCATCTGTGTGTCTCTGCGGGTCTGTGGGTCTGTGGGTCTGTAGGCCTAAATCTTGAGGCTAGGCCTGAAAGTCCAGGCCAGAAACCTCATACTACACCCTTCCCTTACCTCCAGCCAGAGAAAAGCGCCGCACAAAGTCCTGAGCTGCTTGCAGATTGGCCTTAGACGCAGGTACCAGTGAGCCCTTCCAGGATTGCACTTGAGACCCAAAGAGAACCAGATCAAAGTTGTCCTCTGGCTTAATGTCCCCCAGGATTTTAAGAAGTGCCTCCTTGGTCTGAAAGAACATGGAATCAGAGGAGGGACATAGCCTCTGGATGGCTGCAGGATAACTGAGGTAGCTACTGTAAAAATCCACAGCGGACAAGCAGAGGTGACAGCCAGACAGCCCCAAGAAAGTAGCCTGATTTTGGGACTTGGGGTGTATGAAGGAAAATAGACCAAGTATAGGGAAAATGACTAGGATTTGGTTAAGGTAGGATCAATGAAGAGCTCCCTGGAACCTGTCTTGTGCAGCCATGGCTTCATTATCCATGGGCAAAGCACTGAAGGTGCAGAGGTGCCAGGCTCCAGAGGCACTTCTCCATGGGAGACTACACAACCTGTGGGCACCACTAATTATGCTCTGCTTCGAAGTGGAGAAGAGCTGTGCTTGCTTACCACTCACAGCACGGAAACCGGCAGATTCCAGAGTAGGGATGTCCAGTGACATCCCTTTGTCTCTGCCCATCAGTGCAAGCCAAACTTTCATGACAAAATGAGTCGGAGGATCTTCTGCTGGGGGAGCCACTCAAAACTGAAGTTTACCTGCTTTACTTTCTGGCCTTCCATAGAACCGCTGATGTCGATCACAAACACCAGGTTTTTGCTCATGTTGGTCAGGTTTTGGGGGGCAAAGAAGTGTGTAAAGTAATTGTTCGCCACCTGAAACAGAAGAGACCCAGGAAGGCCTCTCTCCTAAGTACCTTTTCCTGCCCTCTTGTGCTTGGGCCATGAGCTGTGGGCTCACCAAGAGATCACAGAGCTTGTCTCGATTGACATCGTAGGTCACCTTGAAGTCTCCATTCAGCAAAGATGTAGAGCACGTGGGGCAAGTCTGTTGCTGGCTCACCGTGGGGCGGAAGAGCACGTGACCCTGAGAGCAAAGAAGGTGTGAGGCACCAGGGGTCTGGTCTACAGAGCTGCAAATAGGAGGTCTGCAAAACAACGTAAGGTTTGTGTGTGCAGTATGCACGGTGTGTGTGTGTACATCTGAATGTGTTTACCTAGGCTTAGGAATGAACTCAATGAACTCAGTGGGCCACTCATCTAGCACACTTGTCAGTGGTAAAACAAAACACAAAACCCATTCCTTCGCTTTTATGCTTCTGAGTAATAACCACCAGAACTTAGGATATAAAAATAGAATAAAATAACAGCAGTATGACAGTGTAAAAGATATCAGCCATCTCAAATTGTAGGGTTAGGAAGAAGCTGATGTCCAGTCTGACTAGGATCAGCATTATTGGAACCTAGAGGTGATTCACCATTTTTTCTATTTCTGTACTTTCTATAAGTTCTCTAAAGGACTTTTAAGGATAACTAGCATGTTTTAATAAGGTATGTTCATCAATAGAAAGATTTGACAATAGTTGCTAGGCAGATGGCTCATTCCTGACCTGCTGAAAATCAAACATGCTTGCCAGCATTTTGACATGTCCAGCTTCGTATAAAAGGTATTCTGGATTTAGTGAGTGATTCAGCAGGCAAAGTGCTTGCTGGAAAGCTTGGTGCCTGCTTTTGAGCCTCAGAACCCTCTGATAGATGGGAGAAGAGCAGTTACCACAGAGTTACCCTCATTCCTCCAAACACACACCACGGCATGTTAGCATGCACATGAAAATAATAATTATTAATAATTGTTAAATTATAGAAATAAGTAAAAGGTATCTTGTAAATTGTAAGAGACTCTTTTCAGCAACTGTCACTGTGCAGATGATGACTGGGGGGTTGCTGTTGGCCCTGGTTAAGGGTCAGTCGGGAAGAAGGACATTTGCTATACTATTCTCTCATGTGTCACATTCCTTCAGGAACCATAACTGGTCAATAAGAGGATCCTGGGGATTTTGGGAGCAAGTGACAAGTCCTTGGAGAGACCACAAACCTTTCAAAACATGTGTTATCAAGAGAACCAAAGCTAAGGGAGCTAGCCACCCTGGGATTGATTTATGTGTCTGAATGATCTTCCATGAGTAGGAAGGCAAAGAGGAAACCGGTATAAGTTATCAAGATGCAAACAGTGTAGTGAGTATGGTCCTTTCCTCCCTCAGGATCAGGCTTCACCTAAGGGCTCTCAGAAGCAGGGGAGTAGAACACGTTTGAGATTCCAATTAGGTACACCCGACTCTCACTGTTTGGTATGGAGTGTCTTGCAGGAAGACTTACACATTGAAATCTTGGTCCCTCAAGCAAGCAGTGTTCTGTGTTAGGGCTTTGGGGATGTGACTGGATCATGAGGTGCTGTCTCCATCAGTGGACTAATCTACTGATAGACCCAGAACAGGAATAGACTACACAGAGTGACAGGACATACCTGTAGTCCCAGCACATGGAAAGGAAAGGTAGGAGGATGGCATGTTTAAGGACAATCTAGGCTGTGCAATGAGACCCTTTCTCAATAAAACAGAACAAAACAAAGCCCAGTGGTGAGGGTGCACACCTTTAATCCCAGCACTCAGGAGGCAGAGGCAGGTGGATCTCTGAGTTTGTGGCCAGCCTGGTCTACATGTTGAATTCCAGAACAGCCAGGACTAAAAAAGCAACCACGTCTCAAAACAAAAGAGAGGCAAACCCTAAAAGAATTGAATAGATTATTGGTATGTGGCAGAACTGGGAAAAGTGAGGCTAGGTTGGAGGAAGTTAGTCACTGGAGAGGTGCCCTTGAAAGTGATTTGCCATGGCCTTTGAGTTCTCTCTCTCCTTCCCCCTCCACTGTGCTTCCTGGCTGCATAAGGTAGGTAACTTCTGTTCCTACATACACTTCTGCCATGATGTTCCCTCACTATGTTCCATAGAGTGGAGCAAGCTGACAATAGACTGAGACCTCAGAGCCTAGAGCTGTTTCAGGGATTTGCTACAATGGACAAGTATAGCGGGATTATGTTTTTACATTGTAATTGTAAATAATTGTCCCATCTACTGATTTAATAAAAATGCTGATTGGCGGAAGGCAGACAGGAAATGTGGGCAGGGCTACCAGGCTAAGAAAACTCTGGGAACAGGAAGAGCAGAGACACCAGAGAAATGCCAGTGAGATACACAGGATAGAAGTTGAAATGCTGTTGAGTAAAGTACCGAGCTGCATGGCTGAACAAGATAAGAATCATGGGTTAGTTTAAGAGCAAGAGCTAGCTAGCAATATGCCAGAGCCATAGGCTGATCAGCATAAAATTAATATAAGTGTCTGTTTCTGTGGGTCAGTGGGTCAGAACCTCAGGACTAGGTCAGGAAACTCAAGCCAGAAACTTATTACGTACTACAGATGGGAAGTCTGACTAATAACTCATCATGAGAGACTAGCAACCCTGCCCAGGTATTTTATAAGGTCCGGCTGAGCTGAACTCTCACTAAGGACCCATCCCTAGCTCCCACCATAACACATACCTTTTTCCCCGAGAAAGACTTCTTGATGGTCTGAGCAGCAAGTTCCTTGCTGAGGAAGGAGGCCTGAGCATCCAGCTTGCTGATCCCCTGGGGCTCAAAGATGTCCACATCGATCTGCACCGTGGAAGCCAATTCTGTGCTAAAGCCCATTTGAACTAGCACCAAATTTTAGCAAAGAGCACTGTGGACCTGCTTTCCCACTATGTGCAGTCCCTACCAAGTCCCTAGCAGGGCCTGGCTCAGAGACAGTCTACAAATACTGACAGAAAGATGTTACCCTTCAACTTGGTCCCTCAAGTTGGTTTACACATAACTGGGTCTTCAGTATTTTTTGTAATCTGGTGGCAGTCCTGAGAAATGCAGGAATGTTCTCTTTTAGCAGATACATAAACTGGGGATTCGTGGATGAAGAGAAAGCCAGGAGATTCAGGGAGCTCCCTGCCCAGGAAGAGCCCACAGGAGCCCACCCTAAGGAGTTAATCTCTTCTCTGTGTTTTCAGGCCTGGGGAAGTATGGAGGAGGCTAGACCAATGCTGGGAGCCAGAGGCAGAGGGAGCATGGGGTGGGGGTGGGGTCCTTCCCAGGAACCTGTAAACTACCTCAAAATGATGCACCAGCTGCTTGGGCCTGACTTTGATGATGATGTCATATTGCATAAGTCTCCGCCTTAGCATCTCCTCATAGGTGAGTTGAAATGTGGCCTTGCTCTGGGCTCCAATGGTGATATGGATGGTGAACTGTTCCATATTTCTGCCTGAGGCTCTGGACATGTCACGAGAGGCAACCACAGGCAAACAAAAGTGACATGTGCATTCTTGACACCTAAAGCATCACTTTCAGAACCAGTTTCTCTTATTATCATGCTGTCCTCAAGATTATCTCAACTGGATGGTCGAGGCTGGAGCTCAGGAATGACCTATTTCTCCACAAGACACAAGAAGACCAAGTGTCCCCCACCCTTACTCCAGATGCCAGCTTAATTTACTCAAACTCCCACCCTCCTGGAGATGTTACTGCAGCCTTTGGCTCTGTCCTGGCTGGGCCAAAGGGACAGCTCTGCGGGCTGGCCATCAAGGCCTGGAACTTACCTAACAAGGCCAGCATTCTCCCCTAAAATGGCTGCTTTCCGGTACTGCTTCCATGCACTCACTTTGTCCTTTATGTCCCCAATGAAGGCGTTTCCATTGGCTGTGCTGCACAAAATGGAAAAGTCCTCATTGGTGGCGGTCCCCCTTCACTACCTAGGCTGTCGCTTGTATTGGAAGTTTGCTGAGCCTAAGAAGAAGACCCTGTTGCAGGGTTCCTTAAAAAAGAGGTATCTACTGTCAGCTGCTTCCACTGTTTGTTGCTCAGAGAGCCCATGGGAAATCAATAGGTGACCACCATGTTCACAGAGACCAGATCATATGATGGCTTTGCTCCTTGAGTCAAAAGCTGAAAATAGCAGTCAAAGGCATTAATTTTCTGTGTAAGGTAGAAGCTGAGGATGCTAATAAAAACCTCTTCCCTCATGTCCCTCTAAGCTGGGCCTGGCTGTGACTAGAGGTGAGATCTGGCCACTCTGGCCTCAGGTGAAATGGGTAAATGGATACAACTGAACTAGGGAGGAGGAGATAGATCATGCACGCACATAGCAAAGTCACTGATGAAGGCTGTCTTCGGGATTTCCACATCAAAAGCCACTTCCCTGGCTTCATCAGCACTGTTGACCACTTGGCTGGTGATGACGTAATGGGCGAAGCGAGAGGTGACTTTACAATTGACTTTCAAACTCTTGATGAACACACCATCAACTGTCTGAAGTAAAATATTGAGGGATACTGCCCACTCTAGAACAAAGGTGCCTGGGTTCCAGTAGAATACACCAGACCTCCTAAGGAGACCCTTGGAGGTGAGGTGAGATATGAACAATGTCACATTTTAAGAAATGGGACTCCCCCCACCCGCCTATGGCTCTGACAGGGGTAGGAGAAAGCAAACCTATATAAGGGACCGTCTCGGACCCTTTGCCAGGACTTTCACTTACTGTATCCACAGCCTGTCGCTTCTGTAAAACAAAACCGAGGCTGAGTGTGAGTGGGAACTATCAGGACTATGGCCCGTCTGTTAGGGGTTCGGGATAGGGTCTGTGTTCGCTACTCCTTCACCTCCCTCCTCCTGCTGGGAGGGGTGGCCCAGGTCCCTGAGTAGAATCTTCTGTAGCTCCAGGGCCCCTTGCGGGTGGTCACGACTGCCTGTCTATGCCTAAGGGCTTAGTCACATACCTCACTTCCCCTGGGTCTGCCTGTGGCCAACCCCAAAGCAGGCAAGGCCTGCAGAGTGAGGAGGGACACCAGGTACAGGCACAGCAGCACTCGAAGCCCCATGGCACCATCCATGGTCTCCAGGCCTTCGCTTCCCTGTCACTTTCCTCCAGGCATCAATCAATACTGTGCTGGATAAACATAGATTAAACATTAGACACAGTGGAGGCAAATAGCGGGATCTAGGGAATCAAAACTTGGCAATGAGCTCTGGATTTAATTCCTAGCACAAAAATATATAAATAAAAATAAAGTAAAGAAAAATAAATGTGTTAAGTGAAGTTTAAGAACAAAAATTGCAAGACCAGGGAGATGAGTCAGCAAGTAAAGGAACTTAACACCCAGCCTGACAACCTGAGTTTGATACTGGAACCCACATGGTTGAGGGCGAGAATAAAATCTCTCAAGTTGTTGTCTGCCCTCTACATATGTGTTGTGGCATGCATGTACACACACACACACACACACACACACACACACACACACACACACACACACACACACACACACACGAGAGAGAGAGAGAGAGAGAGAGAGAGAGAGAGAGAGAGAGAGAGAGAGAGAGATTAGTGGCAGCTGGGCTTTGTGGAGCACACCTATGATCCTAATATTAAAAAGGTGGAGTCAAGAAGATGAGGAGTTTAGGGAAGCCTTAGCTACACAGGGAGTTCAAAGCCAACCTGGGCCATATGAGATCTTGTCTATAAAAAGGAGGGGTGGTGTGTGCTGAGAGACAGATCAGCAGTTAAGAGTGTTTGCTGCTTTTCCAGAGGACCCAAGTTTGGTTTCTAGCACCTAGACTGGATGGTTTGCAAGTCTCTGCAGGAGGCTGGTACCATCTTTGGTTTCTGTGGGTGGGACCTGGATACACATGGCTTGCACTCACAGTTGCATGTATATAAAAATAAATATCTTTAAAAAAATATGGCAGTGAAATTTTTCTTCTTGTGAGGCTGGCAGCTTGGGACTACAGACTGCCCTTGTGTATGTATCTGCACAGTCATAGAGGATCATGAAAGCCTTCAAAGGTCTCTTTCCTTCTGGCTCTAGCACCAATTTCATACAGTTGACATCTAGCAAAAAGTCACAGGTAAAAGTGCATTTCTAAACTTTAAAAGAAATATTTGTTTTATGAAAATTGGTGTTTTGCTTGCATGTATGTCTGTGTGAGGGTGTCAGATCCCCTGGAACTGGAGTTACAGACAGTTGTGAGCTGCCATGTAAGTGCTGGGAATTGAATCCAGGTCCTCTGAACCCAGTGCTCTTAATTGCTGAGCCATCTCTCCAGCTCCATCTCTCTCTCTCCATTTCTTCCTTTCTCCCTCCCTCTCTCTATCCCTCCTCCCTTTCTCCTTTTTTGGTTTTTCAAGACAGAGTTTCTGAGTTTCTCTATGTGGCCTTGGTTGTCCTAGAACTCACTCTATAGAGTGGCCATGTGGGTGCTGCTAATTGAACCCAGGTTCTTTTGAAGAACAGCTATTGCTCTTAACCTCTGAGCCTTCCCGCCAGCCTCCTGATTTCTAACTGTAATGAAGCTTTTCTTCTAAAATTCTTTAACCATCAACAAACTTTTCAGTCATGCTTGGCCACAAATTCAGCAGGCATCTTATAAGGTGCCATGACACCTAGTTACACATATGGTCCTGATCGGGCCAATGCTGGTGATCATTCTGTGTGGGAAGCTTGGGGAGGCACAGTAGGTGGCTCGTGCCCCAGGCCTATTGCATCATTTCTCTGGGCCTGCTTGTCAGAGTTGGAAAGAAAAACAGAAGTTAGCTTTGTCCTGCTCCCACCTGGCCAGGGTGCTGTCCCCTGGGAAGTTACAGATGAGCATCAAGCTTTTTTGTCACAGCCTCTGGAAGTCCCGTGTGGTTATTCTCTATTTACATGTCTCTGGGACATCCACACTTGAACTTAGGTTGCAGGTTCCTAAGCCCATCATGTAACAATAGACATACCCCCCCCACCCCGAGTTAAAAAGTGGTGACAACCGAGCAAAGATCCCAGAGGAGAGAGTCCCCAGAGACCTGGCTTGTCCAAGAAGTTGCTCAGCTTTTACGCTCAAGCTTCCCTGTCATCAGCAAACCACAAGACACCAGACAAACATTAGGCCACTCTATGATCCGGGGTGGAAAGTGACCCTGATGAGATACCTCACAGATATGTTTACTCATCCTGGACTTTGTCTCACAGGGGCAGCTTCTGGGAAAAGGCACTGTCCTTGGGCCAGGGTGACCTGTTGACCTGTTTTCTGCCTTTGTGAAGGATTAGATAGGTCAACGTGCAGCTGTACATTTGAGGATCTGCTTACTCTTTTATAAGCAGGAAAAGAGCCTGTGGTGGGCTTGGCACAATCCTAGGAGCTGGGATACTAACTACCATGAAGAAACTTGGGTTCCCTGCTATGTTAAGTGAGCTGACGCCATGGAAAAGGAAGTAAGACAAACCAAAGGAAGTAGAGGATCCCAGTGTGTGGCTACTTCTTCAAAGTTCTTAAGAGCTGTTGTAGAAACTGGGAAGGGTGGAATTCATCTCCATGGCAATCAGGTGTCTGGGGATGAGTAGCATTTTGAAGGTGAACACAGGAAGAGGAGGAGAGGAGGGGCTTGGCAAGTGGTCCAAGATCATCTGGAACAGGTGTACTCCAGTTTCAATTTGTTGCTGTTACAAACACCATGGCTGGAAGCAACTTAGGGGATAGGAGGGTTTAATTTAGCTTAGAGGTTACAAACCATCTTTGAGGAAAGTTGAGGCAAGAACTCTAAGCAGGATATTGAACCATGGAGGAATGATGCTTACTGGCTCACTCACTGACCCAGGCTTAACTAATTTTCTTCTATAGCCCAATCTCACCTACCCCAGGAGTAGTGCTGCTCACAGTGGACTAGGCCCTCCTACATCAATTAATAATCAAGACAACTCAATCTGATCTAGGCAATCCCTCCACTGAGTGTCCCCTCTCAGGTGGCTCTAGGCTGGGTCAAATTGACAGTTCAAGCTAACTAGGACATAGTATATGAAGACCCTTAGCTTCTGGAATGGAAAACACCGAAGTGTCCAAGACTGGAATATTGAGAGCTAGGTACTATGTTATGGATTACCAGCTACTGAGTCAGGAGGATCAGTTGAATTGAGAGTTCCAGGAAAGCTTGGGAAAACAAGGAATATAAGCAGATTTTTCAAAAGGACTTGGCCAAATCTGTCTCAGAGAATGAAGTAGGAGCATGCTTATTTGGCTACAGTAGTGGCAGGTGACAGAGAAGAAGAGAAGGATGAGTTCCTGCCCAGCATGCTTTTCAGTACCTTTTATGTCCCATTTCTTCACCGTTCCTAATACCCCCAGGAGTTAGATACTGTTACTCTCCTCACATTTAGGATGAAGAGGGTAACTTGCCCAGCCTGTGGCTATGGGAAGAGGAGATATACAGGAAGCTGAAGAGGTTGCTGAGGGCCTGGGTGGGTGGCTGTCTCACACATCTGATGCTGTGCCTTCTGTGTCATGATGGACTGAATCGTCAAACTGTGAACCCAGAGCAATCCTTCTTCCCTCAAGTTGATTTTGTCAGATGTTTAGTGACAGCGACAAGAAAAGCAGCTAGCACGGCTCAGGATGCAGTTCAGTGGTAGAGTGTTTGTCTGGCGGGTGAGAGGCCCTGCGGTCTCTCCAGTAGGCTAAAAGCGAAAACAAAACAAACATGTGAAAGGTATGGAAAAAAAGTTACTGTGCTCCAAGGCTTTTCATCCAAGGCTCTGTGTGATCTGGTCCCTGCTCACTTCTATCTCACCTAATCCATGGTCCCCATGGGACTGATAGTCTAAGGCTTTGTAGTGGTTTGAAAGAAAAATGGAGCAGCACTATTGTAGAGGTTGTGGCTTTGTTAGAGTAGGTGTGGTCTTGATGGAGGAAATATGTCACCGTGGAGGTGGGCTTTAAGGTCACATATATGCTCAAGAAAGGGCCAATGCCTCAGTCTACTTCCTGTTGCCTGCATATCAACATGTAGCAGCTCTTTCTCCAGCACCACATCTGCCTGCATGCTGCCATGCTCTCTGACATGATGATAATGGGATAAACCTCTAAAACTGTAAACCATAACAATTAAATGCTTTCCTTTATAAGAGTTGCCATGGTCATGGTGTCTCTTTACAGCAATAGAAACCCTAACTGAGATAGACTTACTCCATAGACACCTATTCCCAATTAACATAGCATATAGGTATCTGCCTGTCTGTCTGTCTGTCTGCCTTTCTGTTTTAAAGCAGAGATGCACATAGCACAGAAGTCTGGGAGATGTCAAGGAAGCAGAAAAGTCAAAAGAGGAACTGGTGGGGACAGGAACAGTAAGAGAACCAGTAAATGTCTAGAAACAAGAAAGGAAGGGATTCCCCAGAATGGTAAAGATGTCCTTTTAGGAGCATGGTGGTACATGCCTTTAATCCCAGCACTTGGAGGCAGAGGCAGGTGGATCTCTGAGTTGGAGGCCAGTCTGGTTTACAGAGTTAACTCCAGGACAGCCAGGGCTGTTAAACAGTGAAACCCTGTCTTGAAAACTCAAAACAAAAAAGAAAGAAAAATATGTCTTTTTAGGGAGAAGTAAAATAGATATGTCTTGGATAGAGCAAATACCGAGTCTTGGAGAGAGACAAAACAAAACAAAACATCATCCCTCCCCCTCAAATCCTTGATTACCATAATGGTTTGCAGCCTACTAGATAGTCACTATATGTAAACAGATACTCAGTCTATCTGTGGTACTAGTGGATCACTGGAAGAAGTGCTAAGTGAAAACTGTCTCTAGTCTAGGAACACGCTCAATCGGTAGAGTTCCTGCTATGTAGATATGAGCACCTGAATTTGATCCTCAGAACCCACAGTAAAGCCTTGCATGATAACATGTGTGTGAAAACCCAGAGCTGGGGGTACGGAGACAGGGACATCCCCAGTGCTCACTAGCTACTCAGTCTGACCAAACGGGGCTCTGTAAGAAATCTTGTTTAAAAAAAAATGAGTTTGATTCCTGGCCTCCACAAGCATACTCACACACATGCACACACAAGTTATGCTAATAATGAAGGCTCTCTTAAAAGTCTCCTTAAGGCGACAGTGAAAGAAATATTGGAAACACTGCCCTATAACTTACCTAATATCCTTAAAAACTGTCCAGGAGTGATGATACACACCTTTATCCATCACTTATGTTACAGAGTCAGGTAGATTTGTGTGAGTTCAAGGACAGCCTGGTCTACATTGTGAGGCCCAGGAAATACTGAGACCTTATCTCAAAAATAAACAAAAAATAAAACCCAACAAAAAAGATAAGTAAAAAATTTCAATTGTCAAGTCTTGAAATAAGTAGCTGTATCATTTGTTGTCCAGTTTCTGCATAATGGGAAAGTGTAGGACTTGTCTCAAGTCCTGGCCATAGTAGTCTGTGAGGCTGGCTCAGCACAGCGAGCCACCTCGAAATTGTCTTAAACAGTTTGTAGTTTAAATCTGATCTTTGTTTGGTTGGTGTTTGTCAGCCTAGTGGCTTTGTCAGAGTTCATGTGAAATCATCATTGTAGGCCCCACCTTCCTTTTGGGGATTTTAAAGTTCCCAGTTAGGCATTGTCATGGATCACTGCAGAAAACTGATAAGAGACTAAAACCCAACACAATGTACAGAAAGCAAGATAGAGCTTCTTCTTCTTCTTTTTTTTTTTTTTTACAATTAATTAGTTCTCTATATGATCATTAATATCATGACTGACAAAATAATATAATTATTTATATAAAATAATATAATATTGATATAAAATTTATAACTAATAAGATTAGTAGCAATAGAATAGTTTCTTAATTTTGGTTGTTCTTCTGTCCCATATCAGGTGGCTCTTCTGATATGATAGTGACATTTTGTATGTTTTTATCAAGCATACTTGGAGTTTAGAGAAGGAGAGAGAGAGCCACACTCTAAAGCTAGCTTTAATTTATAATGGAACTGGGACTTCAACTTTTTTTATTATAAATAGACAGATATAGATGGTAGGCAGTGAGATTTTTACCCTGTAGAGTGTATTGGTATCAGTAGGTCTGATGTTTTGTTGCGTGTAAATTTATTTTCGGATAGCCTTCCCTTCTGCTTTAGACGTCTAGATGTCTAATGTCTTTTGACTTTTTGAAGATGAGTATTTCTAGTTTTCTGTAAATACAAAAACAAAACCCTGGCCCAACATTTGCTGGTGAGTTTTTCTTACAGCTTAAAGAATTGTCAGATGGGTGGATGAGCCATCATTTTTCTTTATCAAGAAGTTTCTCTGGTTCAAAATGAGAATTTATTAATATTTCATAAACTCTAGTTAACATATAATAAAAACCCAGAGCCAGATATTGGGGAAAAGCTGGAATATCAGAAACAAACCACAGTCACCCAGCCAATTCCTCAGGCTTGTGTCCAGGAATTTTTTAACTGAATGCCTCTGAGTCCTCAAACAAACAAAAAAAGAAAAAAGAGAAAGAAAGAAAGAAAGAAAGAAAGAAAGAAGGAAAGAAGGAAAGAAAACATCTTTGAAAAAGCTGAAAAACCCTCTTCTCTCTCTTTGCCCAGCTCTCTTAACTTTCTCTTTCTATACTCTTAAAGCTAAGAATAAAGGTGTGGGTTGCTCCTCCCTGACCTGGCTTGGTTCTGTGGTTAACTCTGATATTCTAGATTAATTTTATTAAATATTTCACCACAGGGAGGAGTCTTTTCTTAAAGGAACTTGACAGGATGCTGGGCTGTTCAGGGTATTGCTTATTGGCCAGGACTCCAGGAAGTGGATTAGAATGCTAACACAAATATTTCTTATTTTTACCATTTACTTATTTGTTTATTCTCTGTGTGTGTGAGTGTATATGTGTAGCATTAGGTTTCTGGCCTGGCCTTTCCAGCCTAGCCCTGAGGTTCTGACTCGCTGACCCACAGATCTGCAGTCCCATAGAAACACACAGAAGCTTGAATTAATTTTATGCTGATCAGCCTATGGCTCTGGCATATTGCTAGATAGCTCTTGCTCTTAAACTAACCCATGATTCTTATCCTGTTCAGCCATATGGCTCGGTACCTTTTCTCAGAGCAGCATAGTTGTCCTCTGCATCTGCTGGCTTCTCTGGCATCTCTGTAGCATCTTTGTCTTGTTCTTCTGTTCCCAGAGTTTTCTTAGTCAAGTCTTAGTAGCCTTGCCCACACTTCCTGTCTCCTTCCTGCTGATCAGCATTTTTATTAAACCAGTAGGCAGGACAATTATTTATAATGTAACTATATAATCCCACTGTGTGGGGGCCTGTGTGTGCGCTCTCTCTCTCTCTCTCTCTCTCTCTCTCTCTCTCTCTCTCTCTCTCTCTCTCTCTCTCTCTGTGTGTGTGTGTGTGTGGTTTGGTTGGTTTCTCTCTCTGTGTGTGTGGTGGTTGGTTGGTCTCTGTGTGTGTGTGGTTGGTCTCTGTGTGTGTGTGTGGTTGGTCTGTGTGTGTGGTTGGACTCTGTGTGTGTGTTGTGGTTGGTCTCTCTGTGTGTGTGTGGTTGGTCTATGTGTGTGGTTGGTCTGTGTGTGTGGTTGGACTCTGTGTGTGTGTGTGGTTGGTCTTTGTGTGTGTGTGGTTGGTCTCTCTGTGTGTGGTTGGTCTGTGTGTGTGTGTGTGTGGTTGGACTCTGTGTGTGTGTGGTTGGTCTCTGTGTATGTGGTTGGTCTCTCTCTCTCTCTCTCTCTCTCTCTCTCTCTCTCTCTCTGTGTGTGTGTGTGTGTGTGTGTGTGTGTGTGTGGTTGGTTGGTTTCTGTGTGTGTGTGGTTGGTCTCTGTGTGTGTACCTGCATATATATATACCCTGATGTACAAGTGGAGGTCAGAGGACAGCTTTCAGGAATCAGTCCTATCCTTTCACCACGTGTATCCTAGAATCATTCTCAGTTCACTGGGCTTGACGTCAAGTGACTTAACTCACTACTTGCTGCTACTATTTCAAAGTGTACAATTTAACAGTATATATATAGTTACATGTTGTGCAGCATCCACCACTGTCCCCAAGTAAAGTTCCACCCATTGCACTGAGTCCCAACTTCCCTTTTTCTGTCTAGGAGCTGGGGAGATGGCTGACACTGACACCACCATTCTTCCTTCTGTCTCTGAATTTCCTTCCCTTCTGTAGATAGCTTGCATAATAAATCATACAATATTTGTCCTTTGTGGCTAACTTATTTCATTTACATAATGTCTTCAAAGTCTTTCCATGTTTCCATATAAGAATTTCCTTCCTTTTATATCACTTTATAAGATACACACACACACATAAGACAAGAAAATGGATAATGAGGGGAAAATAGAGAAGTGAGCAAAGGGGCTTCTTAGAACACTAAAACATTCCAAAGGTTTGGGAACATGACTCTGTTACATGCCTGGAAACTGAACTCTGAAGAGTCAGATGGCAGGGTTGCATTGGCCTCTATTTCAACAGCAGTAACATAGTCATAATAATGGCCCGTGTAAGAGCCAGCTGTACTGATAGCTGGCAGTTAGAGAAAATGGGATTCTATCTTCCCACACAAACTGGGAAACAGATAGTTAAACTTTCTGATAGTAACATTTCAGAGGAAGGGCTTTCTGTCCTGAAGAAAAACATTCCTGGCTTGTAGAAGATACGTGCATCTCAACGGAACAGAGAAATAATCAGTAATTCTACGCCTTTTAAAATTAAATTCTTTGGGCCAAGCATGTAGGTATTGACTAATAGATTCTTTTCAGTCCTGTACTCATACAGGTGTTAAATGGGGGGGTCTTGGTGCTCCTGGGAAGCAGCACGAAGCTCTGTTAAGTCTCTCAGGATGGTGGTTTTACAATCATTTTGTAAGAGATCTGTGCAATCCTCAATAAAGCAGGCTGAAACTTTTATGAGTGACTAATGTCTTATGTATTTCCCAATGCATCAAATGGGCAGGTCGAATACTATCATTCAAGAAAATAAATACAGCGAACATTATTGTTGAAATCTAGAGTCAGACGATCTTTCAATAGAACGTGAGCCAAGCACACAGACTTGTTAATGAATTATACTCTTTTCGTTCTTAGAACCACTAAGGACTCATTAAACAAAAGCAGGAACTGACACTCCAGAGTCGCTCTGGCTTCTCAGTAGCAAAGCTCTATGGCAAGTCCTCCAAGGTTGTGGAACCGCTCTGGCTGCCGCACTGATGGCTCAATGGTAGGTCTTTCGGAGGCTTTGGAGCCGCTCTAGCTGCTGCTAGGCAGGCTCTATGGTGGTTGGTCCAATTCTGAGCATGCGCGGGACTACAGCCCCCCCCCCCCCCATTGCTATGGTAGCGGCGTCCGGGTGGGCCGGGCCTCAATGCTCCTGGCCCAACTGGGCCAGGTTTATGGAGGGCTTTACTTTCTGTGGGGCATGAGCGGGGCTTCCCGCTGCCTATCGCGCCGCTGCTGCAGCTTCCCGACTGTGGGCCACCTCCGGGAACATGCCCCAGGCTACCTACTGCTACGTGCGGGTCGTGGGCAGGGGCAGTTATGGCGAGGTGACGCTCGTGAAGCATCGGCGGGACGGCAAACAGGTCGGGGATTTGGGACCCGGCCAGGGGCGATGAGGGAAGGGTGCGCCTAGAGCAACCTCAAAAATAGTAGGTCCCGAGTGGTGGGCAGGGAGGGATTCATTTAGAAGAGTCAGCTTCCCAACTCCCTTTATAATAGTAGCCCCAAACTTTGTCTATTCTGTAGTGTTAACCAGTGTACTTTATCTACAAACTTCTTGTCACCTTAAAATTTCATGAGAGCAGGGGCCATGCGTTCCCAAGGCCTAACTCAACACCACCTGCGAAGCACCATCTCTGGTGCGACTTGCTCTACTTAAAGCTCAGCTCATCTTTTCACCAGCACTTCACGGGGTCCCTATTTCACTGAGTAGCTTGACCAGCCGTGCGGCTGCCTAAGCTGGACTTGGGACAGTTATCTTTAGTGTCCTAAAGCTATTTATAGTCCTGTCACTAGACCAAACCAGCATCTATCTCCATCTCTGCTGGTGCTTCCCCAATACAGGACACCATTCTTTCAAACTAAATGCCCACTCCTCAACAAATTCCTGTTGCCTATTTTCTCTAACCTATCCCTTTTGCTGCAATGATCTTCCGAGAACTCAAATCTGATGTTACCCCTTCTTTGTGTGAAGTATTTTATCTCATCACCCCAAAGCGAATGAACCAGTTTTTTTGGTATGCTTTGCTATCTGGGTGTCCATAGAATGTTTTACAGAAGCAGGGACATTATGAAACTGAAAAGTGGCATTTCAGAGTACTTCCAAATCAGTTGCAACAATAAGCTGAGCCCCCCCCCCACCTCCACCAAGTATAGGACCCACTCTCCTCACATGCTAGATTCTCTGGCTAGAGTACAGAGCTTTCTCATAAGAGATCAATTCAGTAGGCACCCTGGAGAATTATGGGGCATTTGTGTTAAGAGTGGGAGTCTAGCTATTCATTTTTTGTGGTTTTTTTGTTTTTGTTTTTTTTTTTGAGACAGGCTAGTTATCCAGGTTGGGTTTCAAATTCCTGGGCCTAAGTAACCCTCCTGCCTTAGCCTTCAAAGTAACTGGAATTGCAGATTCAAAAAAATTATAAAATGCAGAAGGAAAGGGTAGTTTGTGACCTGGAATGGGCATAAGTCAGACTTAGGAAAATAATCTATAGCCTGACTAATTAGTAGAGTACTTACCTAGCATGCACAAGGCCTGGGGTTAACACTCACACACACACACACACACACACACACACACACACAAGGTAATTGTCAATAGCAAAATTTTCCCTAGTTTTATGCATTTTTTTGTTTTATATTTTTGAGACAGGGTTTCTCTTTGTAGCCCTGGCTGTCCTGGACCTCACTCTGTAGACCAGGCTGTCCTGGGACTCAGAGATTCTCCTGCCTCTGCCTCCAGATGCACCCCCACCCGGCCAGTTTTATCCTTCTGATCCTTCTTCCTCCTCCTCTTAGTCCTACTGGCAGCTTCATTACTCTTAAAAAACAAGCCAGAAGTTACCTGAGCAGCTCTAGAAGGTTGGTTTTTGAGGACTGGGCATTCGTGAGAACTCTTGGCTACTTCTGAGTGTGGAGAACTATTAAGTTTTCCTATACCTTATGAAAGTATGCATTTTCTTTGTTAGTATGTCATCAAAAAACTGAACCTCCGAAATGCCTCCAGCCGGGAGCGCCGAGCTGCTGAGCAGGAAGCTCAGCTCCTGTCTCAGCTAAAGCATCCCAACATTGTCACCTACAAAGAGTCGTGGGAGGGAGGAGATGGTCTGCTCTACATCGTCATGGGCTTCTGTGAAGGAGGTGATCTGTACCGGAAGCTCAAGGAGCAGAAGGGGCAGCTTCTGCCAGAAAGTCAGGTGGTGGAGTGGTTTGTACAGATGGCCATGGCTTTGCAGGTAATGTCACACTTATAGACTTCTGAGGGCTCCATTGTGGTGGGAAGGTGACCTGACATGACAGGCTGGTGGCCCATGGGCTGTGAATGATTTCACCAATACAGAAAAAGTTAGAAGTAGAACTTACTAAATTTGCAGGCAAGAGTAGAGAGAGAAATTGTCTTACAATAATAGTTTTTTTTGGGGGGGGTTGTTTGTTTATTTTTAGTTTTTCAATACAGGGTTTCTCTGTGTAGTCTTGGCTGTCCTTGAACTCACTCTGTAGACCAGAGTGGCCTTGAACTCAGATAATCACCTGCTTCTGCCTCCCATGTAGTGAGATTAAAGGCTAGGGGATGGTTTTATGAGAGGTGTCTCCACATGGGCAGTCAGGCAGTGTTTTAGTGTCATGGTGCCCTATTGTTTAGGACTCATCAAGTCAGACACATATGTGAGGCTCATGTCTTGATGCCTACACAGACAGGTCATTATTTGGCTAGTGTCATTTGTCTCTTCCTGGGACTGGTTATGTTCAGGACAGGTGTGGCTCACCAGGAGTCAGACTTATAAGATCTGAGGCTGCCCTATTTTTTTGTGTCTTCTGCCACAGGAAGTCCTTTCTGTGGGTATGGTTTTGGGGGGTTTTGGTTTTAAGATTATTTATTTTATGTATTTAAGTACTCTGCATGTATGATTTTATGCCAGAAGAGTGCATCTGATCCCACTAAAGATGGCTCTGAGCCAGTTTCTGGCCGGTACAGAAATTTCCAACTACACCATGTTACTGGGAACTGAATTCAGGACCTCTGGAAGAGCAGCCAGTGTTCCTAACTGCTGAGCCGTCTCTCCAGCCCTGCTTGTTTTTAAATTCAAGTCCTTATTACACAGCAAGCACTTTACTGCCGTCTGCCTGCCCCTCTCCCCAGCCTGTTCTTTAAAGAGTGGAATTTTATACAGCAGTGTAGCAGTGTCAGGGTGACTACAACCAGGACCTGTTGAGATCTTTGTGGTCTTGCTGAAAGGCACCAGGGCCTTTGTCTTTGCCAAGCACACTTTGATGTAAAAGCAGCCCCCCCTTTTTTAAAAAATTTATTTATTAATAAAATTTCTTTTACATACCCTCCACTGTTCCTCCTCTCTCCCTTTCTCCTGCTCCCCCCTTCCCTCTCCAACCCTACCTTCCATCCACTCCTCAAAGCGGGTCAGATCTCCCTTGGGTAGTCAACACAGGCTAACATAGCAAAATGAGGCAGGACCATCCCTTCCTCCCTGTATCAAGGCTGAGCGAGGCACCCCACCACAGGGAGTAGGCTCTAAAAAGCCAGTTTATGTATCCAGGATAATTCCTGATCCTTTAGCCAAGGGCCCATTAGCAGCTTGATCCAAGCAACTGTCACCCTCATTCAGAGGGCCTAGTTCAGTCTCGCAGGCTCTCCAGCTGTCAGTCCAGAGTCCAGGAGCTCCCATTAGCTCAGGTCAGCTGAACCTGTGGTTTTCTTCATTGTGCTCTTTCTTCAGCTGAACTCCGTGAGTTTGGCCAAGTGTTGGGCTGTGGGTGTCTGCGTCTGTTTGCATCAGTCATTGGATGTAGGTTCTATGATGACAACTAGGGTAATCACCAATCAGACCACAGGAAAAGGCTAGTTCAGGAGGACCCTTTCCAGCATTGCTAGGAGTCTTAGCTGACTTCCTTGTGGGTTCCTGTGGATTTCTCTAGCACCAGATTTCACCCTAAACCCATGATAGCTCACTCTGTCAGAATATCTCTTTCATTGCTCATCTCTCTGTCCTTCCCCCAAGTCAGCCTTCTCAGACCCTCATGTTCCCACACCTTATCCTCTACACCCCCCTCACAGTTTACCCAGGAGATATTAAACATTTCCCCTTCTTGGGGCAATTCATGTGTATCCCTGTTAGGGCCTTCCTCTCTACTTATTTTCTCTGGGGTTGTGGAATCTAGCCTGTTCATTCTTTGCTATGTGTTTATTATCTACTATACATTTGTAAGTACTGTAAATATACCACAATTTGTTTATCCATTTTTTTTTATTGAGGGACATCTAGTTGTTTCCAGGTTCAGAGCAGCTTTGTTTTGAGGTTAGAAGACTTAGCCTCAGGATGATGTCTGCATATTTTAGGAAGACATCTGTAGTATGAGGTTTCTGGCCAGGACTTTCGGGCCTAGCCTCAAGGTTTAGGCCTACAGACCCACAGACCTACAGAGATACACAGATGCTCATAATAGTTTTAGGCTGATTGGCCTTGGCCTAAGGCCCAGGCATATAACTTGCTAACTCTTTACCCTTAATCTAACTCATGACTCTTATCCTGTTCAGCCATGTGGCTCGTTACCTTTTCTCAGAGCAGCATAATTGTCCTTTGCTTCTTCTGGCTTCTCTCTGGCATTCTGCTCTGTTCTGCCTGTTCCTAGAGTCTTCTTAGTCTGGTAGCCCTGCCCACACTTCCTGTCTGCCTTTGGCCAGTCAGTGCTTTTTATTAAGCCAGTGGGTGGGACAGTTATTTACAATGGAACAGCATAATCCCCCTACAGACATCTTTTCACATGCTTACATGGAGTAGAGGGAAACTATCTGTTGTCCCCCCCTCCCCCTTGTTCCCTGCCCCCATCTCCTTAGAAGCTAAATCAATCTCTCTTGCTGTCACATTGGTATGTTTTTGAGTGAAGTATTGTCTAAGTTAAAGTAGACATGGATGTCATAGATAATCACAGAAGATACCAGTTATTTGTGCATTTAATATTTATGGCAAGGTCAGTTTTAAGAGCCTTGAATTGACAAAGAACAAAGGATGATCATGTGTCTTATCAGTTGGTCAGCCATTTCATGGTGAAAGATGGATGAGTTAACTAGTATTCCAATACTGTGTGGCTCAGATTGTCCTGTTGCTGTGGCAGAGTGGATGAAAATGCAGAACAGATTTGAGTTTTAATATGCACACCTCCAAGTGAGACTATTTTTGAAGTCTCATTTAGGCCTGGGGCTTATTTGTTTGGAATTAATTGACCTTGTTTAAATTCTCACATGCTCTCTTGAGGTAAAAGTGATGTTTTGTACTTTAAAATGTTGTCTAGGATTTCCTAGTCTGAGAGGAATACACATCTGACTTGGGGTAAGTTGTTTTATCTTCAGTGGGAGTATTTTTTTCTTGGAGACAAGGATTTACTTTAGATTGGGCTGGAACTCATTATGTAATTCAAGATAATCTCAAATTCACTACAGTGCTCCTGTGTGAGCCTTCCAAGTGTTGGTCTTAGTAGGCCTAAGCCACCATGCCTGGTCTATAAGCATATATTTTAATGGATCCAGGTATTATCAAAAATGATAAATTTGTTAAGGCATTAAAAAAATAATTGCAGAAGGTACCTGGCCAACTAATATGTGGAACTTAATTCTGTGTGTATGCATACATGTTCATAGATGTGTGCACATGCATATACACATATGTGTGTATATGAGTAGAAGCCAGATGTGAAAGTGTTAAGACATTGAATATGAAATGCATGTACATGGCAGCGAACTCCAGAGATCCTCTGTCTTCACCTCCCAAGGGCTAGGAATTTGCCAGCATGCCTAGGTTTTTTACAGATCTTAACTCAGGTTCTCATACTGTGTGACAAGCACTTTGCCACCTGAGCCATCTCCCCAGCTTCTGGAACTCACTTTTCTTAGTTTGGAGGTTGTAAAGCAATTGTTTAGAACTTATAGAACAGTAGTGTTTTGGTTGGCAGGTACTAAGTAATTACTGGTGTTATATATAAAAAGCAAGAAATAAGTAAATAAATTAATATGCTTACATATAATGAAAACTTTTTCTCTCTTTGCAGTATTTACATGAGAAACACATCCTTCATCGAGATCTGAAGACTCAGAATGTCTTCTTAACAAGAACAAACATCATCAAGGTGGGCGACCTGGGGATCGCCCGCGTGTTGGAGCACCACAGTGACATGGCAAGCACCCTCATTGGCACTCCCTATTACATGAGTCCTGAGCTGTTCTCAAACCAACCCTACAACTATAAGGTAGGACGCATACAACTGTAAAGGTGTATACTGCCAGGCCTTGTCTCTGGGAGAATATCAGAATTTTAGAGCCCATATTAGTAGTTAAATCAGAATTAACTATATATCAGTTTGGAAGAAAATGAATGCTTTGTTTTAAAAGGAAAAACGTAAATAAGATATTCAAT
Source organism: Phyllotis vaccarum (assembly GCA_033318265.1). Taxonomy (NCBI): domain Eukaryota; kingdom Metazoa; phylum Chordata; class Mammalia; order Rodentia; family Cricetidae; genus Phyllotis; species Phyllotis vaccarum. The sequence goes on along the minus strand of JARWLC010000009.1, from coordinate 116,255,642 downwards.
ATTTAACCATTTACTGTTTTTCTTTTGTAGTCTGATGTTTGGGCTTTGGGATGCTGTGTCTATGAAATGGCCACACTGAAGCATGCTTTTAATGCAAAAGACATGAATTCTTTAGTTTATCGGATTATTGAAGGAAAGGTAAAAAAATAATTTAAAACTAATTGGGCAAGTTTATATAATATAGCTTTGTAAATATTTGTTGTCTAAATAATTGAATTCTTTTCAGTGCTAGAGGCCCCTATCCAGGGCAAATGCAGAGCAAGAACTCTGTCACTCAGCTATATCCCCAGTCCTTGGCAACGGTCTTGATTCACTAACATTCATTGCTACCAAATGGATCTCTTCTGTGGAAAGGGTTGACATTGAGAAATGCTTTGCTTTTCTCTTAATGTTAACATATAAAAGTAGCTAATTGGCTCCAAAGAGCTGGCAGTTTAAAAACTTCTCCATGTGGCTGACTGCAGGATGTATAGGTAGTCTGAGAGGAGATAGGTACTATCTCCTGGTAGCCCATAGTTGATTGAGCCCTATTTACAATGAATCCATGCTGATAGAGTGTGCTCTCTGGACCTTGTCATAACTCATTAAGAACTGCAGAATGTAATAAATATGATATAGATTCCAGAAATACTAACTTCATGTTATTTCCCTGAGGCTGGTTGCCCTATACAGTGACTTAAAAATTATCCAAAGACTCATTTAAAAATATTTCTTAAAGTAAACAAGTTTTCTAGTTGTAGGCACTGACGAGATGGCTCAGGTTAAGAATGCTACTGCTCACCCACATAGCAGCTCTCAGCTGTCTGTAACTGCAGACCCTAGAGCATCTGATGCCTCTTCCAGCCTCAGCTGACACTGTTTGTGATGCATTTACATACATACAGGAACAACACTTGTATACATAAAGTAAAAATAGAAATGCTTTAGAATTTGTTTCCAGTCATACTATTTAAAGAATTCAGTTTTGAAAGGATTAAAATGTTCTCTATTTTCATGTTCTTGATAACTACTAATAGCGATTTATTCCAAGGCCTCTTTTCTTTCATTGAAACAGGTACAGCTCTGGGTATGTATATACTTATACACAATCAGTCTAAATAGGAAACAAGTGATGTCCCATCATACACAGTGATGGGCCAGCCTACATTCTTGGCTCAGTTGTCAGCACTTGTATTTACTTTAAGGAGCTGCCTAGTGTTTTATGGGAAGAATGTTGCTGTGAAGAGACACCGTGACCATGGCAACTCTTATAAAAGGAAACATTTAACTGTGGTGGCTCATTTAGAGTTTCAGAGGTTCAGTCCACTATCATCATGGCAGGAAGCATGGTGGTTTGCAGGCAGATGTGGTGCTGACTACATCTCACTTTCACACAGTAGGAAGTCAACAGAGACACTGGGCAGTATCCTGAGCATATATGAGACCTCAAAGTCTGCCCCAACTGTGACACACTTCCTCCAATGAGTCCACAAACACTCAAACAAAGACATACTTTTTTTTTTTTTTTAATTAATAAAGTCTATTTGAACTGGGAACTTGCCTAAATCAGGCAGTCCCAGACCTCACAGGTCTTTGACTTTTATGTATAGAAACCATATCATGGTTGACATATTTCAGTTAGCAAGAACAGCTATCGAGAAACAGAATGACAGAAGCCAAGAAGTCAGGTTAGTCCTTAAACGGTGAACTTTGATGGATTAGATCTTTGTTCCCATTTTGGCAGGGTTGGGGCCTACATGCTGGGTTTTAAGGTCAGAATGGTACCTATAACATGGTATACAAACCTCTTAATAGTGCCACTTCCTCTGAGACTATGGGGGCCAACTACATCCACACCTCTAGAGTAGCACAAAGTACTCCTAAGTCCTTTGTACTTGAGCACTTTATTTCTAGTTTCTGACTATGGCAAGACCAGTCCTACACTGAATATCCTGGTGTATAAACCCTACTTATGCTCTTGGGCCATGAAATAACTCAATGGGTAAAGATGCTCTCAGCATGAGAACTCCTTGTGGGAGGAGAGAACCAACTCCCACAGTTGTGTGGCTTGAATGTGTGATGCTCATTAAAGCAAATGTGCTCCTATCTGAAGGTCAGAGTCCTCAAATGAGACCACTGTATTCTTATAGCTTGTTATTATAACCAGGATAGACAGTTCTTGTAGACTAATGTGTTCGCTCTTTTCTACTTTTGTGGGTAAACGACTTTAAATAAATTAATCCTAATTACACTATTGTTATTCTTTGCAGTTGCCACCAATGCCAAAAGTTTATAGCCCAGAGCTGGCGGAGCTGATACGAACAATGCTGAGTAAGAAGCCTGAGGAAAGACCTTCTGTGAGGAGCATTCTGAGGCAGCCCTATATAAAACATCAAATCTCCTTATTTTTGGAGGCCACAAAAGCGTAAGCTGATTCCTTTACAGAAAGCTGGGCTACAGCGATGGGACAAAGGAGGGTGGCCTCTACATTTTTTCTTTTTAAAAATTATTTATTTATTTTCATTTTCTGTGCATTGGTGTTTCGCCTGCATGTATGTCTGTGTGAGGGTGTCGAATCCTCTAGAACTACAGACAGCTGTGAGGTGCCATGTGGGTGCTGGGAATTGAACCCAGGTCCCCTACAAGAACAACCAAGGTTCTTAACCACTGAGCCATCTCTCCAGCCCCCTAAATTTTCATATGTAAAAACTTATGGTGGGTTTTTTTTTTTTTAAACAAAAATAAAACTACATGATTAGAATATATAAGAAGACAAAATTCTACTTTCTTGGTGTTTTTGGCCTCGACCTCAGAATTTAACTTGCATGATTAAACTTTATGGTTAAAGTAAATTCATAGTTAAAGTAAGGATTTATTTAATAAAAATTTTATGTTTTATAAGTAGTATAAAGTTTATATTTTGAAGCCTCCAAAAGAGTAAAACCTAATGTTAACAGGAAGGAGTTGTGAAAAGGAACTGTGTGAAGAGGTAAAACAAAGTTAGAATTATTTTACTAAGGTCTGCAGATTTCTATCCACCTCAGCTTTCCAGTTTTGATTTTATTATATCTAAATTTTTGAGGGTTTTTTGTTTTGTTTTGTTCTTGAGACTGGGTTTCTCTGTGTAACTGCCCAAGGCTGTCCTTGGAACTTGCTTGAAGATCCCCTGTCTATCTAAAATAGTCTTTGTATAACCTTGAAAGTATACCTAACATGACTTTACGTTTGATTGTTATAGATGACTATTAACCTATATTTCTTTATTATTCTAAATAGTTTTCAAAAACTAAAACTTTACATTTTAAAAGAGCTGCATAGATATAATATCTTAAACAAGAATAGAAACATATACAGTGTAACAAAACTAACCTTAAATTTGTATCAATATACAAAATCCATATCAGTGTAAAATATTTAAGAGTAGGAGTTGCTTTTCTAATATAAAAATAGATTCAATAATCTACTTATTTATCCTGTCATTTCTATATTATACCTCTCTTTTCCATTCAGAAAGTGATTCTTGAATTTAATCTCCTTTGTTTTGTTTTTTTTCTTGATCATGACCAATAACAACTTGTAACCAATCCCCTTAAATGATGACAGACATTTGTAATCCACTGAATGACAAAAACCACCCACTCCACCTCTTGGGAATGTAGGTGTCATGCACTCTAGACTGCTTCCTGTTGTCTGGGGTGACGATATCTTCATGGAACCTAAGAAAATTGAGATAATGGACAAGTCCTGGGAAAACGAGCTATAATATTTATTGTTCAGTCTCTGTGCAATGGGAAAACACAAGGCTTTTGTTTGTAGTCCTGGCTAGAATAGTCTTGTGAGGCTGGACCAGCTCAGCCAGTAGCCTTGAAGCTGTTCTGGATGTAGAACAGCTTCTGTGGAAATTCTAACAGCATCCTGAGAGACTGGATCCTCTGGGCCACTTGTTTTCATTGGTGTCTGGTCCCCTTGCTCTGAAAACACATAAACTTTCAAAGGTAACATACATACTTGCATTAACACTAGTATTGCATTGGACTGTGCATTGTACACAAGCCAGTCAAAGTTGATTTTTTTTTTGTTTTGTTTTATGTTTGAGCAGATAAAATATATGTCACCTATCTTGTAGTTTTTCTAGGTTTATTTCTTTATGTCTGTAGCCAAAATTTTCAGGGGGTCTCCCCCAATCAAATCTGTCTCAATCAACCTTGAATGAATCACAGCTTTTTGTTTTCTGTGGCAACTAAAGCAAAACTTCCTCCCAATGCAACACTTTTTTGACTTATCATTTTGAAGTTAAGACATTTAAAAATATATAGGTGAGTTTCCTTTATCAGTTGATAATCCAGTGTGTCTCAGCAGCTATTGTTTGCTCACCAGCAATCTCAGAGTTTAATGTCAACAAGACACAGTACAGGAACCAGACTCTCCTTTTTATATTATTGTATTTTCTCTTTAAAGACTTCATCTTACTATTTTAAAACACTTTTTTAATGACTGCCTATACTTTTTTTTTTTCTTCTTTTCTTGTCGGGACTATGCTTTACTGGGCACCTGTAGTGTTCTTTGACCATATGAGTCACACTTTAAATTCATGGTGCAATTTAGCTCATGGTGTGCTGGTGGCTCAGACCTCCAAACAGTGGTCCACCCAAGATACTGTGGAACAGAAGCTGCATCTGACACCCTGTTTGTGCTTTTGGAACTTTCCTTTTTAAACTTTCTAAGGTCCTATGAGGAAATAACACACCCCATGTTAGGTCATAAGTAGGTAGATTTTTTTATTTGAGCTGCCAGCTCACACAAAAATGAGACAGACTTATTAATTATTAAAGCTTGGCCTATAGCTTAGGCTTGTTTCACTAGCTCTTATAACTTAAATTAATCCATTTCTGTTCATCTTCATGTTCTCATGTGACTTGTGGCTTTTACTTCTCCTTCTTCAGGTCCCGTTCTCCCTATATCTGACTCCTTTCTTCTTCCCAGTGCTCTCTGTGCCCAGAAGTCCTACCTAACTTCTTTCTACCTAGCTAGTGGTCATTCAGCTCTTTATTAAACCAATCACAGAGACACATCTTCACACAGTGTAAATGAATGTTACATAACATGTCCCAAAATTAAAAATGGGCTGGGCATTTAGCTCAGTAGTGGAGTGCTTGCTTCATGTGGAATTTAAATTACACTTCTTATAAACAAACCACAGGAAATATTAAAATTTGCATAATTGTTGAATCAAAAGTCTAGAGAACCATTTGGAGGCACTAGTGAGGTGGCTTAGCAGGTAAAGACACTTACCACCAATCCTGAGAACCTGAGTCCTGTCCCCATATAGTGGAAAGAGAATCAGCTCCTACAAAGTATCCTCTGATCCTCACATATGTGCACACATGAATATATGTGATTTTTAAAAACCACCTAGAGAGCTACTATTAATTATTCACCACATAAGAAAATGATCATATATAAAAAATGGTGTTCAAATTTCTGAGCATTTAAAGGTTTTCTCTTCATTCATATAAAAGGAATTCCTTTCTTTGACCATGGGTCTTACTTTTTAGCAAACTGATATTTTAATATCTAAGATTTAGGGCTGGACAACAGTATCTTTTTAGCTTCTATCTATGCAAGATGAGTTTGGGAGGAGAGGAGGCAATGTTAGAGCTGCTCAGGAGATGAACTTTTTTTTTCCCTTTTGATATAAGGTCTTGCTGTGTAGCCCAGAACTGGACTCTTGGTATCTTGCTTTATGTCCCAAGAGCTGGAATTACAGACATGAACCACCACTCTAGCTCAGCACTGCTTCATCCTTCACTTTGTTTGTTTGCTTTTTAAGACAGGGTTTCTCTGTGTAGCCGTGGCTGGCCTTGAACTCACAGATATTTGTCTGTCTTTGCCTCCCAGGTGCTGGGTTTAAAGGTGTTCACCACCACTAGCCAGCTTGTTCATGTCACTTCTAATTGGCCTTCTGTTACTCAGATCTCCATGCTTTCCCGAGATTCATCCCAGTCTTAGAAACAGCATGTTAAGTAGTTCAGGTGTTATTTCTGTACACATTTACTCTGCAAGTTAAAGGATATAAACCAATTATTTTTACTCCAAAAGTCTGCAAAATAGTAGTGATGATAGGTTACTATAAACAAGTAAAACTTAAAAGAGGAAACTTATTCTCATAGTTCCATGTGTGAGCTACATTCCCAGAAATTTTGGAATTTTATATTTATAGAAAGTTAGAAAGACAGTACAGAGTTCTTCTATAACCCTCATCTAGTTCTTTCTATGATTAGCTTCTTAGACTATTATCAAAATTTAAGAAACCAGGGCTGTTTAGTAAAGGGTCTTGTCACTAAGCCTGTTGACTTGAGTTCAGTTCCTGGGACCCGCATGGTAGAAGGGGTGAATCAACCCACAAATTGTCTGCTGATTAAATGTATGTATTTTTATGTGTTTTTATGCACACAATAAATAAATAAGTGTAAAATAAGTGTAATTTAAAAGATTGTTTTAAAGTTAAGAAACCAGTTCTGGGTATGTTGGTACATGCCTTTCATCTCAGAATAATTCAGGAGGCAGAGGCAGGCAGATCTCTGTAGTTCCAGGTCAGGGTATTCCACACAGGAGTTCCAGGACATCTAGAGCTACACCGGGAGGCTCTGTTTCAAAATGAAACAGAAATCTAAGAAACTAGCCAGCACTTGGACATTACTGTTGACTAACTTGAGACTTCATTGGCTTTTGCTAGTTTTTCTGTTAGTGTTTCTACTTTGTGTGCCAGGATTCAATTCAAGATAATGATAGCCCATTTAGTTAGCACGTCTCTTACGTGTCCTTAACCTCCCCTGGGTCTCTGCTTGCTTTCTTGTTTCTTATCATCTGGATTATTTTTTAGAGACAGATGTCTTAGAAAATACCCTCTGGGTTTTAACGAGACTAATTTCTATAAAGTGATACAGTTGTATAATATTACTTTCTTTTCTTCTCTGTAAAGAAAAACTTCCAAAAATAATGTTAAAAACTGCGACTCCAGAGCCAAGGCTGTTGCTGCTGTAGTTCCCAGAAAGGAAGACTCCAATCATGAAGTGATACACTACCAGCCATGCCCCTCTGAGGGCTCCGCTGCACACGTCATGGTATGCTCCCTGTGCTGATGCTTTAGGAACTATAGGACAAAGAGGTCATTTAAGTGAACAATTTTATGTGTCAATAACTATGCTTTTCTAGAGATTCATTATGCAGTTACTTCCAATTTAAGGAAAGCATACTGGTGAAGGTCAGTGTTTTCTTCTCACTATCTACAGTAGACTGTCAGATTGTTCACAAAGTCAATACAATATTTTTTTTTTTGAATTTTTAAGATAAAATTTACATGAAAGCTACTTGAAATATTTTGTTAATTTGTGTGTGTATGTGTATGTCTCTCTGTGTGTATATCTATATGAGTGTATCCCATATGTGTGAGAATGGCACCTATGTCTGAAGCGGCCACAAGAGCCATTGGATCCTTTGGAGCTGAAGTTACAAGCATATTGTGGATGGCTGGCTTGCATGTGGGTGCTGAGATGCATACTGTGGTCGTCGTGACTGCACAGCAAGCATTAACTGCTGAGCCATCTCTGCAGCCCCACAGAAGCCCACATAATGTACACAATCATGGGCATTTAGCGCACTCAAAAATTTCAATTATCACCTCTTTTCTAGTTTCAAAATATTATTCACTAAAAGAAAGCTCTTTACACATTAGATGTCGCTCTTTATAGCCTCCTCTACCTCGCCAAACACCAAATGTGTTTTCTGTTTGCATGGACTTCCCTTTCCTGAATATTTCATATAAATGGAATCATGTAACAGGTGGCCTTTCTTGTCTGAGTTGTTACGTTTTTAAGGTTTATCCATGCATTACATATCAATACCTCATTTCTTTTATGCCTGAATAATAAACCACATTGGATTATCCACTCATCCACTGGTAGACATTTGGGTTCTTTTCATCTGTTGGGTCTTGCTGTGAGCATTTAAGACCAGTGCTTGAACAGCTGTTTTTAAGTTTTTTTTTTTTTTCTGTCTACCTGTGTGTAAAAATTAGGCCAAGTGATAATTCTGTGTTTAACCTCTTGTGTTAAACACAGTTTTCTGTAGCAACTATATCATTCTGCATTTCCAATTTCTTCATATTCTCACCAACAAATATTATATAGTTTTATTGATTCTATTTTTATTAGTAAATATTAATATAATAATATCAGTAAGGCATGGTGGCACACACCTTTAATCCCAGTACTTAGGAGGCAGAAGCAGGTAGATCTCTATGAGATTGAGGCTAGCCTGATCTAGAGAGAGTTCCAGAACAGCCAAACAGCCAAGGCCACACAGAGAAACTCTGTCTCAAACACACACATCAGCTTAATGAAATAAATAAATTTAACAAAGTATGTGTGTGTGTGTGTGTGAGAGAGAGAGAGAGAGAGATCTTTGTGTGTAATCTCTAGGGCTTTTACATACAAAGTCATATTTCCTACGAACAGATAATTTTATGTCTTCCTTTAATGCTGACGCCTCATATCTTCCTTCTTCCTAACTGCTCTGGCTACAACATAGAGCATTATGTTAAGAGGAAGGAGTGGGAGTGTGGAGCTTCCCTCTGCTGATTCTCAGGGAAGGCTTTAGAGTTTGTGCTAAGTACAGTGTGCAGTTTAGATTTCTTCTAGTCCTCGTTTGCTTTTCCACATCATAAAATTTTGTCAGAGGATTTGTCTACATCTATGAGATAATCACGTGCTTTTTCTTCATTTTTAAACACCCTCCCTACCAATGCTAGGGCTCTCACCACAGCCTTGTGCATGGTAGGCATGCCCCGTCCTTGAAAAACATTCATTCCCTCCCTCCCTCCCTCCCTCCCTCCCTCCCTCCCTCCCTCCCTCCCTCCCTCCCTCCCTCCCTCCCTCTCTCCCTCCCTCCTTCTTTTCTTTCCTTTGGTGTGTATATGGGGTGGGAGGAGGAAGAGAGAGATATACTATTACACACACCCTTTTTAAATGATGACACTGGCTCACAAAGCTGTTTGAGTTCCTTCTTTTGTTTGTTTACTTATTTATTTTTAGTGCATGTCATGGAGCTGGGGAGATTAAAAGGTTAAAAGCACTGGCTGTTCTTTCCAAGGACCAGGGTTCAATTCTCAACATCCACATGGCAGCTCACACCTGTCTGCAACTCTAGTTCTAGGACTTCTGGTATCCTCACATAGACATACATGCAGACAACTGATCATACATACATACATACATACGTTGATCATAAGATTAATAATAATAAAAATAAAGTGCATGCCAAAAGTAGAATTGCTGAGTTAAATGGTAATTCTGTGTTTAACTTTTTGAGGAATCTGATGTTCCATTTTGAGTTTATTTTTGTATGTGGTATGAAGTACTATATATAATAACTTCAGAACATCTTTTCACCCAGGGTGAAGATAAGTGTTTGTCCCAAGAGAAACCAGTGGTCATTGGTCCTTGGAAATCACCTGCTAACCTCAAAGGCCACACTGGCAAACCAGATGTGAACAGTACTGCAGAGTCATTTGCCACAATCAGTAGAATAAATATCAATATCTTACCTGCAGAAAGGAGGGACTCAGAAAATAATGGCATCATCGTTCAGGAGAATCAACAAAGATGGTCAGATGCCTCTAATGAAGTAGACAGTCAGTGCAGTATTTCTGAAGACAAGGAGAGGCTACGGGGTGATAATAAATCCAGTGATGAGCCTGAAAATCTGCTTCCTAGATGGTCCTCTGATGATGGTGATGGGGAAGGGAATGAGCCAGTGAAGCCACTGCAGCTCCCCAATAAAGACCAAAAGTCAGAACAGGTAAGTGATACACAGAAGGAAAAAACTAGGAAGTATGGTTACAGAGGTGTGGGTGTGGAGCTAGAGAGATGGTTCGGCACCTGTTGTTCTTGCAGTGGGCCTGGGTTTGGATCCTAGCACTGCCATGGTGGCTCACAACCATCCATAACTACAGTTCCGGGAGATCCTCCACAGACACTAGCATACACATGGTACACATACATACATGCAGACTCAATACTCATACCTATAAAATAAGTAAATCTTAATTTTAAAACTATTAATAAAACCCAAAGATATGGATATTCTGGTTATTTGTTGTGCATGTTTAAAGAAAAGAATGTTTCATCACCTATTAAAAAGAACAACAGCAATAACAGTCATTCCCCTTTCTTACTCATTCACAGCCCATGGCAACATTTGTTGTGGACTTACCAATTCTGAGCATTGCGTGTAAACAGAATCATATGATTCATGACCTTTGTGCCTGGTTTCTCTTACTTTACATGATATTTTATGTTTTCAAAGTTTATCCATGGCATTGCATGCGTGCTGGTATGATTTTTATTGTCAAGTATTTTGCCGTGTTTGTATCTACATATAATGCTTTGATGTGTGTGTGTGTGTGCTCTTTTTTTTTTTTTTTCAGAAAACACACAAACTTGTAAAGATAACACATATATATCTTCATTAACACAATTATAGAATGTGCAGTATACATAAGTCAGGTAAAGATTTTCTGTTCTATATTTGAGCAGGTAAAAGGCACTTGTCAACTTTATGTCAGTTTAGACTGCATAACCGAAACTGAAATATAGATATGTATCTATGCCATATGAAAGGATGGCATGTAATAATAAGTCTTGAGGACTCTGTAGCCAACAAGATTTATCATGTTTCATCCAGTGTCAGAGCTATTCCCATGTTGAGGGATCAGCATATACTTCACCTGTCTTGTAGTTTTTCTTGGTTTCTTCCATCATGTCTATAGCTAAGACTTTCAAGAAGTCTCCCTGAATAAAATCTCATATTGATTAATTTTTAAAGAAATAAACAGCTTTTTGTGTCCTGTGGAAACAAAGGCATAATTTCCCCCCCCCCAATGCAACATATTTCCTGACTTCCATTCCAAAGTTAAGACATTTTAAAAATATACAGGTTGGTTTAATTTAGCAGTTTTTTTCTACAATCCTTTCTCTGAGCCAGTTTAAACTGCTAGGCAGCAGCTAGTCGCTAAGCTGCATGGTTAGCTTAGCACATGGTACTGGAGGCTGGCACTGCCTCCCTCAGCCTAATCATCTCAACTGCTTCTAACCATCCCAGCTCTGGGAAGCTTCTGTGTCTAAGCTGTAACAGGCATTTCTGTCTAGTCTTCTGGCCCAGTGGTGCGCAGGCTGTATTAAAGGGTCTGCGTCTCTATGCTTCAAGTATCTGGCCTGCTTGAGAGACTGAGATCATCTGGAAACTGTGTCTGAGTCTGTGTTCAGAATTTTTTTTGCCAGCTTTCTCAGGCCCCATGTTTCTCAGGCCTATGTGGGGCACCAAGTTGGACCCTCCTTTTTTGTGAGCTGCCAGCTCACAAAAAAAAAGACACAGAGACTTATTAATTATTAAAACTTGGCTATTGTAGGAATTATTCACTGGCAATGGATTATATAAAAGGATTAATATTTATTAAGGAGTTCATATGAAACACTCAATGATACAAGATTGAACCTTAGGGCAATTACTGGAGGGATGAAATGTCCCACACTGCATCAATGATCCTCCCTCTGAGAAGGATGGGAACAAATGGGAAGGAGAGGCAGCATGCAACTAGTCTTGGAAGGGGCTGGCCACACCCTGTACAGGGGTCTTCAAGACCTCAACGCCACACCTCTAGGTCTTGCTAAATAGTGTCTGATCCCACCACACTTGGCCTTAGCTTAGATTTTTCCCCAGCTAGCTCTTATAACCTGTTTTTAACCCATGTTCTGGCATATGGCTCAGTTATCTCTCCTCTGTACCACAATGTCAGACCTTTTTCAGTGTCTCGCTAGCATCCCCTATGTACCTAAATTCATGCTGAGTTCCTCTTTCTTCCCAGAAGTCCCACAAATACTTCACAACAGTCCAACAGTCCAGCTTTGTGGTTACAGCTGTTGGCCTAAAGGGTCTGCAACAGTCTTAATGTATTTTTATTTTTATTATTTTTTAAATCATTTGCATTTGTGTGTGGATATGTGCACATGAGGACAGATGTCTTCTGAGGCCAGATACATCAGATCCCCTGGAGCTTGAGTGCTGGGTGGTTGAACTCATGTGGGTGCTGGGAACTGAATTCAGGTCTTCTGGGAGAATACTCCAGGTTCTTCACTACTGATCCATCTCTCAGACCTCTTAATGTGGTTTCGGCTTGCATCTTCCTGGTGACTCATGTGCTGAGGATCTTTCTATACATGTATTGATGATCATTTGTGTACTTCCTTGGAGAAATAGTCTGTACAGAATCATTGATAACTTAAAATGTTTATATTATTTTATGTGTGTTTGCTTCCATGTATACATGTATACCATATGTATTCTTGGTACCCATAGAAGCCACAAGAGGGTATTGGATCCCCTGGGCCAGAGAGATACAGACAGTTGTGAGCCAACATGTGGTTGTTGGAAAGTGAACTTGATCCTCTGCTAGAGCAGAAACTGCTCTTCATCACTGAGCCATCTCTCTAGTCCCTTGTTGCCTATTTGTCATTGGTTTATTTCTCTTTTTATCGAATTGATAAGAGTTCTTTATTCTAGATACCACATCTCCTGAGACATAAGATTTGACAATATTGTCTCCCATTCTGTAGGAGTTTTCTAAACTTTATTTTTTTTCTTAGTACTGGTGATTGAATCTAGGACATGAGACGTGTTAGGCAAATATTCTACCATTGAGTTACACCCCAAATCTTTGTCTTATACTTCTTTTGTTAAATTTATTTCTAAACATTTTATTTAAAATAATTGCTTTTGTTTGAGGCAAAAGAGTAAAAACCAGAACATAATCAAGGTCATCATTTCCTGTCAACATGATCATTCATATTGAAAAATAGAATGCTTCTTTCTCACTTCTGTTTACAGTTAACATATGTAGGTGTTTTGCCTTCATGGGTGTCTGTGCCCATGGAGACCAGAGGAAGGTGTTAGATCCCCTGGAACACCAGGGTTTGTGGGTTGTAAACTGCCGTATGGGTGCTGGGGATTGAACTCATGACCTGTGGAAGAACAGCCAGTGCTCTTAACTGCTTAACTATATCTCTAGCCCTTCATTTTGCAATTTCAAAAGTAGGTGTGGAGAGTCTGGCATTTGAAGTTCTAACTGCTTTGTTACTGTGTGTATTTGTCTTTTTTTCCCCCTTTTCTTTTAAGGATCAAGTTCCTGGTGGATGTATGATAGAAAAACAGGACAGCATCTGCCCCAGGCTCCAGCCGCACAGCTCTGTGTCTGAACCTTCCATATCTCGACAGCGCAGGCAGAAAAAAAGAGAACCGACTGACCGTAGTCAGGCAAAGAGCCAGGTAAACAATCTCTTTGCAGTGAGTGACTGTGCTGCTGTGAGACAGGCTCTGGAAGCTTGACTTTTGTTTAGAATGATTGGCAGTTGCCAAAAAGTACAGAAGAAATGAAGAGGAATGGAGTGAGAAGCTGGGCAAGGATAAGATGTTTAATATTAGTTTTCAAGTATCAGTGAGTTGGAAATATAGCAAAAATGAGGGGTCATTTTGAAAGTTAAAGCAACAGGCTGTTAGCTTCCTTTGTGTTATGTTACTCAACATGTATTTTCATTTAATATATTTTCTTGGACGTATATGTTTTTTTCTGTGCAGTGCTAGAAAATGAACCCAGGGTATTGTATATACTATATAAACACTCTGCCACTGAGCTGAATTCCTAGCTCTCGATACTGCCTTTATTAAAATATCTTCCATTGGGGGCTTTTAAAATGTCGAGTGCTCAGTTGGTAGAGTGCTTGTCTGGCATGCCTGTAGCCCTGGATTCAGTTCCCTAGCACCAAGTAAACCATTCCAGAATTTAGGCTGTGAAGATGAACAGAAATTCATGCTCATCCTTGTCAATTTGAGGGTAGCCTGAGGAACATGAGACCTTCCTTTGTCAAAAAAATAAAATTAAATTAAATGCTTAAAAATTTTTAATGATAAATCAGTGGTAAATGCATGGGGACCTTACAAATGGTAAATTTATAGGAAGGCTTTATATGAAACTTATAATCTTCCCCCTCTATAAATTACTTAAGTTTCAAGAATCACCCCCTCGGCTTTCACCTTCTTGCCCTGCTGTTGGAAAAGTGGATATCACAGCAGCACAACAAAATGATGAAAACCAAAGTAGACCTGTGGCTGGATCTGTAGACAGTTCGAGGATCTGTTCACTGTCATCACCCAAGGTGTGTATGAATGTGTTCTGGTTTAAAAATACTTCTTATAAAGCTTTGGATTATAAAGTCTATGGATATTGTATTGGTTCATACTAAAACATTAGCTCAACTTTACCAGTTTTAGAAGGGATAGGTCTATGCTTTTGTGAAAGCACAGCATTATCTTTGCAATGGATGTGGTCTGTACTTCCAGAGATAGCCACTTGCAGTCAGTTAAGGAGACTAGGTAGATTCTGAACATGAGAAATACAAAGTTAGTTTTTTGCTCATCCACAAATGAGAATCTTCTAGAAGCCAGGGCTGTGATCATTCTTTCATTGCTGTTACCCTGTGTGGACTACACTCCACATGAAAAGTGATTTCTGCTTCTGGGAGACCAGTCGGGGCCTGTAGCATTGCTGGATGATACATCATGCATTTCTATGGGAAAAGTGAGTAGAAACAGAAATAACGCCATGACTTTCTTTCAAAGGATCGACCATTATCAGCCAGAGAGAGGAGGCGACTAAAGCAGTCACAGGAAGAGATGCTCCCCTCAGGTGAAGCTGATACCTTTATTTAGTTGGTTGTTGATGGCTGGTCAGACGGATTGGCTCTGGTTGTTGGGTTACAAACTTGGAAGCAGCAATAATCCATCAGCGAGAAGGATTTGAAAACATTGTTGAAATTTCTTATATAAGCCTTATAAAATATTGTAGAGAACTGACTTTTGATTATGTATTAGAGAAAGAGGATTAAAATGAGAGCTAGGGAGTGGAGAGATGCTCAACAGTTAAGACCACTCGTTGCTCCTGCAGAGGACCCAGATTCAGATCCCAGCACCTGCATGGTAGCTCACAACCATCTTTAACTCCAGTTCCAGGGAATTCAACACCTTCTTCTGACCTCATGTACACCAGACACACATGTAGTGCACGCACGCGCACACACACACACACACACACACACACACACACACACACATGCAGATAGAACATTCATACACATAAAATAAAATTTAAAATCTAAAACTCTTAAACAAACAAGTAAATAAATAAGTTTAAAAGAGAGAGAAAGCCAGAGGGTTTTGAGCTTTGATGTGTCAGGCTAAACTAGGTAAATGTTTAACTTGTTTTCTTATCCGGAGCCTGTTGGTCAGTTTGCTTGTTTTTAGACAGGATCTCACCTTCTAAGCCTTGGCTATCCTGCAACTGAATATGTAGACTATGCTACTGTTTAATTCATGGAGATCCATCTGCCACTGCTATGTATATGAGTGTATGTAAGCCACTTGCATGGCCAGTGCCCACAGAGGTCAGAAGGCAGTGGCTTACCTGAAACTGGAGTTAGGGATGTTGTGAACCGCCATGCCTGTGTTGGCAACAGAACTCAAATCTCTTGTAAGAGCATCAAGTTCTCTCAACTGTTGAGCCATCTCTCCAGCCTGGCTGTGGGTCATTCTTACTACCATCATCTAAAAGTTGTGTTATCAGTTTTTCTTTATTAAAGGTAACGGTGTCTCCGATATTATGATACATGTGTTGATATTTACAGCCACCCCCAAAGGTAGCGAGTGTTACCTTGTGGTTCCAGAGGGATACAGCTGAAAACCCGGAACTACATTTGGCTAAAGTGACAAACACCAGAGTGACGATGAATATGCTCCGACTTAGCCTGGCTGATCCTTCTGCTGTCTTTGTACTCAGTACAGTCCTCCCTTGTTGAGTCCAGTGCACCACAAACAGCTGCTGCTGTGTTCATATTTTCAGGCCCTTCAGTTCGGAGAACTCCAAGTGCAGTGGAGCCAGTGAAACCACAGGAAGAAGATCCTACTATCCCTGCCCGACGAGCCTCTTCTGTCAGCAACATCACGCAGGTGCATCACACACTCCTGAGGGAAATATGGATGTATTTATTTCTGAGAAACCTAATACAGCAAACTCAAAAGATGTCAGCATCATTTTTTAGGAGCATTGTTGACAAGTTATTCTTTTTTGGAGACAGGGTCTCATTAATGGAGGCCAACTTGGAACTTACTGGGTAGCTGAGGGTGACCTCCAGATTCTCCTGCCTCTGTGTTCTAGGTGTTAGAAGTATAGGCATACACTACCATACTAAGTTCATTTTAAGACCTTGCTGTGTAGCCCAGGATGGCCTTGAGCTCTTGACTCTCCTTTCTCATCTGTCTTAATGTTTTGTTGCTGTGAAGAGACACCATGACTATGGCAACTTTTATAAAGAAAAGCATTTAATTGGGGCTGTCTTCCAGTTTCAGAGTTTTAGCTCATTTTTGTCATAGTGGGGAGCATGGTGGCACATGGCAGCCATGGTGCTGGAGGAACTGAGAGTTCCATATCTGGATCTGCAGGCAGCAGGAGGAGAGCAAGGTACTGGGCCTGGCCTGAGCATTTGAAATCCCAAAGCCCACACAGGAAGTGTGTGGGAGACACTTTCTTCAGTGTCAGTTCCCACACAACCCATTCTGAGTAGGGCAAAAGACTAGCCAGAGACAGAAGAGGAGAGCCCTGAGGGCTCTCAGTAAATACTGTCAAAGCCTCGAGTTTATTTCTCATCACCTTTTTATACACACTGCAAGGGGAGCAAAGAGACTTCCTCACCATTGGCTCAAGGAACAAACAAGCATAAATACCTCCTTAGTTCTCAAAACATTAGTGACCAGGTCTTTGGTCAGACAGGAGGAGAAAGACATCTGATAACCATGCTTTTGGCCAATCATCCTGTTATTCAGCCTTAAGGAGCAAAACAAGCTTGAACTCTTTAATCTTGAATCAAGATGGAATCAAGCCGCCTCAGGATGGAGTCATTGTAGGCTCCCACATTTAAACAAGGCTGCACCTCCTAATAGTGCCACTCCCTGGTAACCAGGCATTCAGATCTGTGAGCCCATGGGAGCCATTGTTATTTCAACCACCAGTGTTCCGATTTCTGGGATTAAAGAAAGGATTGTGCCACCATGCCTTGATTAAGAAAGGAACTCATGCCTTGTAGTGGTAGCACACACCTTTAATTCCAGCACTTTGGAAGCACAGGCAGGTGGATCTCTGAGTTTGAGGCCAGCCTCGTCTACAGAATGAGTTCTAGGACAGCCTAGGTTACACAGAGAAACCCTGTCTCACAAACAACAACAACAACAAAACCTCAGCAAACAAAGGCATCGAATAGTAATGAAAAGGATTATGCTGAATGTAGTAAGAGTTTCTGGCTGGGCCTTTGCGGCCTAACCCTGAAGTTTGGACCTGCTTATAGCCCCACTGCCACTTAACCACAAATAATCACACAAGGCTTATATTAATCTCATGCTGCTTGGCCTGTGGCTCAGGCACATTGCTAGCTAGCTCTTGCATCTTAACTCAACCCATTTCCATCAAACTGTCATGCCACATGGCCCGTGGCTTACCTGTGTTCCTTACATGTTGATTCTTGGCTAGCTAGATCATATCTCCCTTTGACTGCTTAGCTTATTGAAGACATATTGTATTGAAGATATTCTATATTTTCAAATGTGTATGAGTGTTTTATCTGTGTGTGTCTGTTTACTACATGCATGTATGGTGCCCTTGAAGGCTAGAAGATCCCTTACACCTGGAATTACAGATGGTGGTGAGCCACCATGTGGGTGCTGGGGAATGGCATCCAGTGCTCTTAATGGCTAAGTGGCCCCTTCAGTCTCAAGGCTCTATATTTTCCAGACATTCTTGTTAACAGTTAGAAATTTAGTCAGAACCCTTTCTTAGGGAGTCATCATGTTTTTGTTCTCTCTTTTGGTTGTTTTTTTATATTGAGGCTTGAACCTAGGGCCTTACATGTGGTAGGCAAGTAAGTATACTACCACTGAGGTATATTTCCTAGACCATTTTACTGCTTGTATCTCAAGATAGGGTCTTACAAATCCACTAATTTATTTTATATTCACTGTGTAGTCCAGGCTAGACTTGATCTTGCCAGTCCTCCTGCCTCAGCCTCTGAAGTAGCTGAGATTACAGGCCTGTATTCAGCAGGACAGGCTAAGAGTCTCCGTTAGGCAATACTTCATCTATTTTTCTGTATCACTAAATATCCCATCCGTATGGCCAGTTTTTTTTAAAAACTCATTTGTTAATCAATCTTTAGTTTCCTGTTTGTGTCAAGTTGTTTAAGGTTTTTGAGATAGAGTCTTCTCAAATTTATTGTATAAAGTGAAAGCCAGCCTGGGACTTACTGCATTTCTTCTGCCTTAGTTTCCTGAGTGCTGGGATTAGATATGAGCCTCCACACCTGACTGCATTGTTTACTGTATTATTTAATTAAGTAATTGACATCTTCACTTTCTAAAGCTGTGAGGTTTGTGTGAATTATATTAGGTAACCCTGTAAATAACTTTAATAATCTCATCTAGGAGCAAGTGAGAATTGCCTGAATGAATGTGTCATTCTGTTTCATTTAAAATTCAGTATTCCTTCTCTGGTAAGCTCCTCTGCCTGAGAACTGAATCACTAGAACAGCCATCCACTGTGCTTTGCCAAGGAAAGCTTCACCCTGGTATTCCCCGGTCTTAAATTCTGAACTTCATGGGTGAACTGTGATATCATTTGGATAAATTTGTTTTGTTTTATTTTTTGACACAGGGTTTCTGGCTGTCCTGGAACTCACTCTGTAGTCCAGGCTTGCTTGAAGTCAGAGATCCACCTGCCTCTGCCTCCCAAGTACTGAGATTAAAGGTGTGTGCCACCATGCCTGACTGATATTATTACATTCATATTTATAATAAAAATGGAATCAATAAAACTGTATAATATTTGTTGGTGAGAATATTTAGAAATTGGAATTGCAGAATGATATAGTTGCTACAGAAAACTGGGATTAGAGATGTTCACCACCACCACCTGGGATTCACTGAGTAAATTAACTTCAAGTTTTCTATTGGTTCCTCCTTTTTAATTGAGTGTGAGGTACATTGTGTGCCTCAGTCATTGCACTAGAACATTTCGATTCTTACATCTGGTTTTGTTGTTTTTCCAAACACCAACAGGAAAAGAGACTGATACTTGGTCTGAATGAGGATGAGTTAAGTTCTTCTACAAGTTCAACTGATAAATCAGATGGGGATTCCAGGGAGGGGTAAGTTCTTGGTTTTCTGTCTCAGTTATGTTTGAACTGAGTCTAAAAAGTATTTCTGTCTGGTACTTATAACATTACAAATAGTGCTACATGCTGGAGCTTAAACACATCTTCTGTGAGGGGCTGGAGGAGTGATGGCTCAGTGGTTAAGAAGGCTGATTTTTCTTCCAGAGGACCTGGGTTCACTTCCCAGCACCCACATGGCACCTCAGATATACCATCTGTAACTCTTCTAGAAGATCAAAAGTCCTTGTTTTGCTTTCATGTGCACTGAATGCATGTGTTGCACACACATACAGGCAAAACACCTATACACGTAAAACAGTTTCTAAAAATATAAAATGTATATATTTTCTATGAAAACCATGTAATTTTCATTTAGAGTTCTTATGGAATATATTCTTAGACCTACAAGTTTGTAGTTGTTATCAGTGCTTTTATTTTCCTTATGTATTTTTTTTACACATTTTACACACACACACACACACACACACACACACACACACACACACACACACACACACACGAACACACCGTGCACCCCTGCCTTCTCTGGGATTCTTTGTTTTTTGAGATGGTCCCACCGCTCTCTGAGATTCTAAATGAATGTGTATTAAACTGTTTTAAACTGTTTATAGATGTACACAATTTCTGTGATGTTCTGATTATTCTACATTTTTCTTCATTATGTTTTTCATAGATTCTATTACTACCAAAGATTTGTGCTCACTCACGTGTTGTGTCTAGTTTATTTATTTAACACATTGTGTTTCCATCTCTAAAAGTTTAACATAGACCTATTGTATGTCTTCCATACTGTTCCCTTAGCGTTTTCATGTTTTTTTCTATGTAGCCATATGAAATAGATTTATAACTACTTTAATGTTCTCATCTACCCATTCTATATTTGTGTCTCTTCTGGGTTTGTTTCTATAAATTTCATTTTTCCCCCTTCACAAGAGTGATCTATTGAATGAATTCTGTTTGGTATTATAATAAAACCCAGAGCCAGATTTGGGGGAAAACCTGAAATATCAAAGAGAGAAACAAAACACAGACACTTCTCACCCAGTCAACTCCTCAGGCCTGTCTCCAGGAGTCCTCTTCATCCTCAGCAGAAAAAGGAAGTGACAGGTGAAGCTGACTCCTCCCTCCTCTGTCTCCACTGAGCTATAAGCTTCCTGGTTCAGTTTACTAGAGCTAGGATTAAAGGTGTGTGCCACCACTGCCTGGCTCTGTTAGGTCTTGAGCTCACGGAGATCCAGACAGATCTTTGTCTCCCTAGCCTAGTGATGGGCTTAAAGGCCTAGATCACCACTCCCTCATCTTCATGGCTTGGCTCTGTGGGTGGCACTGTCCTCTATTTCAGACTATTTTTATTAAATATATGTATCACCATATATTCTCTTTTATGTTAGAAATAAAAAGTAACTATATACATAAATACAAACAATAATTACATTACTAAGGTCCAGTCCATTGACAATTGGCAAATTCAGAAAAATTCCATTGCTTATCCTATTTTGGTGAGCTGAAAGGGTTGCACCTAATTGACTTGCTGACTTGTGTTACCAAACTGAAAACTATCTTTTGAAGTCTCTCAAACTTATACACTTTATACCTCTTAGTGAGCTTCTCTTCTGATCTGTAACTAGGAAAACTATAACTATCCAGTCTTCAACTCCACCAGAGACCCAAGAAGGAAATATCAACTCAATAAACAGAAATCGTAAGCAAGCAACTTCCAAAAAATGTGAAAAATGACAGAAACAGCTGGCTGTGTGGACAGTTACCCAAGGTTCCTTTGCATTGTTGGGGCATCCATCTTCAGCCTTCGGGCCTAATATAAATGTCAGACTTCTCTGTGAAGCAGGATAAGACCTTCCTGCCTTGTCTTGGCAAAAGTCGGCAGCTCTTTTTTGTATGTCCTGCTTGTCCATCATATGTCAGCAGTCCAGGCAAGAGCACTTTCTTGCCCAGTGGCTATTCGAATTAATTATTTTATAAGCATGTTCAGCACTGAGGGTGAGAGACATCTGTCCATGCTTCAGGCCAGGAGGATCAGAAAACTCCCAACTACAGTGATCTCTCTTGCTGCTTTTCAGTTTTGAGTACATTGAACCCTGTGAATCTTGGTTCTCTGATGCTGGTATTTCTGTGACTGTTCTTGAGTTTTACATTTGTGTAAAACTAAGTCACTTGGAAGCAGCTGTGTAGAGTTTGTATGCACAGTTGGGTTGTTTCTTTCTGGCCCACTCCTTACTCAGATTCCCCTCACCCTCTGCACCAGCAGTGGCTGGTGAGCTCTGACCCTTGGTTTGGCAGGTGGAAAAGCCTGAGGCTCTCTTTCTGTATTCTGTATTTAGCCCTTAGGCTAAAACTGGACTTCTTTCCAAAGATGCCTATTAAAATGTTCATTCTTTGTTGCCTTTCTGTAGTTGATTTTTTTTTTTTATAAGATTATGGTTACCATAGGAGTCTGTAAGACAGCAGGTTCATGGGCATTTGCCAGCAGAACCCCTTAAGGGTTTCTTCACATCTAACTTCTGTCATGAGGTCAGGTCAATATTAAGGCGTTTTCCCCCCTCAGGAGAAGTCATACAAATGAAATGAGCGACTTGGTACAGCTGATGACTCAGACTCTTAAACTGGATTCTAAAGAAAGCTGTGAAGATCTCCTGGTACTAAATCCAGTGTCAGAATTCAGACTTCATCGGAAGTATCGTGACACACTGGTACTTCATGGCAAGGCTGCAGAAGAGGCAGAACTCTACTGTGAGGAGCTGCCTTCAGGTGACTGTTTTCTTACAGCAGCATAGCAAATGCAGGTTGTGGAGAACAAGATTAATACTATAAGTTGTTTATTTGGATAGCTACTTAAAAGATGTGTCTTATATAGTCAATAGATACCTTCCAAAGTTTCATGAAAATTTATCTATCTTTATAGTTTGGTTTTATGAAGCAGTGTCTCATGTAGCTCAGGTTGACCTCAAGCTTGCTCTGTAGCTGAGGAAGCTTTGAACCCCTGATCTTCTGGCCTCAGCCTCTCAAGGGTGTGTGAGATAAGAAGCACTGGATTCCCAGAAGAGGTCCTTTCGTTTCCAGGAGCTAGATGGAGTGTCACTTGATGTGGGTGCTATAGGACTGAACTCAGGTTCTCTAGGAGAGCAACACATACTCTTAACCACGGAGCCATCTCTCCAGCCTCTTGAAAATTGATTTTTAAAAGCAAGTGTAAATAACTTAATAAGCCTTTAACATTGCATAAAATATTTAAACTTTTTATTTAAAGATTTATTTTTTTATTATATATATAATATTCTGTCTGCATGCATGCCCGCAGGCCAGAAGAGATCTTACTATGGATGGTTATGAGCCACCATGTGGTTGTTGAACTCGGAACCTCTGGAAAAGCAGCCAGTGCTCTTAACCTATGAGCTATCTCTCCAACACAATAAATGAACTTTTTTAAAGTGAATTTTTTTTTCAAGTTAGTGGGTTTTGTTTTTTTTTTTTTATTTTTGGAGATGATAGCATGGTGCTTTAATGACTAATTTTTAGTCATTAAAATACTAGAGGTGACACTTAGTGGTAGGCACTTACCTAACATGTGCAAGACCCTGAGTTCCATTCCTCTCTAGCACTGCAAAAACAAATTTTTAAGAAACTAAAGTACAGGGACTAGAAAGATGGCTCAGCAGCTTAGAGCACTGGTTACTCTGCCAGAAGACCTGGGTTCAGTTCCCAGCACTCACATAGCAGCTCTTAACTGTCTGTAACTGCAGTTCCAGGGATCTGAGGCCCTTTCTGGTCTCTGTGGGCACTGCAGATGTGGTGCAGAGACATAAATGCAGGCCAACATTCACACATGAAATAAATGTAATTTTTTTTGAAGCTAAAATAAGCTAGACAAAGTTGCTCATGCCTATAGTACTTAGCAGGCTGTGACAGGAGTATCACTGAGAATTTGCAGCCTGCTTGAGCTACAGACTAAGACCCTGATTCAAACAGAAAAAATAAGTAACATGATAATAAAGTAGACATGGTAAGGAAGTGGACATGAGGTTTCACTTCAAGTTGAAGTGAAGAGAGGGGCCAGTGACTGGTAGGAAGGCTTGGGGAGGCCATAGGAAGTAATTATGATCAAAGTGCAATAATATATACAAATGTCATAATGAGACACAGTATTGTATGCCACACCTACTGAGACTGGATGCCCTCTTCTGGCATTAAGTTATACATGCAGATAGAGCACTCATATTCTTAAAATAAATAAATAAATAAATAAATAAATAAATAAATAAATAAATAAATAAATAAATAAATAAATAATAAAATAAATAAATAAATGTGTGTGTCTGTGTGTGTCTGTGTGTGTATGTGTGTGTATTTATTTTTTGATACTTTGGGTTTTTTCTTTTTTTTGTTTTAGAAACATAATCTCTCTACACAGGCCCAGCTGTCCTGGAACTTATTATGTAGATGAGGTTGGCCTTGAACTGACAGAGATCCACCTGCCTCTGCCTCCTGTGTGCTGGGATTAAAGGTGTGTGCCACCATGCCCACAACAGAAGTTCAGAAAAAGGTCTATAAATAGTCATTAAGCCAAATTCTTGTTGAAGTAAAAATGATTGCAAGGGTTTTTAGATTGTGAGGTTCTTGTTGTGGTGGTTTTATGTCTCTTGTCTTTGTTGCTGCATTTTTAGCTATCACTCCAGGTTCTGAGAAGATCAGGAGAGCAGTTGAAGTATTGAGAGCTGATGTAATCCAGGGCCTGGGGATTCAACTTCTAGAGCAGGTGTATGATCTTTTGGAGGAGGAAGATGAATTGGAGAGAGAGGTAAGTGTCTTAAGCCATGTCAAGCTGTTTGTGTTATAGACTTCCACTGTTTGAACATTTTTATTGCTCCCCACAGAAACCATATAACATTGTCTCCCGAGTCCCCACCTACTAAGCAGTCACAAATAGTCCTCTTTGTATATATTTGCATATATTTTCTATTCTGGACAATTTGTATGAATGGAATCTCATACAAGTGATCTTTGTGTTTTGCTTCTCTCTTTGTTATATTTTGAAGAGTCATCTATGTTATAACGTGTACTAATATTTCAGTCTTTTTCATGGCCAAATATATTATGAATTTTCTTTATCAGCTGATGGATATTTGTGTGCTCTTCATTTTTTTTTTTTTTTGACCTTCTGAGCACTCATGGGCAAGCTTTTGTGAGGCTTCATTTTTCTTGGATTTGTACATTCCTCTAGGAAGGAAATTGCTTGATCATACAATTGTTATATTGAAATGCTTGGTCAATTTCCAGAATGTTCCCTAAAGTGTCTTCACCATTTTGTATTTTCACTGGCAGTGTAAGTTAAGAGGTTCCAATTTCTCCACACCCTTGACAATCCTTGTTATTTTCTGCTTGATTATAGCCATTCTAGTGGGTATGAAATCTAATGGGGTATTCATTGTAAGTTTTGTTTATATTTCCCTGATGACTATGATGTTGTATATACTTTCACAGACTCCTAAAAATTTGCATATTTTAGCAGGTGTGGTGGTGTATGTCTTTAATCCCAGCACTCAGAAGGCAGAGGCAGGTGGATCTCTGAGTTTGGGGTCCATCCTGGTCTACAGTGAGTTTCAGGACAGCCAGGGCTTATACAGAGAAACTCTGTTTTGAAAAACAAGCAAACAAAAAATGCATATTTTCCTTGGAGAATGTTTATTTAAACTTGGGTTATTAACTATTGTCAAGTTTTTATGTATTCTGGGTACCACTCTCTCATCAGATTTGCAAATGGTTCTAATGTATGGATGTTTGATTCAATCCTTACACTACGAGTCCATACAGATTTCTGTTTTATTGTGAGTCAGTCTTGGTAGGTTGTTTATTTCTAGGAATTTCTCAGCTTCAACTAGGTTATACAGTTGGTTGCTGTACAGTCATTTATAGTTGTTACATTATGTTTTATTTGTGTAGAACTTAAAGCAATATCTTAATTTTAACTTGTAATTTTCATATTGTGAATTTTCTCCTTTGCTTAATCTGTTTAAAACTTTGTGAATTTTTAGTGGTACTTGCTTGTAGTCCCAGGTACTCAGGAGGCTTGGTAGGAGGTCACTTGATTCCAAGTGTTTTAGACCAGCTGGGCAATATAAAGGTCTGTCTGAAAAAGAGACACAGGAGAGTGGGTGGGGCAGTGGCTAGGGCCATTTGGCTGAAGGAGGAGAAAGGACCCGGATAGCATCTTGCATTTCTTCGGGTTCCCTGGTATGCTGTGCTATGTGCTGTGCTATGTGGTCAGGGACAAAGGTGACTGACATTGTCATTTTTAGTGTGGCTGCACCTGCATTTGGACCTCCAGCGACTTGGTGTGCTAGGCAGAGGAGCTCTTGCACCTTGGCTGAACTCTCCTGAAGTTTAGCTTCAGTCTTGTAGAAGGATGGTAGACATTGAAGTCTAGGCTGACCTCAGATAGTCTTTCACCTGGGAGCAAGGAGACTTATGTGAGGGTTTGATGGCAGTTTCCTGGGATTCACATACTAAGACTAATTATTTTTACCAAATTTTATTAATGTTCTTTTTAAAGGTATCTTTATTCAGCCTTGACTATTTTATTTTGTTTATATGTATGGCTGTTTTACCTGCATGTATGTGAATCCTGATGCCCTTGGAGGCTGGAAGAGGGCATTGGATCCCCTGGAACTGGAATTACAAATAGTTGTGTGCTGACTAGGAATTGGACCCTGGTCCTCTGGCAAAATCAGCTCTTAACTACTGAGCCAACTTTCCAGTCCTTATTAAGTGTTCTTGGATAAATATTTTTCTTTATTTTACAAATCTTTTTGTTGTTGTTTTTAAAAAAAATTAGAGCCAGGAAGTGGTGGTGCAAACCTTTAATCCCAGCACTCGGGAGGCAGAAGCTGGCAGATCTCTCTGAATTTAAGGCCAGCCTCGACTACAGAGCTAATTCCAGGATAGCCAAGGCTACAAAAAGAAACCATATCTCAAGAAACCAAAAAACATTTTTTTTAGATTTCATTTTTATGTGTATGAATGTTCTATTTGCATGATTGTCTGTGCACCATGTGCATGCCTAGTGCCCAACAAGGTCAGAAGAGGGTATTTGATCCTCTGGAGCTGGAGTTATAGACAGTTGTAAGCTACCCTGTGGGTGCTAAAAACTGAAACCACGTTCTTTGCAGGAACAAGTACTCTTAACTGGTGAATTACCTCCCACATTAATGTATTGTGTGTGTGAGAACGCGTCTGCATGCATGCACATACATATATATGTACATACCATGGTAAACGTGGAGAGTAAAGGACAATTTTTGAGAATTGGTTCTCTCCTTCCACTCTGGTTTCTGGGTATCGAATGCAGTCCAGAAGTTATCAGGTTTCAGTGGGCGGTGTCTTTTCCCTCTGAGCCATCTCACTAGCCCTTGAATAAATATTCCATCATACATTCTATGCCTATTCTCTAGCCCCCACATCAACATCTTCAAGAGTATTGACCATGTGTTCAATAAAATAGTACCTAGAGCCAGGCAGTGGTGGTGGACACCTTTAATTCCAGCAGTCGGAAAGCAGAGGGGGTCAGGTCTCTTGAGTTTGAAGCCAGCCTGATCTACAGAGCAAGTTCCAGGTAGGACAGGGATACAGAGAAACCTTGTCTCAGAAAGACCAAAAAAATTAAAAAGCACTTGATTTTGTGTTTTTTCTGTTTACTTCTGTTTCCTTTCTCTTCTGTTTTAGATGGGGTCTCATGTAGCCTAGGCTGACCTCAGATTTTGAACTTCTGAGGCTCTTGCCTCCCTACCCCAAGTGCTGGGAGTATAGGGATATGCTACCAAATCCAGTATATGCAGTGCTAGAGACCAAGCCCAGTGATTCCTGTTTTGCTAGGCTAAGTTACATCCCGGCCACTGTGCTTCCCTATTTTCTTATCAAGAGCTTCACACTGTCTTTCCAATGAGGGCCTTTCTTTGTGACATGAACTGGCCTCAGATTCCTAGTTCTTCTGCCCTGCTTCCTGGTTCTTAGCTAGGTTATTCTTTTTTAAAAAATTTAGTGGCAGGGTCTCATGTAGCCTGATCTCATATAGGCTGATCTCAAATTCACTATGTATGCTGGCCTTGAATAGTTAATCTTTATGCCTCCACCTCCAGGTTGCATATTTTTACAAGAATACCATCAAAGTGATGTTATGTCTTCGGTGAATTGTATCAGAATAAGTATCATATCCATTGAGCATACTGAGTATTATTCTAGATTTAAGCATTCATTTCAGCAGATCTATATTGTATTGCCATGCCTTTTTGAGTTACTAGTCAGGTCTTGTAAGCCTTACCCTTTTCTGTTTTGATATTGGAAATCATTAAGTTCCTTCGTTTGTTGTCAAACTTACTCAGGCAGGCCTAGAACTTGAGTAGTTGGGATTCAGGTCTGGATTTGAAGTTTTGAAATTTTATGCAGAAGTCAGCAAGATGGCTCAGTGGGGAAAAGTTCTGCCATGTAAAGGTGGAAGCAGCAGGACAAGTCCACAGAAGTGCCTGCCCTCTGACCTCCACATGTGCATCACAGCATGTCTGAACTCACACAACTGTACAGTTATACACACACAGTAACTTTATGTAAACAGAACAGTATTTCACCATGTTTTCTCCTTGATATTGGAAGACAAACTCAAGAGAGTAGTGAAAATGAAGCAGTTTTTAATGAGCAGTTCAGCAGAAAAAAGGCAGAAGCGGTTGGTTTTTAAAGTTCCCAAAGCAAGAAATTGCCAACTCCCCCCCCCCACTTTTTTTTTGCTTCCCTCCCAAATTCTCTCACCTTATTGGTTTAGCTTACCTAACGAATAATCTGGGGCTTGAGGCTGCCCCCTTTTCTCATGGTGAATTATCTTGTAGCCAACTGCCTGCAACTGCCTGCCACTTTCCACCTCTGAGCTCTGTGAGGAGCAGCTATCAGCCACCAGCTTTGGGCTCAGTGTCTCCTGCTTATCTGAAATGGGGCTCTAAGGCACCTCCTATGAAATGGGCCTGTTTATTAGTGTGATGCTTGGGGAAAGCCTTTGTGTTAAAGATTACAGGAATTGTTTTTCTGTATGGACTGATTTTCTTATCTTTTTCTCACATAGGCACGATTACAGGAGCACATGGGGGACAAATATACAACCTATAGTGTGAAAGCTCGCCAGCTGAAGTTTTTTGAAGAAAATGTGAATTTTTGAGATTTGTTCTAATGTGCTGTCAAAACTAAAGACTATTTTCAAAGGTTTTTCATCTAAAAAAAAAACAATCAAAAAAGCCTGTTTGAGTTATTCAGAGGCCACTAGCCATCCTTCTATCTATCTTTGGGGTCTTCTTACTATAAAACATTAGAATAGACTAATGTGAAATAAGTTCACAAAAGGAAAAACCTTGAATATCAATTTATTTTTAATGAGGAACAATATGTGTTTGTTAATGTCTACTGAGCCTTAAACCAACTTTATACCTAGTTTATTTTTTAAAATATATTAACTAGCTTGAAACAGGGCCAGAAATCATGGATTATATTGTACAGTGATAAAAGCAACTAGAAAAACAAGCTGACATAATACTTGCTATTTGTTTGTAACCAGTGAGTGGTGATGTTTATTCTCTAATGTCAACTCACTATTCTGGGAATAGAGTTGAAGAACATGAAGTTTCATGTTGCATTTCAACATTTTTTTTTACACATAAATGATTTTTAATATTTTCATTAATCTGAATCTTAGTGAAGTTCAGTCTGTAGACTCTTAGAACTCTTGCTGAGTCTGAACTAAAGCTTTGTGACTCATTTATCTTTTCCATCAGCAAAAGCATCTCTAAAACATGAATTCCTTTGTCAACTAAGCAGTGTCTGGAGAAAGCCCAGGTCCTTAGCTCATGCTTGTCTTTATGTACAATAAAGTGTCAGTTCAGTTTCTATATTTAAATGTGTAACCATACTGCTGGGTGCAGTGGTGCACACTTTAATGAGTTCAGTGCTAGCCTAGATGACAAAGTAAGCTTAAGGCCAGCTCATATAGAGTCCCTCATCTCAAAAAAAAAAAAAAAAAAAAAAAAGAGGAGGAGAAGTTGAAGTCCGCATGTAGTCAGAAGTTTCTGGCCCAGCCTAACCCCAAGGTCCAGACCCACCCACAGCTGCTTAGTCCCAAATAATCACACAAAAACTTATATTAATTACAAGCTGATTGGTCTATGGCACAGGCTTATTACTTGCTCTTACACTTCATGCTAACCCATATTTTTATTTATGCTTAGCCACGTGGCTTGGTACCTTTTTGCTCAGTGAAGATTCTCATCCCACTTCTGTGTCTTGCTGCCACCACCTCCTCTGCTTTTCTGCTTCCCAGAATTCTAGTCTGGCTGCCCCACCTTTACTTCCTATCTAGCTGTTTGACCAATCAGTGTTTTATTAAACCAATATGAGCAACAAATCTTTACAGTGTACATGAGCACTACCCCCCAGCACTTCCTTTTTTTCTTTTTAAAAAGAACCCTGAATCTAGTATTCTTTGTTTAGCTTTTTTTAACAACTTGTAACCAACACTCTAAACAAAAACAAGCATCCATAGCCCATTTTTTGTTGAATGTGGGTGCAGTTCTCTAGACTACTTCCTGCTGATTGGGGGTACAGATAATCTTTATGGGGATCCTGAGAAAATTCAGGATTGTAGTCAAGTCCTGACTTTAGTATTCTGTGAAGCTGGGTCATCTCAGCCAGTCTCCTTGAAGATGTTCTGGATGCAGAGCTCAGAAGAAACTGCAACAGAGGTGCTCTGAAATGCTGGATAATTTGGGCCACCTGCTTCCATCAGAGACTTTTCAGGGGGTCTTCCTCTATCAAACATTATTTTCTTTAATCCGGGATAAATCCACAGCCAGTCATAATTGTATATCACATTTTATATTAGTTTACATAATAAGTAATGTACATCTAGAAATATTTTTATAAATAAAATACAAGTCTTTAGTAAATTTTTAAGATTAATTTTATGTGTGTGTGTTGTGTATGCAGGTGCCTGAGGCCAGAAAAGGATGTTGGATCCTCTGGACTTGGTTTTGCAGACATTTGTGAGCCATCTGATGTGGGTGCTGGAAACTGAACCCAGGTCCTTTGTAAGAGCAATCAGTGCTCTGAACTGCTAAGCCATCTTTCCAGCCATGTCACCTTAATATTTAAAGGACTGAAAATTATTTCAAATGGTTTCTGTTTGTTTTCTCAGACAGGGTGTCACTATGTAACTCTGGAACTATGTAGACTAGGGTAGACTCAAACTCACAAGAGATCTGCCTGCTTCTGAGTACTGGGATTAAAGGCATGTGCCACTATGCCCAGTTCTTTGGTTGTAGGGGGAAAATTATTTTGAGAATTACACACCAACATTTTATTGAAATGGTCTTTTTTAGGCCCTTGTTTTTATTGTGCCAAGAGTTAAAATTACTGAATGAAATAAAACTTCTTGACCTTATAGTCTTATAATTCAGGTCACAGCCTTGCTTCTCAGTTTTGCTCTATAGGGTTCATGCCAACAATTTGTAGCTGTCAGCCGGGTGGAAATTACGCTTTCCTGAGCTGTTCATTTCTTGCAAGTTCTGGAACCTCTGTCTTTCTGGACAGTCTTATTTCCCCTTTAGTTTTTAACTTACTGGCCTAAATGTATTACCATTTATCTTCCTAGCTGTAAAAAGATTCTCCCATTTAACAAAACCAAGTGACCAGGTATGATGGTGCACACATTTAATCCCAATGCTTGGGAAAGACATGCACTAGTCATGTAGTGAGCTCTATCTAGGCTGTCCCTAAAGAATAATTCCATGTTTTTGTATTTCCATACTGTTTTTTAAATTTTTCTCTATATTGTTTTTATTTGCATGTTCACTAAGTTTCCATCTTTATTTTAAAATATATTATTGAGCCAGAGGAATGGCTAAGTACTTGAGTTTGACCTTCTGGACCCACATAGCTGAGAACCTACCTTGGCAAGCTGTCCTCTGGGTGCACCTGCCCACACATAATACAAGTAATTATACATATAATTTAAAAATTAAAATTAAGGGTCTGGAAAGAGATGTCTCAACAGTTAAGAACACTACTCTTGCAAAGAACCCACATTTGACTCAGCACCCTGACATCAGGTGGCTCACTATCAGGACTTGATGCCTTTGACCTCTATTAGGCATCTGCATGCCTATACACACACCTCCCTATGTACAAACACATGTACACATAGTTAAAAGTAAAAAAACCCAAAAAACCTTAAATATTGACTGCATTTTACTGTTTTTCTATATCACTCTGATGTGATAATCAGTTGACAATGGTTTCTAAACATTAATTGTTATTTCCTGTTTGTCTTTTTGTTTTTTTGAGACAGAGTTTCTGGAAAGCCTTGGCTGTCTTTGAACTCAGAGAGATCTGCCTTTGCTTCTTGAGTGCTGGTATTTAAGACATGTGCCACATTACCACCTGGCTCTGAAGTATTTTTAAGATTCATTTATTTTATGTGTATTCTTGTTTTGCCTGCGTGTCTATGCATCATACACATGCCCTGTGCCCACAGAGGTCAAGAGGGAGCCTGATTCCCTGAAACTGGTACAGATGGCTGTGAGCCTCATGTGGGTGCTAGGAATTGAACCTAGGCGCTCCTAGCTGTGAAGCTATGCCTCCAACTCTAATTCTTACCGTTCTCACCATTACCCTCCTTTCTGC
Organism: Phyllotis vaccarum; assembly: GCA_033318265.1. NCBI lineage: Eukaryota > Metazoa > Chordata > Mammalia > Rodentia > Cricetidae > Phyllotis > Phyllotis vaccarum. The sequence goes on along the minus strand of JARWLC010000009.1, from coordinate 116,223,558 downwards.
CTCTGCCTAGTATATTTTTTGTTCTTGTTTTCATCCTTTTTATTTCAAGACCATGAAGTAGTTTGTAGTCAGAGTGCCAGGCCTGAAAACTAAAAAGGCTTGAGATGCTCTGTCCTCTGATATTCCAGACTGATGCTATTCTATAAGCATCACCACAGTAACTTTTTTTCTATGTATATTGGTGTTTTGCCTGCATGTATGTCTGAGGGTGTTGGATCCCCTGGTATTTGAATTATAGACAGTTGTGAGCAGCCATGTGGGTACTGGGAATTGAACATGGGTCCTCTGGAAGAGCAGCAAGTGCTCTTAACCCCGAACATCTCTCCATCTCCTTTAATTTTTAACTCTACTTGGAAATTTTTAACTTTTCAATCACATTTACTATACTTGACAATGTGCCTCATCTTCTGTCTTAAATTTTCTTTAATAGAATCTTTTCTGGGTTTGTTGAACTAGGGTCTTTGCTGATGTTAAACTCATAATATGGGAGTCCTGAGAAATATAACATTGCTTGTAATAATTCTTCAACACCCACTCCTGAGACCTTTTAGCACATTTTCTTCTCAGTCCTTTTGAAATGTTAAAAGCTTTATAGTTATGACTTTGGTCTCCTTCAGATATAGACATTAAATGCTCTTGTTTCAGAGATGACAAAGTGCTGTTTACTTCAGATTCACATTGGTTAAGTTTCTCAGAGGTGTTTGCTATTACTCTCAGACCCTTGTTTTTCTTAACTCCCCTCACCTCAGGCTTCCTCCCTGGCCTATTGACCACCATGGGTTTTGTTTTGGCTTACTGGCACCAAGGTACCCCAAACGAGATGCCTGGGTAGGGCTAGGCTCTTAGTCCTGCTCATTGCCACCTCCCAGGCTGTGGAGTCTGATGGCTTCCTGAGGTCTCTGAGCCTCAGACCTCCTCTTCTCCAATCAATTAGAATTATTTAAAAGGAACCTCTGGGAGGGTAGGGTTGGGGTCTTGTGAAATGGCTCTGCAGGCAAAAGCCTTTGCTGCCAAGCCGAACAACCTGAGCTCAATCCTTGGGACCCACATAGAAGGAAAGAACTGTCTCCTGCATCTGTTTTCTGATCTCTACATGTGGGCCCCCACACAATACATACAAATAAATAAATGTTCAAAACACAAAACAGTGGAAAAGAGACAAGGGGTCTGTTGATACCACGCAGCTGGTAAAAGCATCCAACAACCTGAGTTTTACCTCCAGGACTTATTGATGGTGTAATGCGATAACCAATGCCTTGCAAACTGTCTTCTGACCTCAACACACACACACTAAATAAAAACGATTTAAAAAACAAAACAAAAAAACCTAGGAACTTGAAAAGGTGATGCTTACATTTCTAAACAAACATCTAATTTTTCCTTTTTACTAAAATCGCAAAACAACCAATAAAACATCTGTCAGACATGGAGTTGCACTATGGGTTTTAATTGAAACCATTTGGGCTAGTCGTAGAGGGGGTACACTTAATCCTAGTACTCAGGAGGCAAAGGCAGGTGGAACTTTTGAGTTCAAGGCTAGCCTGGTTTATAGAGCTAATTCTAGGATAGCCAAAGTTACACAGAAAAACCTAGGGCTATGTAGAGTGGCCTTATCCTAAAAAAACCAAACCAAACAAAGAAAGAAACAAAAAATACCCCAACAATAGAACCTACTATTAAAAAGGCTCAATGTCTCATAATGGATTGTGAAACTTTGACAGTTAACGAACTATCAAACCAGGTAGCATATGCCTGTAATCCCAGGATTCTGAGAAGCTGAAGAGTGAGATTTTGAGCTTGGAGACAGCTTAGTCTATATAGTGAGAATGCAAAACTCTATTAGAATAAAAAAGTACTACCAGTTATGAAGTGTTTATTCACTATGTACACCTGAAAGAAGCATTGCATACTTATATTCCTGTTCTCCATAAGATTATGAAGAGATGGCATAAAGTAGCTGTATAAGGTAAAATACAACTGGATTAGAACAGAAACAAGCACAACAGCTGTGCTTTAAGAACAAAGGTGGTGTTTAAGATCATGTTTTGGTTATGAAAGCAATTCAGCTCTTACAGGAAACAAAGCAGGTGCTGAATCATGAAAGCTCCCATCAGTTATTTTTAGCATGTCTCTTATTAGTTTTTCTGTCCCCCGATTTCTTGTCTTCTGTGCCTAAGTCTTGAACAGGTAACCACTTTAGGGGATGTCGGCGATAGATAGGCCACGGAGGAAGTGTCAGCTAGATCAGAATGGAGAAAAGGCAGCATTTATTTCCATTCAAAGTTTAAAAGATTATAATGTCTGATCCTCAAATAACCACCATACTAAAGATTAACAAACTGCGCAGACAAGAAATGTCAGGTGGTGGGAACAAGCCTCAAGTGTTTGCACATAGATTTAAGAGAAAGATGGAGGCAGAGTGTGAAACACCTGTCATATTTTATCTTACTGCCCGGAGTACGTTGCAAATGGAAATTAGAAAGCTCTGCTCTTCTGTGCAACTCACACCATCTAACATTATTTAACATTCTACTTTTCCATTAATAAAAAGCAGAATCATTAATGGGGAAGATGCAGGAAGAGCTGATTCTGATTCTCACTACCATGTCCAAGCTCCCCAACTCAGATTTATGTTGCTGTTAATACTCAAACACCCAAAAATTTCTTACCAAACACGAGAAAGCAAATCCGGCCATAACTATGTAGACGGTCCACCCAAACTGTTCCGCCACGTACCCATAGATAAACCCGACTATCTGAAAAGAAACCAAGTATATTAAATATAGTCAAACCGAGGGAGACGAAACTATGAAATTAAAGGTAAAAGCAATACTTACTGCAGAAAAGAGAATAATTCCCTGAAACATCTGTTCAGCTAGCTTCTGCCCCTTGTAATCCTAAGGACGAAAGAGAAGAGGCAGAGTTGGTCCTACTAACAAGAGACTGCAACTCTTGTGGGGAACCCCATGTTGGCACAGGGCAGCACTCAACAACAGTTCCCCAGAAGGGCCGAGGAAGAAAGCAAAATTTTAATTATCCGGGGAAACTTTGGGCATCCCAACGGAGCATGGGTAAGGGAATCCTTTCTGGGGAAGAAAACAGGATCTAGGAGGGGAAAGTGACTTTGGGAATGCGAGCCACGCAGCACCAGTCGGTACTCCCAGCTGGGTTTTGGAAGCCGCTAGGCTCCAAAGTGGCGTCCGGGGACCTGGGACGCGCGTCCTCACCATCTGGGTGGGCAGCGAACTCAGATGCTCCAGCATGACTGGCGGAGAAGATCGAGAATAAAGCGGGGGTAGCCGATTTTTAAGAAGTACGGCCTGCGAGGCGCGAGAGCGAACGCCTGGCCAACCTGCCGAGCCCCTCAGTCGGACGGCCGTGGCCCCGGAAGCGGATGTCTCCGACGAGCACAGACTACATCTGGCCCCGCCCCGCGCCATCGCCAAAGGAGGTACGTGTCTTAAAGTTCCTAGAACCCGGCGCACTGCTCTCGAGGACTGGTTCTGCGACCTGGACGGAGCATCGCAAGCTGGTCAGTGCCACTGGCTGCCCGAGGCCGTAATAGCGGCGTACATCCCTCGCGGGCTGGGCCTCTCGCCTCTTAACGGCCGCCGGCACGCGCCGCGTCTCCATAGCGACGGCCTTTTCTCAGGGAGGACCCGGGCGGCCGGGCTGCCCCGTGGCGCCTGCTGCGCGTGGTTCTCCGGGAGCGGGAGCCACGATCAGACCATAATTTGTGGCATTACGTGGCTGTTGCAAGGCTAGCGGGCCAGTGGGCCACGGCCGGAGTGCTGCCTACGCGGGCGGCTCCGCGGTGGGCCGGGCCCTGGGGCCTGCCGTGCGAGCGCTGAGCTGGCGGGGCGGGCGGGCGTGCGGGCGGCGGCCCCTCCTCCAGGCGAAGGTAAAGGCGGCTGCGCTGAGCTTCTGAGGGCGACGATTCGTCTGACGCGGCTCTAACCTGGCGTGTCAGTTCGTGGCGGGATCCCGGGAGTGCTACTCCACCTCCCCATCACTCCTAAGCGTAAGGAGTCCATTAATGACCCCCAGTATTAGGGAAGATAAACGAGCCACATCCTCCAGGGAAAGGAGATTGCCTCGGAGAAGAGACACGAGGCCCTAGCGGCCCCAAGCCTTCCGGATTGAGTCACCATACTCCTACCTGGGGGGGTCCCAAATTCAGCCCAACGACTTGGTTGGTTTCCATGACTCCCATACTCCCAGACCAGGTCCTTCTGGTAAAGATCAGCTAAGGAGTTCTCTTAGTTCCTTCTTTCAAGGGTCGTGTATATTTCAAAAGCGTGAACTTTCTCGCATTAGTGAGCTAGTTGAGGTACCCGTTCTGGGGATCCGGCTCTGGGGCCATCTGCCTCTCTGGACACTGCTGTGTATGCAGAGTCAGTGAGATGCTAGGCACTCTAGGCCAGGAGGTGAGTGACTGCTGCCTCATCTACGCATCCACGGAACCACCAATTTTTCAATTATTTATTTATTCATTGATTGACTGGTTGATTTATTTATTTATTTATTTATTTATTTATTTATTTATTTATTTATATATATATATATTTATTTATTTATTTATTTGCCAGCTAGTGGGCCTGTGCACAGCTGTGACTTAGAACTTTGAGTGTGTCAAGGAAGATGGCCACACCACTCCAGAAATATATAGCTATTGAATTAGCTGTGGGGGAGAGGCATCCAGGAGATGGAGCTCAAGGAGATCCAACGTGGAGTTTGGGGAAGTTTACTGACCATGAAAGTCAAATAGGACCTAGACAGCAAAGGGATGAGGAGAATGTCTGGATCTTCTTGTGCTTTGCCACCTTTCAGAAAAATATGAATTCCTTTGGCCCTTCTGACTTTAGAGACAGTACATTGAAATTTTTGTTTGTTTGTTTGTTTTTTAAAGTATGTGTGAATAGACTCACTCTGTTACAAGTACAGTCATACTTGTCAGGGTTGTATCCCTACCTGTGCACTTCATAGGATGGCAGTTGCTGGGGAGAACACGAAGTGTTTGGACTATAAAACGATGGAGAAACAGAATGGTCTTGCCAATCTTTTTTGAGCTAGAGCTCCACTGGAATCTCATGCTTTTCCTTATGCTGGAATTTGAGTGGCCATTATTATTAAGATTGCATCATTTTCTTCTTGATTGGAGAGCTGGTTGCTCCTGGATTAGGAAGACCGTTCAACAAATACCACATATTTGTTGCTCTTTAGTGGGGAAGATAGTCTTAGGTATCAGGAATACAGCAGTAGAGGTACACTTTCATTTAGCTCCCCTGTTTGCATAGCGCTTACATACATGTGATAGTTTGATGATGGAGAGGGAAGAGTGAGATTCTTTGCATAAGGAGAGGACAGGAAGGTGATATTTGGTAGTGATCTCCACAAGAGCAGTTTAAATATAGGAACAGACATCTAAGAACAGAGGAGCAGAGGGAGGGAAAAGAATGTCTCAGATCTTTTCAGTCTGAAGGAGGCAGAGTGCTATCCTGTCTATCCTCCTTTCCCCTCCCCCTTAACTAACTGAAAGATACCAGATACTAGCATGTTGCAGCGTGTGATCCACCAGGAATGAAAAGAAGTTTGTGATGCTACATGGAAACAGTTGTAGGATAGGGCACAGAGCACCAGTGGAATAGCTTCTTGTGAGTATGTATGGCCCATAATAGTAGGAGGGGGGAAAAACAGTTGAGACTGTGAATATAAACACAGGCAGCATTTTTTTTGTTTGTTTTAAAGATGGAGATTGGCCAGAGAGATGATTGGTATTGTGCTTACCACACAACTGTGAGACCTGAGTTCAAGTCCCCAGTACTGTGTAAATGCAGGGTGGGTGTGGCATTCCCCCTGTAATCCCAGCACTCAGGTGGTGAATATGAGATCCTGAGAACAAGTGATTAGATAGACTGACAAATTCAAAGACTTTGTAAAATGAAACATGATCACCCAATGTCAACTTCTGACTCCCCAACACACTTGCACTCATACCTGCACACACACATACCATATATACATGCACAAGCAGAAAGAAAGAAGAAAAGTCGGAAACATGATGCAGCCCCATAATATCAGCATCAAAAGTTCAGGGTCAGCCTGGGCCATATAGTTGAAACTGTGTCTCAAGAACAGCAATAAACAGAATAATCTTTTTCCTTAAGATTTTTTTCATATTAATGGGTAATGTCTCTGTGTGTGTGTGTGTGGCTGAGGTTTTTGTATACAAATGGCTTGGGAATGGAAAAGTTTTATAATTTCTAAGCAAATAACCACAAGTTTTCATAGCGAAGAAAATTGTACACAATTGTGCTCTGACAAGAATATTGCTACCATTATATACCTACAGTGTATATGAAATTTTGAGAGCTCCTTTTAAACAAACCAAGGAGCTCTCATTATCAGGAAACACAACATTGATCAGATTCACTCTGATAGCTGGTATTTTTCATATACATAACGTCGTGAGTATCTACTTAAGTACATTCAGTACTTGGTAGAAGTCTGTTTCTTATGTTCTGCTAACTGGAGTAGCTTAGGTACTGTGACTTCCCATCCATATACAGTGCAACCTGTACCTAACATCACGAGAAGTGATGCTAAAACATTGTCTTTTGTACTAGCAACTAGCTGGGGTTCATTTGAATGAGATTGTTTTATCCAGTCTTGGGGTGGAATTTAACTCAAAGCAGGCAGATTTTAAAGCTTTAGTGAGTAGCTTCCAATATGCTAGCTTCTGTAGGTTAAGACAGCCTATGATGTCATAAAGATAAATAACAGGGCATATAATGTGTATTTGTGTGTGTGTGTGTGTGTGTGTGTGTGTGTGTGTGTGTGTGTGTGTGAGAGAGAGAGAGAGAGAGAGAGAGAGAGAGAGAGAGAGAGAGAGAGAGAGAGAGAATGTGGAAGTAAGTAAAGTAAGGGCGGACAACTTTCAGGAGTCCTCTCCATAGTTTCTGGGGATCAAACTGTGGTCATCAGCTTGTCTTGCAAACACTTTTACTCACTGAGCCACCTTGCCAGTCTATAATACGTATTTTTTACAGAGGAAGTTCATTGGTGTAATGTGTTTGTATATGGTGTTCTAAAAAGAAGTGTGTTCATGTGTTTTATAATCTGAGTTATATTGCTTCAAATTTGTAATATGATCCATGGTCTGGTTTAAAGCAGATATCCTTGCTTTTATAAAGACCTTGGGAAATCAAATGCCCAGTGTACACACAGTTTAGATTAACTTTCTTAGCAATGTGGTGTGGCTGAAAGTGCTTTGTAAAATAAATATTTCTATCTACATGTTTAGATAGTACCATAGGTGAAGTTTACAAAGGAGTTCAGGTCTTGAATCTTTAAACTGAAGTGAAACCTTTAAGATTTGAACTGAACCTAGAGTTCCAGTTTCCTAGTTGCATAAAAATCTGTTTTTAAGGGAATATTACCATTGTTTTAAAAATTTGTTTACTTGCTTTTGCTCTATAAATACATATTACACAGTCTTGTTTCCACTGCATTGTTTTTAAGAAGTAAAGGTGAGCAGAGGGAGCCTAAGAGTGCTAGCATTGGACTCCCACATTCTTAATACTTAGTCATTTTGCCAACAGAGATGAATCTGGGGAAGCTCTGTCTTTGTGTGTTGCACCTCTGGTGTCCTGCTGTATCACTCTCTGCTTCCTGAATCTGGAGCTAGGCTGGTAGTCAGCAGGTCTTGGGGATCCTCCTATCATTGTCTCCCTCCCACAGTGCTGAGATCACAGGTGTGCATGCCCAACTTTTGATGTGGGAGCTGGAGATACAAGTGAAGATCCTTGTACTTATGCAGCCAGCACTCTTACCCACTAAGCCATGCCCTCAGCCTGACTTTTTTTTTTTTTTTAAATTGGTTTTTCGAGGCAGGGTTTCTCGGTGTTACAGTCCTGTCTGGCCTTGAACTCACTGAAGTCTACATGCCTCTGTCTCCCAAGCTCTGGGATTAAAGGCATGCACCACCACCACCATCACTTGTAGCCTGGTTTATTTTTCCTTTAAAAAAAAAAAAAAAGGCAGATTTTTATGTGTGTACACACATGCCTACTTCTCTCTGTGTGTACCATGTGCATGCAGTACCTACAGAGGCTAAAAGGTATTGAATCTCCTGGTACTGGCTAAAGCTATGTGTTCTCAAATATCATATGAAAATACTCTATTATGATCATCATAAAATTTTCAGGCTCTGGACTGGGGAGATTGCTTAGAGCTTAAAAGCACTGGCTGCTTTTCCACATGGTGGCTTACAACCATTTATAAGTAGATCTGATCCCCTCTTATGGCATAAAGCACCCACATGGTGGCTCACAACCATTTATAAGTAGATCTGATCCCCTCTTATGGCATAAAGATGTACATGTAGATAGTGCACTCATATATACATAAAAATAATAAATCCTTAAAAATATTTTAGGTTCCAGATTTCTTTCTTGGAAGTTATTAATTTGAAAATAAGTGTCAGAATAAGAGTGTTTAAGTGTTTTGATGACCATTCTCATGTACTTACTTACTCTGGGGACTTTTATTTTATAGCATTAATATCTAATGTTTGTGTAAGACGGAAGAAAAGGATGTCATTTCGTAAAGGTACGTTCTCCCTTAGTCCAAATTGTGTTGTTTATACCTAGACCAGAGCCAACAGTTGTGATGCAGATTTCCTCTGTTTCAGTGAACGTCATCATCTGGGTCCTGGTCATCGTTCTCTTCTTACTGGTTTTGCACCATAACTTCCTCAGCTTGAGTAATTTGCTAAGGAATGAAGTTTCAGGTATGGGAACCTTTACTAACTCTGTACTACTGTCTTCTGTTAGGGACTTAGGGGTTTCCATGTCCCACATTGTAACGTCTACCATTCTGTTAAAGAAAAAAACAAAACAAAACAAAAAAAACCTCCATTCTTGGACTTACAAAGACTCTGAGGTGTAAAGAGGCAGAAAGCCAAAAGAGACCAGTGATCTCAGCAGATGGGACTTAATTTCAAACAGCAAAGGACAGACACAGTGGAGGAGGGTGTTTGCAGAAAGAAGGAAGGGATGACTTGGAGTTTATGTAGGAGGTTTGGGGAGTGGGAAGTTCTACTTCCTGGAGTAGTCTGTGTAGACAAGCTGTTTTGTTTTTAGAAATTGCCTTGCCCAGGCTATCTGGATAAGGTGGATAGTGGGTAACTGCTGTTGCTTGTTTTATTTAGCTCTTTTGGCTCTTTGTTCTTTTGGGGGCCCACCACCCGGCTCCCAAATAAATCACACAAAATTTTATATTATTTCTTACAAATTATTGGTCTTAGCTTATTTTGTTGAAAGCCAGCTTTTAAAAAATTATCCTGTCCACCCTTTGCCTGTGCACTTTTACCTTTCTCTCCTGGATATCTTTCTTTTTTACTCCATTACTGGCTATGTAGGTTGGCCTCTTCTTTTGCTCCTTCCTTTGTCCTGCTTTTTCTTCTTTCTCAAATTTCTCCTCCTATTTATCCTCTCTGCATGCCAACCCTGCTTATCCTGCTATTGGCCATTCAGCTCTTTATTAGACCATCAGGTGTTTAGACAGGCACAGTGACGCATCCTCATGGAGTTACACAAATGCAACATAAAGAATGCAACACATCTTTGCATCAGTAAACAAATGTTCCACAGCAAAAACAAAAGTAACATACCTTAAAATAATATTCTACAACAGATAGCCAAGTTAGGCAATGGCAGCAAATGGGGAGGGGCTGAAGTTCAACAAGGGGCAGAGGAATTCAGAAAGTTCCTTGGTCAGGGTCTGGCAGTTTTTTCAAAGTTTATTCCAACAGACACATGGTAGGTACTGATCAATTTCATGTGATGCCTCTCGCTCTTCTCTCTGTAGTGAGAGGACTTGACCTGAGAATATTCCTTTCTATCAAGTCAGAGGCCTTAAGGAGTGTCTTTGGGTTCCCATCTGCTTGCATTTTATCGGTTCAGAGCTTTAGAAGATGGGTATAAGCAAGTGTCCTGGTATTTGATGCTCGCCATTGTTATTATGTCATGGCAAAAAAGTTTTATCCGTTAGTTTCTTTTAACTTAGCAATCACAGCAGTAGGACTTTTGTAATAAAACAGAAATCAAAGTCTTATCAGCTGATTAAAAAATCAAAATCACATTGCAATTATCTAGTTGTTCATAAGATTATACGCTGGTATTAAGGAATATTTGAGACTTCAGGGTGTTTGTAGTTATCTTTTGTTGTTTTGAGACTGGCTCAGGCTGGTTTCAAACTTGCTATGTAAATTAGGCTGTTCTTGAATTCCTGATTCTCCTGCCTTGGCCTCCATCGTGATGGGATTACAGGTGTGATTACTTGTTTTCAAAATCATTTTTGAGGCTAGGTGTGATGACTCCTCCCCCCCCCAAAAAAAAAATCATAGCAATTGGGAAACTGAGGCAAGGTAAGAGAATCATGAATTTGACACTGGACAGGACACACACACACACACACACACACACACACACACACACACACACACACACACACGCACACACACACACACACACACAAACGCACGCACGCACACACGCGCGCGCACACACACACACACACACACGGTAGCAATCCAGCAGAGTGCACCATGATATACCCACACCCATACATCATATATACACATGCACATAATAAGTGACAAACACTGGGGAGAAGTTAAAGTCATCTTTGATTATGTACCAAGTTGTGGTCAGCCTGAGCTAAGGAAATAAAGCCAGAGTTAACTTTATTAGAAAAGCTATAAGCCCAGCACTTGGAGGTAGAGATGGAATTATTTAGTCAGTATTACTTGAGTAAGTTATTTTACTGACCTAAGAAACTACTATAAAAGTTTTGATCTTGTATCTTCCAGTTCTTTTCTCACTGTATGCACTTTTTCTGTATATTTGAGATCATGCAAAACTACATGACAAACTTTTACATGTGACTTTTATCATAAACAATGTAAACTTTATATATGTAATTAAGACTTTTTTTTTACTTTGTGTGTATAAATTTAATACTATTAAGTTTATTTGTATCCTCAAGAAGATACATTTTCTTTTTTAATAACTTTCAGCTTTGGTGCAGCCTACAGTAAGAACTACATTACATGCAGCACAGAGACATAGATCTCTGGTTAAAATTTACGTGCTTTCTTTATGGTTGTAACTCCAGGGTTAGACATTATCTAACATATAATAAGATTCAGTGTTCATTGATGTCACAGTGAATATACAGCTGTCTTTCTATACCCTAGGACTGGCTATAGGACCCAATTCTTCAGATTCTTGCATCTTTTGTATAAAATTGCAAAACCTTGTATCTAACTTTGTACATCTTACTACGTACTGTAAAGTACCTCTAGATTACATATACATATAGCATAAATCTTGAATATTGTACTATTCAGGTATTAATGATAAAAATCAAAGTTCTACATATTTAGCACACTAATTTCTTTCAAATATTTTCCACCTGTGGTTGATTAAATCTACAGGTGTGGAAATCATAAATATGGAGTTCCCACTGTATTATAAAAGGCAAGAAGGGGTGGTTTACAGAATAATACTGTAGTTATTTTGTATTGAATTCTCTTTTTTAAAATTTAATTTTCTATTCTCATCTAAAGCTTTTCCTATTTAAACTCAAATCATAGGCATAGGGATGTAGCTTAGCAGCAGAGAACTTGCTTAACATATGCTAGAGCCGAGGTTCATCCCCAGTACAAGAGAATAAATTCTGATCATGATCTGTATATTGATTTTTATTCTTCCATGTGATATGAGGTTTGAAACTGTTTCTAGGTTTTGTAAATATACATTAAAAGGTGTCTTGTTTTGGTGTGCTTGGGTTGAACCTGGGCCTTGTATATGTGGAAATATACCCTTATTGTTGAGTTAATCCTCAGCCTAAAAATTTGACACTTTTCTTCTTTAGATTTTGTCTTTAAGAAAGAATGATTAAGACAGAGGCCATATATTCCTTTAAGGCTGCTAAAAAATCACCAGAGTACATTTTGGAAAGGCTCTACAACTTGCGTACTAATGGTGTACCAAGAGTGTTGCCAGATTATTTTTAAAACTTCTCCCACTTATTTAAAAGTGGTTACAGATAGGAAAGCACAATTTTGTATTGCATTCTTCAAAGTCAATGGGCAAGAATATGTGAATTGCTATTAGAATTTTCATGTTACCTCGTGTCTTGAACTCTGTTAAAAACTTGCTGGATAGCTGGATGGTAGTGGCACACACCTTTAACCTTAGTACTTAGGAGGCAGAGACAGGTGGAGCTCAGTGAGTTTAAGGCCAGCCTGGTCTACAAAGTTCCAGGAGATCCAGGGCTACACAGAGACCTTGCCTCAAAAAACCAAAAACTAAAAAACTTGCTGGGTATGGTAGTGAACACCTTTACTTTAAGTACAGGGAAATCTCTGAGTGTGAGGCCAGTCTGTTCTACATAGCCTGTTCCAGGCCAGCCAGGACTACATAATGAAACTCTTTCAAAAAACAAAACAAACGGAAAACAAAACCACACAAGAACAAACATTCATGAAATTGTTTGTGTCCCAGTGCTTTCCTTGTGTGTATTCTTTTCAGATTCAGGAATTCAGGGCCTTCAGCCCATAGACTTTGTTGCAGATGTTCATCAACATCCAGTAAATGGGAAACAAGAGGAGATTCCTGTGGTCATTGCTGCCTCTGAAGACAGGCTGGGTGGGACCATTGCAGCCATAAATAGCATTCATCATAACACTCGCTCCAATGTGATTTTTTACATTGTTACACTCAACAGTACAGCAGACCATCTCCGGTAAGCACTGCTTTTCCAATGATTCTTCCTCTACCTATGCTCTTTTCCCCACTGCTAAGCTAAGCCAGGAACCATTTTATAGTATATTATCATATGTTTGCACACACACACACTCTCTCTCTCTACTTTTGTATGTGATTATGTCATGTGGCCTAGAGAAATATATAATTTATGTCAGGAACTAAACTAGCTGTTGTAGTCCCACTGTTAATTCCACAGTTCTTTTATTAATAGGTTTAATGTTTGGCAACCTGACTTTCTGAATAAGGAATATATTGATTTACTAGTCACAGCTTCTTACAGATATGTATGTACCAAGCACTGGGTTCAATTCCCAGCATCACAGAAACTGGGCATGGTGTCTCATGTCTGTCATTTCCATACTCAGGAAGTTGAAACAGGAGAATCAGAAATTTGACTACAAAGTGGGTTTAAGGATGGGGGTTGGGGTGTGTGAGACTGCCTTAAAAGCTGACAGAGTTCTAAGCATTTCTGTTCTTATGGTTTTCTCCATGGTTCATTCATGAAAATTATGTTATCGTTCTTAAAAAACTCAGGAGCCATCTGAGATATAAAAACATAGTGCAGATTTGGAATGAACTAGAAAAGATTTCTTAGGTTTCTCACAGTAAATTATTCTGTAGCAGACAGGTCAAATACACTAGTTTTATTGACAACTAGCTTTTACTACCATTATAATCTCATTTTTAAAAAAACTAAAAACTCTTTGGCTCAGCTGGGCATGGTGGTGCACCCTTGTAACCTCACCATTTGGGTGGCTGACAGAGAATAGTGAATTCAAGTTTACCCTGGGCAATGTGGTAAGATAGTACCTCAAGAAAAATTAAGTCCATGTTTTGGCAGGGTGTTCTCAAGTCTAGAGTTTCTACCGTAAAGTGTTGGGGGAAAAGATTCTCCCGTAAGATTTTTGGTTGAGAAAGAACTTTGGTGGGAATGCCTTCTCTGAGGAGAGGAAGGGATCTCTATTATTAGAGAGAGTGTTTTGGGTTTCTCTTACATTGCATTGTGCACTGTTAGAAAAGCACAGAAACATGACTAAGACTGAAATATGCTTTTTTCTTTATCAGGTCCTGGCTTAACAGTGTTTCCCTGAAAAGTATCAGGTACAAAATTGTAAATTTTGACACTAAACTTTTGGAAGGGAAAGTAAAGGAGGATCCTGACCAGGGGGAGTCCATGAAACCAGTGAGTTCCATGTGTCTTTATTTCTACGGGGAGTGTATTTGATTAAATACTTGGATAGCTCTGGGTCCAAGTAGTTCCCTAGGAAGCAAACCTGGGCAGCTCCAAGAGTACACCTTTAGAAGGGTTCTTCTACATAAGAGCCCAGCTATTGTACCCCATGCTGATATGTCTTTCCTTTTCAGTTAACCTTTGCAAGATTCTACTTGCCAATTCTGGTTCCCAGTGCAAAGAAGGCCATATACATGGATGATGATGTAATTGTACAAGGTACTAAAGAATGAGTCATCTGGATTCTGGGCTATAAGGGTTGTCCTGTGATAATCTACTATAAAAGGCCACCATTAGAAGTGGGAGGAACAGATTGCAACTTGGTGGTGGTGCACTAATGCCTTTTAACCCCAACATTCAAGATGGCAAACAGGTAGATCTGAGTTCATGGCCAGCCTGGTATACAGAATGAATCCAGGCCTATACAGAAAGACCCTGTCTAGAGATTGGTGTGTGTGTGTGTGTGTGTGTGTGTGTGTGTTGGGGGGGACCGGACAGCAAAATGGAACAGAATCTCAAGCAACTGCAATTTTCATTTCACTTTATCCATTTCAGGTGATATTCTGGCCTTGTACAATACACCAATCAAGCCAGGACATGCTGCTGCATTTTCAGAAGACTGTGACTCAACATCTACTAAAGTCATCATCCGTGGAGCAGGGAACCAGGTAAATTAATTGTAAACCTTACTCCCTATGAAGGCTTCAAGTGGTAAACTCAGGGCTCAACCTTAAATGAACCAGTTACTTCACTTCAGAGCATGTGCTTATTTTCTGTAGATTCATTTTACAATTCACTTTACAATCAAATTCCCCTTGGATATTTTGCTAAGACAAACTCTTAAGTCCCAACTGTATTTGTCGAATCTCTCACTTTTCCTAATAACTTGAGAAGTCTCTTTAGTGCAATTACTGACTTAATAAGATTTTTTTTTTCCTCATTTGAATCAGCAAGTATCTCATTTGTGTTTTTAGTACAATTATATTGGCTATCTTGACTATAAAAAGGAAAGAATTCGTAAGCTTTCCATGAAAGCCAGCACTTGCTCTTTTAATCCTGGAGTTTTTGTTGCAAACTTGACTGAATGGAAAAGACAGAATGTAACTAACCAGCTGGAGAAATGGATGAAACTTAATGTAGAGTAAGTATGTAACTGGTCTAGCTATTTAAAAAAAAAAATATATATATATATATATATATATATATATATATAGAAGTTGGTCAGTACTATTCACTAACATTGTTTTTATGTTTTACCAAGAGAGGGATTGTACAGTAGAACACTGGCTGGCAGTATCACCACACCTCCTCTACTTATCGTATTTTATCAACAGCATTCCACTATTGATCCCATGTGGAATGTCCGACACCTCGGTAAGTATAGAGTTCATCAGGCCTGAATTCTATAGCACTTGGAGTACTACCCTAAAGTTTGAGTTCAGTCAGAGCCACTTGGACCCCAACACTAAAGAATAAAAGTCACTGATTTAAGATAGTCAGAAATTGATATCTAAGAACTCCTTAGAGATGAGTGTTTCTCTTAAGGTTTCTGCAACTTAGCATGGTATTGCTTTTTCTTACTAGTACAATCATATGGCACTTTTTCTCTAAAGGTTCCAGTGCTGGAAAACGGTATTCACCCCAGTTTGTAAAGGCTGCCAAGTTACTTCATTGGAATGGTCACTTCAAGCCTTGGGGAAGAGCTGCTTCATATGCGGATGTTTGGGAAAAATGGTATATTCCAGACCCAACAGGCAAATTCAGTTTAATCCGGAGACATATGGATACCTCAAACATAAAGTGAACTACAATTTAAGCTAAATGCATCACTCAGGAAATCCTGGAAGACATTACATGTGAAGTTAGGCCTGAGTCTCTATAACAACCCACAGAAAAGGGGATATTTCAGCCGGGTTGGCATTACATAATGCTTCTGTGGCAGTCAGCTTCCCAGATGACCACAAATATCTCCATCTGCCTTACCAAATGCTTATTTTATTGCTGACTGATAAGACGATCACTAGTTCGTCTAGCTGTAGTTGGAAACTGCACCTTGGTTTTAATTTTCTAATCTATGGCCCAGTTTGTAAATAGGATCTACGTTTTCCAATAAATCTGTTTCTCCCTCATATGTTCTTCCAGGGTTCAATTTCCAGCACATTAGGTCAACCAGTATTCCAGAAGACCCCTATGTTTATTCTTCTATGGCCTCTACTTCATGGCATACAGATAACCCATTAACATTTTTTTTGAGCTAGGGTTTCTGTGTACCATCTGTAGACCAGGCTAGTTGCAAACTCAAGATTGGCCTGCCTCTGGAGGGCTGGAATAAAAGGTATGCGCCACCATACCTGGCCACAAGTAAATCTTAAAAACACAAAGGTATTTAAGCACTTTGTAGTTTGTTTTAATGTATATAACATGATACATATTCACAAGATTTACAGTTTGTGTCATACCAATCCGGGCTACTGTAGCAGCTATACATAATCTGTTCTAAAGTCATAAGCATCATCATCTTCACTTATTTTATCCAAGGTGAATGATCTGTCAGATGGTTTACCTATATGGGGGAGGGAAAGAAGAATTTTATACAAGAAAATAAAAACAATTGTTATTATAACAGTAAGTCCTTTGTTCCAGACTCACTTGCTGTTGAGTCCACAGGAAACATCTCACTGGTGCCTTCTACTGTGAGTACATTTGGGCTCTCTGCCTGTGAACCAAAGAAATATGGCATTCAATTAATAGCCCATGACATCTTACTAACCCTATGGGATAGGGCAGCACACATATTTAGGAATTCATAAAATGCAATGGCTCAGTCTAAAATAGCTAAATTTCCTTCCAACCACAAATTGTTGTTTCTACCTTTGACCCATCCTCCATCTTTCTGAGCTGTAATGCTAGAAAATTCACTCAAGATTTAAATGAAAGCACAAAACTTACATTATCTTCACTATCAACATTTCCGAGATCTTCATTATCCTGTTTGTTTTCTTTCTGTCTTGGCAATTCTTCAGGTATGTCTGTTTCTTCTATTATTCCATTTGTCAGGCCCGAAGACTGGAAAAGTATTCTATTAGTTAAATGAGGGCCCTTGAGGACTAGAGGAAAGGAATAAAACTCATGTTAACAGGTAAGGCCTCTAGAATTCTGTCACTATAACATTCACCAATATAGCAGAAAAACAATTTCACCTTGTATGCTGTGTGCATTATCTGTTTCTAGTTCTTCTAGATTAAAGCCTTTCTTTATGCTTGCTGTAATATTCTTATTAAAATGTGGAGAAGGATTCCAGGATGTAGGAGGGTGGCAGTAGTAACCTAATGAGGCACTGACATTAAAGATAAGATCGGTCAAACACAGTTTTAATCTCTTTATTCTATGTTCTCTTCAATGTCAATACGAAGAAGCCTTACCCTGTCCACTCAGACCATAGCAGTTTAGCAGCACTTTCGACATTCGGGCTTCCACCTTTTTGGTGCAAACCTCTTCTCTGAGCAAGTTTAGCAAAAAAATCCAGACAATCTTTATACCCAGGAACAGTGTATTTTAATACCACCTTGAAGACAAAACACAAACTCATTAATTTCTGCACGAGAAGAAAAGTGTTAGGGAGCTCAGGGTTATTCTTTTACCTGCTGACTATCAGCCTGAGACAGAATGGCACTGGCAGCCTCTAGTGGTCTTAGTACTTCAATGCTCGCTGGACTCCGTAGAGCAATTGCCGCAGAGGAGTTACATGGTGAGATGATGAAACATGGACTATCTATGACTGTGATCCGCTTGTCCAAAGGGACAATCTGCATGCTCCTGAAAAGAGCGAGAGATGGAACTAAAAGGAACACTGGCTTATCTATGGGCATGGCAACATGAAGCTCAGGGTTGGATTGAACAAACTCAGCACAGCAGTCAGATCCAATTTGTCATCACTGCTTCATGTTTACGTGAAACCCTAATGTATACAGCCCTTCTAAAATAAGCACTGTTATGTTACAGTGCAACATATCCAAACTTTGAGGCAGTTGGGCCTTTCCAACCAATTTTCCTAGCTAAGCAACAACTTTATTTTACTGATGTCTAATTACTGAATTTTATTTACCTTGTAAGTCCCATGGGAGCTCCAACATTACATATCCATTCTTGTTTTAAGCTATTAATGATGCTGCTTTTCCCCACATTTGGGAAACCTACAAATAAATGCAAACTCAGATTATAGAACATATTAGTTGCCTTGCCCATATCAGCTGAGTAATCTGCTAAGGGCTCTTAGATGCCAGCTCCTGCACCATGTTTTTGTGAGTTAAGCCAGAATTAACATTTGAGGACAAACCCTTTCTTTTGTAATTAGCCTGTTCACACTTCATAATGTGATGTCCTTGGTTAAGTATCTTTAGTTAAATGGTACATAGGTTAAATGTCCTGAAAGAAACTCACCAATTACTCCCACCTGAATATCTTTTCCACACGACTGCTGAAAACCTCGAAGAAGCTTACAGAGAGCTTCCTTGCCACAGCAGATTTTACTTTGGACTGGAACAGCTTTCTTCTTTACCTTTAGACATTAAAAAAAATCCATAGTACAGTAGTTTTAATAATTCTGGCAAATTTATCAGGTTGAACTTAGTAAGTCTGGCACCAGAGTCCAGTTGTTAGAAAAACTACTGGCTCTGTCTTTCAGATGATCTTTTGATGAAATCAGAGTTGGATCTTAATGTTTTTCATCTTAATCAACATTTTGCATACTCATCATATTTCAATCATCAACACTTCCTACCACCAACAATACAGTGTACCTTGAGTGTCTTCCCTCTGTGCCTGGTTGTTGAGGCTTTGAACACCACCGTTGGCAGTTCTTTATTCAAATAACTTAGCCAGTTCTCCAAATTCTCCTTTGGTACTAGATCTGTTAAGGATCAGCAAGTCTTACTTCAGTTTGGTGGTTTTATAGGCAGCAAACCCACCTTTTCAGTACTAGGCCAGCACTGTACCAACTCAGCTACAATTATATCTTGGTGCCCTATATTCCCAGTACTGCTCACTCAGAATAAGCACTAGGTCAACTTATGCCCATGTTCCCAATGTTTCCCTTCACCTAAGTAGCACTAGCTTCTAAGCTAATAGTAAGTTTAAATCACCTTCTTATATTTGTCTGTACAAAATACCTCCCCCAAATCTGCTGAGGCTTAAAAACCATTGCTGGAAATTCTTATTTTAAAATTTAGCCAGTTCTCCAAATTCATATCCTGCAAGTCTTTTTTTATGGGTTCTTTAAGCCCACCCACACACACAACTATGTCATTTATTTTGTCACATATAGTAACTTATCTTGGTAACCAGAGTGCACATACATTGGCTGTTGAGGTCAGAGTTGGATCTTATCAGTCTTCAGGGAGAATCAGACTGTTCAGATATTTTCCTCATACCTCACAAGTGCACACAAGAGATAAAGATGTTCCTTTCTACTCACCCGATTTATTTAATACAAGTACTAGCTTTTTATGACCGGTTTGGACAATAGCTTCTTCTACTTGAGGACACCTGGAACCAAGAGGATCTCTGGCATCCAAAACCTCTAACACAACATCTGAGGCCTCAATCACCTGTCAAACAAGAACCCACCAGACCAGCATTTGTTGTTTAGTAACAACCAACAGGATCCCAATGTCTTTTTAATATACACAACTTGATCATGTCAGAACACCTACCCACAATACATCGTGTAGTTTAACAGGCCTTACAAAATACCAAGGAAGCACAGACAAGTTCTGGCAACAAAGAGTGAGCTTGGAAAACGAATGTCAGGGTTGCTACAAAGCAAATACAACAAAAACCTACCCATCCTCTTAACCGCAGCAATTTCTAAGGATTCCACATTTTTGACACTGACCTATACTAAGATACCTTTTTGAGTTCCTGACAATGCAACTTCTTTGGATCCTGTTTCCCTGATTTAGCTTTCTTGCTTTTGGGTTCTTCAAATTCCTAAAATACACAAAAATTAGAGGAAAAGATGACTAAAATCAGAAACTGCAGTCGTCACCAGAATATTAAATTTTCATAGAAGATTGTAGGCAATATATTTGATGTTTTAAACAGGAGACAAGTTTTAAACTTTCCAGCACTCTTATTTCTGCCCCAGAACACGGCTCATTTTTAAGGAGGAAGAACCCTACCTGCTGAGGCTCATCTCTGGGGTTAACCTCAGGTTTTCTTTTCCTCTCTTGTTCTTTTTGCCTCTCAAGTTTCTGCTGCTGCTTTAGTTCTTCAAGCTGTGTCAGAGCCATAAAAGAATTGAATGAGCGGAAGAACGTTATTCTGGAAACCACATTCTCCTAGAAGTTTCAGCTTGCAAAATTTACCTGTTGTTTCCTTAGCTCAGCTTCACGAAGAAGAGCTTCTTTAAAGGGAGCACTATTTGGAATTCCAGGGTCCTTCTTGGGCTTTTTGTGGCCCCGTTTTTTAGCTTCCTTCCTTAATTTTCGGTGATGTTCTCGGACCTATTAACAACAACACTATAAGGTTGGAGAAGGGTGTTTGCCTAGTATTCACGAAGGTCAATCTCAGTACTGTATAAGAGAAAAATTCTCACCCTACAAAAACACTTCATTATTTAGAATTTAGGCAATAAGCCAATCTTAGACAATTTATACCGCACATGAAACACCTTAAAAAAATGGAACTTTAACTGGAATTATACACAGAATATATATGCATAAAACAGAAAAACCACTAAGGAGCTTTTTGTAAAGATACAAAAATGAGCAGTTGAGGCTTTCTCTTACTCTTTACCTTCCCACAGCTGCATTCTTGATGTTTAAACGTTTGGGTCCATGTCCAATCATAAGTCATTACACTAGAGCCTTCCCTGTGGAGGAAAATCTATTTGGTACAGGTCTCTCAGGAACACTTACCTTTTTTTGAATTTTATATCGCTTATGGCAGGTCATACGTTTGCTTGCTTTCTTTAACTCTATCCAAAACAAAACAAAGAAAGAAACCAACTATAGAAAAACTACATACCTGAGCAGCAAACCTAGTTTTGTTTTTAATTTCTGAAAACTATGTAGATGTTTTTGCCTGCTCATGTTGGGGCATAAACCTTATACACGCAATGCCCTTGCAGAGGAAGCTTCATTCCCCCTGGAAAATGATGAGCTGACAAATGGGTGCTGGAATTCAAACCTGGGTGAGCATCTAGTGCTCTAACGATTATCCACCTCTCCACAATCCACCCACGAAAAAATTATGTTTCATTTACTTGTTTTGTGTTTGGTCTGAGAAGTAAGTTCTCTCCATCACGTGGGTTTGGGAGTCAGGCTTGGTGGCAAGTGCCTTTATGAGTTTAACCGTATTCCTGACCCTCAAGGTGGGCCTTAAAAAAATATGTTGAAAATTTTAGACTTTGTACTTAAGTTTCTGATGACCACAATGTTTTGATGTACTTTTCTTGTAGTAACATCAACCACCACTATAGATGAGACTCATAGGGTGAGAGGGGTTGGAAGATAGACTCATGCACACACAGGACTTTGGAGGCAGAGACCAAGAGGATTAGGAATTTAAGGCTAACTTAGGCTACACAGATTCCGCCTCAACCTTCTGTGTAAAATTATGCCGGTTATTTAATAGGACACGCTCCACTTTCAAATCCCCGTCATTTTGACCCAGTCGATCCAGCTTCTACAGTAAAACACCACAAATCTCAAAGAGGAAGGGGGTTTCTTTTTTTGAATTTTTGCCCAGGCTGGTTGCAAACTTAAGCTCCTCTTCCGTTATCCTTCCCTGTACATGATGACGAGCACGTGCCACTACAGCGGACCGACAGCAGTTTTAAATATTTTACGAAAGGAAATCGCCAGGCTCGAAAACAGGCGCCAACACTTTAACCTCACAAATCTGGCTTAATCTTCACTTTGTAGGCCTAGCTTTCCTTCTACAGAGCAGGCTCTGGTTAACAAGAAAGAAGTTGGGCCTCTACAAGGAAACGGAGCAATGGCCCGCGGAAGTCCTCTGCCAGAAAGAGACCTGCCCGGTTCGCGGGCTACACCCACATCCCCGACCCTACTCACTCGGCCGCTTCATACTGGCAGTGGATGCTTCACAAGCAGACGTCTAAACTCGAGCCGGCCTTCTCGGGCGCCACGTGCGAAATGAGGCAGCAGGCCAACAGGACGAA
The DNA here is from genome assembly GCA_033318265.1 of Phyllotis vaccarum. Lineage (NCBI taxonomy): Eukaryota > Metazoa > Chordata > Mammalia > Rodentia > Cricetidae > Phyllotis > Phyllotis vaccarum. Next base: position 116,201,309 of record JARWLC010000009.1, on the reverse strand, counting down.
CTCAAGCTACTGCCGTAAAGTGTGGCGGTGCGCTACTGCGCGCGCACACCCTGTCGCACAGAGTCGGGATTGCTTGGCGGCCACAGGTTGGATTTACGGCAGCACTGGGAGGGGTGAGGGCGGTAAGGGCGGCGGGTGCCGGAGCGACGGCAGCGGCCGCGGCCAGAGGAGCAATAGCAGCCGTGGCGGCCACGGGGCGGGGCGCGGCGGTCGGGGACCGCGGCCGGGGCTGCAGGCGGCGGAGCGGCGGGGTAAGGCCGGGCCGGGGCGGGTGGGGCCGCTCCCCCTAGGCCAGCAGCCGGGCCTTTGTGTCGGCCCGGGCGGGTTGGAGCCGAGGCGGAGGCCCCGCCCCGCGGTGCGGACGCGCTGGTCGGGCTGGGCGCGGGGCGGGGCACGGCAGCGGGCCTCGGGACAGGCCCAGCAGCCTGGTCGCACCTGCCGGCCCGGACAAAGGCTAACCAAGGCCTGGAAACTCCCAGCGCTGCTCTTCCCGCCCGTCGCGGGGCGGCTTCAAAGCTGTCAACGTTTCTTTTAGCCCCCAGAACCAGTGACAGGTTGGGCAAACTCTTCTTTTTCTCCGCCTCTGAGGGCCTTCTTTTTTTTGTTTCTTGTGCGTTTGGAAAAAACTCTCCCTAATGAGTTTTTGGCTGTGTTTTTTTTCTCTTTCCGTGTGATTGCCCAAATCGATTTTTTTTGTCAGTGAGACATTTATTTAGAGGTTAGATACTTAAGCTTCTCATCTACAACGTCACGACGAGTCGAGTTTTTTTTTAAACTGTATATTCTGGTTTTAAAAGTATTTTCCGCCTCAAAGTTTTTTTTTTTTTTTTTAACTTTCTGAAAAAGAAGTGTCTCACTATTAAAAGAAAATAATTTTTATTTGAAAGATGGGGCAAAATTACAAAATTTCTGGAAAACAAATGACAAATACACAATAGAGAGGATACAGAAATTCTAGGAATAACTGTAGAAGTGTATGTTGGCCTAAACTATATTAACCCAGACTTTTCCAAAATGATTTTCGAGGCAGGTATAGTAGAGTACACCTGTTGTTCCAGCCCTTGGGAGGTTGAGGCAGGAGAATGGCAAGTTTCAGGCCAGCTTGAGTTACATAGTGAGCCTTTTCACCAGCAAAACCAACAAAAAAGTGATTCTAAGTGTCTTTCTCTCCCTCATTTAGTAGTAGTCCTTTCCCCAAATATAATTCAGAAGCACTTTGTACCAGGTATAGAGATTAAAGACTTTTGCTTTAGTAGTTTTTAAGGTCCTTTTTTATCCTTGACCTGGCCGTACTTTGTTGTAGGCTAACCTTAGGATCTCCTTCCTCAGTCTCCTGAATTTTGTATTTACTGGCATGGGCATGTATTTACAGGAAATGAGTCTAGTATCTTTTGAAGAAATGTTTGGGATCAAAACAGAAAAGAAAGAAAGAAAGAGCATGTGCCAAGGCACTAGTAGGGATAGAAGAATCTCGATCTTTTCGTGAGAGTGTAAAGCATACCTCAAATAATAGTGCTTTACCAAACTCCTCTAGATAAGTAAATTATATATCTAGGTAATAGACCATTATTAGGGCATAAGACATCATGAACAAGAATATTACCTTCTTTACGATAGAACACAGTTGCAGACTGTATGGTTTTTATCACTGTTTATGGAAAAGACAGTTGGGTTGTTTGGAGTTAAGTCTGGTACATGTGTGAAGCTCTAGGTTCAGTTTCTCAGCACTGTGTAAAGCTGGGCTTAGTGCCACATGGCTATAATCCTTCTGGCATGTGGAGACAGGAGCCTCAGAAATTCAAGACCTGAGTTCAACACCAACTTGGGGTGTGTGAAACCGTGTTGCAAAAAGAAAAAACCCGACAAAGACAACTGAGGCATAAATATTAAAGGCTTGAATGACAATGTGGGTTGTTTTCCTGTGGGAAATAGGATTATAATTGCTTGCTTCTTTTGGTCTTTGTGTCATCTTTTTAACCAAGATTTTTGTTTGTTTAAGTGTGAGTTGCAATATTAAATATTACCAAAAAATCCAGAATACTAACAGCTAGTGAATTGTCTTGTATTTGGCTCTACTAGCTACTTTACTTGCACAGTTAACACATTTTTAAGTACTCTTTTAAAAAAGAAACTTATTTTGTATATGTGTGCACGTGTATGTATAGGCTAGAGATCCATGGCATTGTCTTCCTCTGTTGCTTTGTACTTTTATTTTTGTTGAGATCTATTCATTTTTATTTTATGTGTTTGGATGTTTTGCTTCTATGTATGGCTGTGCACTATGTGTGTACCTGGTGCCTGAAAAAACCAGAAGAGGGTCGCCTGGAACTAGGGTGGTAGATAGTTATGGCTGCCATGTAGTTGCTAGAAATCTAATCCAAGTTCTCTAGAAGAGTAGCCAGTGTTCTTAATCTCTGAGCCTTATTCCAGGCTATCTTTCTTATCTATCTATCTATCTATCTATCTATCTATCTATCTATCTATCTATTTATTTTCTTTTTAAGACAAAGTCTCTTGTTAGACCTGTAGCTTGCTGGGTTTTGGCTACACTGGCTGCCAGCAAAACCCAGTGATCCTCTTCTGTCCCTTCATGCTAGGGTTACAGGTTCTGGACAGCTTTGCCTAACATACATACATGTATGTGCTGGTGATAGAAACCCAGGCCCTCATGCTTGCATGACAGACGCTTTGACTTTGCTATTTGTTTATTGTCGCCTGGAAGGGTCCACATTTTGTTGCACGAATGAAGGAAACTCCAGGCTAGATATCAGGGAAAAGCTGAAATATCAAAGAGAGGAAAAAAACAACAGTCAAATCTCACCCACCTGTCTTCCAGCTACCTCAGCCTCGCTCCTCCTGGCTTCCACTGCCTCATCTGTCTTTCTACACCTGCCTTAAACACCCTCTTCGCCCAGTTATTTCACGTCCAGGTTAAGATTAAAGGCCTGGCACCACCACTGCCTGCCTGGGAGCCTGGAACTCCTTCTGTAAACTAAGATGGCCTCAAACTCTCAGATCTGCTGGGATTAAGAGCTTGGGTCACCACTCTCTGACCCTCCCAGATTGACTGTGGGTAGATCCCTCTGATATTTCAGTCTGGTTTTTATTAAATATGAAACATATCACCACAACATTCATTGTCAGATTCTTGGATTTTTGACTGTAAATAAGGCCATCCTAACATCTAGAATTAAACTCCAGAATCATTTATTTTTTGCTTATAAATAAATATTGAAGTGATGCTTAGAGACTTTGGTTTTAAACATCTCATGCATTTTTCAGTCTGTTTATAGGGTGGGGCTACAAAAATAAAGAGGACCAAGTTCTTGTACGTAGAGAGATCAAGAATTTTGATTTGAAATTTTGAAGTAATTTAATGTATATTGTTTCATCACTGTCAAAGGATGTGCATACACTTTACTGTTTTCATTTTTTTTGTTTTGTTTTGAGATGACCTTGAACTTCTTATGCTTCTGTCTCCAGCTCAGTGCTAGTATTACATTTGTACACCACCATGTCCAGTTCTGTGTGGTGCTGGGGATTGAGGGTTGGGCCTGCCACCTGCTGGGCAACCACTCTTCCAACTCAGCTATTTGCACAGTCGTTGTTTTTATGTAAAGATGAATAAATAGACCCGGGAAGCTGCGATTTGGGTAGCATCAAATAGATAATTAGAGGTGGAGAGCCTAGGACTCTTGTGCAGATTGTTTTTTCTTCCACACTGCATGGTAAAATGTGTACTTTGGATTAGAAAAACCATTCTTCCCTTGCATATTTTGAAAGTATATTAATGATTAAAGGATTTTGGATAATATATCACCTAAAACTACAACATACTCAGCACTAATAATTTACGTTTTTTTGTCATTTGCTTTCCAGTGCATTATAAATAACAGTAATTTTGAACTGCTAAAATAATTGAAGACTTTTAAAAGCCCTGCTAAACTTAAATACTATGTCTTTCCAGTGCAGATAGAACTTGTGGAAAGAAATGTTTTTCTCTGACTCTTGGGTGGAGGGGAGGAAGAATTCTGTAGAGTTTGCTCTCATGAGCCATTCTTGGTTTGTTCCAGCTTGCCAACACTTGGTGTCACTTGCCTCCCCACATGTGTCCACTCTCCATTCCAGCTCTGTGATTGAACTCTGCTCTTATTGACTAGGGGGCACTTGGGCAGGCATGCTTCATTCCTGGAACTGACAGTCATTTCATGTGAGTAAAGGTAAACCTCAGTGAGACATTCCTAAGCATGTGGAAGCATTTGGGTTTTAAATGAAAGAAATGTCAGGTGCACGTGGGAACTGATACGCTGTTTCTTTTTCTCTAGCGGCTCTGTTTGAATGCAGTGTTTTCTGTCTGTTCGTACTCATTTATACTCCTATTTCCCTTTTCTCTGCCTTCTTCTTCTCTTTCAGTTCTTCTCAGTAAACTAACCGAATAAGCACTTATAAAACACTACCTTCTCTGACTGGCTTCATTTGGCCTTCAGACATAATGAGGAGATTGGCTTTTCGAGGCGCTGGTTGTGCTCTGGTAAAGCTGGTAAATTACTGATCATCTTCACCCTTTTCTGTTTCTGTCATTCTTTACCTGTTCCCTTTCCAGCATTCTGAATTGTAATTTTTCCTATCTGAATCCCTACTGTATATATCAGTGTTTCTAGGGATTAGTCCTTAATTTCATTTAATGTGGAATTACAGTCCAGTTAGCAGTCTTTTATAAAGTAAACAACAACAGAACCTGGGTATTTTGGGTCCAAGTTTGTAGAAAGCTTTTAACCACTTTTAGTCAATTTCAAACTTATATACTTGATAACAAACCAAAGCCTAGAGGAAGGAACATGATTGTAGGTTCTGTTTAAAGCAATGTTTTAAACAAAGCCAGAGATAGGAGAGATAGGACACCCTTTTGTCTCTTAGTTGCTTAAGAGATTTGTTTTTGTTTATTGTTGCTGCTGATTTCTATTTCCTGGAGACCCCCAATTTTTCGCTCTGTACCACTGGCAGCCAGCACGCTACTCCCCCCCCCCTTTTTTTGTCTTGTTGCTAGTGTCTGAGTTTCCCAAACCAAAATGTTGAGTGAAACTACATCTGCTGTTAATTTTTAGCTTTAGAAAGTTCTTTGACATTACAGTGTACTATTTGTTACTTATGTTAAATTCTATAAGCATTGTAGGATTTCCTGGGTCTATACCCTTTACCTGTAGCAAGTTATTCTAATGGTTGCATTTCATATATTATAGCCAAATATGTATATTATAAAGTTATGTTAAGAATGGTTTCTTTTGTTCTTTCTTTTTTTGAGACACTGTGTAGCTTTGGCTGGCCTAGAACTCAATATGCAGACCAGGCTGGCCTTGATCTTGCAGAGATTCCCCGTGCCTCTGCTTTACTTCTCAAGTGCTGGGATTAAAGGCATTCACCATGCCCAGCAAAGAGTAGTGTCTTATGAGGGTTAGGAAGATATCTTAGTGGGTAAAGTACTTGCTGTGTGAATATGAGGATCTGAGTTTGGATTCCTAGCACCCACCTAAGAGCTTTGTGTAACAGTAGCTTCCATAGGCCCCTCACTGAAGGGGCAAGGCAGGCAGGTCTTAGGCACTCACTGACTAGACATTGTCTAGGTTTAATAATCAACTTTTTTTTTTTTTTTAAAGTGGACAGTGCTAAAGGAAGACATCCAATATCAGCATACACACAGGGGGAGAGAGAGAGAGAAAGAGAGAGAGAGAGAGAGAGAGAGAGAGAGAGAGAGAGAGAGAGAGAGAGAGAGAGAGAGAGATTTTTCTGGATTAAAGAGATGGCTTAGGGTTAGAGTACTTTCCTATCATGTGTGAGACCCTACATTCAGTCCCTAATACTGCAACCAGCAATAAATACCAGAAGCAAGGAAAACATGAAAGAAAGTGTTAGTCAGCCAAAATCAGAGCAAACGTTTATGTGCTTCCAGGTGTCCACACAGTACCGAGGAACCCATGTATATATAACATGTTCTTTCCAATCATCTAGTGAGGCTTTAAGCTATTCTCAAAATCTGTGAGTAGAGTATACATCATAGGAGTGAGTGAAAGGGAAGACTTTATAGAACAGTCCAAAGTTTGTTCGTTTTCCCCAGATACAACAGAAATTACTTTTTTTTCATAGGGATATTCTTAGGAATTATGCTTTATGTGAGAACTTCATTTTTAGGGTACTGTACATCCCTAGAGAGTGTACTGCTCCACCCCCTGCTGCACCACTTGTTGCCTTAGGTACTGCTTCTTAGTTTTGTTTTCCACACTATGGTCCTCTTAGGTAAGGGGTCTAATTGTAAAACATGCAGGATAGCAGATGAGGCTGTTAACCCTCATGTTTGTAATGACCTTAGAGCCTTTTGTACCTCCTGCCTATTTGGCTGCCTCAGAGTCTTAGAAATCGGTGTTTTCAGCACACTGTTAAAGACTACACATGGGAGATTGGAAAAATGGCTCGGTGGTTAAGAGTGCCGGCTGTTCTTCCAGAGGACCTGGTTCATTTCCCAGCACCTACTTGGCAGCTTACAATCAGTTACACCTCGATTGCAGGAGATCTGATGCCCTCTTCTGACCTACTTGGGCATCAAGCACACATGATACACAGATACTTATGCAGACGTAACAACCATATACATGAAAAACAGTGTGGATTGGGAAGAAGCTAACATTCCAGAATAAATTTGGGGCAAGAAGTGATAGGGTCATTTAGAATTATTGACAAATAAATGTGTATACTTCTGCCAAATTTACCCTATCAGAGTTTGATAGGGTAGCATTCTGATAAGTAAAAGGCTAAAAACATGGAAGTCCAGGACTTAAATTAACAAAAGAACTTAGAGCCAGTTAAATTCCTCTGGAACAAACTATCTTTAGTGAAGCTTTGTGGTATATGCCTATAACTGAGAGTTTGTTGACATTGTTGAAGATTAAATATAAGTACTTGGCTAATTATTTCTTATAGAAGAAATTGGATTCCATGGGTTCCAAGAGAAGAAGAGCTACCTCCCCTTCCAGCAGTGTCAGTGGGGACTTTGATGATGGGCACCATTCTGTGCCCACACCAGGCCCAAGCAGGAAAAGGAGAAGGCTGTCCAGCCTTCCAACCGTGGATCCTGTGAGTAACTGGGGCAGCATAGTTTCTGCCTGCTTCCTCACAGTTTTGCCTACATCTCCTGAAGCAGTTGAGCTACATAGCTTTTTCTCTCTGGTTTGAAAGTTTATTTCTCCTATGAAAAGTATATATTTAGCCACAAATCTTAACAGTAATAGTGTAATTTAATATTTTGAAATGCAAATAAGTGTTTTGTGTTATATTCATTCAGCAAAAAATTGTGTTTGTCATATAGTGAGTACTGTTCAGGTGATTGAGACAGAGTTATGATTGCACAAATTTTATTTGGTATAATAAAAAATCTGGAGCCAAATATTGGAAAGTCTGAAATATCAGAGAAATAGAGAAAGAAGCCATAGCCACTTCTCACCGAGCCAACTCCTCAGACTGTCTTCATGAGTCCTCTGACTCCAATCTCTCCTCAGCCCTCAGGGAAGTGTCAGGAAAAGCTGAACTCCTCCTTTTTCTCCCTCTGCCCAACAGCCTTGCTTTTTATTCTGCATTTCTAGAGCTGGGATTAAAGGTGTGGGTCACCACTCCCTGACCCTCATGGCTTGGCTCTGCCCTCAGATATTTCAGGCTATTTTTGTTAAATATATACCACCACAGTTATGTGAGGCTAGCTCCATTTTCACATGAAGCATAGAGGTCAGAGTGTAATATAAGCAAATGAATATACATAAATTTATTACATGACTTTTAAAAAATGATTTTCATTATTTTATGAGTATGAATTTTTTTGCCCGTGTGTATCTAAATGCATTTGTCCATGTAGTGTCCTTGAGTCCCAAAGACGGTGTCAGATCGTCTGGACTTCGCTATGAAGTTAGATTACTTTTAAACAGGAGAATGACATGAGCCAATGAGCTAATTGAGTTTAAAAGAAAACAGTCATACATGGTGGTGTGTACCTGGAGGGGGAGGGGGAAATTCTGTTCTAGCCCCTAAAACCACACCTGGTCAATGGCAATTAGTCTGGCCCCGCCCTAAGTTCTGATGGCAAGCTCCATTTAAGAAGGATTCCCACCTTTGACCCCTCTCTCTTTGCATCCTTCCTTTCTCCTACCTGCTAGAGGGCTTGTTCCTCAACCCCTTCTTCTCTTTCTTCTTCTTTCCCTCTTTCCCTCCCTTCATCTCTCCATCTTTCCTCCCTCTCATAATAATAAAATCTTTCCATATAGATTCAGTCTTAGTGTCTCCTGGCACTGGGTAAAGTTTTTGAGACAGAGTTTTGACTATATAACACTGGCTGGCCTACAAGTCACTGTGTAGACCACGTTGGCCTTAAAAAACAGCTGTCTTCTGTTTGTGCCTCCAAACATTATTTTAAAGAATATGTCCCTTCCACTATATTTCAGCCTTGGGGTCCCACTGGGTAATTTAAGGGTTTTCCTTTTTCTTTTCTGTTTTTCTTTTCTGGAGATATTTTTAGTAAAGAATTGTTGATAATCCTTAGGCCTTCATTGGATTTTGTTGACTTTCGGATGATTTTTTTCCCTTCCTTTGTGTAGATTGCTGTGTGCCATGAACTTTATAACACCATCCGAGACTATAAGGATGAACAGGGCCGACTCCTCTGTGAGCTGTTTATTAGGGCACCAAAGCGGAGGTGAGTTGGAAACACTTGTAAACAGTGGGGAGATTTGATACAGGCTCTACAGAAAATGTTTGGTAATTGAGTTTTCCTTCATAAGGAATGGCTTAAGTCTGAGATTCAGTTAGTCTTTTATCTTAATTTTAGTCTTATTCATCAAGGCATTTATTTATTTATGTATGTATGTATGTATGTATGTATTTATTTATTTATTTGTGTATGTATATGTGCTATATTGTGCATATGGAGGAGTTTAATTTTTGCCTTCTGCCCTGTGGGTCCCAAGGATGAGCTTAATTGTTAGCTTGGTGGCAGTTGCCTTTCCTACTAAGTCATCTTGCTTGCCTGAGCGCCATGCATTCTCTATACATACTTTATAAATGCTTTTTATGCTTTCACAGTTTCTAGATAGGAACTTTCCCAAGTTGTAAAAGATAATCAGAGTTCAGATACCTGTGTTCTTATCCATTATGTTGTATAAAAAAAATCATATTGGTGTACATAAAACCCTTCATAGAAAAGGTATGACCTGAGATAGAGAATTCAGGTTAAGAAAGTAGTGTACTGCTTTTCAGAGGACCCATGTCAGGCTACTCAGAACCACCTGGAATTTCAGCTCCAGGGGATTTGACTGCCTCTTCTGACCTCCATAGGCACTGCATAAACCCACACTGACACATGTACATATAATTAAACATAAAATATTAAAGAAAAATGTATGCCCTCTGCTTACTGTTTTCTATCAGCCCACTCATACTGAGAAGTGCAGATGCACACTATAGAAGCTGGAGCACTGTTACCTTGTAGTTTTGAAGATGCAGGCCATGTGCCTAAGCAGCTCTGTAAAATACATGTTTTCTCGAGGTTTCATGCTTCAGGCTCCTGAGGGCTGTGAATACAAGTATGAGCCACCATCACACCTGGCTATGAATCTCTTTTTGAGACTTTATTTTGGTAACTTTAGACTGTATTAAGGCTTGATTACTTGTAACAATAGCCGAAACAAAAGAGAGAAGTTTCTTTTGTATTAGAAGACCTGTCCTGAAAAGTCTTCAAAGACCAAGTCCTGTGTGTCCTTGTTCTTCTGTCCTTGGGGTATCATTATAATCCAAGGTGATTCCCTATATCTTCAGATGGCAGGGAAAAGAAAGCTGCTTTAAGGATGTGAGCTAACATGTCACACCTTAGCTTTTGTGTTGGCTAGAATGTAGCTGTAGTAGGGCTGGGGAATATGGTCTGTAGATTTAAATGACATCATCCTTGGAGATGGGAGAGTGGCTTTGGAGTAGTTAGCAGGTCCTACACATCATGGTTAGTGTTTCTTAGTGTTTTGGTTTAAACCTTAGTTGATTCTTGTCTGTTCTCTGTAGTCATATAATGTCAGGGTACTCTTACCTATTACAGAAGGAGAAAAGCTGTAACAAAAGAATGTACACTACACAATGCCATTTATGTTAAGTTTGAATGTACCTGTGGAGAGAAAAGTTTGAATGGGTTTATAAAAACAATTTTGTTATTGAGTCTGGATCATACTTTCTATTTTATTTTTTGTTAGTTTTTGCAGTATTGGCAAATGAACCTAGGGTTTTGTACATGCTAGACACTTGTAAGCTTGAGCTGTATTCCCAACCCTTTTATACTATTGTATATGTTTGTTTTTAGTGAAAATATATGTAAAGCCATGCATTTTGAAAGTAAAGGCTCACTATTTGATCATATTGTATCTCATGATCCATCACTTTTTTTTTGTTTGTTTGTTTTTGTTAGTGTGGTAATTCTAAAATTGTTTGTGAAGCACTTTCTTGCTTACCTCTTTAAGGCACATGTTCTTAGTGGGTTCTCAGTTGTTTATAGATGTTGTCTACCTACAAGCACGAAAGGTCCAGCATTAGCAAGAAAGAATAAACTGAATGAAGAGAGCCATTTTGGATATCAAAATTATCAAGATCTTAAATGTTCATTCTGAGAAAGTCTTTCAATACCATCTAACCATATCAATATTAGGCCAAGGTGGTTCTTTGTTGTTACCCACTGATGCAAGTCACCTGACATAAACACTTGGGAACTAAACAGTGTTCCTCAGGAAGAGCTGGAAGCACTTTAAACTGCTAAGCTATCTCTCCAGCCCCAGCATTTTATTTTATACTTCATTAAAATCAAATGTACTTGATATAAATCTCTAAAAGTTAGGTTTATTCTCTTACTTTCCTTCCTTAATAATTCATGAAGTTCAGAAGCAATTAGGGTAAGATTAAACACAATAGGTATCTATAGGGAAGACAAAAGGTAAAACTATACAGGAGTTTTGTGTTGGGGATGTTGACCCTAAGTGGAAGAAGAATGAAAATAACCCTACATGGGAGAGGAAGGAGTGCTGGTAGTGGTCTACCCTGGGATTGTGGGAGCTGAGTGGGGCATAAGGAAGGCCTTCACGGGGTGTGCAGCTCAGCATAGACAGAGTTCCAGATTCAAGCTGGGTGAGAGCTTTGTGGGTTGGAGGTAGGATAACAGTAAGAATATTGTATACAAGAGAGCAGCCATATATATCAGTATGTTGAGTAGGTTTTCACTTCTTAAGAAGGGAAATATGAATAGAGAAAAAAACCAAAGTGAAGTCATGTAGTTGGAATGAGTCCTCTATTGGATTAGACTTCATTTTTCTTTCTTTCTTTCTTTCTTTTTTTCTGAGACGGGGATTCTCTGTGTAGCCCTGGTTGACCTGGAACTCACAGAAATCTGCCTGCCTCTGTCTCCTGAGTACTGATATTAAAAAAGTGTGCTACCATTGCCCAGCAGAATCCATGGTTTCTGATCTATCTACATACATTGCAGAGCTATTTACAAGTATATTCATTCATAAGCATATCTATATTCTCTAGCTCTTACCACTGAGACAGCAAGCATCAAATCAATAACACCCCAGTGGAAATGAGCACATATAGCACTCACATACTGTTTTTTCAATACTACTTACCATTAGAAGGTACCTGAATTTCTTAAATGCCTAATTTTAAGAGTAGAAACAGAGATGATACTGGAGAATTGTATGGTGTCAGGAAATAAACAAGTACGTGGAAAGTGATGACATGTTAGAAGATCATAGGAAATAAATACTGCCAGCTTAGTGTGGTGGTTCTTGCTTATATTCTTATCCTTCAGGAAACTGAGGCAGGTAGATTGTTGTGATACTATATTTTTATATATTACAAACATCTGTAACTGTAAATATTGGTTTGATAAATTGCTGATTGACCAGAAGCTAGATATATAAAAAAATATAGGTGGGGCTACTAGCCCAAAAAATTTTTTTTAAGAACATAAAAGGAGAACAAAAATACCAACAGATTAAAAAAATGAAAATACTGTTCTAAAAATATGTTAATTTAAAATATAAGAGTTAAATAATATGCCTTAAGCCATAGGCCAATTCGTTTATAATTATTATAAGCCTTTATGTAATTATTTAAGACTAAGTGTCTGCAGGACTTCAGGTCCAGACCTCAGGGCCCAGATGAGACAAAAATTTCTGACTACAGTAGATCATGATTGGGAGGCCTGCCTGAGCTATATAGCAAGTTCTAGGTCACCTTGGACTATATATAATAAAACCTTGTCTTGAAAAATGAAAACAAAATATAGAAGTACCTTAAAAGGCAACCCACTGGCCAGATATTGAAACAGTTTGATAATAATATAGGCCATGTGTAGTAGCATTGAGAGGTGGGTGGATGTCTCTGAGTTCAAGACCAGCCTTGCCTACATGGTGAGATTCAGGACATCCAGGGCTGAATAGATGAGACCCTGTCTCCAAAATAATGATTGTTATTATAATAGCCTTTAGTCCATTTAATATGCTAGCAACTCAGGAATCCATATTAAATTGAAAGTATGATTAGGATTGGGCTTCCTGAAGATATCTCCTCATAACATACAAATGAAACAGTAGAGAAGCCTGAGAGACACTGCCATGATCAAAGGTAACCTTTCAGAGTAATAGAACACAACAACATCTTGTGATATCTGTTAAGATAGAATGAGCTGCTGTCACATCACCTCTGGTAAACTCTATCTTATAAAGAACATGGCTAAATTTTCAACAAAAAAGCAGAAGAAACACTCCAGTTGAATAATGCTGTACAAAATAGTGTGTAATCTTTAAAAATATGAAAATAAAGGAAAGCTGAATAACTATTTAGAATGAAGATAAGAAAATAAAATTAAAAGAGAATTCTATGCTTGATTTCTTTTTTCTTCCACTGTGAAGAAAAAAAATTGAAATATATCTGGCAGAATATAAATTGGGCCAACAGATAAACTGGTACCTTATCAAAGTTTGTTTTCTGGTTTTGAATAGTGGTCCCTTGATTTTAGGAAATAAGCATGCAATTATATGTCAGGTTACTCTACTGGTTTGTAAAATAAGTTCTTCAATATATTCTTAAAGTTAAAGATAGAGTTTTTTTTGCATTAATGCATTCTGTGTATGGGTCAATTCAATTGTCCATGCTTGGAAGTTAACAACTTAGAGGAGGTGGTTCTCCTTCCACTGTTTGGTTCTGGGGACTGAGCTCAGGTTGTCAAGCTTAGAAGCAAGCATCTTTACCTGCTTAACACTTTCCTGATTCATGTTCTTATGACTTTTATGACAGAGTTAAACATTTAAAAAGCAAATATGCATGCTGGAAGAGTAACTATAAGGTGTTTGCCAAGCTCTCAAAAGAGATTCAACCCTAATGACCATGACATTATTAACTTTCTGTTAATAATGTATTAACTTTCTGTTATACATCTAAAAGGGAACTAAATAACCCTTTGGGGAAACTGAGAAAGTAATCACTCAGATTATTTTTAAGTTTGTTTGTTTCTGTGGAACTCCTTTAGAAAAAAACCATAAAGGATATTAATGTCCATGGACCCCAAGAAATTACCTTAAGAACTTAAAACTTCTCAAAATTGTCTTTGCGTCCCTTCTTGTCTCTCCTTTTCAGGGTATAACCGATAGCACTATTTTAGGTTCCTCCATCTTTTCCCCCACTTTGGTGGAGTTGAGGCTCGAATCAGGGCTATGTTCATGCTAGGTAATCACCCTGCCTTGTAGTTACATCTCTAGCCCCACTATCTGAATTTTGTGTTTATTATTTTTACAACATTGTGTTTAGATGTAGCTCCTGTTCCTTCACATTTGAGAAGCATCTTTTTCCTTTGAACTTTTATTAGCTCATTGTGAAGCAGTATAAGTAGTAGTACATGACAAGAAAAAGTTTTGTGGTCACTAAGTAGGGAAAGAAAACCCTTTTGGTAATTTTTTGTTTTTGTTTGAGACAGAGCCTTACTATGTAGCTTGAGCTGACTTGGAACTCACTGTGTAGAGCAAGCAGGCTGTCCTCAAACTCACAGAGATCCTCCTACTTCTGCCTCTCAAGTGCTGGGATTAAAAGAATGTGCTACTATACTTGCCTTATTGTATAATTTTTAAAAGGATGTTTGGATTTTGTTTTGAGCCACTTTGGAAATCAGGAAATATTATTAGAAGATAACATTGGCATAGGTTTAGTTTTGGTACCTTTAACCTTAGATATTTAGCATATAAAGTTGATCATTGATTAAAACCTTGGGGTTTTTTTTTATATGATTAATGCATATTTTGAAAAGAGAACACATCTGTACCTTGCTTTTAGCTCTAGTAATAAGAACAGGTCCCTGGGTGAATTTGTTGATGTGTTGGATATTACACATATAGTTTTGAAATAACTTTTTAAAATGCGTTGGACTAGTGTCATTAAAAGATATTTAAATTTTAACAGAAATCAGCCAGACTATTATGAAGTGGTTTCTCAGCCCATTGACTTGATGAAAATCCAACAGAAACTTAAAATGGAAGAGTATGATGACGTTAATCTGCTGACAGCTGACTTCCAGTTGCTTTTTAACAATGCAAAAGCCTACTATAAGGTAAGAAAGCATCAATTTGTAAAGTATTTACAGTTGTCTGGTTTTATTAAATCTTTTAAATTTAAAATTTTTTATTTATTTAATTTAGGAGAACTATATAGGTATTGGCTGACCTTGAACTTCTGATCCTCTTGCCTCCATTTTCAAAGAACTAGTATCAAAGGTGTATGCCACCATGCCTAGTTTGTTTTAAAAAAAGGTATTATGTATATATTTTTATATATACTTTAAGAAGATATATATTAAATTGTACATTATAGAAATTCTGTATATTACATTATACACATATAATGCGTATGCATGTTTTGCTTATATATGTAAGTGAATCATATATGTGGCCAGAAGTAAGCATCAGGTCCTCTAAAATGAGTGTTGGATGGTTGTGAGCTGTTGTATAAGTGCTTGGAACCAAACACTGGTCCTTTGCAAGATGTAAGAGCAGTCACTTTTCTTAACTGCTGAGCTATCTTTGCAGTCCCCAGCTAGCTTTTTAATATTTAGCAATTTTACTGTTTTGATTTTTGTTTGTGTGGGAGAATTCTTTGTTTTGTTGAAACCAGGTCTCAATATGCAGCCAAGGCTGGCTGGTCTCAAATTTACATTACAAATATTACTAGCTTACAGTTCTTTTATTTATAAAGAGATGTCATTCATGGATTTTTAGCCATTTTTGCTTCATTTCTTTCATAAATTGCTCAGATATTTTGCCTATTTTTCTCTTATTATCTTTGTATTTTTATATTATGGAAATTAAAACTATTTTGAATAATAACTGTTCTTTTGTTTATTTGGCTGTTTTTTCCAGGACAGGGTTTTTCTGTGTTACTTTGGAGCCTGTCTGGAACTTGCTCTGTAGACCAGGCTGGCCTTGAACTCAAAGAGATCCACCTTTCTCTGCCTCCTGAGTGCTGGGATTAAAGGCGTGTGCTACCATCATCCAGCAAATACTCCCTGTTTTAAAGTTATATTTCAATATTTTTTTGCACTATGTGTTTTAAACTTTTTTTTTTAAGTGCTAGGATTGAATCCTCCTTAAAGACACTCCACTTTTGAATAACTCCAGACTCCAATTTTTGTAGTCTGTTTGATGAATATATTTTTATTTATTTGTTTGTAATTTTTTTTGAGCCAGAGTTTCTCTGTATATCAGCCTGAGCCATCCTGGAAGTTACTTTGTAGGCCAGGCTGGCCTCAAACAGTGATTTGCCCACCTCTGCCTCCTGAATGCTGGGATTAAAGCTATGCACCACCACCATACCCTACTGTTTTGTTAATTTTTTAAGGTCTTCCTTTTGATTTTAGTTTTGACTTATTCTATGTAAAATTCAGTATTTGTAAAGTCTTAGTAAAGTATTTCATTCTTTTTTATTTGAAAAAAAAAAAAGACATGCTGGTATTGAACCTCAGGATTTCACATATGCCAACCAAATGTTGTGCCGCAGGTGTATTCTTAGCCTCAAGAAATTTAAAGATAAAAGTTAACTTGTCAAAATGGGAAGCTAGTCTATACCACCCTAAATAAGCCAGATCTCCTCTGATTTCAGAAGCTTAGCAAGGTTGGGCCTGGTTAGTACTTAGATGGGAGACCACCTGGGAATACCAGGTAATGTAGGTTTTAAGAAAAGGGCGGGGGGGGGGGGGGGGGCTAATGAGCATTTACTACTACTTTCAAACAATACTTTGTAATAATATAAACAAGACTTTATAATAATAATAATGCTCTGATTGCCTCTTTTTATTCATGTTGCCTATTCGTAGCAGAATTTAATTCCATAAATGAATATTTTACATATTTTTTTTTTAACTCACATATTTACAACTTTGTTTTTGTTCTGAGACAGGGTCTCTAATGTAGTCCTGACTGTCCTGGCACTCAACTATGTAATCTGAACTGGCTACATACGCAAGGCAGGTTTTATGCCTCAGCTTTACAAGTGTTAGGATTACAGACTTATGTGACCATAACCAACTTTTTATTTTTTACTTACTTATTTTTCTTCATTTCTTTAAGAACTTATCTGGAAGCTAGAGTTACATATAGCCCAGATATAGAGCCCTTGCTTAACATGTGCAGAGTGTCAGGGTAGATCCTCAGCACCCAGGACAAAAAAGTTGGCTATAAAGTCATCTATTATTACTGCTGTAGTTTTATTTAAAGGTTACCCATTTTTCTGGCTTTCTTTTCTCTCTGATTTTATTGTGGTGCATCTAGATTTCCCTCTGTTTTTACTTGTGAGCTTTGCTTTCTAAATCTTGGGTTGATTCCCCCCTTGGGGGGGTTTCCAACCTGAGTATTTCCATATATTGCTTATACTCCATTCTCTCTTCTTTTAGAACTTGGATTGGCTATTGTTTTGGTTAGGTTTTCTATTGCTGTGAAGAGACATCATCACCACAGCAACTCTTTTTTAAAATTATTTTTGTTTTATTTGTGTTGGTGCTTTTCCTACATGTCTGTGTGAAGATGTCAGATCTTGGATTTATAGACAGTTGTGAGCTGCCTTGTGGGTGCTGGGATCAAACCTGGGTCCTCTGGATGAATAGTTAGTGCTCTTAACTGCTGAGCCATCTCTCCAGTGCTGTGACCCCCACCTCCCAGTCCCCATCTATCACAGCAACTCTTATAAAGGAAAACATTTAATTGTGTCTGGCTTATAGTTCAAAGGATTAGTTGTTCATTATCAACATGGTAGGAAGCATGGCAGCACACAGGTAGAGACAGTGTATGGTGCTGGAGAGGTAGGTAAGAGTCCCACCTCTAGATTGGCAGAAAATAGGAAGAGAAAGTGACACTGGGCCTAGACTGAGCATCTGAAATCTCAAATTTCAACCCCAGTGGCACACTTCCTCCAACAAGGCCATGCCTACTTCAACAACGGCACACTTCCAACAATGCCTTTGAGCCTGTGCTGGCTGTTTCCCTTCAAACCACCATGACTATTTGATTAGATTCTCCTCCTGTCTTTGTTTCTTTGAAACCTTTTTCTGCTTTTGTGTATTTATTTGTGTTGCTATGTAGGTAGTTAAATTCTTTAAATTTATTTTTGAAATTTGCTGTTAGTCTATTGTAAAATAGAAGTTGTTTCATCAGTTATCTTTTATAACAAATCTTTATATTGACTTTCTTATATTATTAGTTCATTTTAAGTTAGCAAATCATTTGTCTTCTGCCTCCAGTGTCTGTGTAAATTTATTTCAGAGTGCCTTTAAAATGCACGTTTATTTATTTTTTAGAAAATGTATTCTCATGTATCTTCTAATCATAAGAATTTTGAAATAATTATAATTATTGCATTTTAAATTTTGCCTCAAAATAGCAGTCTCTGTTGAACAGGTTTCTTTAAAACTGGCAGTTGCCAGTAAAAGTAATATTTCTTTTTCTTCTCTTTAATAATATATAGCCAGATTCCCCTGAATATAAAGCTGCTTGTAAACTCTGGGATTTGTACCTTCGAACAAGAAATGAATTTGTTCAAAAAGGAGAAGCAGATGATGAAGATGATGATGATGATGGGCAAGACAATCAAGGAACAGTGACTGAAGGCGTAAGTGTGCATGCAGCAGTATGGATAGCTTGGGAAGTAGGGTAACCAACTTTTCTGAGCTATTGTGGGAAGTTGTATTGGTAGCTTAGAGGGTAGGTGAACATTAAGCTAGAGAACCTCTCTTCAGTTTGATGCTATCTTAAATATCTTGCACAGTATTACTCAGTGCTACTCATGGTTTTCATATTAATGCACATTTCCTGTTCAGTTGTAAAAATTACGATATCACCAAGGGCTATTCCAGTCCAGTATTGCTGGATTAAAACAGTGAGTAAGAGTAGGCAGTGTTGTAATTGAAATCGGAAGAGCTAGTCCAATCACCTTGGTTAGGAATGCTTTGTTTTCTTAAGCTAGAGGACAGTTAGAACTGGAGAGAAGAAACAACAAGCAAGCTGAAGATCTTGGCAGCTACTGGGAGGAGGGAGGTGGAGGAGAAGAAAGAAAGCCATTCATTTTGCAGTGGAGGTTGACAAGCAGCTGCATGGCATAAAGGGAGAGAACCTTCAGAGAAGAGTGAGACGTGTCCAGGAAAGCATGCTCTTTACTCTGTTGGCCATTTTTGGAAAAGAGGGTAGGGGAGAGAAAGGTAAAATTGAAGAAAAATTATACTTGCCAGGTACTGTCATCATCTTTAAAGAAATTTAATAGGCTTAATAGTGGTGCCAGGAGAAAACTCTGCAAACCACTGTCAGGGATACTTTAACAGATTAGGTACTTACTGCTTGACCCTAGGACATGCCATACGTGTTCTGAACTCTGAAAGTTTGCAGTTGCTCTTAACCTGTGTTTAGAAATAATTTTTTAAAATTATTTATTTTATTTTACCTGCGTTAGTATTTTGTTTGCATGTATGCCTAAAGCATAAATTCTAGTTGGTATTTAATGAAAACTTAGAGCCAGATATTGGGGAAAAGCTGAAATATCAAAGAGAGGAAACAGACCACAGTCAGTTCTCACCCAGCCAACTTCTTAGGCTGATCTGGGCAAAAATCATTCTTCAAGAGTCCTCCACCTGGCTGGTTGTTTCAACAGAATACCTGAATGTCTGCCTATGCCTGTCTTAGATATCTTCTCCACCCAGTTGTTTCACTTCCTGGGTTCAACTCTACACCATAATCCTAGAGTTAGGATTAAAGGTGTAAACTACTACTGTTTTGTTTTTAGGCTTTGAACTCACAGAAATACAGAAAGGTCTGTCTCCTAGATAATGGGATTAAAGGTGTGAGTTACCACTCTCTGACCCTCAAGGCTTAACTATGGGTGATTCATTTCTCTGATATTCCAGGCTGATTTTATTGAGTATAAAATATATATCACCACATATGTCTCTGTGAGGGTGTTGGATTCCCTGGAACTGGAGTTATAGACAGTTGTGAGCTGCCATGTGGGTGCTGGGAATTGAACCTGGGTCCTCTGGAAGAGAAACCAGTGCTTTTAACCATTTCTCCAGCCCCCCTAGCAATAGGTTTGTAAAAAATGATGTATGTGAGAATTTTACCTACATGTATGTCCATGTACCAGTTGTGTCCCTAGTACCCAAAGAGGCAAATAAAGGAGAAGTAACTATAAGAACGTGGCTTGCTGAGGCCCCAGCCTTCCTATAGCTTTAGCCAGAAAATAAAATCTAGGTCTTGGCCTTTTGAATTTTTTATTTTATACTTTTATACTGTAAATAATACATTTGGGTTTTTTTTTTTTTTTTTGACTTCCCATTATCCTCTCTGATTTCTCAACCTTTGCTGCTAAAACTCTTCCAACTAAAGACTTGCTTATCTTTATTCATTTATTTCATTTACACAAATGATGAGAAATGGAGAAATTTTTTAATTTTTTTTTTAAATTTTTATGTTCATTGGTGTTTTGCCTACATGTATGTCTGTGAGGGTGTCAAATCTTGGAGTTACAAACAGTTGTTAGCTGCCATGTGGCTGCTGAGAATTGAACTCACGTCCTTTGGAAGAGTAGTTAGTGTTCTTAACCACTGAAGAATCTCTCAAATCCCAAGAAATGGAGAAATCTTACACATTCATATTTATGTCTCCTGGGCTTCTTTTATATCTGTCAGGTTTTTTCTTTTGAAAGGAGAAGGCACCACTTCGGCCTTTGGTGGCACCAATTGCCACAGACATTGATATAGACCATGGGCCCAGACATAGTTAGTCATCAGCAGCAGCCTGGGTTTGGATGTCATCTTGGCCCTAGGTGGCAGCATAGGCCACTCAGATCAGCATGGCTCCAATGGCAGCTACTGTGGCCCTCAGATACACACCGGGTCCCAGGTGCAACCTAGACTCCTAGCATTACCATGGCCTTAGATGGTATCAGAAGCCGTGGAACATTAACACAGATCCAGGCATGGCCCTCAGCCACAGCCAGGGCATGACTTATATTTTAAATAAAATATTTTACCATTTTTATTAGCATTGATCGTATAAAATAATGGGTTTCATTATTACGTTTCGTATGTTACTGTAATGCACTTTGATCATCTTCAGACCCCTATCACCATATCTTGCTCCTCTTCATCTGTTCCCTTCCTCTAACTCCATATTCTCCTACAAGACCAGTTTATGAGGTCGTAGGAGCAGACTTAGGGCATCATGCATTTTAGACAAACTACCACTGAGCTATATCTCTCATTTTGAAATTAAATCAAGAATCATTTTTTTTGTATTTTCTTAATTGCTGGAATGTTATTTAAATCTATTTATTTATATATGAAATTATTTAAATCAATTATGCCACCTGCAAAGTGTTTCTAGAATAGTGGGCTGAATTGGGAGGAAGAAAGCAATGAGCTTAAAACTTGAGACTATGTTATATTTCTTTAAATTTTTTTTTAGTGTCGTTATATACATGCATACATATATATAAATACATGGGTATTAACTTTTGAGTCTGTTTAATGTTGTGTGTTTTAGGGATAGCCATTTGATAATGGATAACCAGTTTAGAGGCTCATTCCTGGGAAGGACTGAGTCTTCTCTCAATAGTCATTAATTGACTGAAGCTCTTCATCTAGGAGTATGGGTTCATGGGGTTTCTCCCGTCCATGTTTTAATGTTAACTAGTGTTGTCATTGTTCAGGTCTTGTTTAGGCTACAATATTGTTGAGATATCATGTAATATGTAGCAGCAGACATCCTGATCCTCTGGTACTTACAGTTTATCAGCCAACCCCCTTCCATGATGTTCCCTGAGCCTTGGTGTAGGTAGGGATTGTGTTGTAGGTGTGTCAACTGGGGCTCAGCATCCTGCAATCAGTTGTTGTCTGCATTTTGACTAGTTTTGTCTCTCTAGAATGATCTTCTGCTGCTTAAAGCAGAAGCTTCTTGGATGAGGTGAGAGTTACACTTATCTATAGGTATATGGGTATGTGTTTAGAATACAGTTAGAAATACTAGTTAAGGGAAGTTCTAAGTTCCATGGTCTCATTGGTCACTGATAGTTGTCCAGTTTACCAGACATGAATTCACTACTATTGTGTGTGCCTAAAGTATAGTTAGACAGCTGTTGACTCTCCACTACTGCACCTTTGGGGATGTCTTGCCACTCTGAGCATTGTTGTGTTTCTTAGGTATCCTAAAGGTAGGACTATTAATTGTCTTTCTCTTCTGGCAGCTTGTTTAGCACCTTTCAGTACTTTGAGGACTTGGTTCCTCCAACTCCTATGTTTGAAGTGTGTGATGATTTCAGCAGTAGAGGCTTACCTTTAAATTCTGGGAGACAATGGCAGTAACTTAGATTGTTTTGAGAATTTCTTTCTTTTCCTCTTTTTTTCCTTCCTTCTTTCCTCCTTTCCTTTTTTCCTCCTTTTCTTCCTTCTTTCCCTCCTTCCTCCCTTTTTTCCTTCCTTCTTTTACATAGTTTCTTACACTGTATATCAGGCAGGCCTTGAACTCAAAGAGGTCCACCTGCCTCTGCTTGCCTCCCGAGTGCTGGGATTATGACTGCACCACCACTCAGCTTGTTTGGAGAGTTTATTGAACTCCCTTAGCCAACAACACAAAAGGAGATTTGTGGTGATATATTTTATATTTTATAAAATCAGCCTTGACTATCAGAGAACTGATTGCACAAAAGTGTAGTTCGAAGTACTGTTTACTATAAATTTTCACTTGAGACAATCCCATTGCTTACTGTAGGACCTTGCTTCAAACTTGGATCAGGTCTGGTCAAGTACTATTTGGAACACATAATTTCTTGTATTGGAACAGTGACTTAATTAGGTGTGGCTAAGTACAAATTGCCTAGTCTGAATACCAGAAATCTATGAGTGTACGTACTCTCCACTTATTTTTTTTTTTTAATTAAATTAATTTATTTCTTTTACATCCGGAATACAGGTTTTCTTCCTTTCTCTTTTTTCTTTCCCTTTCTCTACCTCCTCCTTATGCACACCCCTTCTGATCCACCCTTCCTCTGTTTCTATCCAGAAAGGGACAAGCCTCCCATGGGTTTCAACAAAGCATGGCATATCAACTTGCAGTAAGACTAATTACCTCCCCTTGTATTAAAGGCAACCCAGTATGAGAAATAGGTTCCCAAAAGCCAACCAAAGCCCCTGCAGTCCTACAAGTAGAGCAAGCTGTGCAACTGTCACAAGTAAGTAAAAGGCCTAGGTCCCATGCAGGCTCCCTGATTGTTAGTTCAGACTCCGAGCTCCTATTGTTTTTCTTGTGATGTCTTTGACTCTTTTGGCTCATAAAATCCTTCCTCCCTCTTTAGCAGGATTTTCCAAGCGCAGCCTAATGTTTGGCTGAGGATCTCTGTATCTGTTTCTTTCAGTTACTGGATGAAGGCTCTCTGATGACAATTGGGGTAGTCACCAATCTGTGAATATAGCAGAATACTATATTCTACTATATAGGCATTATACTTTGACTTTTTTTGCCCCTCCAGTTGTGTGGTTTTATTCTAGATCTCTGGGCCATCCAGCCTCTGGGTCCTAACATTCTAGGCAGGGTCAGGGGTAAGCTCATTCTCTGTCATGGGTCTCAGAGTGGACCAGTCATTGATTGGCTACTCCCACAATCTCTGCCACCCTTACCCAGCACATCCCATATGCAGGACAGATTGTAGGTGAGAGGTTGTGTGGCTAGTTAGTATTCCAATCCCTCCACTGGAAGTCTTTCCTGGTCACAGGAAATGGCCAGTTCAGGTTATGCATCCACTGCTGCTGGGAGTCTTAACTGGGGTCATCCTTATAGATTCCTGGGAGTTTCCCTTGCACCAGGATCTGTCTGATCTTCAGGTCATCTCTTTCAGTACTCTCCATCCTTCCCCACAACCCAATCCCTCATGTTCCCATCCCCACTGGCCTCTAGTCCACCCATGAAATCTCTTCTCTTTCCCCTTCCCAGGAGGAACCATGCTACGATACACAGACAGAGAGAGGCTAGGTAACGAGGTTTCACTTAGTATTTACTTAATTTGAGGAGCTCTGAGGGACAAAGTAGTCAAGTATTTTTATGGGGCGTATTTTCTCTAGTATAAGATATGGATTTCCATATTCACATATGATACTTTTATTTTATAATGTTTATTACAAAATTAAGATTCATTATAGGACCTAGTCCAGGAGACTTAATTACAGAAATATTATAAGGAACTTTACTAATTCATGTAGTCCTCAGTTACAAGCTTGTGTCCACACAGAACTTAGGATAAATACTGCTTATTAATTGTTCTTTTGAATCAGCTTTGTAGTCTTAAAAACTATTTACTATTTGGCACTTATGTATGAATTTGTTTCTCTCCCTGTCCCTCTTTGCCTTCTAGTCTTCTACAAGTTACCTGAAAGAGGTCCTGGAGCAACTTCTTGAAGCCATAGTTGTAGCCACAAATCCATCAGGACGGCTCATAAGTGAACTTTTTCAGAAACTGCCTTCCAAAGTGGTAAGAGATGTAATCAATGAAAAGTCAACTAAAATACTTTTTATTAGGTACTAATAATTAAAATAAGATTAAATGTTAAGTGCTGAAGATAACCAAGTGATATTCTTCAAGGCCTCAGCATAGAGCACAAAGGCTCCTGACTAGAAGATGGCTATTTTTTTTTTTTTAATATGAATAGAAGCCTTTTGCTTGTGTGTATGTATGTGTGCCATGTGTACCTGGTGCCTGTGGAAGTTAGAAGAGGGTATTAGATCCTCTAAACTGGAGTTAGCGATGGTTTGGAGCCACCATGTGGGTGCTGGAAATCAAACCTGGGTTCTTAGCAAGCTCTTACGTGCTGAGCCATTGTCCAGTCCCCAAGGCTGGCTTTTTTTTTTTTTTTTTTTTTAAATCATTAATCATTAGTTGTGGGAGGGAGTAGGAGGATGGAGAGTGGGAGTGAGGATGGGCTGATCTCCTGGCAGTGTTAGTTGTGTTGGTTCCAAGCTCACATGCTCTTTTTGGTTTTGTTACTAAAGTACATAATAGTTTAATTTACTGCTCTAGCTTTATTTATATCAGATTACTTATTTTGTTATTTTGAGATGAGGTTTTATTGTATGAATTTTATTTCGTACTATAATAAAAACCCAAAGCCAGATATTGGGGAAGAGCCGAAATATCAGAGAGACAGAGAAATAAACCACAGCCACTTCTCACCTAGCCAACTCCTCAGGCCTCTTTCCACAAATCCTCCAACCCCAAACCTTTCTTTCCTCATCCTACCAGGGAAATGGTGGGGAAAGTTGAATTCTATTCTTTTCTCTGCCCAGGTATCTCTCTCTCTCTCTTTTTTTTTTTTTTTTTTTTTGTATAACATTCTTAGAGCTAGGATTAAAGGTATGTGCTACCAGTGCCTGGCTGTTAGGATTTGAACTCACAGAGATACAGACCTGATCTCTGCCTCCCAAGTAATGAGGTTAAAGGCGTGGGACACCATTCCCTGACCTTGCTTGGCTTGGTGAGTGACTGTCCTCTCATATTCCCAGACTATTTTTATTAAATACACAATATATCACCACAAGGTTTCACTGTATTGCCTAAACTTGTCACAAACAAATCCTCTTGCTTCAGAAATTGCAGATCTCCCTGACCTTTATTTTAGCCATTTTAAGATGTACAATTTTGTGACATTTAATACATAGCCATTATTTTGCATCTGTCATGACCATCCATCTTCTAGGATTTTTTTTCTTTAATCTTTAAAAATTGAAACACTATATCTTGAAAAACAAAAAACAAAACAAATCAATGTTGAACTCCAACCAAGTGGTGGTGGCAGCAGCACACACCACCTTTAATCCTAGCACTCAGGAGGCAGAGGCAGGCAGATATCTGAATTTGAGACCAACCTGGTCTACAGAGTGAGTTCTAGGACAGCCAGGGTTGTCACAAAAGAAGAAAGGGAGGGAACAGTTAGCACAGAATTATTCTCAAAGTACACTGTTGGAACTGGTAGAAGGCCAGAGCCAGGACCGTTTACCTGTTTCCTTATTAATTCTCTCTTATATGTGAAGCCATAGGAGGCCCTGGTATTTTTACAAGGTCTCACTTGCCTAGAACATGCCTTCCTCTTTTGGGTGGAAAAAGACTTCATTTGTCCCTTTCCTCTCTATCCTTAGGAAATCAAGGAGATCTAAAAATAGAATCCTATCACTTCAACAGAGTCTTTTTTATACAAGTTTACTTTAGATGCATATCTTACCATTGAAAATTATTCTGGAAAGCAACTCAAAGCTTTGGTAGATGAATGGATGAATAAAATAGTCAAATATTATTTCATTTTAAAAAGTAAGTTCTGAGCCAAGGTGCTGGTGGCACACCCCTTTAATCCTAGCATTTGGGAGGCAGAGACAAGGAATCCCTGAGTTAAAAATCAGCTTGGTTTACAGAGTGAGTTCCAGTACAACCAAGGCTACAAGGAGAAAAGAAACCCTGTCTTTAAAAAAGGGGGTGAGGGGGAGTTTTCATTCATGTACAGTGTGGATGGATCCTAAACAAATGCTAAGTGAATAGCTAGTCCTGAGGGAGAGATGCTGTATGTGAGAGACATACAATAGTTAAAAATCAAAGACATGGAAATTAGTAAGGTAGTTTGTGAGGATATCTTCAAATATAATAAAAACAATCAGAGATATCAGAGGGATGTACTCACAGTCAGTCTAGGAGCATCAGACAATGGTAACTCACACCTTTAATCCCAGCACAGGGAATATCCCAGAGCAGAGACCTACACCCTTAATCCAATCTGAGTTTGAGGTCATTTTAGTTTATAGAAGGAGTTCCAGGCTCCTAGGCAGGCAGTGGTGGTCTCACACCTTAACTGAGCGAAGAAAGTATTTAAGGCAGGCATAGAAAGCAGAACAGGCAGAAGAAGCCAGGAGGAGCGAGGCTGAGGAAGCTGGGTGAGATCTGACTGTGGTGTTTCTTCTCTGATATTTCGACTGTTTTTATTATATTTGAAAATATCCCCACAGTAGTTTCTTTAAGGAGAAAAAAGTCTGATGAGCCCTCAACCTCTAGCATTTGAAGGAAAAAAAAAAAACCCAACTTTTGGTATTGGGAAGGTGGCTCAGTCAGTAAAGCATTTGCCACACAGGTATGAAGACTTGAGTTGGGATTTCAGCACCCATTAAAATTAAAAACAACAAAACTGTAAACAGTTGTGCTCCTGTAAACTCAGCACTGAGGTACCAAAGGCAAGAGGATCTCTGGAGCTTGCTGTTGAGCCAGACTGTACAACTTGGTGAGTTCCAGGTTTAGTGTGAGACCCTGTCTCATAAAATAAGATGAAAGTAATAGAGGGACACAGCTGATGTGCACATACATGAACACATATGCTTGTCTTGATGAATCAAAAGCTCGCTGTTCATTTTCATTTTGTGTCTATAAGAACAAAAGTTACTCAGGGATCATAGTAGAACAAGAAGTGGAAGAATTGTAAGAGCAGGAGGAACTGAAGTTTCCTGTGAGATTGTGTCTTATAGAAATGTCAGGGAAGCTAGACCCACGAAGTTTGACCAGCACTGCTGCCCAAAGAAGACCAGAACAGGAGTGACATCAGTAGACATGCTAACATGGAAGGGGGAAATCCCATGGGTCCTCCACCCTAGACAAAGAAACTTAGAGGGCAGAAGATAGTCTTCCCCAGGGATGAGCCCCCAAATTAGTTACCCATACAAGTAACATGGACTGAGCAGTTTTTATTTCTATATTTAAGAACACACACACACATATTCACATTCTCTCACACTCACACAAATAAAAATTATGGAAATAAGGGCTAAAAATTTGAGAGAGCAAATTGGTGTGAGGGGTGTGTAGAAAGATTTGAAGGGAGGAAAGGTAAGGAGGAAATGATGCAATTGTGTTTCAATTTAAAAAGTGTTATAAAAATTTAAGGAACAAAACTATTTTTGCATTTTGGTAAACTTCAGTTATTTACAAAATTTGTAGAAGAGCCTGAGAGTAGTAAACATGAGACGAATCTTGAAAGTGACAAGGATATTTCCCAGTGTGTCAGTTTCTTGGGATGAGCTCTGATTAGGTAAATTCCACAGCTGTATCTCACCTGTGCCCCAACATAAAATCTTAAATGTCTTTGAAATATTATGAGGGAGGAAAAGAGAGAGGGAGATAGGTAAGTTCCAATTTAAATCTCTTGGTTGGTTGTTGAAAAGAATGTTGTAGATGCCAATGTAGTGTTGCAAATATGAAAAACTTGAAAACATTCCAAACTTAAACTGGGTCCAGTGGTATGTTCCTAAAATTCCGGCCAAATAGAAAGCTGAGGCAGAAGAATTTTAAGAGTTTGAGGCTACCCTGAATTTCATAATGATACCCTATTTCTCATTTTCCCTGAAAAAGGAAAAAGAAAAACAAAACAAACATTCTTTTTCAATATGCTTTAGCATGAATTTCATAAAGTTTCTCAGTTTTCTGGTTGAAGAACAGACTTACCTTCTGAATTCTTTAGCTTGTTGAATGTACCTGTTTTTGTCTTCCAGCAATATCCAGACTATTATGCTATAATTAAGGAGCCTATAGATCTCAAGACCATTGCTCAGAGAATACAGGTATGAAGGTGAACCTGTGTAATCATGAGGCATAGGGCAGATCAGCTTTATACTTTCTTGGGAGATTTAGGAAAGTAAAGTAGTAGATTATTTCTTTTAATTGTAGTTTGTTTTTATTGTATTTTAGGAGAAGAGTATAGCTTAGGTCCTAACTTAGAATGAAAGTTACTTGCAATAGATATTTGAATATAAGGTTAATGAAAATAGGTACTTGTCCTTGTGCCGTTTACCTGCTGTTTGTGTTCCCTTTCTTTCCCAAGGGAAATCCTCTTTGGAAAACAGGCAGAATTTAGAACTGTGGTGAAACAATTGAGATTGGGTACACACTCTCTCTGTGGTAATATTGCCATTTCTAATGTTGTGTTTTACCTCGGGGCCTGCTTGCTTTCTAGTCTGCTGCTAGACTTTCTTCACAAAAGTCAGGGATAAATCCTGCCATTCTTGACTTTAGTCATTCAAGATCTAAATTGTGAATTAGCTGGCCCATGGGAATTTCCTTTGCCTTGTTGCTAAGCTCTTCGCAAAGCAACCATTTGCCAATATCCAGTCATATGGCCCCACCTACCATCTGTGAAAGTCTTTCCAGATACGATGGATGTTCAGATGTGATTCCCCCCACCAGCTATTCTCCTTTGTCTGTGTATCAATTCTGCCTCATTTGTCTTTTCCTGTCTGTGCAGTCTGTGCTGTAGTTTTACCCTTTCTTGTCCTCCACTGCACTTGATTTGATTTCTCTGCTCTTTAGAACTTACACTGTTTATTTATGTATATTAGCCACTAGTCATACATGCGTTTTACCTGGTATGTGTGTCCCTTTTCTTTGTAAATTGGAAACAGCTAGTATCCTTGCATTATTTTTAACCGAATGGGCCTTAACGTGTAATAGCTTAAGTGTAGAACTGTTTTTATACTTTACCTCAATGGTCTAATAAATAGAGCAAGTGTTACTTTACACTATCAAGTATACTTTAATGAATGAATATTCATGTAGACTTGGTGTTTGGCACATAGTTAACTATGTTTTTGCTCAGTAAAACTTATCTCACTTGATATTTTAAAACTTGTTATTTGAAAAATAGTATGGATTCTGGTTTGTTATATGTCACAAAATGTAACATGTAAACAGATACTAGTAATAATCTATAAAAGGGAAAATAACTTTAGGAATTATTTACAGGTAAACTTCCCAGTGATATTTTGGACTATAGTGACAGCTTAAAACTATGTAGTCTTTTTCTTTAAAGTTTATATTGACTAATTCTTAATAAGAAAAATTGCTATATTTTGTTGTTTACTATAGAATGGAAGCTACAAAAGTATTCATGCAATGGCCAAAGATATAGATCTTCTAGCAAAAAATGCTAAAACATATAATGAGCCTGGTTCTCAAGTGTTCAAGGTTAGTGTTTTGTTGCTATTTTCATTGATGATAATAGACACTTAGTGCCAGTATTTATTATAACCATACATTCCATCTGTTTAAAATGTAAAACTTAGGGTTTAGTATGTACAGAGTTGTGTAGCCATTTTGCCAGTCAATTACCACTCACTTTTCATTTCCCTGTAATTTCCCAAATAACCTCCACCTACTTTTCTATTTCTATACATTTATCTATCCTGGAAATTTTATATAAATGGCAACATATAACATGAATTCCTTTGTAACTAATTCCTTTGTTTAGCAAACTTTTTAAGTTTTGTGTGTGCCAGTACTTAGCCTTTTATTTGTTTTTTGTTTATTAGTAGTCTGCTTTAAAGATGGCACCATGTATTTTTTAATCATTTATTAGACACTTTAGTTATTTCAATTTTTAACCTTTATAAATATATTGTTAGGAACATTCACTTTTTTTTTTTTTTTTTTTTTTTATGGACGTACATTTTCATCATACTTGGGTACAGACTGAGGAATGCCATTGCTTGGTCATACTTTAACTGTGTATTTCTTGTACTGAGGAATTGGCAGAGTGCTTGCAGAGTATATTTTACATTCCCAACAGTATACAAATGCTACATTTTTCAACATTCTCACCAAACACTTGCTTTTCAGTTTTGTTTTTATTACAGCAAACCTAGGAGTATCAGTGTGTTATAGTTT
Source organism: Phyllotis vaccarum (assembly GCA_033318265.1). Taxonomy (NCBI): domain Eukaryota; kingdom Metazoa; phylum Chordata; class Mammalia; order Rodentia; family Cricetidae; genus Phyllotis; species Phyllotis vaccarum. The sequence continues at coordinate 116,170,985 of JARWLC010000009.1, read as the reverse complement.
TGATTTGCTTTTCTTTAATATAATTAAAGTTGTTTAACATCTTTTCATGTACACACATTACATTATTTTACATGGGTCGTTACTCCAACACTATTTTAAAAGTAATTCTCCTTTGAATTGTGTGGCATTTTTATTGAAAAGCAATTAACCATAGATATAAGGGTTTATTCCTGATTCTTCTGTTCATTTAAATATATAGTTTTTAATAAGTATTTAGAGACCATTCGTGTATGATGATGTTCTCTGTGGAGAAATGTCTATTTTGATTCTTTGCACATTTTTTTAAATTAGGTTACTTAATTTTTCATTGTCATGTTAGTAGTTATTCACATGTTGTGCATATTATAACTTAGGTTGATTTTAAATACTTTGTCCCAGTCTCTTGTCTTTTCTCCTCCCACAGTAATTTATTTTAACATTGTTTCAATCATTTTGAAGAATTCTAGTTTGTCTACTTTTTTTTTTGTTTGCTTATATTTTAGGTATCATAACAAATCATTATCTAATCTGAGACACCTATGTTTTTCTTCTAAGAATTTTATAGTTTTAGTTAGATATTACATTTAGATCCCAAATCTGTTATGAATTATTTTTTGTGTATGTTAAGTAGGAATCCAAATACTTTATTTTACATGGGTTGTTACTCCAACATTATTTTAGAAGTTATTTTTCCTCCATTGAATTGTGTTGGCATCCTTACTGAAATCAGTTAACCATAGATATAAGAGTTTATTCATGTTTTCTTACCTTTTCTTCATCAGTATATAGATTTTTTAAAAAATAACTAGTCCTTGCATTTAAACTTCATAAATACAAAAAAACATCCTTTGAAATGTAGACATAATATAAAATAACTGATTGCTTTGCAGTTGCCCCTTAGAAACTTTCTAGTTCTAATAATGAATAGTTGGTTGTAGAAATGTCTTTGATTAGTTGTGCAGTGGTGCCACATGCCTTTGATTCCAGCACTTGGGAGAGAGAGGCAGCCAGATCTCTGTGAGTTCAAGCCCACACTGATCTGCAGAGTGAGCCCCATGACACTCAGGGGCTACACAAAGAAACCCTGCATCAAAAAAAGAAAAGAAAAAAAGTCTTTGATTAGCTACATATCAGAGAATTGAGAAAACAGTGCTCAGAAAGTTTTCTACCAATAAAATCATTAGATTTTCCTGGATGGCCAAAATACTCAAAATTGCTGTAGTTAATACTAACTTCTATTTGCACTTATTTTAATGCTATGTTTATCCTATGCTGTAAGTTTTAGTTTTATTGGGGGGGGGGTGGTAATCATTTTCTTCTGGTCACCTCTTAGGCTTAAAAATAGTTTGTCCTTTTTCAGTGAAGATTATTTCAGGTGTGGTACAGGGAGCTCACATATGGGCTAGTTCACCACAGTCATACTCTGTAAATACAGCAGTGACCTTGGATGTTTTGTTCACCTGGATATGTTGAGTGACTATTGAATCTACATTTAAACCCTTTTTAAGCATGTATAAATAGTAAAAATTCAGCACTTATTTTTAGGTTACTGACCTTGTGCCCCAGTGTTTGGTGCATACCTGCTGGCTGCACCATCATACTGCCAGGGCTGTACACAATGTTTCTTTTAAGTTATGTCTTTCAGGTGCTTGATGACTTCACATATGTATACCCCTGATGGCCTGGGCTGTAGTCAGAAGTTTTCTGACCTGTCCTAGCTCCGAGGTCTGGACTCGCAGTCCCACAGCCACTTAGCCCCAAATAATCACATACAGGCTTATATTTATTGCAAGCTGTTTGGCTTATAGCTTGGGTATATTACTATCTAACTCTTATACTTAAGTTAACCCGTATTTCTTATTTATGTTTAGCCATTTAGCTTGGTACCTTTTTTCGGAGCAGCATTCTCATCTTCCTTTGCATCCTCTGGCATCTCTCTCTGACTTCACCTTCCTTTGTATTTACCTCTGCTTGGATTGCCCACCTGCCTCTAAGCTGCCTTGCCAATGGCCAAAACAGCTTCTTTATTAACCAGTGTTAATAAAGCATATTCATAGCATGCAGAAAGACATTCCACATCACTTCCCCTTTCTAATTAAAAAGAAAAGTTTCAATTTTAACATAGTAAAATTACATATAACAAAACAGTTGTCAAGCAAGAATTATTCTATTTATATTTAGCAAAATTAAAGAAAATATTTTATTATCTGTCTTATCTTTGTGAGGCTAAACTTTCATATTCAACTTATCTTTTATCATGACTAAGGAAAACTATATCTAGTTTTCAACTCCATGAAAGACCACAGAAGGTGTTATCTGAGTAAACAAGAAGTGCACTGTAAGCAAATTCCAAAATGTCTAGAGACATCTGGTTGCTTGTACAATCACCCAAATTTCCTTTGTAATATTGAAGTTTCCATCTTCAGCCTATAGGCCTAGAAACTCTGGTATACCCTTCAGTGAAGCAGGAAATTTGAAGGATAGTTTCTGCATTTTTCATTAGTAGTTTTTCCCCTCTGTCCAGCAAAATGTCTGACATTCTCTGCGGAGCAGGAGCATGAAGGACCGTCCCAGCTTGTTCTGGCAAAGTTCATTTGTCATCTTCTTATGGTTATGCATGTCCAGTTCATACCTTAAAGTAGTCTAGGCAAGAGCAGTTTCTTGCTCAGTGGTTAACTTTTGCCACAAAGAAAGTAAACTCCATATGGAGTTTCTTCGATGCCCATCATCTTCTTGAAGAAGATTGGTGCTGCCAGGAGCAGGTATGTCTCACTGTCCAGAAAAGTCTAAGTTCTTAAAACATTTTAAATACCATATTCTGTAGGTCTTTAAAGTGTTTATAAATTGCCTAATTGAAATATATCTTTGTATATCTAAAAAAAAAAAAAACATGACTATCAGTTTGATTATCATAGATGATTAACTGTTAATCTGTATTCCTTAAATATACTTTTTAAATGAATTACGTAAACGTAATACCTTAAACAAAAGTATAAATATACATACAGTATGACAAAATTAACCTCAAATTTGTATCAATAAACCAAAATCCATATCAGTGTAAAGTATTTAAAACAAGTAGTTGCTTTGTAAAAGTAGTACTTTTTTATCCTATCACCGGGATGTTTCACAGGTAGACATCCCACCTTGCAGTGAATTATCCAAGGGAGGTACTATCTGGAATGTTGTTTCCTTTTTAAAAAATGTTTGTTTTTTTTAACTTTGTGTGAGTGTTTTGCCTGCCTATATGTCTTTTCACCATGTGCGTTTGGTGCCTGGAGAGGTCAGATGAGGGTATTTGAACCTTTTGAACTAGTATTACAGACAGTTGTGAACTGCCATGCGGATGCCAAGTTTGCCTGGGTGCTGAGACTGAAATTCAGATCCTCTGGAAACATATCCAGTGCTCTTCACTGCTGAGCCATCTCTCTAGCCCCTCGTGGGTGTTCCTAAAATTAGCATGGAAATTTGACCTCTTGACTTGTATGACTTTGTAGGGCTTTCTCACTCAAGAGAGTAGCAAACTATTTCTACAGTTTACCCATTTCAAACTACTTTCTTTTGCATTTTAAAGAAATTTTAGTGAAATCTTTAATCTCAGCATCTAAGAAGCAGAGGCAGAAGGAATCTGAATTTAAGGCCAGTTTGGTCTACATGAAGAATCCCACAACAGCCAGGGGCTACATAGAAAGAACCTGTCTAAAAAAAAAAAAGAAAGAAAGAAAGAAAGAAAGGAAGAAAGGAAGGAAGGAAAAAAAGAAATTTGAGTAAGAATTAGGAAGTACTTGAATGAATTCTTAGTTCGAAAAAGAACATTTTAGTAATATATGGTACTGTTTTCTGATATAATTAAGAACTTTTTTAGTCTTAATTATTTTTCCTGAACTAAGTTGTTTTTATTTATTCATCTATAAGCACGGGATTTTTACAAAGTTATGTCCTTAGGAAAAGGAGAGTAAGGACCCAGGAACATGGGTGTGTGCTTCTCAACAAGGTTAACCCTGAGCTAAGAGAAAGGAGACTTTGGATCTGTTATGTTAGGTTCCTATTAATTTAAGCAGGTACATTTATTTATTTATCTAAAATTTGTGTATATGGTCTTTAAAATTGTTGAATTGTATGTATCTTTTTAAATTTTTAAATCATTTTATACAAATAGAATTCATTGTATTTTGCTATTAGATTCAGTGTGCCTCTTCCCAAAGTATAAAAAGCAGCAGCCTTCTAAACATACTCAGTGACAACTTGTAAAGATAATTTGGAAGTTTATAGGAAGGTGTTAGAGAGGCAGTTTTGTGGCTAGTGAATAGAAGTCTGCTCCGAATGAAAGAACAACATGAAAGCCAGCAGTGTATGAGTTAGGATATTTTTCCATTCCATTATTTTTTGTTTGTGTATTTTGGGTGTATGTAGGCCTAAACATGTAGAGGTAAGACGACAGCTTGTAAGAGTTGTTTCTCTCCGTCTACCACATGGGTTTTAGGGGTCGAACTAAGGTCATTAGGCTTTGGCAAGAACCTCTACCCACTGAGCCATCATGAGCGTCTTATCTAAGCAAAGTAATTTTATCTTTCTAGGATGCCAATTCGATTAAAAAAATATTTTATATGAAAAAGGCAGAAATTGAACATCATGAAATGGCTAAATCAAGTCTTCGAATAAGGTAGGTTTAAGATATCTAATATCCTTGTGCCTATTTGCTGAATTTTTAGTTAGTAAAATCAATACAGTAGAAGATATGATTAATTTCAGTGTATTCTGATTCTGAAAACAGTAGAAGCTTTTCCAGCTGCTTCATTGTATCTGAAGAAAGTTATTTGAAGATGCAATGCATGTGTATATATATGTGTGTGTGTGTGTATATATATATATATGTATAAAATGTATGATATCACTTGTTTATGTTCACAATAAGAATGTTTAGTCAGAAGAACTTAAGTCTCATTCTGGCTTGCCCTTCATTACGACTGTATCTTTGAAAATGTCTTAGTTCTGGGATTTTTTTCTTAAGTTAAATAAAAACATTGGTCAACTACTTTCAAAGCTTTCTTCTGGCCCTCGTGTGTGCTTCAATATGGTGTCTTCTGGTTCCATAGCAACCCTAAGCTCATGAAGACTAGCGCTAGCCCATTTCTTCCGTGTCACCAATCTTGACACAGAACTTGCTGTATAATAGACTCTCTGAAATATTTTATAATTTCTCTTAGAAGAAAATAGTCACCTTCTTTTTGTTTGCCCAGCATTCTGAATTTTAGCTATTTGGTCTCTGAGAGGTTTTTTTATTTTATTTTTTTATTTTATCTTTGGATAGGACTGCATCAAATTTGGCTGCAGCCAGGCTGACAGGTCCTTCGCACAGTAAAAGCAGCCTTGGTGAAGAAAGAAACCCCACTAGCAAGTATTACCGGTGAGAGTAAGAGGGTCTAGTCTGACAGCTGACATGCTGTGACAGTAGGCATGCTGGGCAGATGGCTATCTTAAAGTATTACTGTAGGTTTTGAGGAGGGTGTGTGTATCAAGTACTTACTTAAGAAAACTGAGGTAAGAGCTTGCCATAGTGGCACATACACATAATTTAAGCACTTGGGCAACTGAAGCAGGAAGAGTTCAAGGCCTGTCTGGGTTCCATAGCAAGATCCTGTCACAAAACTAACCACAAGTAGGTTAAGGTTCTGTATAGATCTTTCCTCACTGCTCAGATAATACTTAAACATTATTAAGTAGTGTTTAGTGTTACAAATAAAATATGGTATCAAAGGCTTGTTTATACTAAGTAAATATTGTGTTGTGAATTGTTAGTATAAAATGAGAGTCTTAGAATAACTAAATCTTTACTTTCCATAAAATATGGAGTAATGTACTACATTTAAGTGAAAAACAAATTAGAGTAGTTTACTCTGGCTTTCTGCTACCACTTTCTCTCTTTTTTTCAAATCTTTATATATATAAATAATGAGTGTTTTGCCTGCATCTATGGCTGTGTACCATGTGAGTGCAGTGCCTGTGGAGGTCAGAAGGTGGCGTCAGATCTCTTGGCACTGGAATGGTGGACAGCTGTGAGCTAGCTGCCTTTTGGATACTAGTAATCAAACCCAGGTTCTTTGTGCTCAACTGCTGATCCATTTCTTCAACCCCAGTTTTTTGGTTTTTTTGTTTTGTTTTGTTTTGGTTTGGTGGTTTTTTTTTTTTTTTTTTTTTTTTTTGAGAAGAACAAAAAGCATTCTTTTCTTTGCTAAGACTGATTATGAAGAATATTATAAACTAAGAAGACAGTTAATAGGAGTTACTTTTCCCTATTAGTGCATTTTAACAGTTTCTATTTCATTAAGGTGAACAAATCATAACACCATTCGTGTCTTCTAATTTTTTTCTTTGTAGTAATAAAAGAGCAGTCCAAGGGGGCCGCTTATCAGCAATTACCATGGCACTTCAGTATGGTTCGGAAAGTGAAGAGGATGCTGCTTTAGCTGGTAGGCATTTTTAGATTGTGGTCCTTCTGGCTGATGGAAATTGCATTGACTTTGGTCTTTCTTGAAATTGATTAGTTTTTAAAGAAAATGTTATTTTATTGCATTTGATGCAATCTTAGGTAAGTAAAATTGTCAAACATAAATTGCTTTTTGTGATAATGGGCATAATTGAATAAATACAGAAACAGGGATTGTGAACATAATAGTAGATAAAGATAAATCAGGCAAGAGGCTAGAGAGATGGCTTAACAGTTAAGAGCACTTACTTTTGCAGAGGACATGTGTTCAGTTCCCAGCACCTGCATGGCACCTCACTACCCTTTGTAACTCCAGTTCTGAGGGATCTGACACCTTCTGGCTTCCACATTCACTCCATGTGTATGGTACCTAGATGCAGGTAATGCACTCATACATATAAAATAAAAGTAACACTTAAAAAAAGAAGAAGATATATCAGGCAAATAATAAGCAAAGTATAAAAAAATAAATAACCAGAGAGTAACTGTAGCTTTATTGATTTCTGATAAAATGGACTTGAATACAGATATTGACAGAAGTGTTCTCTCACACTGATGAAAGATTTGTTTCTTTGGGAAGGTGTTATAGAAAAACTCCAAATATGTAAAAACAAGTGGCTGGAGCTTCGTGGGAAACTTGAAAATAATGTCTTTAGAAGTTAGAGGGCCCTTCTCACAATTGATAAATAAGAGGTGGTAGATATGGATCTGTTTACCATTTCCCAGCTGCCAAGAGCCACCACCCCTTCCAGTGGTACAAGGCATCAAACTCGGGGCTTTATTCATGCTACGAAGTCAGAGCCTAACTGTATCTGGTAGCTCATGGTTCCTTCTCCATGTTCAAACTGTAGTTCTCCAGCCTCAGTATTTGTTGTTCTTTCTTCCTGTGACGTATTCATGGTAACATGCTTGTCACTACTTTTAAATGCCACTTACGTCAAGATTATTATTAACATCTGCAAAGTTCTTCTTGTGACATAGGTAACACTCGCAGGTTCTATGGATTGGAACATTGATATGCTCTAGTGCCTATTACACATCTTATTATTATAACAGGCTGTGTAGTGGAGTGGTTTGTACCCACCTGCCAGGTCCCGAATACCCAGCAGCTACTTCCCAAATGATTCGGAGGCTTACTATTACTGATAAATCCTGTGCCAGTAGATCAAGCTTAGTACTAACTAGTTCTTAGGCTTAAATTAACCCATATTTTTAATCTATGCTTAGTCACATTGCTTGGTACCTTTTTTCAGCACAGCATCCTCATCTTAATTCCTCTGTGTCTGGCTGGCAACTCCTGACCTGGTCTGGTCGCCTTGTCTATTCTTCCTGACTGATAACCAATCAGCATTTTATTAAACCAATTTATGTGACAAATCTTCAGTGTTAGAGCTTTATCCCACAACAAGGCTTGCTATATGCACACTGCACTTAGAATATATATATTCCTTCCAGGTTCACATTCATCAAATTTGACTACTGAGCTTAAAATAAATTTCAGTAAATTAGAATATTTCAGGATTATGCAGGGCATATTTCTGATAATATTGTAAGAAAGATACCAACTAGTATCGAAAAGATAAAGTTTAAGAACCTAAATTGGGGCCAGGCATATAGCTTAATTGGTACAGCACTTGCTGCACGTGCATGTGACTCTGGTTGTGTTCCCCAGTACCTCACAAAAGCAGCTGTGCTAGTACATTTCTGTAATTGAAGCACTGTACAGGTAGAAGCAAGAGGGTCAGGAAGTTCAGGATAACCTTAGCTGAAAAACAAAGCTTTTTTTTCTAGCCTCTTTAGGCACCTGCACACACACAGCATATACACATACATACAGGTAAATAAATCTTTAGAGAAATGAGCAGCATGTGTTTTGTATTTCTAAAATTTATTATTTGCTTTGTTCTGGTGATTTTATGCCTTATCTTACTAAGGAATCAATTATTGTGGGGCAGAGACAGATTGACGGCAGAATCACATCTGAGAGTATTAACCTAGTCTAAATGTGGTAGTCTTCTGTTTATCTAACAAATATGTGAAGAAATAAACAATACCTTGGTTTAGATCACAGTTTCGGTAGTTCTAGTCCATGATCAGTCAAACCTGTATTTGGCAAGGCAGCATATTGTATATACTAGGGGCTGTGGTAGAGTAAACCTTTACCTTTTATTGGTAAGAGAAAAGGAAGAGAAGCAGGGTCTTGTTACCTGTTGTATTTTTAAAAATACAGCAGTCATGGCTAATGAGAGACAGAAATGCTCTGCAGACAGCATTTTCTGGAAAGTTTTATTGTGGGGGAAGGGAGAGAGAGAGAGAGAGAGAGAGAGAGAGAGAGAGAGAGAGAGAGAGAGAGAGAGAGAGAGAGAGAGAGAGAGAACACACTAGCAGCACATGTGAACTCTGGAGGCAACTAGAAATGCTGGAATTGCTAACATTACCTCCTTCAGATGCATATGCCCCTATTCCACCCCTGTGACTCCCACTAATCCATATAATTTAGTTTCTGCCCCTTCTCAGTGATGCTACTCTGAGGAATAAACCTTTTAGTACATGGGGTTTGGGGGTGGGGGGTGGGTGCATTACAATCCTAACTGTAACGCTGGACCTCATGTTTTTGCTTTTGTTATGAGATCTCTGAATGATTACTTATTCCTTTTGACTGAGCATAGTAGGAAGTCTGAATTATTCATATTTAAAAAGAAACTATTTTTTCAATGTTTTAACCGAGTGTAACTTTTGAGTTTAGCATTTCCAGCTAATATTTTTCTAAAACATATGGTTACACTAAGTATTGTTTTTAGAATTAATTTTTATTTTGTCTATATGTCTGTATGTCATGTATATGAAGGTGTTTGCAGAGGTTAGAAGAAGGAATCAGATGCCCTGGATCTGCAGTTTAGGTTGTTATCAGCTGTCCAGTGTGGGTTCTGAGAAATTAAGGTCTGAAAGAGTGGCAAGCATTCTTACTGAGCTCTCGACTACCTACACTTACTAGTTTAATGTTATTTTTAAGGAAAATTAGAGATCTTGTAAAATTATTTTCAAAACTGTGCATAGTGGTGCATTCCTATAATCCTAGCACTTGGGAGGTAGATGTTTCCTATAAGTTAGAGGCCAGCCAAATCTGTATAGTAAAACCTTCATTTAAGGAAAAAAAAAAAAAAAACCTAAATAATAAGTAAAAATTGTTTTTAGCTGAGCATGATTTCACATGCTCATAATTCTATGAGAATAAAGCAAGAGGATTTTTTAGAGTTCTAGATCAGCGTGGGCCACAGTGTGGGATCCAATTTATAAGCAAAGAATAAAAGTGCTTTAAAGTGTTAATTCTGAACTTTAGAGATGGCTCAGTGGTTAAGAGCTATTACTACTTTTTAGATGACCTAGGTTCGATTCCCAGCACTCACATGGCAGCTCACAACTGTTTGTAACTTTGAAACAAAGGGATCCAGTGCTCTCTTCTGACCTGTGGGCACCAAATACTCATGCATACATGGGGGCAAAATACTCATCCACATAAAACAAAATCTTAAGAATTAATCAAATTTAATGTTGATTATTTTGTCTTTATTTCCCTCACGAATATGTTCTTGTCTTCCCAGCTGCACGTTATGAAGAAGGGGAGTCTGAAGCTGAGAGCATCACTTCCTTTATGGATGTTTCAAATCCTTTCCATCAGCTTTATGACACAGTTAGGAGCTGTCGGAATAACCAAGGGCAGCTAATAGCCGAACCATTTTTTCATTTGCCTTCAAAGAAAAAATACCCAGATTATTATCAGCAAATTAAAATGCCCATATCACTTCAACAGATCAGGTAAGACTGCTTCTGCATTAATCAGTATAGATGGGCCTTCTTGTTGGTGGAACATGTACATACATATTCCTTCCAGAAGTAGATAAGGATATTAAATGCTAAACAATTTTTAACCTCAATATTTAAGTGTCTGTCTTATAGCTGAGTGAAGAAAAAGGAAAAACCTCATGCCCACACTATTATTCATTGATATTTATTCATTTAGTTAGTATTTTTGAAACGGTCTTGTAGTTTAGTAATGACTGGCTTCAAAGTTCTCCTGCCTTAGCATATAGAAAATCAGTTTTTTTTTTGCTGATTATTACTAAATGTTAAATAGTCTAAAAAATTGTTATCTTTTATTCTTTGCCTTAGGAAAGATAGTGAATTTTATAGATGTTATGAAGTTTCCTTGTAATTTAAGTATTTTTTAATCTTTACTTTATTTTTCCTTTATTTAAAAAAATTCAAAGTCTAGTTAATTTTAATTTTTTACTTTTTAAAAAATTTTTTGACTGCATGTATGTATGTACAGCATGTTTATGTTTGGTGTCCTCGGAGGTCAAAAGAGAGAGCATTGGATCGCAGGAACTAGAGGTGCAGATTGTTGTGATCCACCATGTAGATACTGGGAACTGAACTCAGATTCTCTATAAGATCAGCAACTGCTCTTAACTGCTGGACCATGTCTTTAGTATGTCCTGTTCCCAAAACCCCTACTTTTAAAAAATTTGTATGGGTATTTTGTCTGCATGTCTATCTCTGTACTATGTGTACCTAGTGCCTGGAGAGGCCAGAAGAGGACATCAGATTCTCTGGAACTTCAGTTACAGATAATTGAGAGCTGTTGTGTGGGTCATGGGATCAAACCTCAGACCTTTGGAAAAGTAGCCAGTGCTCTTGCCTGCAGAGCCATCTCTCTAGTTATTAGTCTAGTTGATTTTAAAATCCAGTTAAGTTCTTAGCTGTTCTAAGTTGGAAGTTTGTAATATCAACTTCAATTTGTTAATTGAAGAAACAGAATTTGGAAGATTGATCTGCATCTTCTCCTATTTAAATGTTTTTTGTGTGTTATATCTATTAGTGTAGGGGTCCTTAACCTGTAGCCTGTGACCCCCTTGGGGGTCACATCAGGTATTCTGCATTTAAGATATTTGTATGAAGTAGTGTTGCACAAATCCTATTTGGTCTTAATAAAAACCCAGAACCAGATACTGGGGTAAAGCTGAAAGACCAGAGAGCTGGAACAAGTCACAGCCACTTCTCACCTGGCCAGCTCCTCAGCCAGCTCCTCGGCCAGCAGGTGGTAGATCCTGCCTCCATAAATTTTCAAACTGAATGCTCTGAGTCCTCAGCTGAAAGGGAAGATAGATACTCTTGTCTTCTCCCACCTTATGTTCCTTTCTCTGCCCATCTATATCACTTCTGTTTCAACCTTTCCAGTGCTGGGATTGAAGGTGTGCGCCACCACTGCCTGACCTCTGTAGCTACCTCTGTGGCTGACTCTGTCCTCTGATCTTCAGGCAAGCTTTATTTGTTAAATCACAAGCAGTATGTTACAATAAAGTAGCAACAAAATAATTTTATGGTTGGGGGGGCGGGTCACCACAACAATGCAGAGCTGTATTAAAGGGCCACAGTATTAGGAAGGTTGAGAACCACTGTAATGTAATGTACCAAAGTAAAAAATAAAAAGTAGGGAAATAGTTGAAGCCTTGTTGGCTTCACACAAAGTTTTGAAAGAAATATGGAGCTATGTCTCAAGTTGTGCCATTCAGAAGCTTTCTGTGATGCTAGAAATATTGTATGGCGTGTACCATCCTGTATGATAATCACAAGCTACTTACAGGTATTGTGTTCTTGAAATTTGGTGAATGCAAGTAAGAAACTTGTTTTTAAATTTTATTAGATTTTAATGGTTGTGTGATCCATCGCAGTTTGAGGAATATATATTGGCAAAAGGAAGGGAGATGGATGCCTCCCCAAATAGAATAGACTAGAAGACTGGGACTATGTAAGTGGTGGTATTTGAGTTCAATTTCCAGTCCCACCAAAAGAAAAGAAAACAAAATTTGAAGAACTGTTTGGTGTGGCTGCTTATGCCACTCTCCATTATATTCGGGCTTACCATCCCCATGCCTCTCCCTCCACCCTCCCACCCACACACCCCACTACTATTGAATAACACTAGTGTATAGTAAGCTGCCGTTGTCAAGTTTGCATTCTATTTATGTACATGTAGCTGTAGAGTGCAGTCACAGGCATACCAAACAACACATGTAGAGGTTTGAGGACACTGACTGTTGCTGGCTCAGAATTTCTGGTCTTTTGGGGGCATTCTTAACACTTACTGCTTTTGGTTTGGTAGGAGCAACTAAACTTTTGCCCTTAGGTTCATGAGCTAGTAATAGGAACTGAATTTGTGCTGAATTGTTTTTGCTATATCCGGGAGATGTTTCCCTAATAGTTATATCCCTTTAAATACTGCGCGGAATGTGAATATCACTTGAAAAACTTAGAAGTAAAACTTTACATGCAGATTGGATAGTACCATTCTAAGAAAAAGTTTGAGATCTCTATATCCATTTGGTGAAGCTGTATTCACCTATTGTGATTTTCTTAGTCCAATTTTTTTTTTAATTTTGATGATTAGCATGTGAGTACTTTAATCAAAGATGTAAAAGTTTATGTCCAAAATTCATAGAGTTAGAGCCAACAAAGGTTCTCTACAAAGACCATATAGCCCATCTGAGAGCTGATGGTTAGTGAAAGCAATAGTGTCTAAAATATTTGAATTCTTACAGATTTTAAGTAAAATAAACAGTCCTCAACTTTAAACTATACTACTTCTTTCTAAATGACTGTACTGGAAAAATAATGATAAATAGACTCTTGACAGACCTGCCTCTTGTTTCCCCTCATGAGCCCCCCCCCCCCCCCCCACTATCTGTGTGTCTTTTCTGGTGGTAAATATGCTTCTTCAGGACCTTATCATTAGTAACCTGTAGTAAGAGGTTTCTGGCTCCGACTTTTGGATCTAGCCTCAAGACCTGCAGACCCACAGACCCGCAGCGACACACAGATGCTTACATTAATTTTAGGCTGATTGGCCTAAGGCCCAGGCATATAACTTGCTAATTCTTTACTCTTAAATTAACCCATGACTCTTATCCTGTTCAGCCATGAAGCCTGTGCACCTTTTCTCAGAGCAGCACAGTTGTCCTCTGCTTCTTCTGGCTTCTCTCTGGCATTCTGGAGTCTCTGTGGCATTTCTGCTCTGTTCTTCCTGTTCCCAGAGTTTTCTTAGTCTAGTAGCCCTGCCTACACTTCCTGTCTGCCTTTGGCTAATCAGCATTTTTTTTATTAAGCTCATAGGCGGAACAATTATTTACAGTGTAACATCATAAATCCACTACAGTAACCTGTATGAACTGGAGTGGCATCCTAATTTTCAGAAGTCAGTAGTTCACAATGATTCATTGCGTTAGTTTGAAATCTAACTTTTGTTTCTCAGGATGTTTTCATTGGGTGTTTTCTTAGTGTGTTTCCTTTCATAGTTGACCACTTTACTAAGTCTTTTTATTTAATTTATTCTTTTGGATTTTCAGGTAAACTGATATTTTCTAAATTTAATAGTGCTTTAGACTTTTTTAATTTGAAAGCCAGTTACAAGTGATTAATAAAAACATTGTGTGGTACTTTTTAAAATTTTTATGGTGGACTTTTAGGAAGAACGGTTGATAATTTCCATAATAGAAACTTATCATAATTTATTTGACTTTTACAGAACAAAGCTAAAAAACCAAGAATATGAAACTTTAGATCATTTGGAGTGTGATCTGAATTTAATGTTTGAAAATGCCAAACGCTATAATGTTCCCAATTCGACCATCTATAAGCGAGTTCTGAAATTGCAGCAAGTCATGCAGGTATGTCGCAGTCTGTCATGTCGCTGAGTTTGTTTCGTTTGTTTGGGGTGTCCTTTTGAAATAAGTCTTCCCTGTCTCCACCCCCAGAACACTGAGTCTTTTTTTCTCCTCCAGTTCTCTTGAATGGTTTTTAGGCTTACCAAAGCCCTAGAGAGAAGTAGTAGTATTTTAAGTATCATAAACATTGTAGTTGAGGAAGTAAGGATTTGGCACTGTGGGGAGAGCCAGTTTAAGTATTTTCAGAAAGTTACCCTTTAATTTCAGATGGTAATTGTTCCATCTACAGTTTATTCTTTTGGTTCTAGACTTTGTGAATATAGAGATGGTCTTTGTGGGCCTGGTAGCAGATGCCTGTGATCCCAGCACTCAGGAGGAGGTTGAGCAAGAGGACTCTAATTTTTAAGCCAGATTGTGCTGTATAACAAGACCATGTAGTATCATATGTACACACACAAGTATACGGGGTCAGGGAGGGTGCTGACTTTGGCAGAAGAACATCTGAATACAAATTAATGATTGTCATGTCTAAGAGTTTGTCAGCTCTCTCACAGCATACCTTAGAACTAGATGCTTTTGGTCATGCAGGGAGTTTTAGCTCAAGAGGGTAGATCTGAAATACAGATTAACCCAGGCCAGGCAGTGGTGTTGCAACTTTAATCCTAGCACTCTAACTTAATTCCTTGTTAGACCAGGAAGGCAGAGGTGGACAATCTCTGAAGTTGAGGCCAGCATAGTCTACAGAGTGAGCTTCAGATTAACACTATTTTACATGTGGTTTTCTTGTTCTTGTTGGGTTTGGTTTGTCTTTCTCATTTGTGTGGCAGCAGGGGGCTGGTCAGAGTAGTTTGTAGGAGTCCATGTAAAGTGAGTCCAGGTAAATCAAACCCAAGTCATCAAACTTGACCAAACACCTTCACCCATTGAACTATCTTGCTGGCCTCTGTCTCACAGTTTTTGATAGAATACTTCTGGAAGCAAGAACAATCTTGAGCCAAGGAGGAACAAAGGCAATTTAAATCAAATCCAGTCTTTGTGGTCAGCACTGCTTCTCAGTAGTATGAATTCAAACATCTTTGCTGTAGTTTGTCTATTCTCTAAACTTGCTGTGCTCGGGCATTTCAACTATATTTTTGAAGTGTATTTTAGAAAGGTATGTAATGAGCAATGGTAGTGGCACATGTCTTTAAACCCAGCACTTGGGAGGCAAGGGCAGGTGGATCTGAGTTCAAGGCCAACCTGGTGTATAGATTGGAGTTCCAGGACTGTCTCCAGAGCCAGACAAAGAAATCTGTCTCAAAAAAAACCCAAAACAAAGCAGAAAGGTGTGTAAGGAAAGATAGTAGACCTAGATTTTTATCTCTCAATTTTAAGCTTTTTTCCTTTGCCATACTGCTCCTTAGAAATCAGGTGCCAAAGCCTTTCCCTCTAAGTTAGTTTAACTTAAGCATGGCCTACAGGGCCATCTAGCCCCACAACTCACCTCAGAACTTTTAACTATACTATGCCATTGATGATCATAAATGCTCTAGGTAGTATTGATTTTTAGTCTGATTTCATTTTTTTTAACCTACTTTTCTGACATGCAGGCTTTTGTTAAATTAGATTATTTAAAATGTCTGAAAACTTTAATTTTGTGCCTCGCATATGAGGTTGTACCTATCTGAATGAATGTGATATGCCTAGTTCTTCAACATTCATATATTCATAGAATGTCTGACAAGGTGAGGCTGACTCCTGGCATCTACTCTATTTCAGGCAAAGAAGAAAGAGCTTGCCAGGAGGGATGACATTGAGGACGGAGACAGCATGATCTCTTCAGCCACTTCTGATACTGGTAGTGCCAAAAGAAAAAGGTATATGTTCTTCTCATGTCTGGAACCAACTCAGTTCTTATTTATTTAATTTTATATGAATGCAGAAAAAGAAAACATAAGCTATGAAGTATGAGTCCTTCTAAAAGCTTTGATAGATAGTACATCTTTTCCAATTCATTTGTAAGTTAGATAGTGTTTTATATTTTACAACTATCATATTGCTTTTAAGTGGCAGAAAAAATGATATGTAGCTTGGGGAAACATGATATTCTTTTTTGTTCAGATTTCTTTTTTAAGGTGGCATTTTCAAAGTGCCACTTAAGTCTTAGATAACTGTTTCGCAGTGAATTACAAAAGTGGAGTAATAATGAAGAAAGGTAAGGAGTAAGTCAGCCCTGCTGCAGTAAAATAAGTCACTGTTCTGATCATTGCTTTTCCTTATTAACTTGGTCTTTACTTATGGTTTTGAGAATTTAAAATCATTACTATTACAGGCAATAAAATGTTAAGCTGATTATTTGGGTGGTTTTTTGTTGTTTTCCTAACTATCCTCTGAACTTCCCTAATCCTTTTCTTCCCTTACTGGTTTCAAGAAGAGGAACTTTACTGAGATTCTGAGGGTAGACTCTTACATGGACTGTAAGATTATGCAAGATTGTCTCTTGGAACTTCTCTGGCCTGATCATTGTGAAACACCGTATTCTCCCTAAAGATTTACATTCTTTGTGGCAGCAGTCAATGTGGGAGGATCCCTTGAACAAGGAATAAGTTAACCATTGATAGCAGGGCTTCTCAGAATTGAATGAAGACACTAATTCATTTTTGACATATTTCTGTATTTGCATTAAAAGGAGCACTATGATCCGATTGTTTTGAGATGTGATTCAGAAGCAAAAAGCTGCCCTATATTTTCCTCTTAAGCAGCAGTTGGGGACAGTTTTTAACCTGGAAAATAACTCCAAAGCTGTGCGGTATTAGCTAAATTAGTTGATGTACCCTGACATGCAACTCTCCTCCTGTGAATTTCATCCCTTCCAAGTTCTTAATTTTAAGGGGCAGCAGAGGAAAAATTTGAAACCAGATCACAGACATCAAATCAACAACACCTTTGAGTAAGATCAGTCACCAATCAAAGGTAGAAACTTCTCAGGCAGAAGAAGGTAATGGAGGCAAAAGTGCTGGTGCAGTCAGTACCCTCATCGGAGGAAACACTTTTAAATAAGTTGAGTGTTAGGAAGCAGTTCTAAGGAAACACTAGCCCAGGCTAGATTCTTAAAAATTATATATCTCTGGGGCCCATAGTTTGTGGTATAGCCAAATAAATGAATCTATTTCCCTTCAGCTTTCTATAAAAAGAACACTAAGCTATATATTGTTAAAATTTATAAATCATATTTCAGACAAAAGTCTCCTTATAAATCTGCTTCCTAGGTAATGGTTTATATAATAAAGTGTAAAAAAGTGACAGAACTGTAAATTATCTACCAAAACAATAAAAAACCAGAAAACTATCCCAGGTTTGAGCTGCAAGCATGCATGGATATTAAAATGCAGGATATTAAAAAGTCCTCTTGGTCAGTAACAAAGTGGTGAATCTTTAGTTAAAAGGTTTTGATAGTAAGTGGGTTTCTGCAGCAGTCAAGCAAACATGAGCTTTGCCAGAGGTGTGTCAGAGCCATCTTTTCTTAATACCGCTCTACTCCTCAATAACATATGATTCTATTTTTGCTTTATTTTTTAATACTGAAAAGTCTTTTTTTTTTTTTTTTAACGGTTTGTGGTTACATATTCTCTTCATTCTAGAAATGCATCCTTTCCCCCACCTTCTACCAAAAAAAATCTGCTTTCTGTTTTCTGTGTTGAAATGTTTCAAGTGTTATGATCTTTTACCTTTTGGACCAAATAGTCTCCTTTTTTGAATCATATTTGGCTTATGCATGACCCTCCAATGTTGTTTATTTTGTTTCTCTTCACATGTATTGTTTGTTTCTGCTTTCCCAGGAATACTCCTGACAGTGAGATGTTGGGTCTCAGGAGGCTATCCAGGTGTGCAGACCTTTTTTATGCATAAACATACTTGTAAAAGTGTAAATCTCCTGTGACATGGTCAGTACTGACACTGTGAGAAGAACTCTATGCATGTGAAACAAGTGTTTGTGGTGCCTGTTTATTTTATTGGTAAAGAAAGCAATACAGCTTAGAAGTCTTGTTAGTGTGTCAAAATTAGCCTCTGTATGTTCATTACTACCTTCAGTTTGTTGCTGGCTTTCTTTTACAGGGGCAGACAGCCCCCTCACTTACAAATCTTTAGCAAGAGGTGGAGGCTGGCATAGTCAGTGACTATGGGCTTGGGAGTGCTGATTGCATTTTAGGAATGCCTTGCTGACTGAGATGATGGTGGAGAAGTCAGAATCAACATTGGCAATCCAGTTATCGGTGCCTATAGACGCTTGTGTATTGTATTAGGCTAGTGCTTCTTATTAATTTTCTTAGTCTCTGATCTTGTCTACATCTTACTTCTTAAAAGCATCCATTTTTAAGGCATCTTTTGTATGTTACTTAGGATTTTCAGTACAACCACAAGTTGCCGTATTACAATGCTGAATGATAATTGTATAGTGTTATTTCATATGTATTTTTATTTTATGTGTGTGGATGTTCTGCCTGCATATGTGTCTGCACCCCATGTACCTGGGGTACCGGCAGGGACCAGAAGAAGGTGTCAGCTTGTCTGGGACTGGAGTTAGAGGCTTTGGTGTAGTGGTTCACTCTTTAATCAGACTTTCCAAAAGGCTCAGGAAGGAGACTCACTATCGATTTGAAGCTAACCTGTGTTATAATATGAGAACCTGGTTTTTTGTTGTTGTTTATTTTTTAAGCAGGTTCAGAACAGAGTCCTTTCTCATGTATAATCATCATATAAATTAGAAAAGGCACTGATTATTATTTTGATTTTCATGTGTTGGAACCTTGCTCTACTACCCTTATACTCTCAGTACAAGACCTTTTATGGCCAGTCTCTTCTAAAATTATTTTTATTGCAGTAGTGTGTATGATTTGGCTTAGAGTCCCCTTAAGCACACAATGATGAATAGTCTTGATTGGGCATCGAGGCTCATATTTGTAATCTCTGCACTTGGGAGCAAAGGCAGAAGGATTCTGAGCTTGACTCTAGCTTAAGCTGCATATTATGAGATTTTGTCAGGAAACTAGCAGTGTTTTAGCCAGGAATGGTAGTAAACAGACGTCTATAATCCTGGCAGTGCTGGGACAGGAGTTCTAGAGCTCTAGGCTAGCTCACAGTGGGAGACCCTGTCTCAGGAAGAACAGAAGCAACATGATCTTACTGATTCTCAAAGAATGTTCATGCTGGTTAAAAGCCTTGGGACCTGTTTTTATGTACCTTTTACAAAAATGGAGGTCACCAAAATATTAGGAGTTAGCTTAACAGAAGTGAAGGGATAGAATGTCTACAGATGTTCTAAGATGATCCTGAAAAGCAAAGTAACATTGGAAGGTGGCTAGAGAGGTGACTGTGGTAAAAAGAACTTGCTGATCTTCTGAGAGACTCAAGTTTGGTTCCCAGAACCTACATCATATAGTTCACATTTGTCTGTAATTCCAGATTCTGAGGATCCAGTGCTGCCTTCACTGTGGCATACAATCATTGTTACACGCACACGCATGCACATGCTATTAAAAAAGAAAATAGCCAGAAATGAAGGATGGGGGAGCTGGAGTTTCTATACTTTTGTATTATAGGATTTATCTCATCCCATAAAGTATATGAAGCGTTTAGAAGTCATCTGTGTAATAAGGCTCACTGTACATATTAGAGATAAAAATAGCAGCCACTAAAGTTAACAAAGTGTTGTGGAATATTAGCCCTGTAGTTGGCTACACAGGTGGTTCTCAGTCTCAAAGGCAATATGTAAGGTTTAGAAAACTAAAAACATAACAAAACTGGATTTGTTCAAAGAAAGTCACTTGTGATCCTAATAATAATTTTGTTTGCTTCTCTGAAACTGTTAGCCAATTATATTCATAATATATATAAAGGAAATTATAGTTACTAGATTAGAACCTTTATATATATACAGGTAGAATTACGTTCTGAATATGACCCATTCATAGCTACCAAGTGTTAGGATTTACTGACATTGAGAGAATGAACCATTTGCTATTTTACTTGACAAAATTCACTTAAAACCCTTTTCTTTTAAAATAACCTTAAAATCTGGCACAGATTCAGTCCCAAATGAAAATATTTGTAACTTCATACAAAAAACTCTCCTGATAATTGGGAATGGTTTGCTGAATCCTGGCAGAGAGTAAAGTTAATCTGGTTCCGGTTTGGCCTTTGAAGTGTTTGCTTCTTGGAACTTCAGGAATGAACTGATATCTTTCTGAGTTAACTAGTGAGCTCTTTTAAGCCTAGCATTTCAAAACTGAATTCCTGCTTCTTCCTTTTGAAGTCAAGCTCTATATGTTAGACATTTCTAAATAAGCCATATGTATTTTGGTTTTAAATATGACTTCTGTGACTTTTGAGTCAAGTTCTGAAATATCTTCTTAGTCCCTAAAAGTTAAAGTTGTCTTGCTCCAATGTGGAGCTCTGCCATTTTGGACCTTGGTTCCTCTTAATAGTATCCATTAGCTGCAGTCCTAGAATATATTCTCTTTATCATTTTCCCATATTGCTTCTTTGAGGAAACACTGTCCACTAGATGAATTATCTTCTAGGTTAGCTAACAACTGTTTACTTGATTGAGAGACAAAAGATCTGAAGGAGAAATTTGCAGAATGGCCATAGGGCCACAGTGGAGGAGGGCAGTCAGAGGAAAGACTTGGTGATGAGGATGGGCTTGACCAATCCTGGGAATCACGAGTCCTTTTCTTTTTCTCTCCTATTTAGGTCATTTCAATTTGTCATGAGCTCCATCATGCTAGGAAAACATTTGTGCTACTGAAAGGTGTCTGGGTTTTTCTGGCTTTGTTTGTTGTTTTTTGAGACGGGGTTTCTCTATGTAACCCTGGCTGTCCTGAAACTCTGGAAATTGTTCTGTAAACCAGACTGACCTCCAGCTCACAGAGATCTGCCTGCCTCTGCCTCCTGAGTGCTGAAATTAAAGGCATCACCACCACCACCTTGCCAGTGTCTGTGTTTTCAGTTGCTAATTATTCTTTGAGTACACCTATCACATGATCTTTCTGTTCTCTCTCTCTTTCCCCTCTCTCCAACCCTCTCCTCATCTTATACAGATCAAGTTCTACAAAATGACCTTGAAATCTTGCTCCTCTTACCTCTACCTCCTAAGTGCTAGAGTTACAAATATGCACTACCAGGCCTGGCTTCTATTTCTGCTTTTTAAAATCAAACTTTAAATTGAAGTAGTATATCATGACCCAGAAGGAAAGTAGATGAGAACTAGGCTCAGAGAGTCATAGTCATATCATTTTCTTCAGTGATGTACTTCCTTCCCCTTAGAAGATGGCAAACAACTAAAACTTACTTCTCTATACTATATTGTAGGATCTGAAAAGGTGTTTGTAGACTAGAAACTAACTCTTAAGTAAGAGTTTATTACATTATTGTCTCAAAGCACAATCTCCCTTTTTACAAACCTGACAACTTGGAGAGTGCTAGGCAGATTAGCTAGAATATATCAGAATCCCAACGATATATATAATACAACTGACTACAGAAGTCAGGCTAGAAAATGAACTCTTTTAGTGGTTTCTTGAGCCATTTGCCTTGAACATTTCATTTGACCTCTGAGCTGGTTTTCTCAGCAATTAAGTAAGGTGACCATCTTGAGCCCCTTTTAAACTCCAGTATTAATCTTTGGTCCTTGTACTTTGTTCTGTACCACTCATCAGTTTTTTGGGATCTTATCTCAATTGGAGATTCTGGAGAAAAGGCAAAGATACAAGATAAAGGCTAAAAATGTAGAGAGCTCAGGTGAACTACAGACCACTTTAAGTTACTTTGGATTAGCCAAAAATGCTGGGTAAAGAAATAAGTAGGGACTGAACCTGACATGATGGATGCTGGAGAGATTTGTACTCTCTATGAAGACATTTGTTTGGTGGAGGTTTGGGTTTTTGTTTGTTTGTTTGTTTTATTCCTGACATCCAGAATGTTCTGTTTAAAAGTAGCTATCTTAAGAGATGACACACTGTTACTGGGTTGTTGTGTTTTGTCTGTGTGAAAAGCTAGTTTATTGTATTACTGTCTCAAAGCACAAAACGCATTTCAGTTGGTTATTAAATTTTATTTTTTATGGTATCACACAGTATCTTTCGCTCAGCATATTTTAAGAGCTATTGTAAACAGGTTTGTCACTGGTTGCTCCTGCCAGGATCACTGTTTTAATCGTTTTGTAAATTTTCTTAATATTCTCTTATGCCTTTCCAGGGTGCTTACTTTGTTTATGGCACGTCTAATCAATAAATTGTAATCATTGTGAAGTACCTGCCCACAAATTTATTTTATTTCATGGCCTTGGGTAAAGAAAACTGACCCTGCTTTTTTCCCTCCTTTTTCTACCTTCCCCCTCAACAGTAAAAAGAACATAAGAAAACAGCGAATGAAAATTTTATTCAATGTTGTTCTTGAAGCTCGAGAGCCAGGTTCAGGCAGAAGACTTTGTGATTTATTTATGGTTAAGCCATCCAAGAAGGACTATCCTGATTACTATAAAATCATCTTAGAGCCAATGGACCTGAAAATCATTGAGCATAACATCCGAAATGACAAATACGCAGGTGAAGAAGGAATGATGGAAGACATGAAGCTCATGTTCCGAAATGCCAGGCACTATAATGAGGAGGGCTCCCAGGTAATGAGGGTGGACACTGTTTTCTTTTTGTAGAGGATCAGAGCTAAGTCTCTCTCTCAATCTGTATGGAGGGGGAGTGGGGGAATGGGAAGGTAAGCAAGCAATAACCTATATGTGCATGCCTATAACTCCAGCACTGAGGAAAAGACAGGATGATTCTGAGGGCTTGAAATGAGACAGAACATGACTGGGGAAGATACCTAATACCTTCTTTGATATTTGTGTGTGTGTGCGCTACATGGCGCCTACATTTTTATCCTGCTTTGTGTTGGGGAGATGGTTTAGTCTGTAAATACTTTCTCTGCATGCATGAGGACTTGAGTTCAGGTCCCCATCACCCAGTATAAAAGGTCAGATACAGCAGTACATACCAGTAATGCCTGTGGTAGGAAGTGAGACCAGAGGATGTCTGGGACTGTGGGTCAGTTTAGCCAAATTAATGTGTTCCAGATTAATTGAGAAGACCTGGGGGGGGGGGGGGTGATCAAGGAAAGGCATCTAACATCAGCTCCGTCCTGCATACATGAATACACACATGTGAAAAATAAAGAGCTAGGTATAATGGTGCACATTGTAGTCCCAAAACTTGGAAAGCTGAGGCAGGTAAACCTCTAAACTTAAGATCAGTTTTGTCTTCTTTGAGAGTTTTAGGCCAGCCAGGCTATGTAAGAAAGGCTTGATCTTAAAAATCCAAATGATGATGATGGTAATAAAAGAATGAATATTTTAAATTCTTCCTGTTTTGCCAGTTTCTGTGTAAGGAAATGTTCCTTCTTGAACTTTAGTGTATCATTAGAAATAATAATAATAGTACTTTAGAGTTTGATAGGATATTAAAGGGATATAAAGGAAATAACTGGCTTGGCAGTGATTTCAATTTTTATTACTTAATTATTTTTAAGGATTTTTAAAAAAGATTTATTTTTGTTTTATGAATATTTTGCCAATGTGTATATGCATGACATATGTGCCTAATGTTAAGATCAGAAGAGGGTGTTGGATCCTTTGGAACTGCAGTTATGGATAGTTCTGAGCTGCATGGCATGGATGCAGGGAACTGAACTCAGGTCTTCAGCAAGAGCATTGTTCACTCCTAGTGCTGAGTAGTGTCCAGCCCTTTTATCTTTTCTTGGGGGTGAGGATTAGTTGAGTCCAAGACTTTTATGTGTTCTCCGCCACTTAGCTATATCTTTAGCCCATAATTTTTAATTATCAGTACAGCCAAAGTATGATTCTCTTTCGATATATTTTCTATTTCCTATCTATCTTTTATCTACTTTAAATATTCAAAAATAAAACATTTTCAATTTCTTTCTGCCCTTAATCTGAAATAAAATATACACACTAAAGATATTTGTAGAGTGAAGAAATAGGCCTTTGTATAATAGATTCATACTGTCTTCTGTATTCCTGACTACTGTACACCCTTAAGAGAGATAGTCAGAGAAGGAAAGTCACATTCCTTCTACCACTTTGCTCTTTTGGGTCTTCAAGGGAATACAGCCTCTGCTGGGGAGATTGGAGGCAACTATAGAGCTAGACCAATGAGTGATGAACCTTGTTCTTGGCTATAGATTACCACCAGTGAGTCAGTCTTGGCGGGACATTTTCAGTGGATTTCTACTGGGATGAGTCTGCTGCCTTGGAAATCCAACAGAAGAGACAGGGATTTTTTGGTTTTTGCTTTTGCTTTTTGCTTATTTTAGGAAAACAACCCATATAAAAGTGTTTTGGAATTTCTGTTAAAACCTGCAAAACTGAGACTTGGAGAGATGACTCAGTAGTTAAGAGCAATGACTACTGACTCTCCCAGGTGACTCTGGATTCGATTCCTAGCACTCAGGTGGTGCCTCACAACCAGTTTCAGGAATCCAGAATCCTCTTCTGGCTTCTGCAGACACAGGCACATACCCATGCAGGTTAAGCACCTAGGTATATGAAATAAAAAATAAAAAGTCTATAAAACTTCTACCACAGTGGATCTCAGATACTAGCTTGCATTTCTTTTCTCTCCCTCTCTCCCTCTCTTCTGTCCTTCTTTCTTTTCTTTCTTTCTTGAGATAGGATTTCTCTTGTATAACAGCCCTAGCTGTCCTGTACTCACTTTGTAGACCCAACTTGTCTTGAGCTCATAGAGGTCTGACTGACTCTGACTCCCAAGTGCTGGGATTAAAGACAAGGGGCACTATACCCAGTTTACTAGCATGTATTTCTATACATTAGAAATCACTCAGAAAACTTCAAAGTAGGTTCTCCCCATGAGATAGTAATGTTATTGTTCTGAAGAGAACGAAAGCATTTAACATCAGCTGTCCTAAACAGTGTTTTAAACATTCACATATATTCATTTTCTTTTTTATTTGTTATTTGGTGCTTTTGATATTTAAGATAGGGTTTCACTGTGATTGATGCCAGCCTCAGACTTGTAAATTTCATCTTCCTGAATTAATTTATATATAACCACTTTCAGAGAGATAAGATAAAAACTTCTTTACTCCTTAATTATAATGTTTTTAGGAACTAATCTTAAATATATTTTTGTAATGTAGGTATACAATGATGCCCATATCCTGGAAAAGTTACTCAAAGATAAAAGGAAAGAGCTGGGACCACTACCTGATGATGATGACATGGCTTCTCCCAAACTTAAACTGAGTAAGTCTGCTTTATATTTGGCTCTTCAGTTTTGTCTGTTAAAGAGATACTGCTGGTTCCTTGGCAGTTATTTAATTAAATAATGAATAGATTTTTACTCAGCAGTACTCTACTCTTAGCTATCTTTGTTCTTCGCTTGCATGCTCTTTGACTGTTTTAAGTGAACAAAAGTATAGGGCTCTTTCCCTTTCACTGGTAGGGCTGAGTATCTGTCAGTGAAGATGAGAGAGGATTCATTTGGCACAACATCGGTAGAAAAAATGTATATACACATACATATATGATTACTGCTTTATGTGTTCTTCATACACCTTTAATCCCAGCCCTTAGGGACTGAAACAAAAGGGTGAATAGTGCAAAGCCAACTGTGTTGCATAATGAGACCTAGTTACATACATACATACATATATATGTGTGTGTATATATATGTGTATATATATATACACACATAAATGTATATTATATATAAATTTATTGTATATTATTGAAAAAAGTAAAGGTTTTCTTCCAGATCTATTTTTGTCTATAAGATCTACTTCTCTAAAGATATGCTGATTACTGTGTTTTTACAAATCATTTGGGATAACGCCTTCCTTATGGTTGTACTACCTGCCAGCTATGTAAAATGCTTACACCATCTTATCCACTTAATATTACATTGCATCTTTCTCTTCAGGTCGAAAGAGTGGTGTTTCTCCTAAGAAATCAAAGTACATGACTCCAATGCAGCAGAAACTAAATGAAGTATATGAAGCTGTAAAGAACTATACAGATAAGAGGGGTCGCCGCCTCAGTGCTATATTTCTGAGACTCCCCTCTAGATCAGAGCTGCCTGACTACTATCTGACCATTAAAAAGCCCATGGACATGGAAAAAATTCGAAGTCACATGATGGCAAATAAGTACCAAGATATAGACTCTATGGTAGAAGACTTTGTCATGATGTTTAATAATGCCTGTACCTACAATGAACCAGAGTCTTTGATCTACAAAGATGCTCTTGTCCTACATAAAGTCCTCCTTGAAACTCGGAGAGACCTGGAAGGAGATGAAGATTCTCATGTCCCAAATGTGACCTTGCTGATCCAAGAACTTATCCATAATCTTTTTGTGTCAGTCATGAGTCATCAAGATGATGAAGGAAGATGTTATAGTGACTCCTTAGCAGAAATTCCTGCTGTGGATGCAAACTTTCCTAACAAACCTCCCCTTACGTTTGACATTATTAGGAAGAATGTTGAAAGTAATCGCTATCGGCGACTCGATTTATTTCAGGAGCATATGTTTGAAGTATTGGAAAGGGCAAGAAGGATGAATCGGTATGTTTTCAAAGCCATTTCTTTATGATGAAAATGTGTGATGTTTAATGCAAAACAGATGGAGGAATTCTGTTCACTTTAGGTATGTTGTTATAGTGGGTGGCCTGCTGTCCTGAATTCTCAGTAGGCAAAACTACTTTTTCCCCTTTACAGTGTTGGGAGTGTCAAAACATAAAGCAGATGTATTCTAAAAAGTGGAAAGAGCAGTGCTAAGTGGTCAGAATCAGTGCCAGTGAAAGGATTGAAGCTTTAGGGCAATGTGGAAACTTAAAATACAGCCTTTTACAAAGCATGTCTTCTAAAGGCTAAGTAATACAGTTTGTAATAGAAATTTAAAGTAGGTTTTTTTTTTTGTTTTTTTTTTTTTCCTAATTAGTCCAAGAATGCTTTAAGTGAATTAAAGAGCTTTGAATTATTTTTTGAACTTAGACTGGTCTAAATCTAGCCACTAAAAATAAAACAACAACAACAAAAAACTTATTTTTATTTTATGTGTACAGATTCATGTCCTACCTGCATGTATGTTTGTGCAGCACATATGTGCAGTGCCCACGAAAACCAAAGGAGGGTGTTGGCTTCTCAGGGACTGGAGTTACAGATGGTTGTTAGCCCACCATATAGATGCTGGAAAAAACCTAGGTCCTCTGGAAGAGCAGTCAGTGCTCCTAACCCTTGAGCTATCTTTCCATCCCTCTTCAGTCTCTATTTCACGTACTCAGAAAGTCTTTTTATTTTAAATCTTATTTATTAATTTTTAAAAATTTATTTTATATCCCAGTCACTTTCTTTTTCTCCTTCCAGTCCCTCCCCATTCTGTGCCCACTCCCCAGTCTACTCCTTCATTTCTGTTCAGGAAAGGACAGGCCTTCCATGATATCAACAAAACATGGCATATCAAAATTGCAGTAAGACTAATAAGTACCTCCCCTTGTATTAAGGCTGGGCGAGGTAACTCACAGTATGAGTCCCAAAAGCCAGTAAGAGAGAGACTGTTCTCACTGTTAGGAGTCTCATAAGAGGACTAAGCTATGCAATTGTAACATACGTACAGAGGGCCTAGGTTAGTCCCATGCAGTCTCCGAAAGCCCCTCTGAGCCCAGGTTAGTTGATGCTGTGCATTTTCTTGTGTTCATCAACTTAAGAGTTTAGTATAGGATTAAAAATGGCTTAAAAGAATAAGTTTACATCTACTAAAGATCTTTACACTTTTTTTGCCTGTGTATATCTTTGCCACTTACTGGTAGCATACCCAGTGTAGTTCAGCAATTGCAATGTAAGTTCTGTCTGCTCCTGGAGGCACTTAGTTGAAGTGAACTTAATGATAGTGAACCCTATCTTCTTGTGGTTTATGGTTTTATAGTGCCGAAAGCTAGAACTTTAGGTCCTTTAATTCATATAGGAAATCTTCAAAGCTATCTATCATTTGCTCTATAGACCTTAAAGGAAAATTAAATACTGATGATTAATTTTCCTGGTGAGAATTTTTTATAAAGCATTATGGTAAAGCCCTTCATGTAAATAATCTGTAACTCATCTGTGCTTTTCTAGGGAGCTAATAATCTTTTCAGTTTTTATGAGAAGAATTGGAGATGTACAGGAAGAAGCATTTTATAGTCTTACAGCTAATAGGTGATGTGGTTTATTTCTTTCCCCACTGAGGACACTGCTGCTCACAGTCACCATTTAATGAACACAGCCATGGATGATAAACATTGTTGAGCTCTCTATTCTAAGAGCTTGAAGTCTTGTAGGCAGGATTGGACTTATACTTAGAGAATTGTGAGGTACCATATTAAATATCAACACGTAAGAGAAGATAGTGCTGTAAGCAGCTTTGTGGACCAGGGTTCACCCAAAAAGGCACAAAATACCCTGAAAGAGTTGGAGAATGAATAGAGGGGCTGATACTCCAGATATAATTAATGGTATGAGGAAAGGCAAAGGATTGGGGTGTCAAGATGTTGTATTCCAGAGTTGGAGGCGCATTTAAGTTGATTAGGTTCTTACTTAGCACGTTCAGGAAATGATTCCTTGCTTGATATCTAGGGATGAAAATAAAGAGGAAAGTGGGGCATATCTTGCAGTCAGATTCTGTAGGAGTTTTTCATCCAAGTAATTTGTGTTAGCTGACTACTAGTTAGCAAGCATATTTTAGGTGCATGAGATTTAGATTTTCTTTTTCTTTTCCTTTCCTTTCCTTTCTTTCCCTACTCTTTTGAGTCCTTAAAATCTAAAGTCACTCCCTGTGATCCCATCGTGGCTTGAATTCAGTGAGTCTTCTAAAGAGCGTATGTCTCTTAGATTATGGGGAACTTAGTGTTACAGTATCATTTCACTCTCCTGTTGTTGACATGATAGGCTTTGCTTCTGGGATCTGGAAAATATAGCCCAAGACATATTTATATGGGACAGTAATCTGCATAGTTTATCTCATACCTAGAGCTCTGTTGAGATACAGAACGAGGCTGGAACCATACTTCAGCAGTTAAAGGGACTTAGCTGTTCTTCTAGAAGACCTAGGTGTGTTTCCCAACTCCAGTTCCAGAAGGTCTGACTCCCTCTTCTGGCCTCTATAGGTACTAAGCACGCAAGTGGTGATGACGTATATGCGAGGGAAAGATCCATACACATAGAATGTTTAAAATGATATAAAATGTCATTTTAATTTTGTAAATATAGTATTGAGACTTCTTGTGGTATTTATAAGAATGAAGAAAAAGGGTCTGGGAGATGCTTAGTGGGGTCCTTGTCACACAAGCCTGAGCTCAGATCCCCAGCTCCCACATAAAAGAGACCAAGCATTCTGGCAAAAGCCTATAACTACAATGCTTGGGAGTGAGGGTAGATACTATTTTAACAAACTTAATGAGGTATCCTTGTAACTGAGCCAAAGTGTTGTAATATTAATGAATGTGGTGAAGTATTTGGTAGGACTTAGCATGTAATTGAGGTGTTGTGGAAGAAGAAGAAGCAGTCCATGTGCTAATGGAAACTTTGAATGCCATTATAGGACAGATTCTGAAATATATGAGGATGCAGTAGAACTTCAGCAGTTCTTTATTAGAATTCGTGATGAACTCTGCAAAAATGGAGAGATCCTTCTTTCTCCAGCACTCAGCTATACCACAAAACATTTGCATAATGATGTGGAAAAAGAAAAAAAGGAAAAGTTACCTAAAGAAATAGAGGAAGATAAGCTAAAACGGGAAGAAGAAAAAAGAGGTTGGTTCCTTTTCTCTTATTAAATATGAAGAAGTATGCAAGTCTGTTCTAGTGGATGCTGCAGTTAGCTTGGAGAGTTTGTGTGATCAAAGACTCTGTTGACTGTTTCAAATAAGATGTAATTAGATAGAAATCTTGTTGTCATCATCTGTTTGGTTGTCATACTGAGTAAGTTACTTCTGACACAGCTAATATTCCAGACAGTTAAGTAACAAGTGTGAGAACCTCATGCCACATACTTACTTGAGAAGCTTGTCTGGGTCTCCAGTGAGTCTCAGCAGCAAGTGCATCAGGTGATGCTAAACACTGTGAAAAACACAAATAGATGAGATTTCAATTGAACCACATTCCTATTTTCATTTTGATCATCTCAATCTAAAAAGTGTTACTTAGAATCATTTGCCAAATTTGCAAATAGAGAAGCTTTTATGGGGTGATGAAAGTGGGGGAGAATGAGGCAGGATCTCACTATGGAATCCAGGTTGGTGCCAGTCTTAAAGTAGTCCTTCTTGTCTATGCAGGGATTGTAGGCATGCACCAACACACTTGACAAAATTCATCATTTTGTGTAACATAGATACCCAGAAATGTACTACAAAAGTTGTAATACTCTGTAGTATCAGACCTTCTTAGATATTTTTCCTCAAGATGATAAAAACAAAATTAATTGACTTGAAATGGGGGGTGAGGGGAGATTGTCATTTTACCAACATAGAGGTAATTACAAAAACATCACTTGCTGCTAGAAGGTGGCATGAATGACTGATAGGGTCTGTTATCTTTTCAAACTGAAAACTTTGGGTGTGGAAATGAGTTGAGTAAAACTGAAGGCTTGCTGGCCCGAAAATGAACATGTGTGAGGAAGATACAAGAACCTGGTGAAAAGCAAAAATCCAATAAAAATTGACTGTAACTTTGAGTGTTTCCACAGATTAATCAACTGAAGGTAAATAGATCCTTATGGAGTAGAGGTGTTTGAATATAACTATTATCCAAGTCACTGGCTGACTCTTAATTTTTCAAAAAACGGAGGAATCCTAGTATCAGGTATCCAGGTATATCTACCATAGTAATACTACTGGAAAGAAGTGAGAGGAGAAAAAAGAAATTGAAAAGATAATGGGGGAAATCTTGGAAAGTTTTATGAAAACATTAACCTATAGGTCCCAAGTCCCCAAGTAAGATAAACACAAAGAGATCCATGTAGATACATCATAAACTGCTAGAAGAAAAAAAAATATGGATTTCAAAGCAAAAACAAAATAAAACCAAAACATGAGGTATAAGTAAACAGCAGCATAATTAACAGCTGACTTTTTATACAATTAATGGAGACTAGAAAGCAGTGAAATGTTATGAAAAGTTTTAGGAAAAATAAACTGCAAATTTATATTTAGATACATTACCCTTTAAAATGAACTTTATGAACTAGAGAGGTAACTCAGAAGGTAAGAGCACGTTGTGCCCTTCTAGAGAAGCATAGTTTAGTTCCCAGCACCCATATCAGGCAGTTCACAATCATCTTTATTTTTTATTATTTTCACTCCAGGGGTACCTAAACTCACATACATGTACATACATATAAACATACATAATTTAAATTTTTTTCTAGAACATGTGAAGGAAAGAGGATTGAATTGAATTCCCAACATTTCTTTTTAAGTAATGATTGAAAAAAACGATAAAAAAAAAAATCAGTAGACATAGATTAAGCACTGAAACAGTTTGGGAATATAAAACATAGAAATAATACCATTATTTATAATAGTCAAAGGGCAGAAACACCCAAACATATGGCGTGTGAACAAGATAATGATATATCCATTCTGTGGAATATAATTTAGTCATAAAAATAAAATACACATGGATGAACTTTGAAAATATACTGCATGAAATATGTCACATAAAAAAAGGACAACTAGTGTTTGCTTGGACCTGCTTGAAATGTCTAGAATGAGCAAATTTATAGAGAGCATAGGATAAAGGTTACCAGGAACAAGAAGGAGGGATGGGAGCACAGTTAATTGTTGTAGTGTTTATATAACACCAAATGTCCATCTTGTACTAACATCCTGTTGTAAGTAGTTGGGGGTTTGTTTTGTTTTTGTCATGTTCTCATTTTTTTCCCAGTCTGCTTTTCCCGGATCTAGTTCTCAATTACTTTCATGTGTTTTTTTTACAAGCTCTCTTTTAATTGATGTTGGTATCTCATCTAAATACTCATGACTCAGAAATCCTTTCTCATCATCTGAATCATCTGGGTTGTATGATTGAGGGTCTGGTGTGACTTTGCATCCAAACGATTTCTTTCTAACTTTGGACATGTGACAAAAAAATACCCTGTGCACATACATACATAGGATAATAGTTAGATACTCCAATTCAAAATGGAAGAGATGAAAGAAAGTATTAAGTAATTTAATTAATTTTAAAAATTGAGCTATACAGAAGCCATTGGGTCTCTAGAATGAGAGGAGTCCTCTATAACACAGTACTCTGTTTCAGAATTCATCCTTGGGAAAGGTGATTGTAACTGAATGATTGGTGGGCTTATTTCTTGTCTATAAAGTTGGAGGGACTAGGTAGCCTTTTTTTCATTTTGTACACTGTTCCTGTTAGTACAGTTTTCTGATTTTGTTTGTATAAGAATTTCCAAAAACTTTAGCAAAGTCCTAGGGTCCACAGTGAGGGATTTTAAGTTGGTGTAGACTTTTGGAGATTAATTTGGAATATGTACTTAAATGTAAAATTCTTGTTGGCAGCATTTTAATTTATAGGAAAGTTTTCTTAGGAAGTTAAGGATGTGGAAAGAGTCTGTTAGCACTGTTTCTAAGAACAAGAAGCTTTGGGAAAACCACTCCTGAAGTGCTAAATGCAGTACCAACAGCCACAGGCAAGACTGGGATGGAAGTTTACAGTTTTTAAATGAGATGTATCTCTCCCGGCTACATTTTTGTTAACATTTTTAATTAGAATATTCATTTAATGGAATTTCAGCCAAAATATCTTTACCACATACACGTTTTCTATCTTTATATTGATCTTAATTTTCAAATTTGTCAAAGACGTCATTGATAGTTTAGAAGTTTGGTTATAGAGTCAAAAGGCAGCATCTGAACTAAGTGCTCATGGGAGACATCACCACAAATTAAATGCTTTTAGTTTTTTATGTCTGGGGCCATGCCAAATTGATGGCATTGGCCATGAACTCTATCCAAAAAGGTGGTTCCCCTGTAAGAGAAAAGTGAAGGTCATGTAGGAAAAGCCCATAGAATTTATATGGATGCTCTATGTGTCAAATAACCTGGTAGCAAAAGGCAACCTCCTCAGAAGGACTAGTACCTGCCTCAAGACTTTATTGACGGCATATACTGCATGATAGAGAACCATAGGGAAGCTATAAACCTTGGCCTTAAGGAAGATAAATACAGATTAGTTGCTAGAGATCTAGCCTAATACAATTATGGCCTTGTTTAATCTCTTTTAGTGCCAAAAAATTGAAAGTATGCTTCTAATAAACTCAGAATAAGATAAATATCTGTAAAATATCTGTAAATGTTTTTATCTAGTGGGGTGTTAAGCCCTCTTTGATTCTTTGGGGCAGACGATAAAGGATGATCGTTTGTGCCCCAGTCTGAAGTGTTCTGGGTTTGAAAAGCCAAAATCAGAGTTTAAGGCAAGAAACATAAAGCTTTAGATATGGCTGGCCAATTCTTGTGGAATTAGTTTATGCACACAAATCCACACTCATACACACTCTACTTGATTATCTTTCTTGGAGAGAAAGGCTCCGTTTTGTATTATATTTAATATTATATTATATAGTCCCCATAAGAGACACAAAGAAGCTGGACAGTGGTGGCACAGACTTTACTCCCAGCTCTTGGGAGGCAGAGGCAGGTGGATCTTGAGTTCAAGACCAACCTGCCTGGTCTACAACTGAGAGTTTTATGACAGCTGGAACTATGTCTCAAAGGTAGGGGATGCATGGTGGGAAGATTCACAAAATAACTGGGACTTGTTATTTCATAGAGTGCTTTATTTGAATATTATCTGTGTATAATAATACCAAGGGAATTTTACTTTTAAACAAGTAATAATCTGTAGTGGTCACAGATAGTTTGTATTGGAATCATTAAAAGTAAGTTCTGGGAGATATAGCTCAGTGGTAAAGAACTTGCCTAGCACTCATCAGTCCCTGGTCCGCAAAGAAAGGGAGGGGAGATTGAGCTTGCTTCACAAAATGAAAATCTTGTTTAAAATATTCAAAAGTATTTTGTCTCAGAGGAAATGTTTTCAGTATTTTATACACACACATTTTACCATTGTATGCCAGACTTATTTCTAAAATGTCACTAAATTTAATGTAACCATGTAATAACTTAGAAGAAATAATTTTGATATCAATATGGTAAAGAGGTATATCACATTTTTGTAGGATTGTATGATTTATTCTATAATGCCTTTCTGAATTCTTAAAAATTTGTATACAAGTGTATATTATTAGGATGATTATTTTTGTTCTATAGAATAGGTATTTAAATTGTCAGTTTGTCTCTATATAGAAAGACCATTTTGAGGCTAGCCATATGGTGAACACATTTAGTTCCACCTACTTGGAGGCTGGGGCAGGACTAGAACACTTAAAACCAGTTTAGTGAGACCCTCTCTCATCTCTAAATCAAAATACAGTTTGAGGTAAAGACAACTGAGAGTATGCCGGTGGTGCTGCTTTTTTTTATTTCTCTCTTCAAATGCCACACAGAGAATTAAGTATGGCCTGCTGTGGTGACTCATCCCTCTAGTCCCAGCAGCCAGGGCATGAGGACTCCAAGTTTGAGGCTAGTTTGGGCTATATGGGCCTCGTCTTTAAAAAGGGAGAAGGGGAGAGAGGGAAGAAAGAAGTCAGTGCATTAGTATGATGTATTATTTGAATATTTGTCTAATACTCACAGTCTTTTACTGGGTTGCTGTTTTTTTTTTTTTTTTTTTTAATCCAAGAAGCTGAAAAAAGTGAGGACTCCTCAGGTACTTCAGGCCTCTCAGGCTTACATCGTACATACAGCCAGGACTGCAGCTTCAAGAATAGCATGTATCATGTTGGAGATTATGTTTATGTTGAACCTGCAGAGGCCAATCTACAACCACATATAGTGTGTATTGAGAGACTATGGGAGGATTCAGCTGGTAAGTTTGTTTTAAATTGAAGGTCAGATACTAGAAAGATGGCTCATTGGCTGAGAGCACTTGCTGCTCTTGCAGAGAACCTGAGTTCAATTCCCAACACCTACCTTGTGGTTCAAAGCTATCCTAACTCTAGTTCAGGAGATCCGATGCCCTCTTCTGATTCCTGCAGGTACCAGGCACACAGATGGTACACATAACATACAAGCAGGAAAAACACTTAAACATTTTTAATATAAAAAATTATAGGGCAGATTGATGAAATATGACTGTACTTACTTTTCCTTTATCCTCTAGAAGAAAAATTTTAACTTATTTAAGCCTTTCAACAATAATTATATCAATAAATACACTTTACCAATAAATATAATTAAGCAACCTACTGTATATAAACATAGGATCTAGCACTGTTGGGCAGTGCCAAAATTAAGTCAGAAATGTAACTTATTTTTAAAGTTTTTAAAGATTTTTTATTTATTTTATGTATATAAGTGGTCTATCTGCATGTATACCTATACACGAGAACAGGGCATCACTACAGATGTTTGTGAGCCACCATGTAATTTCTGGGAATTGAACTCAAGACCTCTGGAATAGCAGCTAATTCTCTGAACCTCTGAGCCATCTCTCTAGCCCCCAAAATGTAACTTTTAATGTGTAGAGAAGAGTCATTTATTCAATAACACAATGGAGCTAAAATCTGTGTAGAATGGCTGAGATTCAGTAGAGCAAAAGACCTATGTTTTATCCAGCAATTTTTCCCCAATAAATATCACAAATAAAGAAAAAATATTATACGCAAACATATAACTGAGCCTATAATTTGTTGTCAAAAAACCTCCCTTTTAAAAAAAATGCCTTTAGGCTGGTTTGGTGGCACATACCTGCCATCCCAACACTTAGGAGGTTGAGGTCAGCCTGCCTGAGCTACAATGAGACCTGTCTCAGAAGAGAAAACTAAAATAATAAAGAAAGTTGTCTCTGATTATTTAAGAATGAAGCTAAGAGCAGGTTAGTGTGGTATAGGCAATCCAATTCTTTAAGCTGCCAGCCAGATGAAATGTTTTAAGTTCTTTCCCCTTTTTACTAAAAATGTCCTTCCCTGTCTCTTCTTCCTTGCTGAAGCACAGAGCTCTAGTGTGTAGCGACCCAAGCAGCCCCTTTGACCTCTTCTTCTCTGTTGCATGTAAAATGGTGTTTTCTAGGTCTCTTGGTACTTCTTTGTTTTAAAATATTATTTCCTCTAAAATAATTCTATCAGGAAATTTTTATCTAAAACCACAGTGTTTAAACCTTGGCATAATGGCTTGATAAAATGTTTCCTAATTCTATAAAGATTTAGGAATCTAAATAAATAGGAGATTTCTGTTAATAATTCTCTTCTTTCTCTGTTTTTGAGGTGAAAAATGGTTGTACGGTTGTTGGTTTTATCGGCCAAATGAAACATTCCATTTGGCTACACGAAAATTTCTGGAAAAAGAAGTTTTTAAGAGTGATTATTACAATAAAGTTCCTGTTAGTAAAATTCTAGGCAAATGTGTAGTCATGTTTGTCAAGGTAAGAAGCTCATTCATTCCAGTGATATCATTTTCTGGAAAATCAATTTAAAAATGTAAAAGTATTTTTAAAATTAGAAGCTCTGTTTCAGACATCTTTAGCCTGTGTCAGTATGTAAGAAATTAACATGAATATAGTTGTGAGAGATCATTTGCTGTGTACTGTTTATCTACACACAATATATTAATGTTTTTGTGTTGGTGGGCTGTTTTCCAAGGATGATGTTTTCTGAAAGATATTACCAATTTTCAGTTTTGTTTTTAGGTAATTAATAAATGTGCTATCTGTCATATTTGCACTTGGGGTGTGTCCAAAGCTGTAAGAACATTTTCACTCTATGAAAATTAATATATTTTCAAAGGGCAGTCAACAAAATATATTTATTAATATTTATCATTAAAGGGTATATAGCCAAGGAAATACCCTCAGTTATCTAGCCATTTACCTTTTATTGTACAAAAGTTTTACTAATTCAATGTTACATTGATTGATTAACATTTGTTTTTCACTTCGGGGTTAATTTTCCAAAAATTTACCTACTTGTGTTGTTATTCCCAATCCATCCCAGGAATACTTTAAATTATGCCCAGAAAACTTTCGAGATGAGGATGTTTTTGTCTGTGAATCGAGATATTCTGCCAAAACCAAATCTTTTAAGAAAATTAAACTGTGGACAATGCCTATCAGCTCAGTTAGGTTTGTCCCTCGGGATGTGCCCTTGCCTGTGGTTCGAGTGGCCTCTGTATTTGCAAATGCAGATAAAGGGGATGATGAAAAGAACACAGACAACTCAGAGGACAATCGAGCCGAAGACAATTTTAACTTGGAAAAGGTATGTGGCTAACCAGTTAGAATTTATTTTTAACTTTAAATTATCTATTTATATTCCAGAAAGTAAATTAATGAATTCAAACCCAAGAAAAAAAGATTGAGGGTATAAAACTTAGTCAAAGAGGAAGAAACTCGGAAAAGGAAAAAATTAATTAAAAGTAGTATTTAAAAATAAGTCAAGGGATCAAGGGAGAGACAAGTGGATCTCTGTTAGTTTGAGGCCAGCCTGGTCTTCATAGTTCTTGGACAGCCTGGGCTACACAAAAAAACCTTATCTCAAGAAACCAAAAATAGGTAAAAGTAATTCTAGAGACTGGAGAAATGGCTTAGCCTTTAAAAGCACTAGCTGCTCTTTCAGAGAACCCAGGTTTGAACCCAGCACCCACATGGCAATGTACAGCTGGCTCTAACTCCTGTTGCAGGGGGTCTGGCTTTTGCAGGTACCAGACGTACATGCAGGCAAAATACTTACAGATATCAAAAGTAAATCAAAGAGATCGGTGAGTAGTATTGAGTATTGAGCATCCATAGGTGGATTCTTTTTACTGTTTATAGGATTGCTGTAATTAAAAGCCGTTTAAGCCAGCCATGGTGGTACATGCTTTTAATCTCAGAACTCAGGCATCCGAGGCAGGTTAATCTCTGAGTTCCGAGGGCAGACTGATCTGTAGAGTAAATTCCAGAACAGCCAGAGCTAGAAACCCTGCTCAAGAAAAACAAACAAACAAACCAAACTGTTTAAACTACTTGATAGTGTATAAATAAAAACTCTCTTTGTGTAGAGCCAGACAAACTATATTTCACACCGGACAAAGTCCATCAGAAAACTATACCTTGGTCATATATGATATAAAAATATAAAAATTGAGGAAATGGTATTCTGTAAGTTAAATCAAGCTATTTTTAAAATATGTTCAAAATGATCTAGAAGAAAATGTTTCACTTAGGAATGAAAAGATTATTTTAAAATAAAGGTTTTTTGTTGTTTTGTGATTATTTATTTATTTACTTAGTCTCTTACTTATTTTGGTTTTTCAAGAGAGGATTTTTCTGTGTGACAGAACTCACTTTCTAGAACTCACTTTCTTGTAGACCAGGGTGGCCTTGAATTCACAGAGATCTGCTTGC
Organism: Phyllotis vaccarum; assembly: GCA_033318265.1. Classification (NCBI taxonomy): domain Eukaryota; kingdom Metazoa; phylum Chordata; class Mammalia; order Rodentia; family Cricetidae; genus Phyllotis; species Phyllotis vaccarum. Next base: position 116,132,243 of record JARWLC010000009.1, on the reverse strand, counting down.
TTGTCTCCTTCTCCCAGGTGCTGTGATTAAAGTCATGTGCCACCACTGCCTGACTCAGTTTTTTTTATATTTCATTAGATTACTGGTTTTTGTATTTTAAACTACCATACTTTTCCAACAATCCCATCTGAGGGAACACCCTATCATTGATTTTATAAATGAAGAAATTAAGCATAAGAAATCAAGTAATTTCCCCTATGTCGCTGCTAGTAGTAGGCAATTATTCAGCACCAGAATCATATTTATGTCATAGAGCTCATTTTTTCTTTGCCATAATGGAATCAATAAAAATAATACAAATTTAAAAATGTCTGAGTTGTTAAAATTAAAAAATGAAGACAGTATAGTAGAGGCCAGGGGAAGGTGCCAAGCTAGTGGTTTGCTTTCCTCTCCCTGCTTTACCTGCCTAACAGTAGGTAGGAAGAGATTGCAGTAGGAGAGTTATTGTACGTTTTGGGAGCAGGGGATTAGAAGGACAGATCCAAATGAGAAGGGAGGCTTCTAACAGGACTCTTTTCTTGGGAAGTGTGAGTCTCTTCAGCTCCAGTGCCTCCTCTGCCCTCAGTCTGTGCTCATCTGCCCTCCCAGAAATGTAGAATAGTTCTGAAGAGAAGTAGGCTTTTGGCGAACATTCCAGAGGGACCTTAGCCCCATCACCCTGCCATGACTCCAGGAGTTTATCTGCTCCGCCACTTCTCTTTCCTATTTAATCTGGAGACTAGTTTGCTATGTATTTCTGTGGTTCAGGAACCAGTCCTCATATTCATTGCTGTGGTATTAATGAATGGCTTTCCAGGGGGTTTCACCAGAGATTTAATCACTAATTAGGACAGAAACAACAGAGAGAATCTTTCTGTGTATCACAAAGGCAAGTTAAAGGCTAACTGTTAAATTTCTGAATCCTGCAGGGAGCAAAAAAGAGTATTACTTTCTGGAGTAGGCAATAAAATGAGCTATGTCATCAGAATAGATTGAATGAATTTAATTTATAAAGTTATTAAAAAGAAGCTGGGCCTGGTGGCACATGCTTATAATTTTAGGTTTTTGGAAGGTTGAAGCAAGAAGAGAAAGCTTAGCACCTGTTTGAACTATAGAGTGAGTTTAGGGCCAACTTAGTAAGACCCTGATTTATTATTTATTATTTTATGTATTTATTTTTATTTGCATTGGTTTTTTTTTTTTTTTTTTTTGCCTGCATGTGTGTGTGAAAGTTCTTGGAGTTACAGACAGTTGTTAGCTGCCAAGTGGCTGCTGGGAATTGAGCCCCGGTCCTCTGGAAGAGTAGTTAGTGAGTGCTCTTAACACCTGAGCCAACTCTTTAGCCCCCAGACCCTGTTTTAAAAATAAGTAAATAAAGGGTTTAAGACAGAAGTGCTTGCCTGTCACATACAGAATCCTAGATTCCATCCTTGTCACCACAGAGAAAAGATGGGAATTCTGTAAAATTAATTACAGTAAAGAAGATTGTATAGAATTTGTTTCTTTGGGCAGGGGGTGTGGAAACAGGGTCTCTTTCTGTGGCCCTGGCTGTCTTGTAACTCACTCTGTAGAACAGGCTGACCTCGTCTCAGATCTACCTGCCACTGCCTCCTGAGTACTGGGATTAAAGTTGTGCAATGCCACCACCACCTGGCTAGAATTGGTTCCTTATACTCTAATGATATGTGAATTTGTCTACTTCTAATTGAATGTTTATAAATTCTTTCTAGTATTTTTTTCTCAAAAATCCAAGGCTACATAGAAAAACCCTCTCTCAAAATAAATGAGTAAATAAAAGTCCAATACAATGGGAAGGGAGGTCTAAAAATAGAATATTTAATGAAATGTATAAATTAGAAATGAATACAATACTTACTAGGAGTTTGATTGCCACAACTTAATGTTCGGTTTTTCAACCTTCACCCACACATACACACACACAAATTAGTTGTTGTTTCTTAAGTTAATTTGGAGTCTCTGTCTGCTCCTTGCTTGTTATCTGCCCTTTAACTAGTTTCTTTCTGCAGGAAAAAGAAGATGTTCCTGTGGAGATGTCCAATGGTGAACCAGGTTGCCACTACTTTGAGCAGCTTCATTACAATGACATGTGGCTGAAGGTTGGCGACTGTGTCTTCATCAAATCCCATGGCTTGGTGCGCCCTCGTGTGGGCAGGTGAATTAGGGAAGATGAGGTTGGGGCTGAGAGTTGAGGCTTAGAAGGACGACAAGAGTCCCTCCCCTGACAGTTTCTCCAGCTACCTCAAACCACATTTTCCCTATTCTTTCTTCTGTGGCAAGTAGAATAGTATATGCATGTGTATAACCCCACCAGTTAGATTAAGGCAGAAAGAGCAAGGATTCCAAACTAGATCTTGTCTCAAAACAGACACTCAAAGAATGAAAGATAATTTTACTTTGATTAGAGCTTTATTCAAATGGGAAAATAGACACCAAGCATCTTGGATAAAGTTGTATGTTAGATCTTGATACATACTGTTAAAATTGGAATCAGTAAGGGGTTAGAACAGAGAACAGTTTGGCAGTTGAGCTAACATAAGAATTGTGAATATTGGAGAAAGCATTACAAGCAGAATTAATAGCCAATAAAAGTCTTGAGAGTAAAGCACATCACACTTAAACCAGCAGTTTTCTATTAGCAGAGTAAACCTTGTACAAGGTAGTAGATAGGGGCAGGGGCTAATAATGCAAGTCATGTGAGGTTTCAGAGACCATTGTGGGCACTTGAACTTTTATAGAGTTAAATAAATTATTTTTGTGTTGTTTCAAGTAGAGAAGTAACATTTGACTCTTGGTTTAATATGATTGCTCTGCTTATTGAGATTGAAAAGGTTCAAGAATGTAAACAATGAGATCTGCTAGGAGGCCATTGTAATAATCTAGGCAAGAATTATAAACTCTTAAATATGGCTGATTACACACAGTAGTATTTAGGAAGCCAGGCTAATAGCATTCCTAGTCAATGGTGTATGGAGTTGATGAGTAGAACAGTCAAGGATGTCTCTTGTAAGTTGATATAATAATCTGAAAGATTGGACTTAGTATTCACTGAAATGAAGATGCTGCTTTATGTCTGGAGCCCTGAAAGTATGGGATATTATTAGTTTTATGTTGATAGATAGTACAGTGTAGCAGCCCAAAGGCAAAGTGTTTTAGTGCTTGGATCTTACACCAAAAGCTGTGAACCTCTGTTTTGAAGGAATGCTTACCAAATCCAGTGACAAATTAGTTGTTTTCATCCTGACCATCTGAGGAAGAAAACCTGGGAGTTAGATAGAATGTTCTATTTACATTCCTTGAGACCATGTTAAAGTCTCTTCTCATCGAGTGGCCAATGGCCCTCTCTTTTTTCAGAGTATCTTCTCTGAAAGGGTGAGGAACACCCCTGAATTCCTCTAAATACTGCTTTCTGTTAGATTATTAGTGGAGTTTTTATTAGGTAATAATTCAAGACTGAAATTATTATAACTTAATTTCTTTATTCTCCCCCAAGAATTGAAAAAGTATGGGTTCGAGATGGAGCTGCATACTTTTATGGCCCCATCTTCATTCACCCAGAAGAAACAGAACATGAACCCACAAAAATGTTCTACAAAAAAGAAGTGTTTCTGAGTAATCTGGAAGAAACTTGCCCCATGAGTTGTATTCTGGGTAGGTATTTGTCCTTTCTCATCACAGTTGTTCTGTAAAGCATTAAATACTGCTGCTGTGGAGGTTACTCTTCTAGATATCGAGTCTGTAATAATATAAGCATATCACCGTCTTTGCTTTCATAAAGACATTGGATCAAACGTTGGGGAGTCAGCAGGGAGCATTAGGTGGTAGAGTTTTAAAGGAAAATAAAAGAAGAAAGATTGACAATAGTGTTGAGACAAGGTCACATGATTGGCCAAAATTTTGCTAATAGACACTATATGAATTTATGGTTTAAAAATAAACAAATGAGAATTACCTAAGACTCTCTTAGGAGCAGCAAATGTGTTGTCTTAGATTATCTGTTCGTGTTTAAAGACCTGAGAGGATTGAGTAGCTAGCGCACAGGAGGGGATATAGTGTACGGATCAAGCCCTAAGAATTTTCTGGACACTCACATAGTAGGTCTTATAGACAGTTCGGTAATTGAGCTTGAAGGAAAATCATAACATTGTTGAGCAAAGCTGTGATATGAGTTGACACACAAATCAGAGGTAAGAATCATTATGGCTGCTGTGTGAACAATGTTAGAGGAAATAGGGAGAATAATGATTCAGTTTCTGTTAGATTCTTAAACTTGTTCATTTTATTTCCTCCATACTGAACTAATGTCTGGATTTCTGTTTGGTCATCTCCCAAGCATTTCTAGTGGTATTTGATAGGTTTCCTGTAGCCTGATAATAGGTTTCTACGTGACACAGTAAGCCACATCAAGCCAAATTAAAAAATAAAAGACCAGGTATATTTGAACAAACCAACTCCCAGGTGAGTCCTCCAGCTGCCAGAGATCTGGGAGGGGGAAGGGAGCAGGAGAGAAATCACACCCTTAGTCTAGAGGAGGGGGCTTAAATACCCTGTAGGTGAAAGGTGATGACTAATCCTCCACAAGCTGGGCTTGTTCCAATTATAAGGCTTTGGACGGGGATTGGTTAGCTGGCAGCCTCAGGGGAAGAGCCACCACATGGTGGTTTTTCTGAGAGGACAGGGTTTAGAGAGGGAGAAATAGCTGAATCAAGCAGAGGTGAGCTAGAGATTCCAGCCAAACTGTATTCTGTTTCTTAGATCTAGTTGTATGTCTCATAGTATACTAACAATGTTGCCAGCAGCTAATTTCTTCAAGCCCTCAGAGCCACTAAATCTGACACTAGCCATGCTATATCCCTTGAAATGGTTTCCAGGGCCTTGTGCATGCTAAAGTATATACTCTAACATTAATCTGCATAGCTACAAACAATGTTAGTCTTTATTAGATAAGACCTATGTTAGTCATTATTTGATGATGGTGTTAGGTAGATTGTTTTCATGCTATATTTATTTTCAGGATTAGTTATGCCAAAACTGCTTGGTTGTTCAGCACATTTTCAATTTTCTATCATAGGGAAAATGAACTAAGACCAGTGAAGATATTAAACTCTTGTCTTTCTGTAGCAGAAAGTATCTTTCATTTAAATTCTGATCCAGGCTAAAATGATACCAAAGTCTATTTCTAGTATGAGCCCAACACTTATTAAAAAGAAGCATAATGAAGATGCAGTTTCCTTTGTGAGAGCAGCTATATAATTTATTGGGATAATTTTTATTTAATTTTAGTTTTGTACAGCTTTTCATACAATTTTTTTACTTTTTATTTTTTGACAGAGGAGAAAGCCATGACTCCTCAGTAGAATCCAAAGAGCATTGCCTCTAGCAATATATTCAGAGGTATAGCTCACTACAAAACAGTATATACTGCTCCAGGAACAGTAGTTAGTAATGCCAAAAGAATCTTAAGAGAGAACATTCAAGATGCAAATGCTTCAGTCTTATTTATTTATTTATTTATCTTGAGGAGGGTCTCTCACATAGTTATGATTGTCCTGAAACTCACTATGTAGACCAAACTCAAAGAGATTCATTTCCCTTTATCTCCCAAGTGTATGCCACAATGCCCAGCTCAGCCATATTTTTAAACAGAGAGAGAGAGAGATGATGTCTTACAATGAAGCTCTGACTGGCCTGGAACTTGTTGTGTAGAACAGGCTGATCTAAAAGTTAGAGGCTGCTGGTCTCAGCCTTCAAGTGCTAGGACTAAAAGCATGTGCTTAGGGGCTGGAGAGATGGTTCAGGAGTTAAGAGAACTAGCTGCTCTTCCAGAGGACTCGGCTTCAGTTCCCAGCACCCACATGGCAACTTGCAATTCACTGTAACTCCATTTCCAGAGGATCTGGCATGGATTGGGCACTCTCACGCAGACAAAACACCAATGCACAAAAAATAAAAATAAACAAAGAAATGAACTTAAAATTAACATACCAAGTTCCATTTTTTTTAACTTATTTTTCCTGCATATATGTCTGTGCATTGTGTGTTGCCCAAAGAGGCAAGAAGGCGGCATTGGCTCCTGTAACTATAGTTACAGGTGGTTATCAGCCAGCATATGGGTGCTGGAAACCAAACCTGGGTCCTCTCCAAGGTAGCAGCTAGTGCTCTTACTGCTGAGCCATCTTACCACCACCAAAAGCTCTTTGAGGGTTTTGTTTGTTTGTTTTAAGTACAGAAACTATATTCCCAGCAACAGCCATCCATGTTCCCCCAATGCAGTCAGGGTTCAGATGAAACTCTGGAAAGTCATGCCATTGAGATTCATGGAAGTTGTTAGCAGTGGAATCTTGACTTAGTTAGTTGTTTTAAAAGACAAATGTTGAGCCAGGGTGGTGATACAGACTAGTATTCTCAGGTACTCGAAAGCTAGAAGCACAGGAATTAGAGGTTAGCCTGAGCAACATAATGAAACCTGTATAAAATATTTTAAGGGGCACAGCAGGTAAAAGGACTTGCCACCAAGCCTAACGATAACCTTAATTCATCCCTTAGGAACTACCCAATGGAGAGAGAGAACTGACTCTTGCAAGTAGTCCTCTGACTTCTACATGTGCTACCCTACTCGCACACACACAAAGATTTAAAAAAAAAAAAATGAGGCCTATCTCACTCAGACTGTAGCCCAGATTGGCTTGAGACTCTCTGTATAGACTAGGCTGTTTTAGAATTCAGTGGAGAACTATCTTGATTCTGCTTCCTGAATCCTGAGTCTAAAGACAAAGTTTAAAAAAAAAAAAAGAAAAGTAAATTCCTAAGGGAAAAAAAAAAATAACACACAGGGCTGGAAAGATGGCTCAGCAGTAAAGAGCTCTGGTTGCTCTTCCAAAAGACCAGAGTTCATTTTCCAGCAGCTACATGACAGCACACAACTGTTTGTAATTCCTGTTCCAGAGTACCTGACCACCTCACACAGACATACATGCAAGCAAAACACCAATGCACAAAAGTACAAATAAATTTTTTTTTTTTTTTTTTTTTTTTTTAAGAAAAGCATCGCTTAACAAGTAGAACTGGGCTTTCCTAAAAAGCTTAGTTAAGTCAGGCAGCTAAACCATAGTCAGCACCTCAGGCAATGTTCAGTGAGCATTCAGACCACCAAATCAGAGAGAGGCCTCTCCTGTGTCAAAGCTCCACCAGGTGGCAGCTGCTGAAAGCAATGTGTTAGACCAGGAGGCTAGAGATAAGCTAGCAGAAATCTTCCAGTACTTAAAAAGGGGGGAACTTGGAGCTGGCACTCCATTTTTCATTGAAAAATAAGTGATAGATACCATGAGAATGAACAATCACAAAAATGTCACCTGTAAATGACTACTGGAAGATGAAGCTCTACTCCAGCCTTCTCTTTCAGACCATCCCAGATAACCTAATGACACAGCTAGCTCTGACCAGCCAACCCTAAAATGTGACCAGCATTCAAAGGCATCCTGGAAACCTACTAAACAGTATCTTCTAGAGGAACAGGTTAGGAACATGACCAGTCACATTAAAGATCTCTAAAATCTTACTGATGCTAAAGCAAACCTATTGTGCTCTCACATTTGGCTGTGGGACCAGCAGGAAATGCCCTCACCCAGAACTCCATATTTAGCGTCTTCATTCTGACCTCTTCTTGCAGACTGTGACAGTAGTTTATAGGGAATTTTAATAATATGATTGTTGTTTATAATAAAATTGGTTGTTGCACAGTCACCTCTCTCCAGGGTATTCCTTTCAGCTCTTGAAATGCTACTAGAAATAACAGGCATTTTCCTGGAATTTGGAAGAAGGCATATTTCAACATACAGTTTTAATATCAACATAATAATTAAACTAGAAATTTACTTTCTCTCTGTTTTTGATACCATCCCTTATTTTGAGCTGGTCATGTAGCAGTAGAACTCTTGCAGTAATGTTGCTATAGTAACCTAAACAAACAAATGTTTTTAGCAAAAATAGTGTAGTCCTGTCACCTCTCTGAGAAAATTCTATATTTGACAAAACAATCAAATTCTTTGCAGGGTTCATCCTTCAGGAAACTTCCCACAAGTCAAGCAGTCAGCTAAAATTCATTTGGCAGGTTGAGAGGGCAGGGAGAGTTTCACTCTGCCTTTGGCACTGGAAACTTCCTACCATGAACCCAGGGTATCATCTTCAAGACTGTTGCTGAAGGAAAAAGAAGAGAAAAGAAAAAGAGGAAGACATAGGGGCTTGAGAGAGCAGTCACTGCTCTTCCAGAGGACCCAGGTTCAATTCCTAGTACCTCCATGGTAGCTCACAGCTGTTTATAACTTCAGTGCCATGGGATCTGAGTTCTATTTCTGTGTCCCAGGTGATGAAAGGAGAGAATCTCATTATTCTCTGACATACATGTGCCTCTATACCTGTGTGCACATATACACACACAATAAATGTAAGAATATTTTAAAAATTTATTTCTTGTTTATATGTGGTCTGTGTGTGTGTTGTGTGTTAGTATATGTGTGTGAGCCCATAGAGATCTAAAGAGGACACTGGACTGGATCTGGAATTAAAGGAAGCTAAGTATTGTGGGTGCTGGGTATTGAACTTGATCCTCTGGAAGAGCAGCAAGCACTTTTAACCACTGAGCCATCTCTCCAGCCTCCCAAATTTTTATTCCAAAAGTTTTGCCAGATTTTCTTGGTGCTTCTAAGAAAAAAAAAAAAAAAGGCTGTTGATATACCCCTATACCACTGTTTTCACTAACATAACTTGGGTAAATCTTTTCTAAAGATTCCTGTTATAATGTATTGACTCCTACAGTGTTTAAGCTAGCTTTATATCCAGAATCTTATTTAATTTTCAACATGTCTGTATAAGAAAGATGGTGGCCTTTTTCAGAAAGGTGAAATCATTGCCCAAGAAATGGATCAGAACTAAAACTTGGGTTCTCTTATCACTTCTGTGTCAGTTTCATTAGTTGGTTTACAGCCAGTTGAGACACTAGTGTATGAACTGCAGTACCGAGCAGGACAGGAAAAGAGCAGTAGATATGCATGGTTGCTTCATTTTGCCATAAACCCCATTAATGCTCAAAAAGTAAGATTTAGCTCCTTTTACAACTCCAGTATACACCAATCACCGAAAGTGTCCACTTATTCCTTCAACTAACAAACAGGTATTACATATCCCGTATTTGGGGGGAAAGGGACTGGAGACAGAATAATGAATTTACTGATCACATATATATTGGGCAGATAGTAGGTGGACAGATGCATTAAAAATTTTTGTTGAGGTTACTTAAAATATAGGGCTTCTAGTTAAACATACATGCATCTCTACTTCTGAGAGGAGCAAGAATGCATGAAACCATAAGAGGAAAAAGGTGATAGAAGAATAACAAAAAACTTTATATTAAAAATTTAGTTGGGGTGTGGTCTGGAGAGATGTCTCAGAGGCTGTTCTTCCAGAGGTCCTGAGTTCAACTCCCAGCACAGACATGGTAGGTCACAGCCATCTATAATGAGATCTGGTGCCCTCTTCTGGCATGCAGACATGCAGGCAGAACACTGTACATAATGAAGGAAGGAGTTAATAGGAACATAATATGACTTAGCATACCTGAGAAAGCTGACACCTAATCCCCCATAAGCAAACCCAGTAGAGAACTCTAGAAGTGACAGATATTATTAACAACTGCAAATTATTGCTGTATTTTCCTTGTTATTGATTTGTAAGAGTTTTTATATATATTTTGAAAACAAATCCGTTGCTTGTTATGTGGGTCATGAATATTTCATCTTAGAGAAATCTTTTTATTTTCTTAATTCTGTATTTTGAAAAACAGGACATTTTTATTTTGCTGAGCACCATTTACATACGTATTTCCTTTTCCTTCACTTTTGGTTCTGTATGTATGTTACTTAAATTTTTGTGTGTCTCAAGGCTTCGTAAATTTTATCTTGTTTTCTGTAAGAAGTTTTTATTTTACTTCACACCTACTAAAATTTATCCACTACGGTAGTCATTAGCTACTTATAACTCTTAAACACTTAAGATATGGCTTTTCTGGATTAAGTTGTATTGTGTACAGTTATAAAATATAGGAAAGAATGATGATAAATGTTAATTTTTATTATATAATAAAATGCTGATAATATATTGGTAAATTTAAAAATATATAAATAAAATATTATGTAAATTATAAGAAAGTCCCAAATAAATAAAAACAATCTACTTTATTTATAAAGGAAGAACTCACTATTTTAAAGATAACTATTTACCCAAAACTTAAGGCTGTGTTTACCTGTGTTTCCTGCCCTAGTAGGAACCCAAGCCAAAGCACAGAGACAGCACATTTATTTCAGGGCTTCCAACCTTTTGATTTTTGTTTTGAAATAGGAGTCTCATTGTGGCTCAGGGTGGCCTGAAACCCAGTATGTGTCTGAGAATGATCTTGAACTTTGACCTTCCTGCCTCTACCCCTGCAAGTTCTGTGGTTACAGGCACAGTTAACCATGCTTGGTTGTGCATAGTAGGCAAGCACTCAGCCCGCTGAACCACATCTATCTCTGGTCTCTCACTAATAATTTGATCCCTTAGCTATGGAGAGAAATTTCACCGTTTTTGCATCTGTTTTTTCTTCTCTAAAACATGAGGAATGACTACTCCTAACTAAAAGTCTCATGAGTTCAGTAAATAAATGCCGTTATTTCTAGGGCAGTGGTAGCACTTTTGAAATTCTGAAATGTTTCTGACCTGTTTTGAATGTACATATGCAATAAAGTTGTTGGCTCTGAGCATTCCTGCTATGTCCAATACAAAAACCAGGCAGTTCTTTCACGCCTGATTTTTTTGGGGGGTGGGGGTGTTCATATACATAGTATATATGTGGAGGACAGAAATCAACTTGTGGAACTTAGTTCTCCTAACATGTAGGTCCCAGGGATTGAACTCAGGATGTTAGGCTTGTAGGCAGACACTTTTTATCTACTGAGCAATCCTGCTAGCCCATAAACCCAAGGCTTTGTGCATGCTGGGCAAGCATGCAACCACTGACTAGCACCCCTACCATTCTTGTGGTTTTTTTGGTTGTTATTGTTAGATTTTAACTTTTGATTATGTATGGATGGGATGGTATGTGCATATATGAGCGCACGTGTCAATGGATCCAGGAGAAGGTGTCAGATTTCCTGCAAGCTGAAGCCACAGGCAGTTGTGAACCATCTGATGTTAATGCTGTAAACCGACTTTTGAGTCCTCTGAGCTCTTCACTGCTAAGCCATCTCTCTAGCCTCTTCCCAATCATTCTTACACTGTGTTCAAGGCAGAAACTAGCATAGACACAGTTGAGAAACAAAGGTCTAAGGAGATGAAGCTGGAGACCTGGAGAGATGGCTCAGTGGTTAAGGATGCATACTGCTCTTACAGAGGACTGGAGTTTGATTCCTGGCACCCATGTTGGGCAGATCCAACCTCCAATGGATCTAGCCTTAGATCTGGCACCTGTGCATACATAGGCACTGTACACATAATAAAAATAAAATTTAAGAAGAAACTCGTTATGTGGCACAGGTCTATAATCTCAGCATTTGAGAAGCTAAGGCAAGAGGATTACCAGATCTTGAAGGCTAACTGCCTAGACTTCAGAGTAAATTCCAGTCCATGCGAAGCTAACTCTCAAAAAAGAGTTAGTGGTTACCTGTGTTTCAGTAAATAACCACTGACCCATACTCATGCAAGCAACTTTTAATTAAGCTCAGTAGGTCATACACAAAAAAGTATGAGGGGGGCTTCCCAGCACTCAGGAAGCAGAGGCAGGCAGACCTCTGTGAGTTCAAGGCCAAACTGGTCTACAGAGTTGGTTCCCTGACAGCCAGGGCTACACAGAGAAACTCTGTCTCCAAAACAAAACAAAAACAAACCAATGAAAGTATGAAGGGCCCTGGAACAAAGAAAGGTTTGGTGGGGAGGCTGATGGGTGAAAAGTAACTAAAATCATTATATGTGTGTGTGAAACTGTCAAGAATAAGCAAAAATTTTGTTTGGAAAGGGAAATTCAATAGAACCAACTAAACTGAGAGTAACATTAAGATAAACTGGCTAGATATGTTGCTCAGTTGGTACAGTGATTGCCTATAATACGCAAAGAACTGGGTAAGATCCCTTTCATAAATAAACTGGGCATGGTGGCATATGCCCACCAACCAGGTAATCACATGAGGATCAGAAGTTCAAGGTCTTTTTCTACATAAAGGGTTTGAAACTCTTGTCTCGATAAAATAACAAGTCAAATAAAATGTTTGAATATAAAAGACACAGGTTTGTTGATTTAAAATAATATATATGAAGTACTGGGATTGATTCTCAACATTATACAAAAGAAGAGGTGTGAAGAGAAAAGATCAATGAAAATACAAAATTAAATATCTTGGGACTAATTTAACACACCACATACCACTTCTATATGAAAAGAAAGTTCTTAAATCCTGTTGAGAGAATGTTTTTAATGAAGTTAGAAGACTACTATGATTGACTAGGTCTCAACATAAAGAAATCTATCCTCTTTATCTGTCTTTGCTTTGATCCCAGTAGATATACTAGTGGAAATTTTCTTGTGAGGAAATTAATACTAAAATAATGAGGAAATTTTTCTAAGTGTATTGAAGTTGCTGGGCAGTGGTAGCTCACACCATTAATCCCAGTATTCAAGATGCAGAGGCAGGTGAATATCAGTGAGTTAGAAGCAAGCCTAGTCTACAATGAGTTCCAAGACAGCCAGGACAGTTATACAAAGAAACCCTGTCTTGAAAAACCACCAAAGGAAAAAAAGTGTATTAAAAGAAGGTACATTCTTACTAGATACTAAAACATTATGGCCTGTAATAAAGCAGAGCTGGAGAGATGCTTTAGTGATTAAAAGCACTTGCTGCTCTTCCAAAGAACCTGGGTTCAGTTCCTAGCTTCCCCATAGTGGTTCACAACTGCCTTTAACTCCAGTCCCAAGGGATCCAGTGCCCTCTTCTGACCTCTAGGGGTACATACTTGATGCCCATGCATAAATTTAAGCAATTATACAGATTTATTTCTAGGCTTTCATTCTGCTTATATCTATATATACTTTTTATTTATTTAGCTGTGAAATTAAAACATAAAAATATAAAATTGGGGGCTGGAAGAGAGCTCTGCTGGTAAAGTACTTGCCTTACAAGTATGAAGACCTGGGTTTAATTTCCAAGACCACACTCTAAAGATTTATATATTCATTCATTCATTTGTTTATTATGTATACAGTTTTCTGCCTGAATGCCTGAAGCGTATGCCAGATCTCATTATAGATAGTTGTGAACCACCATGTGGTTTCTGGAAATTGAACTCAGGACTTATGAAAGAGTAACAAGTATCCTTAACAACTGAACCATCTCTCCAGCCCCCAAGACCATGTTTTAAAAAGCCAAGTTTGGTGGTGCATACTTGTAATTCAGTCCAGGAGAGGCAGAGATGGCCCAGGTACTTAGGAGCTGGCCAGCTTAGTCTACTCAGCAAGTTCCAGGTTGTCATCTAGGACAGAGTTTACTCTTTTAATTTGTCTCTTCATTTACTCTTTCAGGAAAATGTGCTGTGTTGTCATTCAAGGACTTCCTCTCCTGCAGGCCAACTGAAATACCAGAAAATGACATTCTGCTTTGTGAGAGCCGCTATAATGAGAGTGACAAGCAGATGAAGAAATTCAAGGGATTGAAGAGGTTTTCACTCTCTGCTAAAGTGGTAGATGATGAGATTTACTACTTCAGGTAAAGCTTATGAAACTAAGGAAGGAAGGGTACTTGGGCTAACTTATCAAAATAGTGTAGTCCAATGTTTTCAGTTGTCTTATTAGGTCTTGAACTATCCTTACATAATTCTAATTGTAAATACTAATTTAGTGAGATAGTGGGCTACAAAATGAGACTTTGTTGCAGAAAGAAAGAAAATATTCAATTTTTAAAAAGTCAATTTTTCTAATATTACCTTGGCTTAGACACCAGCAATTGTAGAATGAAGACGGAAACACATGGTCCTGTTTGTCAGCCTCTTGGAGTGGGGGTATTGCTCAGTTCCATAGATTATGATGACTCCTTTTTAACTTCTAGTCCATTAGCCCTGACTCTTAGTTCAGAGTCATTTCCAAACCCCCATCTAAGCTACTTTGTTGCCCTTAGACTCTAAAGTTTAGAGTCCTTGTTGAGGTTGTAGAGGTGTCATTTGTAGATATTCATTCAGATCTGCTCTCTGACAACCTGGAAGTGATTTGCAACTTTTTAATTTATGTTTTTAAGTATTTGTTCATATGTGGTAGGTTTTTGTTTTTGTTTACTTTTTTTTAGAAAACCAATCATTCCTCAGAAAGAACCCTCACCTTTGTTGGAAAAGAAGATACAATTGCTGGAAGCTAAGTTTGCTGAGTTAGAAGGTGGAGATGATGATATTGAAGAGATGGGAGAAGAGGATAGTGAGGTCATTGAACCTCCATCTCTACCTCAGCTTCAGACTCCCCTGTCCAGTGAGCTGGACCTCATGCCCTACACACCCCCACAGGTAAGGTGATATGCCGTTATATGCCTTGTTCTCAGTTCTGGCCTATAGTAGGTTCAGCCCAAAGTAGGAAACATCCAGCTCCTTTATTTCCCAAGCACTGGGAGTATAGCTGTGCACTACCACATACTTTTCATATGTGAGCTTTTGCCTAGAAATTTGCACAAAGGAATAATAATATTTTGTTTTGCTTGTCAGAGCTTTTGTTTATTTACTAATTTATTTTAATTGACAAAAATAAATATCACATCATGAAAGCAGTTATAATTTCTCTTAAATTTCATAGAGATGGTTAAATAGGAGCTTAATTAAAGGCTTTATGCTTTTTTAAGATTTATTTATTTATTATATATACAATATTCTACCTGTATGTATGCTTGCACACCAGATAAAGGACCAGATCTCATTACTGATGGTTGTGAGCCACCATGTGTGTCCTGGGAATTGAACTCAGGTCCTCTCAAAGAGCAACCAGTGCTCCTAACCTCTGAGCCATCTCTCCAGCCCCTGGCTTCTTGCCTTGTACTGAAGAAAAACAATAAGGAATGGTATTGTGCTCTTAATTTCCTTCATTTTCAGTGGTTATACATGTGATCCTTCTGCCTCCTCTTCCACCTCCTAAGTAATAGGACTATAGATGTACTCTGCCACACCTGGATATCTTTTTAATTTCCCCTTCTTTTGGTTGAGGTTATCCCTATTGTATTTATTTTTCTAATTCAGAATTTTCTCGAGACTTAATTATGAGGTCACCATTTTAGATTGCAGTCATGGAATTAAGTGAAGTTTTCATTTTGTACAAGGAAGTATTTTGAAAATGTCAGCTACAAACTGAATTTGTTTATAAAACATTTATTATTGAACCATATGTTTGGCTTCCAGAAACTGAGTAGATAGCCTAGTGCAATTTTCTGGTACCCTATATAAGCTTTCTGTCTTACAGTCTACCCCAAAGTCTGCCAAAGGCAGTGCAAAGAAGGAAGGTTCTAAACGGAAAATCAACATGAGTGGCTACATTCTGTTCAGCAGTGAAATGAGAGCTGTGATTAAAGCCCAGCACCCAGACTACTCTTTTGGGGAACTCAGCAGACTGGTGGGGACAGAGTGGAGAAACCTTGAGACAGCCAAGAAAGCAGAATATGAAGGTAAATAGAGACCAGGCATAACTGTCCCCATTTTCTATCAAGGGATATTTTTCAGGAATGCCACATTCATAGGCAGGTCTGACTCTTGTCCTTACCACATACTCGGGAATTTGGTGTTTTGGACTGTTCAGCTAACAGCAGTACACCAGCAGTAGATGTTGCCGCTGACTTGGCCCCAGATCTTGGTGGTGGTGTCCCTCCCACAAATTTCTCAAAACAAAACAAAAAAAAATTGCTATTAAAAATTGTGTGATTTTATTTCATTTATCTCTGTAGGCACACACTTTGAGCAGGGGAGTCATTGTTCAATAATGTTAACTTTAATTTTGATTACAATTCACCTGCAAGTGGCCTTTTAAAATAGGTGATCTTCTGTTATGTGTCTTAATAAGCCAAAGCTGTGAATTCTAGGCTCAGGCTTGGTATGCCTGGTGCTATGTCTGTGTTCTCTTAAGACACTTGGATGGCCTTGACAAAACTCAGCTGCCTTCATTTCCCCCTTACTCTGTGATTAGATCACTTAGAGCCAGGAGCTACTATTACTCAAAAGACTTGGTACTTCAGAGCCATAAAGAATAAATTGTTAAGAGATTTTTGGTGGCTTGGATCGTTTGTTGTTCTACTTAATATTGGATATGGCTTTAATAAATGAGAGTAAGCATTACATTAGGCAGGACTTTTGAGTTGTAGTTTTTCTGTTTCAAATATAGTATGTTAGATAATTTTGCAATATAGAGTCTTCATCTTTACAGTTGTCAGCATGCTTTTTTAAACTAAGTCCAAATCCATTATTTTCCAGAAAAAACATACGGTATGAAGGCTGCTCCTTTTATTGAAATTTATGAAATCTCCAAAGTAACTTTTGAAAAAAAAAAAAAAAAGATTTATTTGTTACTATTTATTCTTACAAAATTATCTGACAGGCTTTCTTAAGGATCTGCTGCTGAAACCTAATCCTGAAAGATGCTCAGCCAAGAAATATTTCGTGACAAAGCTGTTTCAGAAACATCCCAAACTCTGGGCATAGTCCTAAGATAAAATCTCTAAGACCTATATTACAGAACATTTCTTTTATAATTTGTCATTTTTTGAAATTTGACCAGGTATTTATGTGGTATTAATATCCTGGAAAGTTAATTTGTAGAACATTCTCTGAGTCAATCCTATAAGAACACATAACTTTGGAACACTTTGATATTTCAGGGATTATTGCAAGTTAAGATCAAATATACCACTCAGTTGGAGGACTGTTGTCTAAGAAATTAAGTGGATATAATGTAAAGCCTATTTCCAGGCACACAAAGCTAGTAGTGTGTGGGTAGTTATTTGGGGGTATGAATAGGTCAAAGGAATCTAGAGCCAATGTTAAGGCAGAAAAAGGAGTATGGCTGAGGGAAGAAGAAATCAGAGCTGAGAAATTCTCTCATTCAGTGGAGTGTCTGAAATTAGGAAGAACCTAGTAAGAGGGGAGTTGTATGTTTCAAACTCTGAACTTTGGGTGTTTGTGCCCACTGAATTCAGAATGCAAAGTTGGGAGTTTGGCTCGTATAGTTTTCGTCATTCTGACTTCCAAAGCAGCCATTCTGCTTCTCTCAGGAAGAACTAATATTTGATCCACACGCCTGAGCTTTTCTGTTTTCCAATTTCAGTTTTCTTTTTCCTTCCCAGTTTTACTGTTTCATTTGTGTAGTGAAAAACTAGGATTTAATACTGGGGCATCTAGAGCACCAATAGTTTTTAACTACTACCTTGGGAAGATAGGTTTTTATAGAGTTTGGTCGTCACACTGTATTTAGTTTGCAGAGGATATTAGAATGGGATAGTGCTAGTGAGTGATAGTGTCTACAAGCAACACTATCCCAGCCTCAGGGACCTTTGACTTGCACGTTTTTCACATTCTTCCCATCAAGGATTGGAGCTGTTATTTCTTGAGTCTCTTTAAAGCCATATGACCTCAAGCTGTTTTCCCCAGATAGCTGTAGTCTTTTGAATTCCATGTTGGAGAGTTAACTGTGGAAGTGGAAGGTATGACACCAGGCGTTGGGGCCTTAAGTTGCTGTTTCTCCTGTATTCTTGGACAAGTCACTGCCTGTTTCTCCCAGCTTCTCTTTGCCCATCTGAAGAGTGGGAAGGACTTCCTACTTGAATGGCGAAGCAGAATAAACCCAGTATGGTGGGAACTTTGGGAATATGCCCTCAAAGAAGGTCTGGCCTGCTGGAAACATGACTGTTGAGGGTGCTGGCTCTAGAGGTGCAGAGTAGCTCAAGGAAGTGAAGGGTATATTGGCTAATAGCCCAGAGGGTCCAAAAATATGTGCTCCTCTTGCGTTTCAGGTGCACTAAGAATAGATGTTGGAATTCTTGCTGATTTAGGATAATTAATGGTCAGTTTTGAACTCAGCTTCAGGAAACCTGGTTCTTTCAGAATATTGTCCATTCCTACATACATGTATGTATTAGTTCCCTGTTTCTGATGACTGTAGTCTAGCTAATCATGTATTTCCCTCCCTTGGATTTTGTTAATCATGACCCCTTTCTTTGCTTCATTAGAATGTAGAAACTGGCTATTTACGTTTTCTAAAATCTTAAGCTAGAGGCAGTAAGCTACTTTTCCCTTACAGAGTTAATTTTCTTCAGCTGCTAAACTTGTGATATTAATGATGAGTCCTCAAATTTTAGTAAAATTGGATACAAGGAATCAGAATATTAGAGTAAGTACAATTGTGCCAAAAATTATAATGGGCCATGGAATTGCTTCATGTTGAAATTATAATCTGTAATGCTATTAATACTAGAATAATGGTAGCGCTTCTCATCTTCAGAGTGCCTCGTGAGATTAACCACGGTGGTTACGCTGGTGATGTGTTTCGATAAAACTTGTGCTTTCTGAATGTGTGTTGCAGTCTTAACATTCTTGAAATCTTTGCAGACCAGTTCTCAAGATGGGATAGGAAAGCTGAATTCTAGGTTATCAAGTGCAATCGGCCCGACTCCTGTGTTGAGACTAGTCATCTACCGTTCCTTCCATTGAGACAGAACTGTTGCCTGTGTTTTACTAGTCCTGTTGAATGCAATGGATGGTATTTTGAATTCCTGGGTTAAAAACAGAATTGAAAATCTGAAATGCCTTTACAGAGCGGGCAGCTAAAGTTGCTGAGCAGCAGGAGAGAGAGCGAGCAGCACAGCAACAGCAACCGAGTGCTTCTCCCCGAGCAGGCACCCCTGTGGGGGCTCTCATGGGGGTGGTGCCACCACCAACACCAATGGGGATGCTCAATCAGCAGTTGACACCTGTTGCAGGTAAAAACAGGAGCTAAGACCATTTTTTTCCACTTTAAGAAATTCCTTCATTTTTTTTTTCTCCAAAAGGAGTAGGCCACAGTCTGTAGCCTTTTCATATGACAGAGTCAAAAGTTTGAAGTCAGCCATGTTGTCCTGTATTGCTTTTCCCATACAGGCAATGCCTCTTCTCTATCCCAGAAGCAAGCCATGGGCCCAACCCTGGCAATTGGTAGGTAGCAGCTTTTCCCTTGCTGTAGGCATGGTCTGGCAATGTTCTTAGCCCAGGCTGCTCTTGACAGAGCACTACAGCAGGAAATATAAATATACCCTGAGTTCTGTTCTGAAGAACTCCAAAGAAAACATAAAAGCAGTCTTTAGGTGTTGATTTCCTATCTCATGCCAGTTCAGTTTGCCTTATCTGCTGCAGCCATCCTTAAAAGACTGACCATTTAAAAGGATTTTTGACAATGAATTATTAAATCCTTTCTTGGTCACCAATGTGCATGACTGCTTAGTAGGGGGGGAAGTCCTCATTCAATTCATTGTGCCCACTCTGTAATGCTTTTCTATTTAATTACATTAAACTGCATTTTCTGTTAGTATCCCAGTCACATATTTAAATAAACAAATGAATAAAACAAAAGAAAGAAAAGGGGAAAAAGGAAAAGAAAATGATGAATGTGGTTTGCTTGTGTGTGTTGTCTCTGGTTCTGGTAGCCATAGTAAATTTGAGCACTGTTGAATTGAAATCTTGTCTGACATGTCTCCACGAAAGCCTGCAGACCACTCTCAGGCCTTTCTTTGTTACTTCTCCACGTCTGGTGAGCTCTGTATAAGCCACCTATGTTTCCTCTTAAACAGTAATCTGAACTCTTTTGCACGGAGTCCAAGACAGTGTTGTTCAAGGCAGCTTTGTCGGGATACTGTTTTTGTTTTTGCTGTTTTTTGTTCTTGCCGTTTTCGTTTTTTGCCTTTTTTGTTTTTGCTTTCAGAGGAAGAGTGCATAGGGTAACTTTTCCATTGCTGCTCCTAACTTTTGTCATGGCAAGTCTTAAATGCACTGTCGCTGAACTCAGCAGTTGCACTCGCCAAAGCACATCTGAATCCTGCCTGTCAGTGCTTTCAGTGTGACTGATGTTGATCTAACAAATCTCATAATCGCCTGCTCTATTCCATGGCCCATTTTGGTTAATGGGGTTCCAGAGGTTTTCAGAAATCAGGTCTTGATCATGGGGACTTTGAAAGTTAGGATTCCCTCATTGACGTCCTCCATTGTTCTATTTGATGTATAATTGTGGCACTATGTCCTTGACTACAAAACCCAGAAACATATTAACAATATGAAAACAAATAGTTAAAAAGAAACAAAAATTAGCAGCTGCAGCATTTTAGCTCCCTGTTGGGGAATAGCATCATATAGCTCTGTGGTTGAGGAATGTGGTCCCTCTAGAAGACCACTGCTCTGTTACTAAAGGTGTGCTGTCCAGGCCTCTGGGCCACAGGAGAGAAGGGCAGAATTTCTATAGTAAAGAGCCTTTTGTCCACAGTGAGAGCTTCGCAGCTAAGAGGGTGATTTTTTATGGAATAGAGGTTGCTCAGGGCCCGAGTCTTAGCCTTCTTGTTATCTGAGACCAGCTTTGCTTACAAGCATTGAAGCTCATTTGAACACATGTGACTGGGATAATAAATGCCAAAGTACAGTTTAATGAAGACAAGTGTCATGTCTTTCAGTTCTTAATAACTTAATATACAACCACAGCCTAAGACGGCTGCGTTCAGATGGGCTTTTGTAATTGAAAGCAAAGCCTCCTAACACGGTTCAATTTTTCACCTACTTATTCTTAAAAGCTGTACCTGGTGGCGTTTTGAAAGGGCAGTTTGGCAATATTGGATCTCATCATGCTTAAGATGATGGTATCTGCTCAAAGTCATTTTTAACCTTGAACTCTTAAAAACTGAAATGCATCCTATCTCATGTATAGAAATATTTCAAATTTGTTTTGTGTAATTATAAGCTTCTCTATCTTGTTTACTTATGACTAAAAAGGCAAGATGAGTCAGTTTCAGGGTTTTCAGTATGCCATAGCTTTAAAAAAAAAACTAAACTTGTACAAATATATGGTTTCTAATACCTTTTTAGAGTAAAACTGAAATTCTCTTCAAAGAGGATTTTGGTGGTACACCTTTGCCCTTCCTATGTGAGAAACTGCCTAAAAGTGACTGAACTCCAGGGGGTTTTATATAATTTAGACTCTTAAAATTCCAGGAGAATCCTGTTTTGTTTTTATTTTTTTGATAGGTGAGTCATTACCAAAATAATTTTCTTATTGCCTCCCCCTACTGAAACTCTTCCCTAGCCAGTAGATGTTTTGTTATATGATGGTATTCTTGGAAAATAAAGAAACAGAAGCCTCTGTTCATAGGAATTCTGTACCTCAGTTAAAACCTCTGTCAACTGAAGGTTTACATGAGGAAATTTGTGAGCCTGGAGACAGTGTGAGAGCCGGCCTTTTCTCCTGTCAGCAGAACCTGGCTCTCCAGCTGCTCCTCCTTTAGGCTGCTACATGTCGGTTTCTGAGTGACCTGGACTTTAGTTGGCTTGAGAAGATTTAGATTTCTCTTTAACATATTCTGAAATCTAATGATGAAATATTCATTGTGATGGATGTTAGAAGTTGTTCTCCAGCTCAACCCTTAACATAATCCATTCTTAACAGCAGTGGTGGAGATAGAAGGGAGGAATATATGAAGAAGTCTTGAAAATTTTTTGCTCCCAAACTGGAGAACCATGCCTTGTGATCAGGACTGTGCACCTCATTTCCCTCCATTCTGATTTCCCTTCATGCGCACCCACGATAGGGATGTGAGTGCGGGCAGAGTGGAGTAATGGGGTATGTACTGATCACTTGGAGTTGCAGGTGGCAGAACTGGTCACTGAATAGTTCTGACCTTGGAAAAGCTGTTACTAGAACTTCTCTTTATTTTTAAATGAAAATATTGTTTAGCTTATTGAGAATAATTATGAACAATAATTTACTAAGTACTAATTCATCTAAGAATGTTGGGTTTCATATTTATAACTTTATTTTGTTCATTACTGCAACAAAATAATTGCACTAATTGCTGTTATATCATGCAGTACTAAGTAAGGGTGCTTTATTCATTGGTAGTGCATGGAGGGGTTGTTATTACTTAGCTCATGTTGCATGTTAATGATGCATGTCTGAAATTTGTTGTGTCCTTCAAGGCATGATGGGTGGCTATCCGCCAGGCCTTCCACCTTTGCAGGGCCCAGTTGATGGCCTTGTTAGCATGGGCAGCATGCAGCCACTTCACCCTGGGGGGCCTCCACCTCACCATCTTCCGCCAGGTGTGCCTGGCCTACCAGGCATCCCACCACCGGGTAAGAACTTCATCCTCATTCACTCATTAATCTCATCTTTTTTATTCTTTTTCCTCCCTCAGCCAGTTCTTCAGGAGGCATCTGTTGCCCATGGTGGCCAGGCTTCCCTCACTAAGCATCCCAGAGCTGTCAGCAGTAGGGCCCATCCTACATGTTGAGCAGGTGACCTACTACTACCTATGCCCCTGTGCATCTGCTACCTGGCAGCAGCACAGGATGCAGTGCAGAGGCCATACCCATAGATCCAGGAGCAGGGGGCATGGCTCATTTTCAGATATGATATGTTTAAAAAGCCTTGAGGGCCACAACCTCTTTCTAGCCAATTGCCAGGTCAGAGTCATATATAAAGTACTGTTTTCTCCAAGTGCATTTCTTCACCTGGTGAAATTCTTCTCTCACAGGGTCTTCATTTTAGAGGCCCTGCACCATCTCTTTTTCAAAAACAGCCCTTTTAAGGTGATCATAGAGTAGCATATGTGAAGTTCTTCAGAAATCCTTTACTTTGTAACAATGTGTAGGAAGCGAAGGAGTTTGTATTTAGTCTCGAGGCTTCTAACAAGCATGATATAGCACTTTAAATAACGGGCTGTTAGCTATGGACATATTTGCTTGTCAACAGAACCCAAAGGTTGTTTTATGTAGAAATATATAAGCTCAGAAATCACTACATTGTTTGACTTCATAATGAAAGTTGAACAATTAGAAAATCAACAGTTTCCATAGTAATTTTCATCTTAGGCTAAAGAACGTACTTTTAGCTATAATCTAGTTAGGGGAGATGTGACTTTTAAATGACTCAGAGCAGCACCTGATCCATTACTAAGAAGTCATCTTAGAGAGCCCAAACCCAGGTGAAAGGTGGATGAAAGCTGTCATGCTTCTTGGACTCACTACCCATAGGGTTCTACATGGCTTCAAGTAATATTTCAGAGGGTGAACCCAGCAGTGGGGAATGGGTAAACAAATGCTGACTCCACCATACTATACTTTTTTTTTTTTTTTTTTTGAGATAGGCTCTGGATATGTAGCCAAGGCTGGCCTGAAGTCAAGATTCTGTTGCCTCGCCATCTGAAGTGCAGGGATTGTATGCATGCATTCCACTCCTGAAGTTCAGCCACATCCTCTGTGTTCCTTACAGAATGACTATAACTAAACCAAAGAGCACTTTTTTTTTTTTTTTAAATTGTTCCCAAAGGAAGAAATGTCTGTAACATTTGTACTCCATTCTGGATGTCATGACTCATTTGAAATGCTGTGGCACCAGGAGTCAAATCAGAAAATAATTTTTCTTATATGGCAAATGAACTTGGTTCTAAATCTGTGCCCTCACACATACCTTAGCACAGGTTTCTCTGAGTCAGTAAAACCTTGTTGGAGTTGACACCTTCTAAATATATATAGCACTTGATAGAAGTCCTGTTTAAGACAAGTACACACACCAGTATAGCAGCTGTGTTTTGGTGGGTATGGGGCATTGTTATCCTTGCTTCTTATGCCTACAGAATTTAAACTGCATTGACAAAAAGCACAGCATACCCACTAATAGTCAGGGGAGGCAGAACTCTCTGTATGCCTATGCACAGCTGAGTGTGTTGTCTCAGCTCAGGTTTGCAGTGACTACCCCAGGCATGGTACGTAACAGAAATGGAGGGGGGGGTGATTTGTTTGTGTTGCCCAGAAAATCTGTGATCTAGCCAGTTTGGGGAGCCTCCAAGTGTGCAGAGTTGAAGGTAGAAGGGTGACCTGAAGGGAGCTGGGACCATAGTTTACTAATGCGTGCTGAAGGGGCAGCTTATCTGCCATTACTTCATTGTGCAGTTCATAAATTACCAGACCACAGCTATCATGGTGATTGGGTTATACTTGAAGGACTTGGCGTATTCCTCCTTTTTAAACAAAACTTATTTCACTTTTTCCTCTCTCTCTCTCTCTCTCTCTCTCTCTCTCACTCAAAATGCCTTGTACTTCCTGGAAGTGACACTTAAGAACTCTGAACCTTCAAATGACCAATGTTCTGCCTGTCAAAAGCTAGATTTGGAGAGATATGTACAGTTTCTGTATAACCCAGGCTGGCCTCAGATTTACAGCAGTCTTCCTGTTTCAGCTTCCCAAGTACTGTGATTACAGGTGTGAGCTAACACACACAGCAAAACATTTTAATCAGAGGTACAGAAGACTAGGAAGCTAGTTCTTCCTGGTCCCTCTACATATCACTAGCAGGATGTGTGCTTTAAGGAACAGCTTTAAATGGTTTGGTTGTGCCTTGTTAGTTTTACTAAACTGAGTCCCTTGGCTATTTTTGTTTTGTTAGAATAGCAAACAGATATCCCTGAGATATAAAAATTACTTTAAAAACTAATTTTAGGACAGTCCATTGTTATCTATTGCCTATGAGACAACAGTTGCTCATGAACATTTACCAAAGGAAGTTTACCCAGTTATTTGGAATCTGAGGTGATGGCAACAAGGCCACACTGCTTCTATATCATCCACTGAGGTGCCTTCTCTCTGACATTAGTGCCTGAGTTAGAACCAGCTAGTGGCATACAAAGGCTCAGGTAACTTCTTCCTCAGCCCTTGTCCTGCTCCAGCACAATTGTTACTGCTGAGCCTGATGCTGCAGGCTCCAGTTGGACAAGACTATATGGTCAGAAAAGTGCCTTAAAAACAGAAGTGTATTCTGACTATAGCTCACCCAGGGTTTCCCTAGAATTTTATACAGGGCTTAAAGAACATTCTAAGCCTGGAATAATTAATGTACCTCTGATAAAATGTATTATTGCTGTGCTTTAAGTAACCAGAAATAAAAGACTATACATTCCTAATTAGATTCTGTTTGGGGTACTAAAGGTTCCTATCCACATCAAGGGCAATAGGTTGGCATTTTAAGTGGTAACAGCTCTTGACAGTTTTTCAGTCAGTGAAACCCAGAGCCTCTAACTGTGCCATTGCATTCTGAATTATAGGTGTGATGACCCAAGGAGGAGCCCCCATGGTAGGGGCTCCAGCACCAGGTGGAAGTCCATATGGACAACAGGTGAGCTTCTTAGCTTGATTTTATTTTGGGCTCAAAAGAATTTTAGCCATTCCCTTCTCAGAACATGTGCAGATGTTTACCCTAATCCCATGCTCTTTCAGGTAGGAGTTTTGGGGCCTCCAGGGCAGCAGGCACCACCTCCATATCCTGGTCCTCATCCAACTGGCCCCCCTGTAATACAGCAGCCAACAACGCCCATGTTTGTAGCTCCCCCACCAAAGACCCAAAGGCTTCTCCACTCAGAGGCCTACCTGAAATATATTGAAGGACTCAGTGCTGAATCCAACAGCATTAGCAAGTGGGACCAAACTCTGGCAGGTAAGGAGAGCCCTGGTGAGATAGATATTTTCCTGGCTTTCATACAGCATCCCTTTTTCTTATGTAAGTAAAATAAATGATATATATCATAGAATAGATTGGAGTTCTTTACATGTTGACCCAGTGAAAATGGGCCCAAAAATCAAAGCTCAGCTGTATCATACTATCATGTTTTCAAATTTCTTTTTCAGTTTTGTTTCCAGATATTTGAGCTTTAGAATTATATGGCAGATTTTAAAAAGAAAAAACTGGAAAGCATATTTCTTTAGTCTACCAAGGTATCCATCTAGTACAACAGTGTATTTTCAGTATATAGTGAAATATTACCTAGTTTCTGGAAAGAATTTGGAATCTTCTGCTTCTTCGTTTTAAAAAATAAATGTGTATATATTTGTTGGAGTTCACATGTGCTTTGGTTGCATGGAGGACAGAAGACAACTTTTAGGAGTCAATTCTTATCCCTTATTAAAGAGTCTCTCTTGTTTATATTGCTGTACTATTGCCTCTGGGCTAAGTGCCCTTGAACTTTAGAATTACCAGGATACCTGATAGCCAGCACAGCTGCCTTTTTGTATGAGATGAGGGATAGACTTCTGATTATCATCAGACTTGTGCAGCCAACACTTCTATGCAACAAGCCATCTGCCTGATTATGGTTGGGCTTTTGGGTTTGTTACCATTTGGCTTGATGCTTGAGATAGACTGGCTCTTAAATGCATCCCAGGCTTTCCTTGACTTGGCAGTCCTCCTTCCTCTGCCTCCTAAGAGCAGAAACTACAGGTGCATTGTACCATACCAAGCTCTTACTCATTTCTTTCCAGATTTTATGGGTGTTTGCCTGCATGTTTACATATATGCCACATGTACACCTGGTATCCTCAGAAGCTAGAAGAAAATACCAGATCACCTGAACTGTAGTTATGGACAGTTGTAAGTGGCCCTGTGGGTGCTGGGAACTGAACCCCAGCCCTCTGTAAGAGCAGCAAAGGCTCTTAGCCACTGAGCCCCTAGTTTTTTTGTTGTCGTTCTATTTTGTTTTGTATTTCAAGACAAAATACAATATACTCTGTAGCTTTGGTTGTCCTGGAACTCACTCTGTAGACCACAGAGACCTGCCTGCCTCTGCCTCCTCAGTGCTGGAATTAAAGGTGGGAACCACTACCATTGTCTTCCTTATTCATTTCTAAACCCAGCTAGGAAATATTATCTCTTTTAAAAATATGGGGGGGGGGGGAGCCTAGAGAGATGGCTCAGTGGTTAAGAGCACAAGCAGCTCTTCTAGGGGACCTGGGTTCAATTTCTAGTATCTACCTGGCAGCTCACAACTGTCTGTAACTCAAGTTCCATGGGATCCAACACCCACACATACATGCAGGCCAAAACAAACAAACAAGAAAAAAAAACCCACCAATCAGTGTATATCAGATAAAAATAATTAAATCATTTCTTAAAAAAAAAAAAAAGAATATTAGATACGTTTTCCTTTAGGCATTTTTATAAAATTGAAATAATTGTTACTATCAGAGGTATCTACAATAAACTATCAATGGTCAGATATCAGTGCCTATTAAAAGAAGAAATCTTATGATTTATAATCTTTAGCACATATTTACAGTTTTAATAAATATTGTTTTAGTAAATACATCAACCTTTAAAACTGGGGGTCATTTTGTTATCTTGAAATTCTAATGTCTCAAATTTTCAGCTCGAAGACGGGATGTCCATTTGTCAAAAGAACAGGAGAGCCGCCTACCTTCTCACTGGCTCAAAAGTAAAGGGGCACACACCACCATGGCAGATGCCCTATGGCGCCTTCGGGATTTAATGCTTCGAGACACTCTCAACATTCGACAAGCATACAACCTAGAAAATGTGTAATCACATCACTGTGTTTCTTCTATAGAAGCAAAGAGTTGTGGAATGGTAGCCATTTTAGTTACTGGGGGTGGGTGGGAGGAACAAAGGATGATAATTTTTATTGCATTTTACTGTACATCACAAGGCCATTTTTATATAAGGACACTTTTAATAAGCTATTTCAATTTGGTTTTGTTATATTAAGTTGACTATCAAATACACAAAAGATTTTTTTTGCATATGTTTCCTTTGTTTAAAACCAGTTTATTAATTGGTTATATAGAGAGTCATAGTTTTATCTTTACTTGTTAAGGGACTTAAGTCATCAAAGGTTTTGGCTTGGCTTGGGGTTTTGGTTTTCTTTTTTATAAATATATATTATATATACACACACAACCAGAAAAAAACAATGAAAAAAAGTTTACAAATTAGTTTAAATTGATAATGAAATGTGAAGTTGGTCCTAGTTTACATCTTAGAGGAGTGTATATGTATGTTTCACATGCCTAAATATCTGCAAGTTTTCTTACAGGTCAATTGAAGTGTTGAAAGGTTGTTTAGACTGTAGATGCGTGACAGACTCAACGTATTTGCTGTGTTAACACAAAAGTTCACAATAGAAATCTAAAGTCAGTGCTATGTAACCATCCACAACTAGTGTAACTGAAGGAAAAATAACTTTGTGCTGTGCTGAGTTAGACATCTGTATTGTCAGTGACTTTTGCAGAACATGTGCTCAGATCTGAGTTGTATTTAGTTTTGGAAGGTAAGTTTAGAGTACTTTTGATCTGTTTATGCCCTCATGTTATATGATTTGAAACTTTACATCTGTTAACCTTGAAAAACATTGAAGAAAGTACTGAAGTATGCATGGAGGTGGTTCATTTTAAGCATAATACCTAACTTAAGAAAAAGTATAAATGGACACAAGCTGAGTCTTGCACATAACTGTGCAAGGGTAGACTGTCAACATAATGCAGATGCTCTGGATTCTTTATTTCCTTGTTATTAGTTGTGGTATTTTGTTTATTTGTTTTTGTCAGGGTTGGAATTTTCAACCAGAAATAATACTTTCTAAAATGTTTTTAAATTCAGCTTGTGCTTTAGATTAAAGGAAAAGGAAATTATACTTAAGAAAATGTTCACAAAAAAAGACTATTACAGATCCCAAACACTTGGACTTGGTAACTTAGTCTTTCTTTTCTTTTCTTTTCTTTTCTTTTTTTTTTTTTTTAAGACATGGTCCCATTATGTACTTTTGCTGGAATGGCTGGAACTCACTGTGTAGACCCAGCTAGCCCCAAACTCACATCTGCCTGCCCCTTCCTCCCAAGTGCAGAGACTCAGGGCAGGTGTTGTAATAGTAACAACAACCCTGTCTTTCTAACATAGTCCTAGAATAAAAATTTGAGGCAGTGTAGGATGTTGAGGTGGCAGCATTTCACATGGTGGTCCGTTTTTAAACCTGCTTTATTCTAATAGGATGGTTGTGTTGTATTGATGCTGCCACTCACTGTTCACTGAGAGTGATTGTCAAGACAGTCTTTTCCTTTAAAATATAATGAATCAGTACTTGGGTTTAATTGCCATGCTTAATAAATCATGAGAAGTCCCTGGTATCTACATTAAATACAGGAACCTTTGTAACTTAATGCCAATAGTCAACCACTGGATCACAATTTTCATCAAGTGTTTTAAAGAATTTTAAATTTAAAAAAATGTACTTCAGATTATGCTAGTACCTTATTGCTAAACTGAATTAAATAAATCTTTGATTCCTGGTTATTTGGACCATTGAGTCATCATGGACTATGTAATGTAATCAGATTCTTTTTTTTTTTTAGGTATTCTTGAATTACACCAAAGAACCAGAAACTTCAATTTTGTTAAATTATTTATTTATATCATGCATTCATTTTATTTCCCTTTTTAAAGGTTTAGATGAGGCTCCTTGGGGAGCACTAAAAACTCTTCACTGTCAGCAACCGAAGCACTAGAAGCCAGAGCAGCCCTCCTGACTCCTCCCCAGAGCGCTGGTGCTGTAGGAGCCAGGAGCCAGCTCAGGTTCCCTTGCCAGTACAAACCCAGCACAGGGTGTCACTAAGACAGATTCCCCCTGATGAAGTTTAAAAAACAATTAATTAGTTAAGTAATTAAAACCATTTAAGACCCTATTTATTTTAGAATCATGTTTTTGGAGAATACCAGTTTATTACTTAGGATATAAAATTTGAGACCAGCCATCTTTCAAAAAAAAAAAAAAAAAAGCCCTGACTTAAGGCAGTACAAGTAAACAGTACACTTTCTCATAACTTACTAACTGTATGCGGTTTAAGAAATATAATGACCTAATTGTTTTCAAAATGTAGGTCCCTATGAAGAATTTTGTTTATATTGAGTTGGGGTACCTATAAGGTTTAAACTGTCAGCCAACTGATTTAAAAGACCTTGGTTTTACTAAATCTGCCTTCCCCTTCTAAACTGGGGTTGGGGTGAGGGACATTTGTGTAAAATCCCCAAATTGTTGTTACAACTTTCAGCTTGAACGTTCATTTCCAGACATGATTAAAAATTGGTTTATTCTATTTTCTGTACTATATTATCTGAAGTTTAAGTGGTAACTGGTTCTATACCGTGTATGTATCATATGTTTGTTCATCAAAGCTTTTTAATCCAAATAAAAGCAAGAGTTTGCAAACTGATGTGGATTAGCCAGGTTTGGTGGTTCTGTTAAACCTGTGTCAGATATTTACAGCAGAAAGAAGATGTATACAAGTCCTGATTTCATGCTAAGGAGATAGTGTTACCAGTTCAAGGAAGAAAGCTCCTCTGGTCAAGGTGAAATGCAATGTGCAGACCCCAGTTGCAATCTGACATACCCACATCCTTCAGGCTGCCAGTCAAAAAATTCTTACCATGTCCTCATGATTTGCAGCGTGGACAGAAACAAACACAGGTGGTTTCAAAAATGAAGAGCAGGTTATTGAGGGTAGACAGTAAGGGAAGTACATCTTCTATCAGAAAGTAGAGTAACTTACTTTAAATAGCTTATCTGTAACCATAAAACAAGTGATCAGGTGAATCTTTAACTTGTTTGCAAGTTCTTAAAGTGTTATACTTTTAGTAGAAAATGATGGTAAAATCAGCCAACTGTTTTCTCCTAATACTACTTTCAAAGCCCTGTGGTGTTGTGTCCTGAGACTGTAGGAAGGGATACAGTCAGTCACCTATGTCCATGAGCATAGTTTGAAGGCTCAATGATATCTAACATTCTACACAAGCACTGTACTAATAAATACTGCTATGTGTCTTTGTTCCTTTTTAATCTGAGAATATGCTGCGGCAGCTGACTGAAAGTTTCAGAACTGAATAAATTAATAGATTATTACTTTTCCCTATCTGTCATGTCTTGGTGGTGATTCATAAATGTGGCAAAACATTTTGTTATTCCTTTACAAGGAAAAAAATTGTTTTGGAAAACTCCATGGTCCAAGAATACACTTTTATGGAGAGGAAACTCAGTATGAAAAACTCACACATAAAAAAGAGACTAATGTAGTTACATAAAACATCAGGGATGTAGATAAGTCTTCAAATACAGAACTGCAAGATAGATAAAATAACCTTCCTTGTTATTCTAGTGTAGGTACTTTCCCCATCAATTCATATGAAAAAGTGAAGCTCCAAATCCAATGTTTTTTTCCCAGTACCACAGTTAAGGTTATATTATTATAAAATAAATGCTAAATTCTTCTCTCTCTGATCTAGAGGCTCACACCTTTAATCCAGTTACTTAGGGGGCTAAGGCAGAAAGATTACAGGTTAGCCTGGTTAATTTAGTAAGACCCTGACTTAAAAAAAAAAAAAAAAAAAAAAAAAAAAAAGGTAAAAAGATGACACTTGTCTAGGGTACACAAAGCCCTCGGCTTAATTCCAGTGCTATCTCACCTCAGTGACAAAACATCATCCTAGAATATGTTAAGTATGTGGTGTAATTTTTGGAATTTTGAAAAATTGAATATTTTAGGGAGTTAAAGAATTTACACCCTGGGGCTGGAAAGAAGGCTCAGGTTAAGAATGCTTGCTGTTGTTCCAGAGGATCCAAGTTTGATTCCTTGCACATAGGCTCACAACTACCTATAATTCCTGCTCCAAGGGGTTCTGTAGCCCCTGTGGGCACTTGTAGGCACATAAACACACACACACACACACACACACACAATTTTTCCTTTTTTTTTTTTGTTTGTTTTTTGAGACAGGGCTTTTTCTGTGCCCTAGTTGTCCTTGAACTTGCTTAGTAGACCAGGCAGGCCTTGAAATCACAGATAAGGCTTGTCTTTGCCTCAGAGTGCTGGGAATAAAGGTGTTTGTCACCACCCAACTACATTTCACACAAAGTTTTTGAGACGAGATTTCCCTCTGCAGTTTTGGCTGCCCTCAAAATGTGCCTGCCACACTACCACCCAGACACACACACATAATGTAAGAAAAACATTTTAAAGAATTTTTGCACCTTGGTTAACAAAGATAAGTTTCTACCCATGGCTTCCAAACTAATGTGCTCTAAAAATGTTTAAATATCAAAATCGAGTTGTCAGCCATTTCCAAGTTTCTTGCATTTACTGTTCAGCATATGTTGAATACTCTTCAGTTTCTAAAACTGGAAATGTAGCCACGTTACTGAGAATTATACCACAACTTAGACGGCAATTGAACCCATATAGTGTCTCTGAGGTTAGATTCACACCCTAAATGGCACAAGGAGGCAGATTGCTTTTCTCTCCCTGCTAATACTGCTGACAGTGAGTTGAACTTTGTGTTCATAGTACTTTGAGCAGTTATGACCCTTTACACTGAACTGAACCTAACATTAGCAGACAAACTTAAAATAGGAAAAAGTTGCTAGAAAATATTGAGACTTTCTGGTTCTGTTTTTTCAGGTCAGAGTTTCATGTAATCCAGACTAGCCTTGAACTACTGCCTCTCCTGCCTTCACCTAGAAGTGTTTGCTGCAGAGTAATTAACATGTTATCCCATGGCCTTCAAGCCCCAGCTTCTTTCTTCATAATATTTTGAAATTTACTTTCTCTTTAGAATGTAGGTCTCTTTCCTATTTCAAAACATGTAGATTTTTTTTCTACTAGTGATCTAAATTTAACTGGGGTCAGATTACCCAGCTGCCTTTAGTAGACTCTACCTAACTCAGCTACACTGTATGTTAGCTTTGTATCTTTAGCAGGTGTGTAGTCCAACACTAGAGCGTTAGCTGAGCAATATGCAGTTACTAAGAAATGCCTCCTACTCTAGCAAAAGCTTACAAGTTGGAAAAGGACAGAAATGTGACCTGTGTAGTTGCCCTATATAAGGTAATTTTGAAAAGAAAAAGAAAGACCATGGTTTCATTGGAATTCCAAAAAGAAACAAGGCTGGGCCTAGAGAGAAAGCTCAGTGGTTAGGAGTGTAGTCTGCTAAGCCAGAAGACCTAAGTTTGATTCTCAACATCCACATCACAACCTCTCCAGCTCCAGGGGATCCAATGCTTCTGTCCTCCACATATACCTGCACATGTGCACACAGACAAATACATGCTTCACAATCCAGACTGCACTGCAGAACATTGATCACTGAATAGCTTAAGAAATATTTTGTGAATGAAACACACTAGGTGAGTTTTGGGAAGATACTGTCCAGTAGTTACTAGAGGTAAGTCAAGTAGAGAGTGTAGAACCATAAGAACTCTTTGTAAAGGCAATTCTTGGCCTAGGATGTATTCTTTTAAAAAAAAAGAAAAAAGTTTAATTGTGTATGAGTGTTTTGCCTGCATATATATGTGTGTATCACGTGTTCAGTGTCCACAAAGACTAGAAGAGGGTGTTGGAGTTGCAAATAATTTTGAACTGCCATGTGGCTACTGAGGATTGAGCTCACATTCTCTGGAAGAGCAGTCAGTGCTCTTAGCTGCTGAGCCATTTCTCCAGCCCCCCTTGAAAGAGTGTATTTTTAATGGAGCTAAGGAGGCAGAGGCAGGGAATTCCTTGAGTTTAAGGCTAGTCTGGGAGAGGATGAGACTATGAAGACACAAAATGGCTGAAACCAACACTGAAATTCGTATTTACTTTATTACTTATGAAGATCAGTCTCTGATGTATCTTCCAGCCTTCTCTGATACTGTCTTTCTGAAGCTTTTCTACGGTAGACATCATCTGTATCAAACAAAAATTTAGCTTAGATTTTTTTAAAAAACAGGGATTTTAAAAAGATACTGGGGGTCTTTCCCTGTGGCAGAGTGCTCAGCTAGCATAAGGAAAGCCCTGTGTACAATTCCCAGCACCGCAACTAAAGATCAGTAAGGTTAGAAACAAACCCCCATGGTAATAAGTCAACCAGTAGTCTGTCTTGGCTGACTGAATCTTAACACTTTAACTCAATGGTAAATAATTTAAATGTAAAAATGAGCTGATTGGAGGCTATGTTGAGGAGTCCCAGAAGCACATCCTGGCATATCTTTCTGTTCTCCAAGATTTCCCTTGCCCCAGAGTTCTCTCTCGCTCCCTTCCCTAGGTCCCAAACCTAAGGAGGTCCCAAACCTAAGGTTCTCAGCAGCTGCTTTTCCAGACTACTAATTTTCTCCCCTTGTGTAAAAGAAAACAATCTTCCTTTTAAAAATCCTCTTCCTTCTGGGCTTGTCATTTGACTGCCATCTTCTCGGTGTTGACATCACCGGCTGCCTCTTCACTTGTGCCTTTTTACCACCATGTTCTTGGGGGTGAAGTGCCAGTCCCTGGGCTTCCTTTACATCTGCAGTCAGTGTTCCATGGAAAGAAATCTGCTCAGACCACTACTACTGTTCCACTCTTCCTAGCTTCCTGTTCTGAAAGCTCACCACCACTTTCCACTTAGGTCTTTTGTCTTCCCTTTGTTCCTGCCAAACCAGCTGAAGTTTCTTCACATTCTCACTATCTTGACTTCTGGACAGCCCTCCAGAAGCCCAACCAGAGATTGCTCCAGTTGCCTCACTTTCCATTTCATGCTGTTTGTGGCACCTCTGATTCCATTAACATGGCTGAATGACTGAGAACACGCCCTTCTTTCTCACAGAGGCCACTGTAAAGAACTCTTGGCTAATTGTAAAGTTGATCCCACTGGCACTAGTACTTCTGAATGTGCAGTCTCCCAGCTTCCCCCCAAAACACACTTTTCTCAAAGATTGAATCACAAAATCCTTGCATGCCAAACAAAGTGCTGTACCAAGTGAGCCATAGCCCCTGGTTTCTCATCAGTGTTTGCATATCCTTCAGGATCTCCTAGAGCAGATGGTCACCTCTCCTTTAGTCACATTTCCTTAGCACCTGTCTTCAAGGGTGACCTTTCTGGTGTTCCTTCTGATCACTCCAAAATACCATACATGTTGAAATATGACCCTTAACAGTTTAGTTTGTAAGTCCAGATGTCTGGCCCTGACAAACTGTCTTCCTTAGCTTGAGACCTTTAGTTAACCCCATCTCATCATGTCCTAAACTGCACCCAAGTTTCACCCTGCCTATGTTCTGCACCTTAAGTAGGTGTTCCTTGAGAAGTCCATGCCCCATCTCAGTTACCACACTCAGCACTACCTCTAGGCTGTCTCAGCTCCACCCTTCTTGGCATCCCTTTTGCCCCTTAGACTAGGCCATCATCTCAAATCTGGCCAACACACACTGCCTGTATCTCTACCAATCTCTCCAAAAAGAGTCTTTTCAATCATTAAGATATATCCTTATTGTCCAGTTCTTTTATGGCCCTACCCAGATACCCTTTCATTCATGTCACCTTCCACTCAGTGCATCTGCTGCAGTCCTTCAAACAGCACAACAAAAGCTTCCAGGCTTCCCTTGCCACTGCCATGAAGTCAGTTTCTTGGATCTTCCCCTTATCTGGCTGACAGTCCTAATAAATGCCTATCTTTTCCCAAGAGACTTCCCACACTATCTGATCCAATGAGGTGCTCAACCAGGATTTTTGAACTACTCACTCACCCCTCATGGGGTACTTAATGGTGGGGAACCGGATGAAAATTGAGCTCGGGCCTAAGAGAGTCAAGCACTCTACCATGAAGCTACACACCCAGTCTTATTCCCATGAGCTCTGAAATGGAGGATCCTTTGCCTTGTTCACTAGATCCTTTCATGGATGGTTATTAAATATTATTTGTGCCCCATGCCTGTAATCCCAGCACTTGGCTGAGGCAAAAGGATGGCTGCAAGCTTGAAGAATCAAGGCCGGCACTGGGCCTTTATCAAGGAGAAAGAAATCAATGGAGGCTTTGACGTAACAACTTAAAATTTTTGACTTCACAATTCTCAAATAATTACAAGAGAGGCAAAACAAAGGCCCAGAGGTTGGGAGAAGTCCTGGGAGAACTGACCATGTCAGAGCCAGTTCACAGAAACGTCAGACATTCTTTTTACAGTTCTGGGCCAAAGACACAGCACTAATGACTGCAAAAGGTGGTAATCAGCAAAGACAGGCAAGCTAGCGTTATCCAGAGTTTGGGCTAAAGATCTCACAGGGCAGGTGATAAAACCGTAATTTGAGTCATCAGGATTGGTCCCTCTTCCGCATGTTCCTTAGGCCCAGCGTCAGAACCGGTAGGGCCAAGGACAGGTTACAGAGACAGCTGGAGTGGAGGCACGCGCTCCCTTAAAGTGCCGGAGAGAAGGGCGGCTGGGTGCCAATGTAAGCAAAATACGCGAGCCGCGAGGGCCTCCAATCCGTAACTCACAGAACTACCAAATGAATAAATAAGAATACTTGTCCTTCTTACTAAAGTGAAAGCAGCTCTGCAACTGAGTGGAGAAAACGGAGGCTGCGGCACCGCCACTTACAGAAGGTCTCCTGGCCCACGCGCACTTTAATCATGATCCACTCCATTGTTCCTCCCAGGACAAAAAAGAAGGGCAGGAACCTGTAGATGCCGAATCGCTGCTTCCCGGGCACCCGCTGCAGAGCTCGCCTCACCTGGGCCCTGAAGAACATGACCGAGGCCTCGAGGTGAGGTACGGACGGAACCAGGCAGACTATTATCCCTGGAGGCAGTAGAAACAGCCCTGCTGGTGCCGCCTTCTCCCGCGGACCACGGTCCGAGATCGCGCCGCTGCGCCTCTGCTAGGCTGCGAGAGTTAGGTCGCACGCAACTGACAGACCCAGAGCATGGTCGGCTCCGCCAATCAGAGTGTGGCGGGCCGCTCAGACCCTCCAATCAGAGTGCCGTTGGGGCACGCGTACTCTGTGAGGCTGAGCCTACCTGAAGAAGCCTACGCAGGCGCCTAGACTCCGGAGGCGGAGCAACCTCAGGGGGCGGGGTCTCCAACGTGGCGTGGCCGGACCCACCCTCAACCTGCTCTCAGCTGCTGGGCCTCGGAGTGCCGCTCCCCCTACTCTGCCATCGCCATCTTTTTTTGTAATACTCTGACCGAGGTGACGACCCTCTTTGAAAAACATAATCTAAATTATTTCTGGAATGGGACTTGGCTTCTAGAAATAACAAAATTCGATATGCGTTTTTGAAAACTGAACTTAACTGTATCACGACAAAAAGTATAACTGTCCGTGACAAACTATTTTAAAAATAATATAAATCTATGATGAATGGGAATGACAGTTATTCAGGTACTTGTTGGTGCTTTTTTTTTTTTTTTAATACATCACAGCCCAATAGGCACACTTGTAAAACAGTCTATGATGCTGTTGAGGATAGACAATCTAAGAGAGTTAAATGACAGATTGTGGGATCCAGGAAAGGGTCATAAACCCTGTACACCAAGCAGCCCTGGAGGGCAGGCCAGGAAGAAGCCATACACAGTGAACCTCTAGTACTGTTCCCATTTCTCTTCATTTTGAGGACTAGAGATCTGTCCACTTGGAAGATTCACATGTGGCCAGGTCTCCACAGCCCACCTTAGTCACTGGGGCCTGCCTGGCCTCGGCCACTCATGAGCCCACCCTTTGGCATCCATAACTACTAATATTCAGCCCAGGATTGCCACACCAAACCTCAGCCTACAGAACTACAAATGTACACATTACACACAACCTTATATCCAACAGCCACCATGTACTTGGTCAGTTACTTCATCACCAACAAGGCCCTGGGTACTAGACCAACCTCTCCTAGGGTGCACCCGCAAGCCAACAGAAGTGGAGTGGTTTCAAGCAAGAGGGCGTGTGTAGGGGGACACTGGGACAGCGCTTGAACTGTATCACTTAAACTGGTATTGCAATTGGGGGCCTGAGCTGTCCTGACACATTCGTTAACAGCCGCGAGGACCAAGTGGCTGCAATGATCCTGGCCCTTAGCCACTTGAGTACGCCCAGTAGATAGGCTCCTAGTTAAATCTGTGTCGGTATAGTGTTGGGTACCAGGGGATACAAAGAAACGGCCGCCTTAGCAGATGTCAGCTGCCCAGCGGCCTAAGTGGTCTCATCTAGCTTGGGACTGTCTCACTGCAGGCAGAAAGAGCTCTTTGCGCATTAGGTGAATAAAGCAGCCCTAGCTCCAATCGGGCGTGCAGTCCGACGTGCAGTCCGTCGGAAACTGGTCAGGGACACAGGGCCCCGGGGCAGGAGGACTTGTTTGGAGAGGAGGGGACGGAAGAGCTAAGGTTAGGGGGAACCCGAGGCTGGGGGGAGGGACAGAAAGGCCGTGGGACGAAGGAAGAGTTGTGCACTCGCGCACTCCAGCCGCTCCAGCTCCTTGGGCCGTCCAGGCCTCTCGGAGACACGGGCTCTTAAGCCCAGCGACTTCCCGCGCAAGGAAGGAAGGTGCCGCCATCACCACCGAGGTGATCAAAGGGGGGCGCAGAGACCCTGAGCCGAGCTGGGAACCAGGAGGAGGGGGATCGGGAGCCCGCTCCGCCCCGTCCTGGTTTTCCCGCCCCCTCGCGCCGAGTGTTGCGCCTATTGGCCGGATGGACTCCTCGTGCCTCGCCCATTGGTCGGCCGCCTTGAGAAGCACGCGGCCACGGTGGCTGGCGGGCGGGCGGGCAAGCGGACGGGCGGAGGGCGGCGGGGGCAGCGCTCAGGGGGCATGGCGGGTGCGGGGCTGCGGGCGGCAGCTCGACGTTGGCTGCTGTGCGGAGGCCACGGCGGACCGCGGGCCGCCTCGTCTTCACCCTCCTGCCCTGGCTGCGGCCCGCCAGGTCCCGGAGCCCCCTGCCCCAGCACTCCGCGCTCGGCGCCCGCAGACAGCGCGGATGTCAGCGCGCACTTATGGGCTCGTTACCAGGACATGCGGAGGCTGGTGCACGGTGGGTGATTCCGGGTGGGCAGTGCGCCGGAGGCGTCAGCTGAGTGGCGCCCATCAGACGGTGGGGGCACCGTCCCGGGTACAGCTTGCTGGAAGCGCCCGATGTGGCTCGCCAGGGTCACAAAACTAGAGAGCTAGATGGCGTTTTGGAAAGGGCGCCATCGAGTTGATACGTGGTGCCTCTGCAAAGCACCCCGGCTCCTGGGACGAGTGGAGGTTTTGTTTTCTGGCTGTAGAAGCTAGGAACGCCTGGAGCGGCCGCTGCGCACGCGGCCCTGGGTCTTGCTCCTGGGTCCAGTCTTTGGTCAGCGGCGGTGGAAACCTCAGCCCCTTGTTCTCCGCTGGTCTTTAGTTACAGTGTGTGGACAAAGACTGAACCGTGTTCACCGACGGCCCGGTGTAAGGCGACACCGGCCGGACATTGCAGGCGCCTCTTGGCTTGTCTCTGGCATTCTACAGCATTCTAAACAAGCTCAGTGAAGGTGTTGGGATAACAGAAAAGTTACGTTAGCCCCCGCAATCCCAGGAAGGTGGCTGCAGTCTCGACTAAGGCTACACAACACTCACCTACCCCTAGCCTTTTCTCTCTCTGGAATGGACTGGTTAAGCAGGAGATTTGAGTGCGGGACATCTGTCCATTTGTCTGGGTGGGTCTAGTGGGGCCGTTTCTGCAGCAGATAGATGTGGTCTGGGCTGTGGCCCCTATCGCTGCCCAGCAGGGTGGCCCTCAGCTTCTTCACACCCTCTCAAGACCCTCAGTGTTCTGAGTCTTTTGTCCCGGGATTGTGATGACTCAGAAAGAACAGGGCCAAGCAGGAGCAGGGGAGCTTCTGAAGGAAGCCCCAGAGGTGATGTGGCTTTCATTGTCTAGTAAGACAGAGTGGTTCTGACCGGGAGATTCCAACTGTGACTGGGCAGGGGTTTCCACTCTAGCTGTGTGGAGACCTGGAGGTTGGTTAGAGTTCACCTTTTGACAGGCCGCAGTCAGAATACTTGAGACTTCTGAAAATTGGTTGCTTTTAAGGATGAGCAAGTATTACAGAAAACTTTGTTCTGCACCTAGAGAAGTCTCTCTGAGTGACTGAAAGGCCTGCTGTCTTGAAGGTGTTGGGGAGGGTCTATTTTCATATTCTTTAGGGTTCCCCTGTCTCTTCAGATCCTTATAGACCCCCTGGGTTGTGTGTGGGGACACGTCCACTAACAAGCCAGAGTGAGAGAACTTCATGCCTCTGAATTATGACCTTACCAGGATGAGTTTTCTGAAGGAGTCTGAGCAAAACTAGTAGGTAACAGCCTAGTAGCTAGTAGCCCTTCAGAGAGTAGTGGAGGGCCGTTACCTCATGGCTAAGAGAGCTAGGAAAAGAAGAGTGGTTAAAGCAGGTGGAGTGACCTGACGGTGAATCTCAGCTTAGTTGCCTACTGCTAGGTGGTTTGATTGGGTAGCTCTCCCTTCTCCTAGTTCTCTGGACAATGGAGATACAGAAGTGTGAGCACTTCAGATTGGAGGAGGGAATGGGATGAGCCATGAGACTCAGAAGGGTCTAGAGCCCTAGAACCTGAAGAAAGAAGGACAGGGGCTAGACAGCAATATCATAAATATGGCCGACTACTGCTGGGTCATGGCATATCCTTGCCTGGCCTACTCAGCACATCCCCTGTGGAAGGAAGTGGGACTCGGTTACCCCAACTACCCAGAGCTATGGCTTCCTTGGTCCAGAAGTGAGGTGGGTAACCTTAGGCCCTGTAGACTGCTTCTGCATCCTACTTGTTCCCAGGAAGGTTTCTATGCCCCCCAAAAGACCCTTGAAAGCAGGAGCAAAGGCATAAACACAGTCAGCTCTGCAAGCTTGGGTCTACAAATGCCATGCCTATGCTTCCCACCCCAGTGGTTTTCTGGACACGGGGGGGGGGGGGGGGGGGGTGGCCGCAAGTCATAAACAAAGTTGACATCTAGGAGTGTAGAGTTTTGGAAATTACCAGTTATGTCCT
Source organism: Phyllotis vaccarum (assembly GCA_033318265.1). Classification (NCBI taxonomy): domain Eukaryota; kingdom Metazoa; phylum Chordata; class Mammalia; order Rodentia; family Cricetidae; genus Phyllotis; species Phyllotis vaccarum. Next base: position 116,091,366 of record JARWLC010000009.1, on the reverse strand, counting down.
AGTGGCATCAGGTGAGGAGTGTCTCAGAAACAGTTCTTTAGAGGGAGGCCATCAGCTGTGTCTTAAGCATGTCCCAGTGAAGAACTCTGTCCACACTTGGGGATCTTCAGAACAGCTGCTCTCTGCTGGCTATAGGCCACCAGAGGAATTAGCCACACCTGTTCCCACACCTACACCCTGTACTTGACACTAAAGGAAATGGGGGTGGAACCCTGTGTACCAGAGGGGCCTCTGAAGCAAGAGCTCAGCACGTAGATGGTGTCTGCACATCACAGAAGCCACTAGACATGCTGTGGAGGCAGAGATTTTTGCTTTATGATCAGGATCGGTGTGGCTGACAGACTCCCTTTTTTGGAATCTGCCCAGCATACCTAGTCCTGCCTCTTCCCTTTCCCCTACATCTCCAGGATTGACCAAGCAAGACCTAGGACAGGGCTTCTAGCTCAGGCACATCATACATCTGATTCTGGATATGTGTGGATACAGAGCAGGAATGCTGCAGGAAGTAGATTGGTTCTGGTTTTTATTCCCCCTTTAAAAGAAACGAGCCCTGGGGCTAAGATAATATTCTTGAATTCACAGACATGAGAGGGAGGACCTGACCTTGCCTGGCTCACATCCCATGCCCTATCACATCATGTCTTTTTCTTAACTCAACTCACCTGCTTTCCAGATGGGGAAGACAAGGCAGGCGAGCCTAGGACCCCAGAGCCTTCCTGACAGCACTAGGCTTAGCCTTCCTCTGACTCTTTCAGAGGCTTGTGACTGTCACCAGAAGAGAGCAAGCTGGGTAGTGTCACCTCCCGCCTGTGGTAATTAGCAATGTTCCCTAGTTTTAGCCAAGGAATGTCATTATGTGGTCTGGCAGGCAACTGAAATCCGATTAGAAGGGCCTTAGTCCCCAGGAGTATGGCAGGTGTTCCAAGTTGGCAGCATTGGGGGTTCTCCACCCCTCTAATGTTCTTGGGCCCCAACCCCATCCCTGCGCAAAGTGGAAATGCAACATTCATGGCCTTGGCCTCCTGTCTGGTCAGAAGAGAGCCAGCATCCTGTGGGGGAAGTCCACAGTTCTTGCACACTGCCCTTGGCAGGTAACCCCAAGAAAGGAGAAGACCAGGTCAGTGGACAGTGGTGCTCCTGGGCAGGTTTTCAGTGAGGGGTATGAACATTCTGAGGAGTGCTTCTAGAGTTCTCAAAGACCCCTGTCTGGTAGAACTTAGTAGTCAGCCTGGAAGAGACACAGGCTCAGTGTATAAAAGAGAGGCTTATGACTATGGCCAGCTCCCCAAAGAAGAGCAGGCTGGCCCATAGTCAGCTCTGCTCTACCTTGGCACAAGCCTTCTTTCTGAGCCTCAGCTTGGCCTCTTCTTCACTGGGCTAAGATGTAATAATCCAGTATCTTGTGGGTCACAAGGGGCTGGATACCCACAAAGTTCTAGGGCCATTTGCCATAACTAGCCATCACGACAGTCCTGTTCTCTTGTGTCTCCTTTCCTTTAGACCTTCTGCCCCCTGAAGTATGCAGCCTCCTAAACCCAGCAGCCATCTATGCCAACAATGAGATCAGCCTGAGTGATGTTGAAGTCTATGGCTTTGACTATGACTATACACTGGCCCAGTATGCAGATGCTCTGCACCCTGAGATCTTCAATGCTGCCCGGGATATCCTGATAGAGCACTACAAGGTGAGGCTGCCAGGCCCTAGAAGCCAAGGGGACCCAGATTGGCCCACACCCCAGACTGAGTCTTGAGGTTCCCCCTGATGTCCTGGACTAAGGGTGGCACTGTTACTGCCTGTTTGTCCAACAGTACCCTGAGGGAATTCGGAAGTATGACTATGACCCCAGCTTTGCCATCCGTGGCCTCCACTATGACATTCAGAAGGTGAGTGACTAGTCACACCCCTCCTGACTATATGTGTACAGGACCAGCTTCTTCAGCCTCCTCCTCACCTTATCAGATCACCCTGGCCTCAGTTGTAGCTTCTCCTTAGTAGCATCCAGTAGAGGTTTGACAGTTGGGAGGTACTGGGGAGAAGCTGGCTCAGGGCCAAGGACAAAAACCTACATCTTCACCACTGGCCCTGGCCCTGCATGTTTCCAGAGCCTGCTGATGAAAATTGATGCTTTTCATTATGTGCAACTGGGAACAGCCTACAGGTTAGTGTTGGGTCCACCCTAAATCTACCCTTATCCCCATCCTGTGCTGCTACCTGGGCTCGGGCTGAGGGCTTCTGTCCCCCCCACTCACCTGCAACTCAGGGGTCTCCAGCCTGTGCCAGATGATGAAGTGATCGACCTATACGGTGGCACCCAGCACATCCCACTATACCAGATGAGCGGCTTCTATGGCAAGGTACCCACTCAACCTGCTGTTGCCCAGAGCAGCCCTGACCAGGGATTTTGATGTGGGTGCTGGCATCCTGTGAGGCAGTGGTCAGTAGGTCACACAGCCTGCCAGTGCCCCTAAGGCAGATCCCTTGGTCTCTAGTACTTGGAAATCATGGCTGAGAGTTGACCTCTCTTCCCAGGGCCCTTCCATCAAGCAGTTCATGGACATCTTCTCACTACCAGAGATGGCACTGCTATCCTGTGTGGTGGACTATTTTCTGGGCCATGGCCTGGAGTTTGACCAAGCACACCTCTACAAGGATGTGACGGTGAGGAGGAGGGGCTTGTCCCTTAGATGAAATGAAATCTGTTTGCAACTTGGTAGGTCTACCCCCTGGTATGTCCTTACTGTCCCCTTGTTTCCTACAGGATGCCATCCGGGATGTGCATGTGAAAGGTCTCATGTACCAATGGATTGAGCAAGACATGGGTAAGGGTGGACAGTAGCCCATACTGTGGCCAGCCTGAACAGAGGGCCACGGAACTGGCCCTTACATACTCATTTTCTCATTCAGAGAAGTACATCCTGAGAGGGGATGAAACATTTGCAGTCCTGAGCCGTCTCGTTGCCCATGGGAAACAACTATTCCTCATCACCAACAGTCCTTTTAGCTTTGTGTGAGTCTAGTCCCATTGTAGAAGAGTATTTGGGGGGAGGGGAGGACATGGCACTGTTCCCAGACCCCCTTTAGCCAGTGCCACCTCTGCACAGGGACAAAGGCATGCGGCACATGGTAGGTCCTGATTGGCGCCAACTCTTCGATGTAGTCATCGTCCAAGCAGACAAGCCCAACTTTTTCACCGACCGACGCAAGTATGGGTATATCAAGGGACCGTGGGGTATGGGAGGAGAATGGAGGCCGCATTCTAACGAGAAGACTCAGGCACCAAACCCAACTGGGCCTGGCTCAGTATTCTCTGTGCTTAGATGGAGATGCCCCCTTGTGGTCACTGTCCCACTTGAGTGGGTGGGCCTTTACAGGGATAAGAAGCAAGGTACCTAGTCTGTGGTTCTGTCACAGACTGCAAACCAGGCTCTCTACTCTTCACCCAGACCTTTTCGAAAGCTTGATGAGAAGGGTTCCCTTCACTGGGATCGTATCACTCGCCTGGAAAAGGGCAAGATCTATCGACAGGTAAGGACTATTTGGGAGAGCAGTGCCTAGAAGGTAGCCCAGGGCAGGGTCAGCCTCCCAGCCTTGACCAGGCTTACACTGTGGGGCTCAGAGCCAGTGGCACCAGGACAGGACAACCAGGAAGCCAGCCTGGGTGATATTAGAGAAGAGCTTGGACTTTGGTCACAGTGCTTGGGTTTGGATTTTAGCTCTACCCAATAGACTATGAGCCCTGGCCTCATCACCTGTAGGTCTTGTCATCCTTTAGGACTCAACCATCCTTGAGTCATGATGTAAAAGCCTTAGAATGTACCATGACCACTGTGAAGAATTGGCACTGAATACTGCTATAGGCAAAACGAGCCTGGTTGAAGTCCTGAGGGGGACCTGTGGAGACAGCTTATGATGAATTGAGTGCAACCTCCCCCACCCCCCACCCCCCCACACACACAGGTACACACAAACACCCACCCCGGTTTTGGTTTTCTTGTGATAACTAGGAAAAGAGACCAGATTTGGAGCACTAGTAGCCTGTGTTGGAGTCTTAGCTGAGATGGTCTTGGGTCCAAAGAGCCCACACTTGACAGGAGAGCCACATCAAGATACCTCCGCTCAGCTGGCAGGCCCCTGTCCAGCATCCTGCTCTGATGCATCCAGATCTCCAGTCCTCGGCTCTCTTGTCTTACTGTGGTGGCCCTCTATGGGGGAAGGTGACTTTCCTTCTTGGCAGCTCTCAGGCCTAACATTGTATTAGACCCTGTGTGGTTCTCAGGAGCCTCTCTGAGATAAGAAAGAAGTCCTTGTCTTTTCCCTCTCCTTCTGCCCCTTGAGATTCTGACCTAGGGGTCACATCCTCCGCTACTCTTTGAATGCCCCCACCATCTGGCTTCTCGGTTCAGTTCCCTGCCACCTCCAGTTCCCATCTCTGTGAGGCTCATTGATGCAAGCTGTGAACAGCAAAGCCTGTGAACTGTGCTTTGCTGAGTGTGTACCCGTGGTAGTCCCTGTACTTCCAAACACTGTCCCCACCCCCACCATATAAGCTTCCTCAGTTATGTCTGTGCTCAGCGTTCTTTCTTTGGCTTTGAAGCAGAGAAGCACATGGCCTGCCAGTGAGCTCTACAGTTGGCCCACGGGGTCCTGTGGGTGGAGAGAATTTGAGGGCCTTTTGCTGTTGGGCCTGGGGCCCTCTCTGTGGTTTGTTTCTCACGAATGGGGATTAACGCCCTTGTCTGGGTGGGTGAAAGGCCACTGTAAGAGGCCCTTGAGTGAGGGCCAGTCCACCCGTACAAGAGATGTTCTGCTGCAGGAAGGACCCCGCCCCCTCTCCTCTTGGAAAGGGCAAGTAGTAAGGGCCACAGAGCCGGGAGGCCACGGGAAAGGGCAGCCCAGCATCCGGCTGGCTTTGGCTGCCTCTGAAGAGTTGGGAGCACGGAGGACAAAGCCCAGCACCCACAGCCAAGGGGAGCACAGTTGGCTCAGCAGTGTCTCCTCCTCAGGGAAACCTGTTTGACTTTCTTCGTCTGACAGAATGGCGAGGACCACGTGTGCTCTACTTTGGTGACCACCTCTACAGTGACCTGGCGGTGAGGGGGCAGGGCTTTTACCCGGGAAGGAGAGGGAACCTTCCCAGCTAGTGCTGAGGTCTGCCTCCCATCCCTTCTGCTAGGATCTCATGCTTCGGCATGGCTGGCGCACAGGAGCCATTATCCCTGAGCTGGAGCGTGAGATCCGCATCATTAACACAGAACAGTATATGCATTCATTGACCTGGCAGCAGGCACTCACTGGGCTGCTAGAACGAATGCAGGTATATATGGGGGTGGGTGGGGTGGGTGGAGCTGGTAAATTGGAGTTGGGACTTACCCACCTCCCCACATTATGTTTCTCAGACTTATCAGGATGCAGAGTCACGACAGGTGCTGGCTACTTGGATGAAGGAGCGGCAAGAACTGAGGTGAGCGGAGAGGAGCCATGACAGGGAGCCTGCCTCACCCTTTACTCTGCACACTGATGTGTATCATGCTTCTCTCCCCAGATGCATCACCAAGGCCCTATTCAATGCTCAGTTTGGGAGCATCTTCCGTACCTTCCACAACCCTACCTACTTCTCCAGGCGCCTCGTGCGCTTTTCCGACCTCTACATGGCCTCCCTCAGCTGTTTGCTCAACTACCGTGTGGACTTCACTTTTTACCCACGTCGCACACCCCTGCAGCATGAGGCACCCCTCTGGATGGACCAGCTCTGTACTGGCTGCATGAAGACGCCTTTTCTTGGTGACATGGCCCATATCCGCTGAGGGCATTTTTATTGTCCTGGACAGGCTATCTGTTCTTTCAGTCCCAGCCACCCTGATAAGCAATAAAAGTGGTCTCTGTCTTTTCCATGTGCTTCTGCCTCCATTCCAGACTGTCATTTGACCCTGAGGATCCTCTGGGTATCAGGGAAATCTTCTTCTAGCAGTGAATCCTGCACAGAGAGACAGGGTGTAGCTCAGCAAAGCTAAGCCCAGGTCCTGTCCACTACCCCTCCAGCCACACTTCCCACCCCACACTCACATTGAAGGGCTCACAAAATGCATCACTGCTGCCAAAGACAGGGTTGGGAACAGAAACCAGGGTTGGGCTGGTCCCTTCTTGCCACGGGGAGAAGTCATCATCAGCATTATCTTCTGCCTGGAAGAATTATCACTGGTACCTCCCACCCCACTCCAAGAAGACAAAAGGGCCCTGTCCCCACATACTCCCAGTGCCCCCTTACCTGAAAGGCAGAAAAGCCAAAGCCTGTGGGCTTGCCTCGGGCACGTAGGTAGAGGGCTCCAGCTATCAGCCCCAGCAGTGTTCCAGAAGCTACCACAACACCCATACTCAGTGCCACAGGTTGAGGCTCAGGTCCAAGCATTGGCCTCTGTAAGCAAAAAGGGAATGTCAAGGACCAGGCCAGATATCCCCTCACCCTTGAGGCTCTATCTCCCACTTCTGCAACTCACGGATTGGGGAGGCGTTAGCAGGGGGCTGGCCAGAGCATGGATGATGCCATTGAAAGCCAAGATATCCCACACGATGACGTGGCTAACCACAACTGCCCCTGGGGCCTACAGAAAAACTGCAGTCAGGTTCAGCAACTAAGCAAGGGCTGAGCCAGGAGTGTATCAGTAAGGCCAGACTCACCAGAAGGGCCCTAGAACTGTTCTCAGGGCCTACATCTCTTATGAAGAGGCTAAGTCCTGAGTGGGTAGGAAGCAATGTTCCCTGGCTGGCATTGACACTCAGAAAGGTGGTATTGGAGGCATGGAGTTCTAGGTCTGGGCCACTCAGCGTCTATGAGCAGAGTAAAATCTGTTGGATTGGGCCTGCCTGCCAGAGAGCAAACTGTACCCAAGCTCCCTGCTGTTACCATATTGTCCACAAAGCCTTCGTTTACAGGAACGAAGAGTGTCTTGTAGGAGAGCTCATCATCCAAGAAGTCCAGGAAATCCAGGCCTTGCTGGGTGGCATTGGCATAGTCCAGCAGCAGCTGGGAGGGTGAGGAAATGGGACTGTGGGCAAGCTCCCTCCTTGGGGATCCCAACTGCCTACATTCCCCTGCATACCCCATAGAAGGTGGAAAAGTTGGCCGTGGCAGCCAGGACATCCAGCAGCTTCCCATTGCATGTGCTGATCCCATCACCCACGAAGCCGACCCGACATTGACAAGCCACATCTACAGGGAAGGCAGGTCAGTAGCTTAGACTTCCTGGGGAGGAGATGTGGGGTAGGTGTGGGCAGAGGTCAGTGAAGTGGGCATACCTTGCATACGGTAGCAATAGGCATCCCAGCGCTCTGAAAGGTTCTTGCGGACACCAAGGCTAATTACACCTACACGATTGTCACCACAGTCTGCCGCTGGGAAGACGACAGGGTGGGCAGCAGAGCCATTGGCCAACCAGCCCATGAAGCAGACATGAAAGCCCATCTGTAGGGGCAGGAGGAGATGCTGAGACCAAAGCCCAACTCAATGGGCTTCCATAGGTTTAGCTCCTACCCCTAAGCACTGTGCACCTGCTGGGCAGCAGAGAGTTGAGGGAGTGAAGCAAGGACCGCTCCCTGGTCCTCACATGCTTCCTTGGCCTCTGAGAAGGTCAAGTTGTAAGGGCCACTGGTGGCCTGGATGTGGAAGACACCAGCCTGTTTTTCTGCAGGAAGAAGGGAAGATATATAGTTAATAGGACAATAACCAGCAATAATGAAGTGGGTCGGGGGTGGGTAAGGAAGCATACCCTGGAAATGTAGGTCAGTGCACAAAGCATCTGTGTGGCAGGGTGATGACTCGCCCATGCACCGGTCCACAGGTGGTTCAAGCTCTGCCAGACACTGTTGTCCATCACCTATGTAGCCTACGTGACATTCACAATGCCTTGTATTCTGTGGGCAGAGAGAGCAGTGTATGTCTCACAGAGCCTGGAAGAGTAGACCTGTAGGGCCTCTGCACCCAGACTGCTTGACAACCCAGGGACCTGCTTACCGGACCAGTGTTGAAGCAGTCAGCATGCTCACTGCAGCCTCCACGATGGCCATCTAGGCAGGGGTTGCGAGCTCGGCAACTCCAACCATCTCCCTCATAGTCAGGTAGACAGGCACAGGTGACCACTGTCCCCACCTGGCTGCAGTTGGCATGCTCACTACAGCCACCATGCCCCTTCTGGCACAGATCTGCCACTGGGGGCAAGGAAGGAGTGGTTGAGCCAGATGCCTAGAGTGGGCAGGGCTTCCTACCTGCAAGTCGTGGCTTTCTGCTTACCTGTGCACACACGGCCATCTCCTTCATAGCCCAGGCCACACTCACAGATGTTGCCTACACGGCACACGGCTTGAGTTGCACAGGGTGGGGTACACACAGGCTGCAACTCTGTCCCCAGGACCCATCCCATATGATCAGGTCAGTAACTGTTCTCCTTGACACTGCCTCTCCCATCCACAGGAGCCTCAACCACCTGAGTGTGCAGTTAGAGCATGTGTGTGTGTGTGTGTGTGTGTGTGTGTGTGTGTGTGTGTATGCTGCAGGGGCACAGCTAGAGCATATACTGGTGTGTGTATATATGCTATCGGGGCACAGCTAGGGCATATGTGTGTGTGTGTGCTTCAGGGGCACAGCTAGGGCAGGTATATATCTGTGTATATATGCTGCAGGGACATGGCTAGGCCTACTCACTCAGCTGCACTTCACAGTGTGGCCCAGTCCAGCCTTCGTCGCAGAAGCATAAGCCAGAGCCCCCAAGACCTTCATCACAACGTCCATGTGTGGTACAGCGGCAAGCTGGGAAGAAGGACAAGTTGGCACACAGGCCAGAGGAAGTAGGGCAAGATAGAGTGAGACAGGCAGACATGACCTACCTTGGCATTGGGGTCCAAAGGCACCTGGGGCACAGAGTTCACAGGCTGTGCCAGCAAAACCTGAATGGCAGCTGCACTGTCCACTTCCACTCATACCATCCAGGCACACACCATGGTCACTGCAGGGGCTTCTGGGGCCACCAGGGCAAGCTGGACAATAGTGTAGAAGTGCAATGGGAACAGAGCCTCTCATGATAATACCCACATATCTGCATCCCAGGCTCTGTCATCTGTTCCCGTCAGTGCCAACCAAGGTGAGAGTGTCAAGCAGTGTTAATTCACTCATGTCCTCACATCACTAAGACGCCACCAAACCCAGAGAACACGGACACCCTCCAGAACTCCTTACCAGATTATAAATCTGTATGCCCACCCCACTTCTTGAGCCTTCCCCTATCCTAGAACACCCCAAAATTTTTCCTTAAGGGCAATGGCTATAGCTTTGACTTTGGCCTTCTTGAAAGCTTGTCTGTAACCCTCAGAATGCTTACCTTGGCAGTCAATGCCATAGTGACCAGGGCAGCAGCTGGGCTTCCAGATGACAGTGACACAGTTGCGCTGACAGCCCCTACCCAAGCGTTGAGGGGGGTTCCAAAAACTAGGCTGTATCCAGGCACCACTACGTACTGTCAGAGCATGCAGTGGATTTGTCCAGAACTTGGTGTAATCACGCCAGCAAGTCTTGGAGCTTCCCTAGATCAAAAGGAGTCAGGCCACAGCCAGCCTAAGCTTCACGGTGCTCTGCCCCACCCCAACCCTCAACTCAGCCTCCAGCCCCTTACCTGTTCCTGTGAGCCCTGAGGACAGGGTGGCTCCAGCCCACAGACACTGCAAGTCTTCTGGAGGGGATGGAGACCAACACTGCAGGGTCAGGTGAATGGGCAGGATAGGAGGGCCCCTGCCATGCACCTGTGGTCTGTGGCCTTCCTCACCATTTGAAGTGTCCGGGTCTCAAAACGATCACAGCGGGCACCGAGGCCAGGTGGCTCCAGCAGCTGATCAATCCCATAAGCCAGGCCACCTTCAAAGGGCAAGTGCCTTTGCACAATGTGGGTATTGTCTTCACCTACCATGAGCTCACCCTAAAGGGAAGACGTAGGCACAATGGGCACTGCAGCTTCTCACTGCTTGCACCTGTTTTTTTAACCAAGCCCTCTCCCCAGACTCACAGGCCGAGCGCTACTGCAGGAGAAGGATATGGTGTTTCCATGCATGGTTCGGAGTTGGCCCAGGTTGGGTAGGTCAGATGCCAGGGCCTAAATAAATAGAGTCATGATTGGAGTTGGGCATGTAGGCAATGGGCCCAAAGATTGGGTCCATACCCACCTCAATGTTGCGAATCATATGGCCCCGAAGAATGGCTGCCAGTTTGTCACGGTGGTTCTCATGATAGAGCCAGTTCTGCCGATCAGGAGGCAGGGCTTGCAGGGCAGAATCTGTGGGCCACAGCATAGTGAAGGGACGATGGGATACATCTTGAAGCAAGGGCAAAAGACCAGCCATCTGTGGGTTTGGAGCAAAGGTGTGACAGCTGGAGATGAAGCTGGACTCCAAAAGCCAAAAAGGAGATCCAGAGAAACCTAGCCCAGATAACTAGCCATGTTTATCTGCTCCCAACACAGCAGATGCTTTAAATTACAGTGACCCATATATGAACCATGTGTATATGAACTATACATGTACAGAACTATATGTACTGCTTTTTTATACCCGTGATAAAGTATTATTTGTAAACTAGATACAATAAGGGATGAACAATAGCTGAGAGGTGGTGGTTCAACACCTTTAATCCCAGCACTTGGGAGGCAAAGGCAGGTAGATCTCTCTAAATTTGTGGCCAACCTGCTCTACAAAGTGAGTTCCAGGACAGTCAGGGCTGTTTAAAAAAAAAAACAAAACCAAAAAACAAGAAAAATAATTGTAACAATATACTATATTAAGAGTTTTTTAAATGTGAGATATTTCTAGGGCTTTTTAATTTAATATTTTTTAGATGTATCTATATATTATGTATATACTGTTATGCCTGCATGTATGTCTGTATGCCAGAAGAGGGCACCAGATCTCATTATAGATAGTTATGAGCAACCATGTAGTTTCTGGGAATTGAACTCAGGTCCTCTGAGCCATCTCTTTAGAACCTCAATTTAATATTTTTATTATGCTTAACCTGGTTGGATTTTGTTTTGAGGTATGTGTGTGTGTGTGTGTGTGTGTGTGTGTGTGTGAGAGAGAGAGAGAGAGAGAGAGAGAGAGAGAGAGAGAGAGAGAGATGGGAGAAGGGACATGCTTGAAACTGCACACTTGGAGACTCTATAGGACTTAGTTCTTCCCTGCTATGTGGGTCCCAGGGATCAAACTCAGGTTGTTAGGGGTAGTAGCAAGCACTCTCGCCCATTGAGCCATCCTGTCAACATCATTGAATATGAAATTGAAGTTGTAGGTAGGGGACCTACTATTTATGGCACACTTACCGGGATATGTTTCCACACACCTTGGCTGTGCACTTCCTCATGTGTACCCACACTAGAAGACTCTTACATCATACACAAAAATTCACATAGGTAATTCATTCCCAGAAAGAGGAAAGCATATATGCTGTTGCGCTCATGTGCACACACTTGCAGACCCACGTTCATAAGAGCAGTACCTTTACCAGGCGGCTGAAGATCTTGTAACCAAAGCTTTCAGCAGCGGTGGTGACATTTCTCTGGGAAAGAACACACATGAGCCATGTGGTCATGCAGGAAGAGAGGATGCCAGACTGCACCCAGTCCTAGGGCTCTTGCCCAGCCATACCCGAGGGACTGGCAGAGTATCAGCCTCCCAGTGTAGCACATCTGGAGGCAGCAGAACACGGTCAATGAAGTGCAGGACACCATTCACTGCCTCATAGTCACTGCTTACCACCCGAGCAAAGTCATTAAGATAAATGCTACCCTGAGGGAGAAACATAGTTGTATAGGTGCAAAGCTGAAGTTGAGTTGGATCAGTAGGGTGCTTGAAGCTATCGGTTGTGCCTGGACCAGGGCAGGGCTTAAGGTGGGTAGAGTTTTGTTTTGTTTTTTGGTAGACAGTCCTGGGCTTTGGACTGAGGTATAAGGTGAGTTGGTCAAGGGCAGAATCACCATGAGAAGCCCGCACAAGGCACCGCATTAGGCCTGCAATTGTGAATGCATGGTGGTGGTATGATCTTGGCTTGGGAGTCCCAGCTTGGGGCATGCCAGTGCTAATGGGCAGGGTCCAGAGTGTAAGTACTCTCTGATACTCCTTTTCCTCTCATTTTGGATCCAGGCTGAGTATTTAAAAAGTGAAGTCAGGGCTCAAGACAGGTTTGAGGGGAACTGAGCCAGGGGTGGAATCCTAATGCTGCAGGATGACCCTATACCAGTAGGACCAGCAGTGAGATCACACCTCCTTCTCACTGAAACGCAGCGTATGCCCAGACAGTGCAGTGGCGTAGCCTTGGTTCAGCAGCTCTTGGCTCCCCAGCTTCTGGCAGCCAACCACATGGTAGCGAAACACAAGCTGGCGGTGGGCACGTATCCTGGCCAGCTCATCCTAGCATAGAGTCATGAAGAGAGTGGAGCCAATGATCGTTACCTCTGCCTGTGCAGTAACTAAAGTACCCATCTCTCTCCAGACTTTTCCCAGGACTGTGTACCTGTGACATGTTGCTCATTAAATCAGCATGGGGCACAAAGACAGTGAAAGGCCCATCACCTTTGAGCTCCTTGTACTCCTGGGGATACAGAACACAAGGAACAATCTGGAACAAACTTGGAACTCCTAAGGATCTTCTGGGAAAAGAAGATGCAGAGTAGCCAACCCCCTCAGCCAGAGAAGAACATAGAGGTCCAGCAGATCACAGAGGTCTAGGCTGGCTACTCACCAGGAGGTTGAGACTGAAGAATGAGGCATACTTGTTCCGTAGGAGCTCCTAGGGGAGCGAAGGTAAGCTCAGATTTTGGGTGCACCCTCCCAATCCAGGGGCTAGTGCCTATCCCAGCACCAGCAGCCCGAGGTGTGACCAAGACACAGATGAAGAAAGGGAAGGAGGGTTCTGAGCTGGAACCAGGATTATTTTCATGTGATGTAGACGAGGTTTAGCCCAGGAAGAATCAAGGGTCAGATTCAGGGTCATGGGGTCATTCATAGTCAAGGAACAGAATTGAATCTTGGGTCTTAGCCAAGATTACAGTTTGGGTTCATGGGGCACAGTCTGGGTCAGACTAGGGAATCATTACCAGTCCAACTCGTCCATGACAGGTGATACCATCTCCCACAGTGTGACTTGGATTACAGGTACATGTCCTCTGCCCATCCCCCGAGCTTCTACACACAGCATAAGGACTGCAGCCTCCATTTTTCTGAGAGTAGGAGAGGAAGGCTGTGGTGGTATCCTGCCATCTCTGAAAGGCCAGCCTAAGGGAAAATACCTCAAGATTCCCGCTCAACCCTCAGTTTTATTTCTGCTATTAAGCCAGACTTGAGCTATGGGTGAAAGAGGCCCTAAGGTCAACCTGGGGTGAGGAAAGCTCCTTCTTGCTTCAGTGCCCTTCCCTTGACAAACATACTAAATATGCGGGTCTAACCTGGGAACAGGGGTCCAGAAGCTTGCAAGTATGAATACCATCACCACTGTAGCCCTCACGGCAGTTGCAGGAGACCTGTCACAAATCCTGATCATTGTGGCTGCAAGGAGCCCTGAATAGAAAGGCCACCCCAGCCAGACATAGTCCAAATGGAGGCCCTAATGTCAAGCCTGTCAACTGACCTGCTGGGGGCCTGTGGGGATACATTCCGCATGAACATGGCAGCCCCCATGGTGGATGAGACAGCTGTTTATTTCTAGGGAAAGAGACATTGAAATGAGGCATAGCCCCAATGACCTCCAGAAGTCCATCTCCTCCATCTTTGGACCCCAAGTCACCACTTAAGGTTTGTACACTCAAACCTTCTTAGTCTGAATCAGAGCACTAAAATGGCCTACCCTCATATCTGTCTATTTGGGGGCACCTCACCCTGGCACAGCTCTCCGTCGCCTGTGTAGCCATCCTGACAGGTACATGTCCGCTGTCCGGGAGCCACCTTTGTGCAGTTGGCATAGGGTGAGCATCCCCCATGGCCAGAAGCACAGGGGTCCACCTCTAGGGATAGAAGTTGTGAGAAATAAGCAGGAGATAAAGGGAAGCTAAGACAGCCATCCCAAGCATTCCAGAGTGGGGCCCAGAGCATCCATATGGCCAACCTGAGCAATGACTGCCATTGCCTGAATATCCCGCAGCACAGATACAGGCAGGCTTTCCGGTGGAGTCCTGTATGCAGCTAGGAGGGATGACAGCCACTCAGCCTGTCTGCCTTGTCCTGCCCACAGTCACCCCACCATAGGTTACACTCACTCACTTGGCATTGAGATCACACTTCTTGGGACACTGAGGGTCAGTTATTTCTGAGAGTAAACAGAAGGTTCTGGTCACTCGGACCAGAATTGTCACCCTGCTGTCACTTGCCCCTAGCCCCTTGGGACCTACTTACTCTGGTCACAGCGGAGACCCTGCCAACCCACATTACAGATACAACTTCCATTCCCTCGCAGCCCCTCCTGGCACAGCCCATGGTCACAGTCACACACTGGAAGGAGGAGGACAAAAGACATGAGTCACTTTCCTGCTCTTTACAGTGTAGTGCCCAGTCTGCTCTCCTTCCAAAGGCCACCATCCTACCTCCAGAACAGGTAGGTCCATAGCGACCCAGCTCACACATCTCGCAGGCTGTTCCATGGAAGCCCTCTTGGCAACGGCATTCCCCACTGCCCAGGAACCTGTCTTGGCACTGTCCGTGGCCTGAGCACACTCCACCTACACCCCCTGGGCATGGCTCACATAGTATGCCAAAGAAGCCTGGGCAGCAGTCGGGTACCTATAAGGGCAGGGGAAATGGAAAGGGAGGGAGAAAGGCCCGGCACAGGCCAGGATGAATGTTACTAGCTAGAAAGAGATGGTTGCACCTCAGGGCCACAGAACTAAGAAGATTGGAAGCACAGATGCAGGGGGAGGTATGAGGGGTGCCTTCCACAACCCTCCCCTGGTGGAGGAGGGTTCATACAATCCAACTTCGTGGATTGCACAGGAGAAACAAGGAAGTCTCCTTATTGCCACTGGGTTTTGGCTGATGGTGCCAGCTCTGGGATGCGACCCTGTATCTCTCCCATGCCCATTCCCCAGAGGTTACACAGAATCAACAATAGTCCTATGATTTTGGACATTCCTAAGGCCTTTGCTTTGCTGTCTTTGCTGGGGGTTCAGGACCTCTGGCTTTGAGATTCAGTCTAAATTCTCTCCTGGGCCTACTCTGCTCTCCTCTTCTTCCCTGGGCATAGTGGCAAAGCCTTAGTAAGGAACACCTCAGAGCAAACCTGGATCTTCTTGGCACATGTGTAGGAACAGCCCCGGGAGAAAGAAAAGCCAGATCTGTAGACACAACTCTTCCTAGGTGTGTCCTAGAATTGAAGACACAGAAGAAGGGTCATCTGGGCAGGGACAGGCTTGTGCCTGGGACAGTTGTGTTCAGTGTAGAAGGGAGAAGTAGAGGCCAAGACAGATGGGCTAGACGAAATGGCAGAGGAACCAGCCTAGGACAAGGACACTCCTCAGAGCAACCAGGGCTGCCCATACCAGCCCAGTTCCCAGCAGGACTGGACCTGGGGGTTTAGTACAAAGCTGTGCTGAGCCCAGTGTCACCTGCAGCTGGAAGCCTTGAGTGCAGCGGAATTTCCGGGTACAGTTTACGCATTTCTCCTGGAGAAGAAGGGCAAGGCATTAGTTGGTCCAGGACAAGACTGGTCAAGTGTTCCTTCCTGCTATCAAGCTGCTGTTCTAGTGTTTTGTTTTTGAAACAGGCCCTCACTGTGTATCCTTGACTAACCTCAAGCTCAAGAAAAGATCTGTCTGCCTTAGGCTCTAGAGTTCTGTGATTAAATGCCCAGTTGCAGTTGCTGATACATATATATATGTATGACTGTGTATACATATACACACACATTATATGTATATATAGTATATTTAGTATGTATGACTGCTCTGCATGTTATCAGATTCTGAATCTATTATATTATGATTGCTGGGAATTGAACTCAGGACCTTTGGAAGAGCAGATACTGCTCTTAACTGCTGATCCCCCACTGCTGATCTGCTGATCTTTAACACCCCTCTGGCCCTAGCTTTTTTTTTTTTTTTTTTTTTTTTAAGATTTTATTTATTATGCCTCCATGTATGCCTACAAGCCATAGAGGGCACCAGATCTCATTTCATTATAGATGACTGCAAGCCACTATGTGGTTTCTGGGAACTGAACTCCAGACTTCTAGAAGAGCAGCTAGTACTCTTAACCTCTGAGCTATCTTTCCAGCCTCAATGGGCCCAGCTTCTTACCCGAAGAGCTTCTGCATGGCTGTGCAGGCAGCGGCTGGAGCCCACTGTCAAGACCCCTGACAGACCAAAGAGGGAAGAGCCAGGAGCTTCCAGAAAGGGCCCCTCCAGTGGCATGTGGTTCACCTCAGGCTGGAAAGGAGGACAGGTTGAATTTATCTACCCATCACCACCATCCTCCCTCTTGGAGGCAATAAGATAAACATGCTGTAGGATTGGGGGTAGCTCCAAGAATGGGAGGGAAGTCTTCCTGGAGCAAAGACTGGGGTCTCGTTGGTGGGGCAGCTTTAAAGGCAAGTCCTAAGAGCAGAGCTCCTAAAAGGGTTCCCCTAATCCCTGCCCTTCAAACCTGGCCACTGTGATTATAGAAGACCAGCCAGTGGGCAGGGCCCAAAAGGGAATTCCGGTGTCCTCCTTTCCTCAGAACCTCCACAGAGAGTGCCTCTCCAATGATCACGTGATGGCGGACTGTGTCTATGTTCTGCCAGAGAGGAGTCATTTCTGGGTATCCAAGAGTCTCCAGGGCTCTAGGTATCATGCTATCCCCACCATGTCCACGTGTCTTGGCATAGGAGGCTTATCTTGTCCACCCCCAAGGTCTCACCAGGATACTGCTGTTGCCCTGGGTCTCCAGAGAGTGATTTGTGGGCACAAAGATGGTGTAGGCTTTGGCAGCCTCAATTTGGGCCACCAGTTTGTGGTACTAGGGATAGAAACAGGGAGCAAGCTAGAAAGATGAGCATGGCAGTCCTCAGGCTTGATGCAGGGAGCCAGCCAGTCCCCTTCAGCCTCCTAGGAACCCACTCCCCTTGAATAGCCTCCTTTACCTTTAGCTGCTCCCGGAAGAGGTGGAAGGCGGGCACCCTATCTAGTTGCTGCAGCAACCCTGGCCCAGTCTGCACATTGCCTCTTGGAGGCAACAAGACCTAGCATAGAGAGCAGGAGGATGGGCTGTCAGTCCATCATCACTGGCATAGGAAGTTCCCTGCACCCTTCTCCTTCCATACCTGGCTAATAATGTGTAGGATGCCATTGGTAGCAAGGAGATCGGGTACATCCACACTGACATTCTGCACCCAGACTTTCTGGAAGACAGCAGACAGAGCTCACTCTAGTTGGACACTGATACACTGTGTGAGAGTCACCCCACCTGGCTCACAACTTCAGGCTCTACAAGGTGGGTCCATAGACCCTCACCAGTACTTACATGAGGGAGCAGAGTTACATGTGCTGGCACACACAGCTTCTAAGGGGACAACTATGTATCTGTGTGTAGTCTCTGAATTAGCCCTAGACATGGCCAAGGAACCCCAAGCTTATTTCCTGGGAGCCCAGGTCTTGGGGAAATGTAGCTCCTCACATGTTTGGAGTTCAGCTCTTACCCCACTGATGTTGTGTATCTGCCAACTTGTCTTGGGGCTCAGCGTGGCTACTTGTTGTCCACTTAACCGGGCTAACTCCTCCTCTGAGAAGGCACCCTGGAGAAAATGGGCCCTAAGGAGAACAGTGTGTGTGGGGAGCATTGAACCAGATTAGTGTGACTTGCAAAGAACCTTAAGGCTTGGTTCTCCCCCACTTCTGTAGATACACAGTAAACAAAGAACTGGATTCTCTCGACTCTGTCCAGGAAGGGTCCAAGGTCCCACCTCAAATTCCCTCCATGACCTAGGGCCTTCCCAGCTGTCCCACCTGACCAGTTCTGGCAGCATCTTTGGCCGCAGCCAGAAGGCCTGGTCCTCAAGGCTCAGCCTACGGATGGCAGATTCAGAAGGTACCAGGGCTGTGACTTTGCTGTCAGCAGGAAGAGTGACACTTGAATTCTGCACACAGTGAGTGGGGACAGAGAGATGAAGGTGACTCGGAGTGCTAGCTAGCATTCCTGTATTTAGGAAGGCCTTGTAGACATGCATACAACCCTATCATTTTGCCCTGTCCCTACCTTGAACCACTGGGAGAAGGCAGAAAAGTGGGCATTTGCCTCCAGTTCCTAAGGTGCAGGAAAAAAAAAAAAAAAAGAAAGAAAGCTGAGAACATAAACTTGAGGGCAAGTTCAAGTCCCCAGTCATCCCCTTCCTCACAGGTAGATGGGAGAGCAACACTGACAGAGAGGGGAACCAATCTGTGCACCACTTACCCGGATGATATCTCCATAGCAGCTGAAGCCATCACCGCCAAAATGAGGGGGGCATGTGCAAACCCGCTGACCTCCCCCAACTGCCCGGCAAGTAGCCTGGTAGAGTAAGGAACAGACAGTTAGGGCCCTCCATTCATCATCCAAACAGTACGCTGGCTATCGGCTGTTCTCATCTTTTTTTCCCTTCCATTATCACCCATCCTTGGCCCTTTGCCTGTGCAGCCAGTAAGTCCTTCTGTCCAGCTATCCTGTCTGTGCCCACGAAGCCCTTTCAGTAAACTTGCTCCCTAGTACCACAGAGCCCTGGACATGGGGATCATCCCACCAGGGAGCCAGCGCTATAGAACAACAAAAGTAACCCCTGCCTGCAGAAGCCTGAGCTTTTGAAATTAGGAGGGGCAAGGCCTGAGGAGTGTGTGGAAAGGCAGAGATGCTGTGCGGTAAGAGGACAGAGGGAAGTCGGGGGACAGCAAAGATCTTGGCAGGGCTAGGGAAAGAAGAAACAGGCTGGGGTGTGGCATCTGAGAGATGAAGGACCCATGGCCTTAATAATGAGACACAAAGGCTTTTCCTGAGATAGAAGGGAGTAGTGGTGACATGGTTTGGAGTTTAGGAAGATACAGACATGCCCAGCTGCAGCAGGCATTCCCCAGAGAGCATCCCCAGGGTACTG
Organism: Phyllotis vaccarum; assembly: GCA_033318265.1. Classification (NCBI taxonomy): domain Eukaryota; kingdom Metazoa; phylum Chordata; class Mammalia; order Rodentia; family Cricetidae; genus Phyllotis; species Phyllotis vaccarum. The sequence goes on along the minus strand of JARWLC010000009.1, from coordinate 116,072,251 downwards.
AAGCCTTTGTATCCTCTTACCAGACCATGGCAGCCACCATTGCCTATCCGACAGGGGTCAATGGGGCTGCACATATAGCCGTCTCCAGCGAAGCCCAGCTTACATGTGCATCGACTCTGGGGAGACAGGGGAACAGAGGTTTATTTCACCATAGGCCCCATTCTATTTCTTCCTCTGCTTCCCAGGAGATCTGCCCATACCCAGACAAGCTCTTACTGTCTTGCCCTTGGAAATCTGTGCTCTGGAGCCCCAAGGGAGAAGCAGCTCTCAGGGTAAGACTGATCAAGAGAGGGCACTGGCTGGAAACCACCCTGTACTCAAAACCCCATCAGGGCCAGACTTGAGGTCAGTGTCTTGTGGCAAGTGGACAAGGGTTGGCCAAGAACAGGCCCAAGAAGGGCACTGGAATCCCACCTCCTTCCCTGTCATCCAGTCAACTGTTCTTGTCTCTTCTCCTAATGGACATGCCTTTGCAAGTAAGCATAAGTGAGGCCCCTTACCCCTGATCTCAGTCATTGGGGGGGGTGATCTACACCTAGAGCATTGAAAGCCTCAGTTCTGAGCTTTCTTTTTTTCTTTTTACAGGGTTTTGCTACATAGCCCAAGCTGGTCTTGAATGTGAATTCCCCTTGACCTCTGCCTCTTGAGTATGACCCAACTCCTCCGGAGTCCTTAAGTTTTAAGGCTTTGGATAGGGTTCAGAGCTCTACTCATTATTTCAGTCTGATATTTTGCTGACAATACTCCATAGACGGCTGGCCCGGGGCCACCACAGAACTGAGAAGACAGGACCTTAAAGAGGCTCTCTGAACCAGCCAACCTCACCCCTGTTGGTGCAATAGATAGTCTTTAAAAAATATTTATGTATGTAAAATTATTTTATGTGTGTGGGTGTTTTGCTTACATGTATATGTATACCATGTGCATGACTAGCCCTGTAAAGGCTAGAAAAGGGTACTGGATCCCCAGAGACAATTGTTATAGACAATTGTGAGCTGTCATGTGGGTACTGGGAACTGAACCTGTGCTTTTAAATGTTGTGTTATTTCTCTAGCCCTGATTAATTTATGCTTAATTTTTATATGTGGGCGTTTTGCCTGCATTGTGTCTGTGCATTGCACGCATGCAATGTCTGCAGAGCCAGATGAAGGCAGCATCCTCTGGAACCGGAATTATATACTTGTTAACTGCCATATGGATGCTAAAACCTAATCAGATCCTCTGCAAGAGCTACAAGCACTCTTAACCACAGATCCATCTCTCAAGCCCCATATTCTTTTGTTTTGTTTTGAAGCATGGTCTATTCTGTAGTTCTGACTGTCCTGGAATTTACTATGCATACCTAGCTGGCCTCAAACAGAGGTCTGTCTCTCTCTGCCCACTGAATGCTGGAATTAAAGGTATGAGCCAACATTCCAGGCCCATGTTAAGTATTCTTGTTAAAAATAATTTATTTTTATTTCATTTTCATTGGTGCTTTGCCTGTATGTATGTCTATGTGAGGGTGTCAGATCTTGGAGTTATAGATGGTTGTGAGCTGCCATGTGGATGCTGGGATCAAACCTGGGTCATCTGGAGGAGTAGTCAGTACTCTTAACTGCTGAGCCATCTTTCCAGTCCCCCATGTTAAATATTCTTAAAGACTTGTTAGAACTTGGGTTCATGAGCCTCAAAATGTTTTAAGATCCCACAACAAGTATTTGAGACTAGCCTGTGAAGTTCCAGGGATAGATTACTGAGAATCTACAGATTTGGGGCCTCTAGAGGCAGGTTTCCCCTTACCTTATTTAGTATCATACTCCTCTAGTCTAGGAGAAAGCTCACCCTATAACAGGTGCTTGGCTGTACATAGGAACCCAGGAAGCACGTGAGTGACCAGTACCAGGGTACATAACTTCATCTGCATCTCTGCATCCAGACTCTGAGCTTAGAGTGGATGCTCCTGAAGTTAGATTGGGTAGAAGCAAGTCCCCAACTATCCTTCTGTTCCTCACCTGTCCAGGGCCCACGTAGCTGCAAAGAGCATCCACATGACAGCCACCTCGAGTGTCCAGTCCACATTCGTCAATGGCCACACAGACACGGCCATCCCCACTCCAGCCTTTGTGGCAAATGCAGTGGTGTGTACCCAGGTCTCCAGGGACACATTCAGCCTGTGTGTATCATGGACAAGTGACTTGAGGATACAGGGCCATGGGTGAAAGCCAAGGAGCCCTATCCTGCAGAATATTAGTGAAAGGGGACGGGCAGGGAGAGAGGAACTAACATTCTCTGAGCAGCCACCACGGTCTGAGTGTGAGCAGGGATTGCTGCGTGTGCAGGAAAAGCCGTCACCTTCAAAGCCATCAAGGCAGACACACCTAGTATGGGGGAGAAGAGGCCCACTTGAGCCTGAGGAAGAGGCTGGAGAATGAGCAAACAGACATGTAATTATGGACAAGACACAAAGGAAGCCAGCGTCCTCACCTGGCCTCACCCTCCTGACTAATGCAGCGAGCATGCTGGTGGCAGAGCTGGGCCAACCCTCTGAGTGTACAGTTTCCTGTGGACTCATTGCAGAAACGGCCTCGGAAACCAGGGGCACATGTGCCACTCTGGCACACGCCTCCACTGCCAGGACGGTTGTCACACAGACCATGGACACATCCACAGTCTATGGGAAAGAAATGGGAATAGAGAAATTGAACAGGAAGTAGGCTTGTTAGAAGCCAAAATTGGTTTTGCAAAGTAAGGGGCTGGGAATGGAGTGGCCACTTATTGGCCACAATAAACTTGACTTTATGTTATTTGATGCCATATCAGGGTCCCCTAAATCATAGATTATTCAAACACAAAGAACAGATAAGAAAACCATGAGGAAGGCCATTTATTTGTTTTGTTTTGTGAGACAGGATTTCTCTGTGTAGCCCTGGCTGTCTTGAAACTCGCTCTGTAGACCAGGCTGGCCTCGAACTCAGATCTTTCTGCCTCTGTTCCCTGAGTGCTGGGAGTGAAGACATGTGCCACCATGCTCAGTTTGGATTTTTAGTCACATCAGAATTTTCAATCAAACAGCTACGCTGTTTCTAATCCCACTATGGAAAGTCTCCAATGTGCCTTGCTTAAATCCTGCTTGCTTTAGATTAAAGCACAGTTTTATTCTGGCGAGAAAGATAACATTCATCATTACTATTCTCCAACTGCCACTACTCCCTCCCTGTGATCATCATTCCTCTTAGGGCCATGTTCCTTTTTGGGAGTCCCTAGTCACCTTTTCTACAGTAAGAGCTTCTTTCTGTCTGGGAGGTGGCCCTGGCCGGGATCACTCACCTTCCTGGCACTGCTCGCCATGCTTGTTTGGGTTGGAGCAGATATGGCAGGCAATGCCCTTGTAGTCTGGAAAGCAGAGGCAGGCCCCATTTCCCTGGATCCCATCACTGCACTGGAAAATGGCAAGCACAAAGGATCAGTCATGAGCAATCACCACATCCCCCCCTGCTGTAGATTCTACTCATTGTTAATATATTTTTTAAAAAATGGATTGGCCAGTAACAGGGCAAGAAGAGATTGGGCAAGACAGCCTGACACAGAAAGAATGTGGGAGGAGGGAGGGCAGAGTCAGGGGAGTCAGGAGAGATGCCAGCCACCTGGCAAGCAGGATGTATAGAAAACTAGGTAACAAGTCATGATCCACATGGCAAAGATTAAATAAGGAATGTGGGTTAACTTAAATTTAAGAGCCACTTAGAAATAAGCCTGAGCTACTGGCTGAGAGCATTTATTATTTATATTCAGTCTCTGAGTCAGTTATTTGGGACTGGGTGGTTGGGACAGGAAATGTTTGTGTATACACCCTCCTTCCTGAATCTCCCTTCCTGGTGGTCTCTAAACTCCTGTTCCCCCAAGACTTCACCCTGGAAGTGACCTCCAAAATCATTTAAGGTGCCATCTAGTTACTGAGAGGCACGTGGCTCTGGAGATTTTATGTGTCATCCAGATGCTACTAACTCTTGTGCTCTCTGTGGAGGTACCAAAGCCCTTATATCCTGAACTGTCAAAAGCAGACTACTAATGAATACTGACAGATCATCTTTTGGAAAATGTTTGTAAAAATCTATCAAAATAATTACTTTTCTTAAAAAAAAAAAGTTTTAGGAACTGGCACGGTGACAAACACCTCTTATCCCAGAACTTGAGAGGCAGACATAGGTTCTATGGGCTCCAGGCTAGGCTGATCCTAGAGAGCTCTAGGGCTGCTGAGACAATAGAGAAAAAGCCTATCTCAGAAAGGATTTGTAATGTGTGTGTGCAGAGACCCATGGGGGGCCACAAGTGCTGGATCCCCTCGAGCTGGAGTTACATACAGGTGGTTGTGAGCTGACTAACATGGTCCTCTGCAAGAGTAGAATCAGCTCTTAACCACAGAGCCATCTCTCTAGACCCCAAAGCAATAATTTCTAATGAAACAGTTTGGTTAAACATTAGTTGCTTAGAGTGGGGAAGCTGAGGCAAGAAAGAGGAAGGCCTGGTTCTGACACCACCAGCCAGGGAAGGTATCAATCTTAATTATACCTAGCAGCGTGGGCACTCACGTTGCCTTTGCCGTAGCAGGGGTTGGAAAAGCCCCCAGGACACTGTGTGCAGTCAGGCCCAAAAAATCCTTTGCAGCAGCCACGTTTCTTCAAGAGACAGAACATGCATAAAGAACCAGGTCATTCTAAGTCCTACACAGGATGCTTCAGCTTCCTTGTCTCATCTCTAGAATATAGAGATAGGTATGGATCCCCCAGTGGCACCCCTTTAATCATTTGGATGTGGGACAGGGCTGGGTGTATGTAGTTCAGCCACAAAGTGCTTGCAAGCTTTGGGTTCTGTTCCTAGCATGGATGCAACAAAGAAACATAAAACAATAAAAAAAAAAAACCCTTCCAAGCCAAACAAAAACAAAAAGAATGCCTGGGAAGGGAAGCCCCCTCCCTTGGGAAGCCCAAAGAGTGGCCAGGGTCCCTAGGGGTACAGGCCTGCTCAGACTCACTGTGATGGTCTGGTTGCAGTAGTGGGCACAGCCCTTCTTCAGCACGTTGAGTCCAGTTGGGTCATATGTATAAACACACTCTTTGGGGAAGATATCCTAGGGCATGCCATACAAGGCCAATTATCAAAGTGGGTGCTGGGCCAGCCTTTTGCCAGGCAGCCCTGGTCTAATACTCTCACTCTTGGTGAGGCTAGGACATGCTGAGCCTCCAGGTATGGCTCCACCTCCCTGCCCCTACTCCTCACTGCAATCTGGGTATGGTTAGGGTACTGGCAAAAGAGATTCCTGAGTACCAGGGGTGCTCACCATTTTCACACTGTTTGGGGGGCATATACTGGCATTCAAGGTTTGGCAGTCCACACAAGAACCCTGAGAAGAACAGAGAACAGGGCAAGGGGGTCAGAGACATTTGGCAAAGAGACAACTGTACAGATCCTGGGAAAGGTATGAGGAAGAGGCTCTAAAGACAATGGGCTTCCAGGCTCCCCACATGCAGGGATGCGCTAGTTATCACCGCAGCAGGTTCTGATGGAATGAGCCCAGGATACTAGTCACTGGTCTCTTTACCTATGCCCAATTGCCCTTGTGCCATAAGGCACTTCTTCAGCAAGACCTGAGCTGCTGCTGTACTGTGATTTCAGAGCTGTGAGCCCAAATAAGCCGCTTTCTATGTATTACCCAGTCTCAAATATTCTGTGATAGCAACACAACAGTGTTCTTTCCTGCCCATGTGCAACAGGTGGAGGTCTGGGTACAGGATAAAGTCTGGATTCAGTGCGGGGGCTCACCAATACAATCTGGTGCTGCTCTTCATCACAGTGCTTTGGGAGGATAGGCAGGATGGTGGGAGGCAGCAGGATGCCTTCCAGCATGTGGATAACACCGTTGGCAGCTAGCACATCCACTCTCCGCAAAGGGATGCCCTCAGGTCCCAACAGGATGCGGCCCTGCAGCACAGACCCCACGTGTCATCCACAGCCAGCCTTTGGTGTTCTGTTTCTGTCTGCTGTGGCTTTTCCTCATGCTCATGAGACTGATGTCTATTTTCCTAGCCCAACTGGAGCCTTGTTAAATGTCTTTCCCACCATGATATTTGGAGCGCTCTGGCAGGCATGAACAAGGCCAGCAAGCAGTTCCTTCCTGCCCTGACCCAGCTGCTCAAAGATCTTACCTCCTCAGAGATGTTCACGGACAAGACCTGGTTGGCCATGGTGAGGACACGTCCCTTAGAGATGAGCTTCTCCACTGTGAGCTGGGGCAGGAGATAGTGGTTTTAGACTGGACACTGGACACACCTTGTTCAGGTGATGCAAGTGACTCTGAGCCCCCAGAAATGGAGAAGGGAGTATGAGGGTACTAGGTCCTCAGAAAGATCAAAACCTGCAGTGGTCCCTGAAATAGGAGACACCATGAAGGAGGAGACCCTCTCACCTGGCCACGGCTGTAGATGTGATACCGTACCAGCTCCTGAAGTTTGGAAAGGCCCTGAGGGGACGAGTTGATTGCTGGAGGTTGATGGGGAAGGGTGCTCTGGCAACCCTAGCCCACAGCCCCATCTCCACACAGAGCTTACTGATGTGAAAAGGTAGATCAAACGGCCATCTCGCAGGCTGTCCACGGCCTCATTGCTTGGGACAAATACTGTGAAGGGCCCAGGCCCATCCAGGATAGATGGCAGCCCGCAGTTCTGTGACAGCAGAATGAAAGATTAGACAGACTCTTGCCTCAGGGCCCTACCTGGTTTCTGTCACTGTTAGCCAACAGTGATCTCCGGCTGCTTAAGTGGGAAACATGAGCAATGCATAGGTCTGTAAAGCTCCAGGATTGTGACAGACGGGCTCTAGGAAGATAGATGGGCAGATTCGGGGGGCAGTGACCTGTTCTGGAAGCTCAGCTAGACAGAACTGTTTCCCCAAGCTCACCTCCAGGATAGTTTCAAATCGCGTGAAAGCCTCTGTGGAAGCAAGGATCTGACCGACAGTTTTCTGCAGATAAAAGGGCCACAGAGCAGGATGAGGCTCTTTCAGCTCCAGCCGGAAAAGCCTAGCTTCTACAAGTTAGAAAGGCCTCATGCCTGGACTTAAACACCAAGATATCCCTTACTCCACCAGGTGGAGAAGAGCTTGCTGGCTCACCTTGGGGTCTCCTGGGAGTGGAGGTGGAAGCTGCCTCCGCAGGGCAGTGACCGTATGGAAGACCCCATTGGCTGCTATATAGTTGGCCTTTTGGATAGTGAATGTCTGCTGGGGTTGGTCTGCATACTTATAGGTGTATCTCTGATGAGACAGACACAGGATTATGTCCCATATGCCAGCCCTCTGTCCTGCAGCTTCTTCTCACTGCCACCCATTTGCCCCAGCTGTATCATCAACCTGCCACTCCTCTGGAGGGCACTCTCATACCAAGCGGTTGAAGGTGACAGTGATCTCCTGGCCAGCAAGTGTCCACCATCTGCGTGTATTTGAGGGTCCTACATCTTCCAGGATATGTTCCCCTGCAATAATATGCTGTCTGCAGAGCTGCTGGGCAAGGGTCATCTGCAGATGCACAGGGATGGGATGTTGGGTTAGTCCAGACAGTCCAACCCTTTGTACCTCCCCCTGCCTGAGTCATGGAGAGGGGGAAAAGGCCTTGCAGGTCTCTGTTTTCAGAGTTTGAATGAGACTGTCTCAAAGAGAAGCATCATGTACAGGGAGACCTTGGTCTGCTCTCTGGGAAAAATGGCTCACATTCATGATACTGGAGGGAACAGAGGAGACGGAGAAGATGGATGGCACCAGCACAGTGAATGGGCCCGATGTGGTAAGGATCTCCTGGCAGCCCTGCTCTGTAGGGAGGAGAAAGGTAATGTCAGAATGGAAATGGAGGGCTCCAGGAGGGACGAGGCTAGGTGTCTAGTATGGGAAGAAGACACTAGTTCCGGGACCAGGTCCCCCCTCCATCTTGGCCTCATCCAGTTCTTGGGCAAAGAGACAAAAAGACAAAGAGCCTAGCTTTCCCTTCCTCCAAGATCTGTGGGTCCAGGGGGGCATTGTCACAGGTAGGCTGTGGGGGCACACACCCAGCATGGCAATGGCCACTCTTAACCGCAGGAACACCAGGCCCATCTGATTGGCCCTCTGAACTTCGTGGAGCAGGTGTCCATAGCAGGCACGACCATCACCCACCTCACTGTCTTTGCACACACAGCTGGAGATCCAGAGAGACTGGTCAGAGAGAGGACGGTCCATCCCCCTGACCTTCCCCCCAGCTCTCCTGCCAGGCTCCAAGTGCAGGAACACAGCAGAGTATACTGCTCACTCCACCCTCCCTGCTCTGTGCCTGTTCCCCTTGGTCCCCGTACCTACCTGGTCCTTCCATCAGGGGTCATCTGACAGGTGGCCGATTTGTCACAGGAATGTGGTTTGCAGAAAGCATAGCATCCCGCAGAAGCATTGTTGTTAATGCTGATCAGACCTGGCTGGCATGCACAGACAGCCTAGGCAAATGGCAGGGCCAGGAAGGAACAGTACATCCACGAGTGAGAATTTAGGAAAACTTCTGGCACATACCTCCCTCACACAGCCCTACCACCCATTCTCAAAGGCTAGGCGTGGCACTCTCCCTGCATCTTCTAAGTGGAGCATCTGAGGTGACTCGCTCTGTATTCCACAGCCAGAGTAGGTGAGTGGCTTGTGAAGCAGGTGTCCTAGCTCACCTTGCCTGGATCCTTGTACAGACAGATGGTAGAGTTGCTGGGGCAGCCACCAAAGTTGGTGAGGCATGGGTCCTGGGGCAGACACACTTTCCCATCACCGTGGTAATTCTCTGGGCAGTGGCACTGAGCCTGCCCCTTGGGAGTCACTGAACATCGGGCCAGTGGGGAGCAAGGAGAAGGCGTACAGGGGTCACGAGCTGCCAGGACAGAGAGATCCAGAGTGTATTGAGTCCCAGGAGCCTTCTCCCCATCATGGCTTCCACCAGAGTGGTCACAGACCCTCTGCTTCTTAGGAACAGTTTTCTTTATGTGTGATTGGCCAGACTGCATGTGCTGATAACAAAAGTTTCCCTTCCAAGTGCCTCCCACCCACTCTTTTCTCCAAGCTGGAGTCCCCTGCTTCCAGATCACAGTCTTACCAACACAAACACTGCCCTGCTGAGTGTATCCAGGTAGGCACTTGCAGGTGGATGCCTCTGCAGAGCACTGGGAATTCTGGGGACATCTCAGGCGCTGACAGACTGGAAGCTCTGAGTGGAGAAATCACACTGAGGACTCAGCTTCAGGTTGGAAGCATTCTGCTCTGCTTGCTGTGTGACTCCAGGACCTGCCTCACCTCTCTGAGCCTCCATACAGTGGAAGTCTAGGATGGCATTGCCAGTCTCCCAACAGGCTGCAGGCTGAAGTCCTGCTTTGGCTCAGACCCTATCTGGCACCCAGCTGTCCTCCCCTTCTCTGGCCACAAAGGTTCTGCTGCCCCAGGCAGCATTGCTCACCTTGATCACAGTGGGGACCAGTATATCCAGCAAAACAGATACAGCTTCCATCCCCCTCTGGCCCGTGACTGCACAAGCCATGCACACAGCTGCATACTGAGAGAGACATACAAGAGCAAGTGAGACCCCAGCCTCACCAAGGTACCTACGGGGACATCATTGTTTCTGTCCTTTGTATGGACAGAATGTAGGAATGACCTTGAGAGTCCAGAGCAGAAGTACAGAATCACAGGGGAAGGGAAGCCCAGAGAGAGTCAGGTGAAAAGAGGGGACGTCGTGAAGGGCTTCCTGGAGGAAGCTGCTGAGACCACCAGGAGCCTCAGGGCAGAAGGAAGCAAGACTAACATCCCAGGGGGCGAAGGCACAGCTGAGGAGTTAGGAGGGGTTAGAGACAGGTAGGATTGGCCTTTCTGGGAGGCCCTGTAACACGTTACCTGATTGGCAGCCAGGCCCAAATCTGTGGGGGTCTTGGCACTTCTGACAGGCTGAGCCACTGAAGTTTTCCTGTAAATAAACTAAGTCAGTGGGGTTCCCCCAACATCCCTACCTAATCCCGACCCAATCATTACCTGACACACACAGGTCCCATTTCCATCTATGCCATCCAGGCAGGTCCCATGGCCATTACATGGTTTGTCAGCACCTCCAGGGCACTCTGTGGACCCCAAAAACATAGATTTTTCTCCCAGAATGTTCCCCTGACTTCTGCTCCAGCTCTTCCCCCAGGACAAGTAGGGCTAGGGAGACATGCCCCGGTGGCATTCAATGTGTGGCCACAAGGTCTAGGGCAATATAGGTGCCCCTCAGGTGAGGAGCTAGGGCTGGGGCATGGGGAGGGGTGGAGCAGGGCCAGATGCCTCTTCCATACCATAGCACTGGGAACCCCAATATCCAGGGCAACAGGCCTTCTGTACCACATCTTTCCAGCACTCCTGGCTACAGCCTCTTAAGGAGACCAGCGAGTCCCTCAGCTGCACCTCATAGCTAGGAGAGAGGGGAGGCAGGTGGTGAGGTGGTAGGCACCTGTGGACTTCACTCCTACCTTCCTCACCCTGAATTCCAGGAATCTTATCCTGCTGCCTCTCTCCTCTCCATCTAGCCCAGGGCTGCACAGGACCCGGCATATAGTGGGTGCCCAGTAAAGCCCCTGAGACACAAGTGTGTGAGTTAATGATACTTTGTCTGCCCCCACCTGGAGGTCAGTGAGATTCCTCTGGGTCCTCTGCCACCCTCCTAAAAATGGGAACAAAGCTGGTGGGCCCATACCGACAGTCCAGGACTATCTTCTCTGGGAAGTTCCGAAACCAGCCTAAGGGACATATCCGCCTTCTGACAGCTGCACATGCGGTACAGGGTGAGTGACTGACAAACTTGGTCTTCACATCGCAGCGTTTAGACCGCACCTGGCCATAGGCAGAATGCACAGTGAGGGGGCTAGCCCTTGGTCTGGCCCTGAGTCCATGCTGGCTGCAGCATGGCCAGTTTCCCCTCTGTTCAGTGGAAATGAGCAAGGTCAGGGAAGGTCCTGAGAAATCTCCCTGTGAGGAGTTGCTAATGTCACATCCCGTCCCTTGTCTATGGCCAAACACCTTTGAGACTTTATCTTCCAACAGGAGAATCATTTCCATCTAAGGTGAGACTGAAGTCCAGATGGTCCTTTTCTGACCTGGCACAGGGACAGGGTGTAAAGCAGGGTCTGGAGCATAAAAGCTCTTTCTTGCTCTTTTGTCTAAATAGACATACAGCAAGCCTCAAAGTTTGCAAACAGTGACTTCTGCCTGGTGTGGCACATGCCTTTAGCCCCAGTACTCAGGAGGCAGAGGCATGTGACTCTCTGTAAGTTTGAGACCAGCATGGTCTACAGAGTAAGTTCCAGGACAGCCAAGGCCACACAGTCTTGGGTGTGTGTGTGGGGGGGGGGGAGACACAGTGACTTTGTCCTCAATTTGTCACATTAGAGGTCAATGAAGTTTCCAGCCAAGCACCAACTGTGCCCTGAGCAGAGGGTCTGGCCTGGTGTTTGGGTTGGGAAGCCTTGGTTCAGAAAGCCTTGATGCCAGTCAAGGCCAAAGGCCTCACCTTCAGATAGGGACCCAGGGTCCAGGTGATGACAGGCAGTGGGGGCAGCTAGCAGAAAAGGACCCAGGACGTTTTAATTTTATTTCTGTTATTGTAATAAAATCCTTAGATGAGTGTTTTTCACTCACAATCCCAGGTTACAGTCCATCACTGCAGGGGAGTTGGGATACCACACCCACAATCTTCTAAGCAGAGGGAAGTAAAAGCACACTTTCTAGTGTTCAGATACCCCTGTGTGGGGAATGGCACCACCCACAGTGGATTGGGTCTTCACACATCAATTGACTTAATCAACTCCATTTTCCATGAACATATACTTGGGCTGATCTTATCTAGGCAATCCTTCACTGAGACTTCCTTCCCAAGTAAGTCTAGGTTGTGTCAAGTTGCCAACTGAAGCTACTCTGGTAACTTGGACCTGAAGGTTGTAAGAGAGTTAGCTGGCCAAGGTCAGCACTCTGGCTAAGGGGTAAGGGAACCAAGGCTGAGAATGGAAAAGAGCAAATGACCACGTGTGACATACAGGGTGGTCCAAAAGAGGGATGGAGAGTGGCTGGAAGCCAGGCTGACAACAGCCAGCTGAGCTTGGGCGAGGCAGAACTGGGTGCAACCTCAGGACTTAGTTAATGAGTTTTGTTTTTTAACTTATTTATTTGTTTATTTTTTTGTTTGTTTTCTTTGGGTAGCTTTGGATGTCCTAGAGCTCACTCTAAAAACCAGGCTGGCTTTGAACTCAGAGATCCACCTGCCTCTCTCTATCTCCTGAGTGCTGGGATTAAAGACGTGCACCACCCTCAGCAAATTTATTTTATTTATTTTTTAAAGCTTTCATATAGTTTATCTTTCACGGCTCATGTAGCCCCAGGCTGGTTTTGAATTTCTGATTTTCTTTCCTCCACTTGCACTTGTTACAAGTGTTGGCTTCTGTTAGTGCTTTAAAGTGAAACTGTGTGGATGGGGTACTGAGCTGGGGGAGGGAGGAGGAAAGCATCACTTGAAGGTGGCTGGGGAAACAGATTAGCATGCTGGTGGGGGTGGAAGGTGTGAAGAGACCCTGCCTGCCTCCACTCTGTAGTGGCCTGAGACAAATCTCAGCAGCCCTCCACTAGGAACACCTTAAGGGTTAAAAAGAAGCTTCAGTGCTGTACCCTGCAGGGAAAACTGAGCATCTAGTTGTTCACACTCTGAGAAGATACATTTTGATGGGGGAATGGTTTCGAGAAACCACGTGTTCTGGAAAATGCTGACCACACAGTACTCCAAAGGGAGTGCACCCAGAACACCTCTCCCCTAAAATGAGTTACGGATGGCTTCCAAAAACCAGAAAAAGGAAAAACACTTTTTTTCCGGGGCATACAAAGCCCCAGGCGCCTGTCCCTGATGCCGTGATTTAACTTTTCCTGTGGTCTACAAAGAGGAAAGTTACTCAGCATAATATCAGAGCTGGCTGTTTGGTTAAGGCATTATGTTTAGATCCCATATTCCAAAGCTCATCTTTGCAGACCCAGGTCATGTCTAGGAAACTGAGTGACTCAGACTCCGGTTCAGGGCATGTGCTGCCTGACAGTGGGCTCCCCTCAAAATCACTTGCCGAGGCAGGCAGAGGTGGCAGTTGGACCCTGGGATTCTGGGCCAGGCTTGGGTAATGCTCAGGGTGACTTAAAAGCTGTCACTTAGAGTGAGGGAGGGCTGGGCTGGGAGGAAGCTGGAGCTTTGTGAGCCTGTGTGAAGTTGTGATGGATGGATAAACCAGCTGCCAAATCAGCACCTCTCCAAGGACCCTGCCCGAGATAGGCACTCAAATTGGCATCTGCCCACCAGTGACACTAAACAGAGCCCACATTCCTGCTGGTGATCCAGCTGGGTGGGATGAGGTTGGGCTTCAGCTGAATCAGAGGTCTGCTTTCTGGAGGCACCTTGGGACCTGCCAGAGCGGCTCCTTACTATGCAGGAGAAGCCCAGGAGACATGAACTGGGACCAATATCCCTGGGGAGTCTTTAGGTTAACAGCCTAGAACTTAAGTGCCCTAAGGCAGGAAGGGCCCCTGAACTGCCTCCCCTTCCTTGGGATCAGAGGAGGAATGGACAGAGCGAGGGGCTTGGTAATGCCCCTGCTTTTGTATCTTGGCTGTGGATCCCAGGCTTATGCTCAACATCAAGCAGTCACTGGTCAGAGGCTTCTAGATGGACACAAACTAAGACCTTTCTGGGGAGCTCTCAGTGACTCCGCTGCCCAAGCCTGCTGTACCGAGTCCTGCGGTCCTTGTTGGCCATGTGACCTGGGTGCCCTTTCCCTACCCCAGCAGTTGCAGTGGCTGTGAGGGGGCACTAAGGACAGCATTGCTACAGTCCTACTCACAAGGACCTCAGAACCTCATCTCTGTTCCAGGCTGGCTGGGCCCCAGTCCCACAATTACAGACTTTGGAGTGTTGAGAACTATGCCTGGTCTCTGACAACAAAACAAAATACCACCAAGCTGAGGTTTCTCACTGACCTCTGTCCCCACTGCCCAGAACACAGGTCACCCCAGTGTCCCACCTGCCCCCTCCAGCCCTGGCCAGGCCCTGAAATCATTTCCCCCCCATGGGACCATAGGAAATATAAAAACAAAGGGCCCCATGGCTTACTGGTGGCAGATACCCACTCTAACACAGGAACTTTCGAAGCTGCTCAAGAAGCAGATGAACTTGGTCTCACAGGGAAGCTCCCTTGTTCAGCTACAGATCCAAAGCTCAGGGTGTGGAACTCTTCCCAAAGTCCAAGCAGCAGCCTCCCTACCATGGGCTGAGGAGATTTAGGGACAGACAGCCTGACACTCTTGCCCTCAGGGGCCATGCTACGCCCATTCAGTGCACCTGAAAGAGGACCTGCAGGCCTAAGTAGGGCTCAGAGCCTGTGGTCTAGATCGTGGCTCTAGAATCCCAGCAAGGGAATAGAACAAGCTGGCCAGAGGTTGGAACGACTGAAGAGCCATGTCCAGAATTGGCCCGAGGCATTCTGAAACTTAAGATAGACTCAGTGCTGGCCACAGGCACATATGTGTCCAGGTTCTGAAAGAGTCTTTATAGTTTTTTAGTGACTAAAAAACAAGCAAACAAACACACAAACCAATTAAAGACCATATAGACAATGGCCTCAGTCTGGGGAGCCCAGAAAGAGGGGGCTGGCTTTGTTCCTGTTCACTCACAGGCTGGGGAACCCAGGATGGCTGTCCGTACATAGTCCACAACCAGCTAGCCAGATATAGTTAGAGATGAACTTCAGTTAGAACAACCACAGGCTTCAGTCTGGAGAGGTGGGACAACAGCCTAGAAACCTGCACCCTTATGAATGTCAGACACAAACCAGCTGTTTTGATAAACCACCCCCCACTTGCTCACACACCAGCAATGCACAGGCCCTCCCTGTTCCCTGAGACTGAGTCCACTCACCTTCTGCCCTCTGATGAAGCTGGAGCCTGCCATACAGAAGACCATGATGCAGAACAAAAGGACCCGGGGCTCTGCCATGGTAGGCAGGTCCGCTGTCCAAGAGAGAAATTGTGTGGAGACAGAGATTGCAGTGGCAGGCAGTGAGTGAGCTCCAAGAGGCAGGCATACGGAAGGAGGCAGGGCAGGTTGGGTAAGCAGTCTGTCAGCTCCCCCCAACAGGAACCCACCAGGATTTCCTCCTGCATATCAGCAGCCTCCAGGCGGAAGGGAAGACGCTGGCCACTGACCCCCACATAGCCGACGTGGGCCCACTACAGGCCTTCCTGGCCCAGGATGTGGCTCCCTGGCATCACAGTTTGGAGGTTCAAAGCCACCATCAGCCACCTGACTGGGGTCTAGAAGATTCTGAAGTAAATTTAAACATCTATAAATAGTTTTCCTGCATCTGTCAAGCCAGTTTCTCATTCAGAAGCTTTGGGGTTCTGGTGGGGGCTAGGAGTTGGGCAGTACCTGTGCTGTCCTGGCTGCCCCTGGGACAGCTGCTTCAATCTTTCCTCTAATACCAGTAGAGGTGAAAGTTTAGCACCATGATAGCCCCTCAGATTGTTCTTCCCACACCAGCCTGCACCACTCTTAACCCTCATGGCCTCTTTGAGCCCATCTCTACTCTGCAGGCACAACCCAGGTCCCTCTTGTGGTAATATGCTATATATTTAGTAACAAACAGTCTGGAATATCAGAGATCCATCCACAGTCAATCAGGAGGATCAGAGAGTATTAACTCACAGCTTTAATCCCAGCGGATCTGAGTTTAAGGCCAGTCTGGATTATAGAAGGAGTTCCAGGCTCCCAGGCAGGCAGTAGTGGTACCAGGCCTTTAATTCCATAACTCCAGAGACAGAGATCTTTCTGTGTTTCCGTGAGTTCAAGGCTAACTACTAAATAGTAGAGGCCCACGCCTTTAATCTTAACCAGGGTGTGAAACATCTGGGCAAAGAACTATTTAAGGGTGGTGTAGGAAGACAGATTAATGCAGTAGAAGCCAGAGGAGCAAGGCTGAGGAAGCTGGAAGACAGCTAGGTGAGATCTGACTGTGGTGTTTCCTCTCTTTGATATTTCAGCTTTTCCCTGATATCTGGCTCTGAGTTTCATTAATTACAAACAAAATTCATGCAACACTTGGCATCCAGCTTTGGGGCATGAAATATCCCCCCCCCCCCCCCCCCCCCCCCCGTCAGAGCAAAATGTGGCCAGAGGAGTAATTACTGACAGTCTAGAAATTACAGGATGCACACATGGATCATGTGACCTTAATTGCATTCTAGTAATCTTGCCCTCTAAGCATTCTCCTACAGGAATTTTAATGCAAAGGGAAAATGTTATATTGGAATGGATATTTCTACCAAATAAACCAAGTAAGAAATTAAAGACACATGGGAAAGATTTCTGAACTGATTTTTAAAGGAAAATTAAGACTTTGTCAATTGACAGGAATGGACCCAGCAGAAATTGTTGTACCTTTGATTAATGAAGAAATTGATTAATTATGGGTAGAAAGTGAACATTGGCAAAGAGCCTGTGGTGATTTTTTGGGAGATATTAACAACAAATATCCTCAAAGCAAAAGAATTGAATTTCTAAAGAAAACTAATTGGATTATTCCATATATTATATGAGATAAACCAAATTTCTGGCGCTCCTACATTTTATACCAATGCAAACAAATCAGGAAAGGCAGGTTAAAAATCAGATAATATAAGTAAAGTGGGTCAAAACCCTTATAATTCTGTTCAAAAGTCAGAATTACATTCTATCATGATGGTATTAGTGGATTTTACTGAACCTCTTAACATAGTCACTGACTCTCAGTATGCAGAAAGAGTTGTTCTACACATTGAAATGACTGATTTTATTAATGATGAGCCAGAATTAACTTTATTATTTATTCTGTTATAAGGAATAATAAGGACTAGAAATCATCCCTTCTATATAACACACATTTGATCCCATACGGATCTGCCAGGTCTTTTAGCACAAGGTAATGATGAAATTGATAAATTATTGATAGGAAATGTGCTAGAGGCCTCAGAGTTTTATAAAAGCATCATGTCAATAGCAAAGGATTAAAGAAAAGATTTCTCTATCACTTGGCAACAAGCCAAAGAAATTGTAAAAGGGTTTCACACTTGTTCCTTCTATAACCAAACTCCATTGCCAGTAGGAGGTAATCCTAAAGGTATTCGTAAAAATGTAATCTGACAGATGGATGTATTTCATTTTACAGAATTTGGAAAATCAAGATATGTCCATCATACAATAGATATGTTTTCAGGATTTCAATGGACAACTGCTTTGAGTTCAGAAAAGGTTGATTCTGTAATCACACATTTGCTAGAAGTTATGGTGATCATGGAAATATCTGTACAAATTAAGACTCACAATGCTCTGGCATATGTCTCTAGTAAAATGAAACACTTTTTTGCATATTATAATATAAAGCATATTACAGGAATACCACACAATCCTATAGGACAGTCATAAAGAGATCAAATCAAAATCTAAAAGATACGCTAAATAAACAGAAAGGAATAACAAAGACCCCCAGAGATAGAGTACATAATACTTTATTAACTTTGAATTTTCTCAGTGCTAATAACAAAGGAACAACAGCTACTAAAAGACATTGGACCATAGAAAAAACAGCTGAACTAAATCATAGACTGTTTACTTCAAAGATGTACTAGCTTCTAAATGGAAGCCAGGGTATGTGCTTCATTGGGGAAGGGGTTTTGCTTTTGTTTCCACAGGTGAAGAAAAGTTATGGATACCATCAGAATTAATAAAGACTCAATCTGAACCAGAGAATCTTTATGAAAATAAGAATTTATGGCTCATCCACCCATATTACAGTTTTTTAAATTGTAAGAAAAACAAAGGGTTGGGGCAGGTTTTTGTTTTTGTCTTTACAGAAAACTGGAAACACCCATCTTCAAGAAGTTAAAAGACCTTGGACATCTAGCCGTCTAAAGCAAAAGGGAGGCTATCCAGGAAAATTTACAAGCAAAAGAATATCCGACCTACTGGTACCAGTATACTCTACAGGGTAAAACCTCATTGCTTGACCTCTATATTTTCTTATTTGTAAGTTGAAGTCCCAGTTTAGTTATAATTTAAAGCTGGCTTTAGGGTTGGAGTGTGGCTTTCTCCTTCTCTAAACTCAATCATACTTGTTAAAGGAAAATACAAAATCTCTGTATCATATCAGAGGAGCCACCTGATATGGGACAGAAGAATAACAAAAAATAAGAGACTACTCTATTGTTACTAATCCTATGCCAAATAGATGTTTATATTAAAATCTATAAGATTATGTATATATATTTAAACTTTTTGTCATGATATTGATGTTCATATAGAACACTAATGAACTATAGAAAAAGGCTTTATTTAGCTTCCTGTACATTGTGTTGGGTTTTAGTCTCTTATCAGTTTTCTGCAGTGATCCATGACAATGCCTAATTGTGAACTTGAAGTATCCAAAAGGAAGATGGGGCCCCACAATGATGATTTTACATGGACTATGACAAAGCCACTAGGCCAACAAATACCAATGAAAGATCAGATTTGGACTACAAAGTGCTCAGGACAATTTTGAGGCAGCTCACTGAGATGAACCAGCTTCAGAGACTACTATAGCCAGGACGTGAGACAAGCTGTGTGCTTTCCTGTTATGCAGAGACTGGACAACTACAGTCCAGTACAGCTACTTATTTCAAGACTTGACAATTAACAAAACTTTTCTTTTCAGGATCCGCTAAAGATGCTATCGCCTCCAGACAGCAGTAAGTAAATTTAAGAACAAGACACCCACATTCCTGAGAGGTGGGGTGGGTGGTTTTTGGTCTTTCAATAGGTTATGGATGATTGTCATTGTTTAGGGTAATTGGTTAAAAATTGTTATTGGTTATGGTTAGAAAAAAGCTGAACAAGAAAGATTAGATTCAGGGTTCTTGTTTTAAAAAAAGAAAGAAAAAAAGGATACAGATATGATAGGATATAAGGGTGGATTATTGATCTACTTTTAAGAAGCAATTACTAGCTTTAAATATTTTATACTGAATTGGATCTTTTGTATATGGTATACAAATTGTATATATTGATATAAAGTTGAGATTAATTTTGTTACTGTACATATATCTCTATGCTTCTTCAAGGTATTATACTTATACAGTTCATATAACAATGTAATATGAATTGCTAGTCCATGAAAGTTTTTATTACCAACTAATTGGAAGTGCAAGTTAGCAGTTAGACATTACAATCAAACTTATAGTCATATTAGATATGTTTTCAAGATCAGATATATTTTAGATGAATAGGTCTTCTTCAAACACTTCAGAGATCCATAGAATATGGCATTTAAGATACTTTAATAACATAGGTTCCTATTATTTTTATGACAATGGGACATCTGCTCCTGGCAGCACCAATCTACTTCAGAAAAGATTATGGACATCAAAGAAACTCCGTACATAGTTGTGACAAAAGTTAGCCACCAGGCAAGAAAGTACTTGCCTCAACTGCTGACAGTATGATGTTCAAAATGTTCAAAAAGGAGATACATCCACAAGAGAATTGCTGAACATTGCCAAGACAAGGTAGCAAGGTCTTTGAGAATGTCCTGCTTCACAGAGAAGTCTGTCAGACATGCTAGGCCTGTAGGCTGAAGATGGATGCTTCAATGATGCAGAAGAACCTTGGGTGACTGTCCAGGCAGCCAGCTGTTTCATTTCTTACATTTTTTGGAAGTTGCTTGCTTGTCCGTGCTGTTTCATTAGTTAATATTTCTTGTTCTCTTTCCTCTTTCTCCTCCCTTTCCCCCTCCTCCTCATCCTCCCCTGCCCCTGTTTCATCGCTCCTAGATGAGGTGGGCTGGGAGGATCCACCTGTCTGACTCCTTGTTACTGGGAAGGCAGGGACCGGGCGGGACTGAGATTTTGGTTTCATTTTCTGGATTGTGTCTGGTGTTCCTTCTAGGGTGAGGCTGCAGAGCTCTGCATCTAGGGACCACAGCTCTTTAAGGAGCTGAACATGCTTGCGCCTAGCCTGCAAGGAGTGATGGAGAGAAGACAAGTCCGGCACAGGGGGTGTTATTTCTGATGGGGCATTTGGAATCTCCAAAGCAGGATTGCAGAAAGGAGTATAAAGCGGTGGCTAGACAAAGGGGTGAAATTGTTTTTTTTATCATGCACTAAGGAGGGCTGCCCTGTATTAGAAACTGGAGATCAGCTCTTGAGGGGGGACCAATCAGGGTTATGATAGTGAGCTGCCTCCTCCTCCAAATCTACCTCGTCGGCCAGAGTTAACTGTTCATCACCATCAAAGTGGAGGGAGGAATAGATCTGTGACTGCTTAGAGTTGTTCTGCTTGTCACATTTTCCAGACAGAGTTTTTGCAGAAAGGCTGACTGTCTGGTGGATTGATAGTCATGGAGGGGAAGGCTGAGGGGAGCTGGGAAGTTTGCTTCATAGCTTGTTCTCCCTGAGTTATGACCTCAAGCACATCTGGGGCGTGTTTGTGGACTCTCAAAATGTCCTTAATTAAATTTCAGTGGGATAAGGTTGTTATGGGGTCCTTTTCAGGCCCCCAAACCCTATAATAGTCATTGAGACAGTCTCCTACTCTTTTCCAGTGGTTCTCATCTATTGTTCCTTCTTTTGGAAACTAAGGACACGTATGTCCTATATAATCAATTTTTTTTCAAATCTTTTTTCTTAACCTGTATTCCTTGCATCTTGAGGGCCTCTTTGAGACCTAAAATGTACAAATCTTGTGACAATATTGTCTGTCCCATGGCTCGTCACCTCTTACCTTGTGTCATCTCCTCTCTTGTGCACTGATCTGTCTCTCAGGTGGGTGGTCCTGAGGCGATCTTGAACTTCACTTGGCTTCCAAGTTTTCCTGGAAGATGGAATTCCCAACCTGTAGCAGGTAGTGAGTCCTCAACGTTGGATGCCAGTGTGTCCTGACCTGCAGGACTTCAACAGGGTCCCAGGCACCTGTAGGGAGGGAATGATTAAGGATAGGAGATGCAGAGAATGACCACAGGACAGAAATTGCTGTTCGAGTGGCCAATCTTTATTATTTCCGGGCTGCTTATATATGCTTTTGCAGGGCTGCAGGTACAAGGAGAAGGGAGGGTTAGTGAGGGGGCTTCAAGCTGAAACTTGGCTTAGTGTTAGGTAGTTATGAGCCAAGGTCAGTGTGTTCCTTTGTAGTTTTTCCAAGAACTGTCTTAATCTAAAGAATGCTGTGTTAATCTAAAGAATAAAGAAGGAGGGAATTCTGAACTTTAGTTGATTCTTGGCTAATGACCCAGCTCCTGACATTTCCCCCCCTTTATTTAAACTAAAAGATGGGCAAAGTTCAAGCAAACTTGAGGACATTAACCCTAGAGGGGAAGCAGAAGTCCCAAGCCCTCTTCTTATCTTATAAGGCTGCTACAGAAGATGATTCATGCTGCTCAGGCTGAGTCTGATCAGCCTGTACCATCAGGGCCAGCCGGCATGTTTTGCAAGGGAGGGGATTAATGCATACCGAACCTCTATGCTCTTGGGCATGCTTCTTGAGAGACCCAAACACAGAATACTTGGTCCTCTCTCTGAAATTCCAACTGCATCTCTTTGAAAGGGTGTCTACACCTGCCAGGGACAGGTATGTGCTGATTTGGGTTGCAACACAGTCCCTGTAGGGAGCCCATCATTTCCAGTCTCTTCGGAGCCTTGGTCTGCCAGTTCAAGGCAATGGTAGTGGACCTGAATAGGTTTAGATGCCAGGGAGTCAATCTGCTATTTAATGAAGCTGGTCAGTTTGTTAACAATCCAGGGGCCAAATGAAATAAAAGTAATAGTCCTAAAAGAGGTTTTAGGATTGAGGGGAGCAAGGTGGTTAGCCGGGGGAAGTGGAAACCAGGTTTTAAACCCTCTAACTTCCTTTTCTCTTTCCCTTTTCCTTCTCTGTGGGCCTTCCCTAACCTTGGTCGTGCTATCCCTCACAATTCCTGTATGGTCTGTATAAAAACAACACTCTTCCTTAAGGGCAGCACAAAGTCCTCCTTGTTATACAAAAAGTAGGTCTAGTCCTTGTCCGTTTAGAGAGGGACACCAGGGAGTTCTCTAAAGTGGAGATACCCTTTTTTGAATTCTGAATATCCTTGTCAATGGTGGAGCGAAGCTCAGAGTAATGATGGTTAATAAGGACCAAAGAAGTAACTCCTGTCCCAGCACCTGTAATCCCTAAGCCAAGCAAAACTGCCAAGGTGATGGTAGAGATAGGTTCCCTTCAAGAACAGGGAAGGAGATCAGGTGATTCATCCCACAAGCCAGCAAATCGTTCCTGCATATAGTAGGTAAGGCAGGGTACAACCTGGACCATAATGCAGAATTTTGGGTCTGACTGAATCAGGGAGGTATCTATACAAGTAGTTAAGCTGTCTAAACAGGCCCACCAAGTATCATCAGGTGGAAGCAAATAGGTTGAGGAGGTGGTATTAATATAGTGGGTTTCATTGCAGAGTTGGGTGTATTCTAGGGGGGCTTGCTGTCCCTGGTCTATGAGGCAGAGACCTCTGCCAGTAACTTGAGCCAAGGAGATTTTATATATGGGGTCTTGAGTCCATCTGCATGAGGCAGAGTTACTAACCTCAGAGTAGTTGCTTAGAACAGAAATTCCTTCATAAAAGGGGGGTGAGGACTGGTAACAGATCCAACAAGAATCAACAAGGGCAGGATGACTGCTATTCAGTGTGAAAAAGGTCTGATTGATAATGGTGAGGATAAAATTTCTAGTGGAGGCAGGTTTGTAAAGGTCAGGGTATTAGTCCTAGCAGGTATCTTAACAGGTTTTGAACCTTGGGAGATGGAGGTGGGGGGGCTTCCTGGTAGGTATTTTTAGGAGGAATTAGAGCATTTGGCTTCCTGGTGGGTATTTTCACAGGAGGAATTAGGGTATTTAGCCTAATTGGAACAGGACTATCATAGTATGGAGGAGTTTTCAGCATTTTTATAGTAAAAACTATACCAGTGTCTATTCCAGATTGATATAGGTGCAGGCCCCAGGTGAGACCTTGCTGCCAACTGGAGGGGAGTAATTGTTTGCCATGGTCAGGGAATTGAATTTTTAAGGGTGTGCACCATCCTTTTGTGGCTCAGTTAATGTTTTTACAGGTGGGGAATCCATCCAAAGGATTCTGTGAAGGACCATAGCTGTAATTGGCTGTAACAGTAATAAAGTCCCAGGAGGAAGAGGAGGAGGAGGAGGAGGAGGAGGAGGAGGAGGAGGAGGAGGAGGAGGAGGAGGAGGGGTGCCAAAGTGCATTTCCTGTGGTCTGGCAGCCCCACTGGCAGCAGAAATAATCAGAGCGTGAGCCACATCTATAGAAATCTTTCCTAGCTCTGTGACATCTGGGGCAGACATAGAATGAGTGTGTGGCTAGCAAGGATTGTGCAACATAATTGGCACACCCAGGGTCTTTGGGCTTCTTGTGATAAAAGAATGTATTGGAGGGTCCGCTACCAATAAAGGTCTGGCCACCATCCTTGATGGGTGACTTTAGATGTAGACCAATTTATGTCCCCTATCACACCTGTGATGATCTGCCAGGTGTGATAGAAGGGCTGATGGGGGTTAAGAGGGCATTGAATCCTTGCTGTCTCAAGGGGTGACATCAGGAGGAGCAGGCTCAGGAATCTCAGCATCCTTTTTGGCCAGAGTAGCAGCATCTGTTGAAAGAGAGAGATCATCCTCAGAGGGAAGTGAATTTCCCCCTGGGTGCAGGTGAGCAGTTTATTTGCCTGACTAATCAATCACTCTGGCAGCCATCTTGGGGCTGATTGGGTTTGATCCAAGATGCAAGCTGAGCCCTGTCCCCAAATGAGCACAGGATCTGGTCCCTTCCATGTCCCTGTGAGGGGGTCGTGCCACATAGCCAGCGGGTGACTAGTGCCAGAGGGAGGGTGCCAATGTCTGTCTGCAGCATCCAGACTGAGGAAATTCAGGACAAAGAGGACATGACTCAAACGATCTCGGGGGCAGGAAGCAAAAGGGAGAACGGAGGACTTGAGGTGAGTGAGCCGTGTTTTCAGGGTCTGATGAGCTCTTTCCACTATGCTGTGGCCCTGTGGGTTATAAGGGATGCCAGTAACATGGCAAATTTGGAGGGCTTCACAGAACTTCTTAAATTTGGAGCTGGTATATGCAGGGCCATTATCTGTTTTAAGTTTGATAGGCTTTCCTAATATGGAGAAGGCTGAAATGAGGTGAGAAATAACATCCTTGGCAGCCTCTCCTGAGTGGGGAGAAGCAAAAATAATTCCACTAAAGGTGTCTACTGAGACATGGAGGTACTTCTGCCTTCCAAACTCTGGAGAGTGAGTGACGTCCATTTGCCATATTTGATTGGGAAGGAGGCCACGCAGATTTACTCCAAAATGCTGTACAGGGTGTGAAGTCACACAAGAGGGGTATTCTTTTACTAGTTCACAGGCCTGTTGGTGAGTAATCTTGCAAAGCAAGCGAAGAGTCTGAGCATTCAAATGATGCAATTTGTGGAGCTCTTGGGCTTTCTGTATGGACCCAATTAATACAGGAAAAATAGAGCGGGTGGCGGTGGCAGCATCCACTTGGGCATTTTCTTCTGAGATTGGTCCTGGAAGATCAGTATAAGCCCTAATATGGCCCAGAAAAGGGGCTTTTGGTGGGTCAAAATCAACTGCTGAATTTGGGCAAACAGGGGGGCTGCATTCGAGGCAGGCTTTATGCTGGGGGAAATTTCTAATATAAAGATGGAATGAGCATTATAGGCACTATCTGTATATATGTTAATGGGTTTATCGGGAAATGCAACAAAACCCTGCAAAATTGCAAACAACTCAACAAGCTGAGCTGACAGGTATGGGGTTTTAAAGGTGGTAGGGCATCCTTCAGCTACAAAAGCAGCAACACCGTTAGCTGAGCTGTCTGTAAATATAGTGAGGGCCTGAGGGATGGTTTTTACTGGTAACTCGGGGAAAAATAAATGAGTGAAGTCTGGCAAACTGCAGAATAGGGTCATCAAGTAGATGATTATCCAACATCCCTCCAAATCCTGACAAGGCGACAGCCCACTCATCCCAAGTCTGTAACAGAAATTGTGTTTGTTCTCTTGTATAGGGAATTAGAATGGTATCAGGATCCTTGCCAAAATATTGGCGAGTGGTCACGCAGCCCTTGATACTAAAGGAGGCTGCCTGGGCAGGATAAACAGCAGTTACTTTGGTGGAGGATGTAGGGAGATGTACCCAAAGCAAGGGGTGCCCTTTTCTTTTAGGACATGTGGATTTCTGCCAGAAGACTCTAGTGGGTGTATGAGGGGTGGCAAGAACAACAAATACCAGAGGAAGAGTATACGTAATCTGGGAAACAGACTCAGACTGCTGGCTAATGACCTCAGCTACTTGGGTCAGGGCACCTTGAGCAGCGGGGGTGAGCATGCGGGGGTGGGGAGGGATCGGGGTCCCCCTTCAGGACCTCATTAAGGGGCAGGAACATATCAGTGGATGATTTTAGGTAGGGCTTGAGCCATTGAATGTCTCTAAGCAGCTTCTGAAAGTCATTGAGTGTATGGAGGTGGTTGGAGCGCAGTTGAATGTATGGAGTTAAGATTTGATCTTGGTGCAACTCCAGGCCTAGATAACTATAAGGATCCTGTATCTGTACCTTATCTGGGGCAATCTGAAGGCCCAGGCCTGTAAGAGTCCTGGTGAGATCCAAGAAGCAACCTTTGAGGTCTAAACTCTCTTGTGCAGTCGGTAGCAAATCATCTATATAGTGCAGAATATAAACCTGTGACCAGTGACTCCAGATGGGGTCTATGGCCTAAGCCACAAACTTTTGACAGAGGGTAGGACTGTTGGCCATTCCTTGTGGTAACACTTTCCATTGGAACCTGTCTGTACATTGGCCCTTGAAAATTAATGTGGGATAGGCTAAAAGCAAAGTAAGCTCTATCCTCAGGGTGCAGAGGAATGGTAAAGAAACAATCTTTTAAATCTATAACCATTTTGTGGTACCGACGGGGAATTGCCACAGGTGTGGGAATGCCTGGCTGCAGTGCTCCCATTGGTCTCATTATTTTATTTATAGCACATAAATCCTGCAGAAGTCGCCATTTTCCTGACTTCTTTTTTATAACAAAAATGGGAGTATTCCATGGTGAATTAGAAGGCTCAATATGGCCAGCCCCAAGTTTCTCCTATACAAGCATGGAGGTGGCTTCTAACTTTTCTCGGGTGAGGGCCTTTGGTCTGCCCAAACAGGAACCTGAGACTCCTAAGTGATTTTTGTCTGTGTGGGGTACAGGAGGGTCAGCAGCCAATGTCAAAAACCCAAGTACCCAAGTCCATGTCTGTCTATTTTCTGGGTGGGTTGAATGGGTTGGGTTATTCCCTGTTCTGGCTTTCCAAGCCCCGTGCCAGGAACAAGTCCATGTGCAGCATCTGTTGTGTCATTACAGGGTTTGGACTGTAGAGGATAACGTCCATTTGGGCAAGAATGTCACAGCCCGACAAATTTACAGGGAGGCCAGGTATAACAAAAGGAGTCACAGCGCCCCTATTTCCTTCTCTGTCCTCCTAATGGAGGGTCTTGGCACTGACCTGTGGATTGCTGGATTGCCCTATACCCCAGAGGTCTGTGAAAGATGATGTCAAAGGCCAGCTAGAAGGCCAGTGGGTTTGAGAAATGCCTGTTGCATCAGCCCCAGTGTCTGGGACCCCCTGAAATTCTTTTCCTTCTATAACAAGTGTTAATGTTGGTCTATTTTTTGTAATGGGTTGAACCCAATAATCATCAGAGGAGCCAAGAGAGGCTTTTCCTCTCAAACTGGCAATGGAGGAAGTCCCTTCAGTTGATAGGGGAATAAGCACAAGCTGAGCTAGATGGGTGCTGCATGGAACAGCAGCTATACCATTTGTGGCTGTGACTAAAATTTTTATTTCTCCTGTATAGTCGCTGTCAATGAGGCCTGGGAAAACCTGAATACCTTTAAGGGCAGCAGATGCACGGCCAAGAATAAGTGCATAAGTTCCCAGTGGTGGGGGCCCTTGGACCCCTGTGGGGATAATTTGAGGTCCCTCAATGGAGTCTAGAATTGTATCTGAGGTGGTACAGAGGTTTAATCCTGAGCTGCCTGTTGTTGCCTGTTGGAGGGAAGTGACTGGGAGGAAGGGCTCTGGTGGGGACTGGAGTCCTCCTGAGCCCAGGGCTGGACAAACCATATTGCCCCTGGGTTTGTCTGGGGAGGGAGCAGGACCAGAGGCTGGCCCTGTGGGAAGTTTCCCGACAAGCGTGGGGGAAACGGCTGGCCAAGGGCATTTGTCTTGGATCTACATTTGCTTGCCCAATGGCACCCTCTGCTGCATCTTGGCCAGAGAGTAGCTGGCAGGGGTCAAGTATTCCACTCTACACCTTGGACTGAGGCTCTTCCTTGTCCAGACAGGGGGTATTCTTGGGCAAAGTGTCCTAGTTGTTTACATGAGTAGCAGGTACAGGGGTCCATTCTCAGTCAGTAGAGCATGGGACTCTTAATCCCAGGGTTATGGGTTCAAGCCCCACGTTGGGCATCAGTGTGTCCCAACCTGCGGGACTTCAACAGGGTCCCAGGCACCTGTAGGGAGGGAATGATTAAGGATAGGAGATGCAGAGAATGACCACAGGACAGAAATTGCTGTTCGAGTGGCCAATCTTTATTATTTCCGGGCTGCTTATATATGCTTTTGCAGGGCTGCAGGTACAAGGAGAAGGGAGGGTTAGTGAGGGGGCTTCAAGCTGAAACTTGGCTTAGTGTTAGGTAGTTATGAGCCAAGGTCAGTGTGTTCCTTTGTAGTTTTTCCAAGAACTGTCTTAATCTAAAGAATGCTGTGTTAATCTAAAGAATAAAGAAGGAGGGAATTCTGAACTTTAGTTGATTCTTGGCTAATGACCCAGCTCCTGACATTTCCCCCCCTTTATTTAAACTAAAAGATGGGCAAAGTTCAAGCAAACTTGAGGACATTAACCCTAGAGGGGAAGCAGAAGTCCCAAGCCCTCTTCTTATCTTATAAGGCTGCTACAGAAGATGATTCATGCTGCTCAGGCTGAGTCTGATCAGCCTGTACCATCAGGGCCAGCCGGCATGTTTTGCAAGGGAGGGGATTAATGCATACCGAACCTCTATGCTCTTGGGCATGCTTCTTGAGAGACCCAAACACAGAATACTTGGTCCTCTCTCTGAAATTCCAACTGCATCTCTTTGAAAGGGTGTCTACACCTGCCAGGGACAGGTATGTGCTGATTTGGGTTGCAACACAGTCCCTGTAGGGAGCCCATCATTTCCAGTCTCTTCGGAGCCTTGGTCTGCCAGTTCAAGGCAATGGTAGTGGACCTGAATAGGTTTAGATGCCAGGGAGTCAATCTGCTATTTAATGAAGCTGGTCAGTTTGTTAACAATCCAGGGGCCAAATGAAATAAAAGTAATAGTCCTAAAAGAGGTTTTAGGATTGAGGGGAGCAAGGTGGTTAGCCGGGGGAAGTGGAAACCAGGTTTTAAACCCTCTAACTTCCTTTTCTCTTTCCCTTTTCCTTCTCTGTGGGCCTTCCCTAACCTTGGTCGTGCTATCCCTCACAATTCCTGTATGGTCTGTATAAAAACAACACTCTTCCTTAAGGGCAGCACAAAGTCCTCCTTGTTATACAAAAAGTAGGTCTAGTCCTTGTCCGTTTAGAGAGGGACACCAGGGAGTTCTCTAAAGTGGAGATACCCTTTTTTGAATTCTGAATATCCTTGTCAATGGTGGAGCGAAGCTCAGAGTAATGATGGTTAATAAGGACCAAAGAAGTAACTCCTGTCCCAGCACCTGTAATCCCTAAGCCAAGCAAAACTGCCAAGGTGATGGTAGAGATAGGTTCCCTTCAAGAACAGGGAAGGAGATCAGGTGATTCATCCCACAAGCCAGCAAATCGTTCCTGCATATAGTAGGTAAGGCGGGGTACAACCTGGACCATAATGCAGAATTTTGGGTCTGACTGAATCAGGGAGGTATCTATACAAGTAGTTAAGCTGTCTAAACAGGCCCACCAAGTATCATCAGGTGGAAGCAAATAGGTTGAGGAGGTGGTATTAATATAGTGGGTTTCATTGCAGAGTTGGGTGTATTCTAGGGGGGCTTGCTGTCCCTGGTCTATGAGGCAGAGACCTCTGCCAGTAACTTGAGCCAAGGAGATTTTATATATGGGGTCTTGAGTCCATCTGCATGAGGCAGAGTTACTAACCTCAGAGTAGTTGCTTAGAACAGAAATTCCTTCATAAAAGGGGGGTGAGGACTGGTAACAGATCCAACAAGAATCAACAAGGGCAGGATGACTGCTATTCAGTGTGAAAAAGGTCTGATTGATAATGGTGAGGATAAAATTTCTAGTGGAGGCAGGTTTGTAAAGGTCAGGGTATTAGTCCTAGCAGGTATCTTAACAGGTTTTGAACCTTGGGAGATGGAGGTGGGGGGGCTTCCTGGTAGGTATTTTTAGGAGGAATTAGAGCATTTGGCTTCCTGGTGGGTATTTTCACAGGAGGAATTAGGGTATTTAGCCTAATTGGAACAGGACTATCATAGTATGGAGGAGTTTTCAGCATTTTTATAGTAAAAACTATACCAGTGTCTATTCCAGATTGATATAGGTGCAGGCCCCAGGTGAGACCTTGCTGCCAACTGGAGGGGAGTAATTGTTTGCCATGGTCAGGGAATTGAATTTTTAAGGGTGTGCACCATCCTTTTGTGGCTCAGTTAATGTTTTTACAGGTGGGGAATCCATCCAAAGGATTCTGTGAAGGACCATAGCTGTAATTGGCTGTAACAGTAATAAAGTCCCAGGAGGAAGAGGAGGAGGAGGAGGAGGAGGAGGAGGAGGAGGAGGAGGAGGAGGAGGAGGAGGAGGAGGAGGGGTGCCAAAGTGCATTTCCTGTGGTCTGGCAGCCCCACTGGCAGCAGAAATAATCAGAGCGTGAGCCACATCTATAGAAATCTTTCCTAGCTCTGTGACATCTGGGGCAGACATAGAATGAGTGTGTGGCTAGCAAGGATTGTGCAACATAATTGGCACACCCAGGGTCTTTGGGCTTCTTGTGATAAAAGAATGTATTGGAGGGTCCGCTACCAATAAAGGTCTGGCCACTATCCTTGATGGGTGACTTTAGATGTAGACCAATTTATGTCCCCTATCACACCTGTGATGATCTGCCAGGTGTGATAGAAGGGCTGATGGGGGTTAAGAGGGCATTGAATCCTTGCTGTCTCAAGGGGTGACATCAGGAGGAGCAGGCTCAGGAATCTCAGCATCCTTTTTGGCCAGAGTAGCAGCATCTGTTGAAAGAGAGAGATCATCCTCAGAGGGAAGTGAATTTCCCCCTGGGTGCAGGTGAGCAGTTTATTTGCCTGACTAATCAATCACTCTGGCAGCCATCTTGGGGCTGATTGGGTTTGATCCAAGATGCAAGCTGAGCCCTGTCCCCAAATGAGCACAGGATCTGGTCCCTTCCATGTCCCTGTGAGGGGGTCGTGCCACATAGCCAGCGGGTGACTAGTGCCAGAGGGAGGGTGCCAATGTCTGTCTGCAGCATCCAGACTGAGGAAATTCAGGACAAAGAGGACATGACTCAAATGATCTCGGGGGCAGGAAGCAAAAGGGAGAACGGAGGACTTGAGGTGAGTGAGCCGTGTTTTCAGGGTCTGATGAGCTCTTTCCACTATGCTGTGGCCCTGTGGGTTATAAGGGATGCCAGTAACATGGCAAATTTGGAGGGCTTCACAGAACTTCTTAAATTTGGAGCTGGTATATGCAGGGCCATTATCTGTTTTAAGTTTGATAGGCTTTCCTAATATGGAGAAGGCTGAAATGAGGTGAGAAATAACATCCTTGGCAGCCTCTCCTGAGTGGGGAGAAGCAAAAATAATTCCACTAAAGGTGTCTACTGAGACATGGAGGTACTTCTGCCTTCCAAACTCTGGAGAGTGAGTGACGTCCATTTGCCATATTTGATTGGGAAGGAGGCCACGCAGATTTACTCCAAAATGCTGTACAGGGTGTGAAGTCACACAAGAGGGGTATTCTTTTACTAGTTCACAGGCCTGTTGGTGAGTAATCTTGCAAAGCAAGCGAAGAGTCTGAGCATTCAAATGATGCAATTTGTGGAGCTCTTGGGCTTTCTGTATGGACCCAATTAATACAGGAAAAATAGAGCGGGTGGCGGTGGCAGCATCCACTTGGGCATTTTCTTCTGAGATTGGTCCTGGAAGATCAGTATAAGCCCTAATATGGCCCAGAAAAGGGGCTTTTGGTGGGTCAAAATCAACTGCTGAATTTGGGCAAACAGGGGGGCTGCATTCGAGGCAGGCTTTATGCTGGGGGAAATTTCTAATATAAAGATGGAATGAGCATTATAGGCACTATCTGTATATATGTTAATGGGTTTATCGGGAAATGCAACAAAACCCTGCAAAATTGCAAACAACTCAACAAGCTGAGCTGACAGGTATGGGGTTTTAAAGGTGGTAGGGCATCCTTCAGCTACAAAAGCAGCAACACCGTTAGCTGAGCTGTCTGTAAATATAGTGAGGGCCTGAGGGATGGTTTTTACTGGTAACTCAGGGAAAAATAAATGAGTGAAGTCTGGCAAACTGCAGAATAGGGTCATCAAGTAGATGATTATCCAACATCCCTCCAAATCCTGACAAGGCGACAGCCCACTCATCCCAAGTCTGTAACAGAAATTGTGTTTGTTCTCTTGTATAGGGAATTAGAATGGTATCAGGATCCTTGCCAAAATATTGGCGAGTGGTCACGCAGCCCTTGATACTAAAGGAGGCTGCCTGGGCAGGATAAACAGCAGTTACTTTGGTGGAGGATGTAGGGAGATGTACCCAAAGCAAGGGGTGCCCTTTTCTTTTAGGACATGTGGATTTCTGCCAGAAGACTCTAGTGGGTGTATGAGGGGTGGCAAGAACAACAAATACCAGAGGAAGAGTATACGTAATCTGGGAAACAGACTCAGACTGCTGGCTAATGACCTCAGCTACTTGGGTCAGGGCACCTTGAGCAGCGGGGGTGAGCATGCGGGGGTGGGGAGGGATCGGGGTCCCCCTTCAGGACCTCATTAAGGGGCAGGAACATATCAGTGGATGATTTTAGGTAGGGCTTGAGCCATTGAATGTCTCTAAGCAGCTTCTGAAAGTCATTGAGTGTATGGAGGTGGTTGGAGCGCAGTTGAATGTATGGAGTTAAGATTTGATCTTGGTGCAACTCCAGGCCTAGATAACTATAAGGATCCTGTATCTGTACCTTATCTGGGGCAATCTGAAGGCCCAGGCCTGTAAGAGTCCTGGTGAGATCCAAGAAGCAACCTTTGAGGTCTAAACTCTCTTGTGCAGTCGGTAGCAAATCATCTATATAGTGCAGAATATAAACCTGTGACCAGTGACTCCAGATGGGGTCTATGGCCTAAGCCACAAACTTTTGACAGAGGGTAGGACTGTTGGCCATTCCTTGTGGTAACACTTTCCATTGGAACCTGTCTGTACATTGGCCCTTGAAAATTAATGTGGGATAGGCTAAAAGCAAAGTAAGCTCTATCCTCAGGGTGCAGAGGAATGGTAAAGAAACAATCTTTTAAATCTATAACCATTTTGTGGTACCGACGGGGAATTGCCACAGGTGTGGGAATGCCTGGCTGCAGTGCTCCCATTGGTCTCATTATTTTATTTATAGCACATAAATCCTGCAGAAGTCGCCATTTTCCTGACTTCTTTTTTATAACAAAAATGGGAGTATTCCATGGTGAATTAGAAGGCTCAATATGGCCAGCCCCAAGTTTCTCCTATACAAGCATGGAGGTGGCTTCTAACTTTTCTCGGGTGAGGGCCTTTGGTCTGCCCAAACAGGAACCTGAGACTCCTAAGTGATTTTTGTCTGTGTGGGGTACAGGAGGGTCAGCAGCCAATGTCAAAAACCCAAGTACCCAAGTCCATGTCTGTCTATTTTCTGGGTGGGTTGAATGGGTTGGGTTATTCCCTGTTCTGGCTTTCCAAGCCCCGTGCCAGGAACAAGTCCATGTGCAGCATCTGTTGTGTCATTACAGGGTTTGGACTGTAGAGGATAACGTCCATTTGGGCAAGAATGTCACAGCCCGACAAATTTACAGGGAGGCCAGGTATAACAAAAGGAGTCACAGCGCCCCTATTTCCTTCTCTGTCCTCCTAATGGAGGGTCTTGGCACTGACCTGTGGATTGCTGGATTGCCCTATACCCCAGAGGTCTGTGAAAGATGATGTCAAAGGCCAGCTAGAAGGCCAGTGGGTTTGAGAAATGCCTGTTGCATCAGCCCCAGTGTCTGGGACCCCCTGAAATTCTTTTCCTTCTATAACAAGTGTTAATGTTGGTCTATTTTTTGTAATGGGTTGAACCCAATAATCATCAGAGGAGCCAAGAGAGGCTTTTCCTCTCAAACTGGCAATGGAGGAAGTCCCTTCAGTTGATAGGGGAATAAGCACAAGCTGAGCTAGATGGGTGCTGCATGGAACAGCAGCTATACCATTTGTGGCTGTGACTAAAATTTTTATTTCTCCTGTATAGTCGCTGTCAATGAGGCCTGGGAAAACCTGAATACCTTTAAGGGCAGCAGATGCACGGCCAAGAATAAGTGCATAAGTTCCCAGTGGTGGGGGCCCTTGGACCCCTGTGGGGATAATTTGGGGTCCCTCAATGGAGTCTAGAATTGTATCTGAGGTGGTACAGAGGTTTAATCCTGAGCTGCCTGTTGTTGCCTGTTGGAGGGAAGTGACTGGGAGGAAGGGCTCTGGTGGGGACTGGAGTCCTCCTGAGCCCAGGGCTGGACAAACCATATTGCCCCTGGGTTTGTCTGGGGAGGGAGCAGGACCAGAGGCTGGCCCTGTGGGAAGTTTCCCGACAAGCGTGGGGGAAACGGCTGGCCAAGGGCATTTGTCTTGGATCTACATTTGCTTGCCCAATGGCACCCTCTGCTGCATCTTGGCCAGAGAGTAGCTGGCAGGGGTCAAGTATTCCACTCTACACCTTGGACTGAGGCTCTTCCTTGTCCAGACAGGGGGTATTCTTGGGCAAAGTGTCCTAGTTGTTTACATGAGTAGCAGGTACAGGGGTCCATTCTCAGTCAGTAGAGCATGGGACTCTTAATCCCAGGGTTGTGGGTTCAAGCCCCACGTTGGGCATCAGTGTGTCCCAACCTGCGGGACTTCAACAGGGTCCCAGGCACCTGTAGGGAGGGAATGATTAAGGATAGGAGATGCAGAGAATGACCACAGGACAGAAATTGCTGTTCGAGTGGCCAATCTTTATTATTTCCAGGCTGCTTATATATGCTTTTGCAGGGCTGCAGGTGCAAGGAGAAGGGAGGGTTAGTGAGGGGGCTTCAAGCTGAAACTTGGCTTAGTGTTAGGTAGTTATGAGCCAAGGTTAGTGTGTTCCTTTGTAGTTTTTCCAAGAACTGTCTTAATCTAAAGAATGAAGAAGGAGGGAATTCTGAACTTTAGTTGATTCTTGGCTAATGAACCGGCTCCTGACAAATATTATTTCCTTCTTGGGTCTCTGAGGGAGTTGAAGATGAGACAGTTTCTAGTGAGTTTTAGAAAAGAAACTCAGAAGCTTAAGTGTGTAAGTCTGAGAGACATCAAAAGATAGTTTTTAGTTAGTAATACAATTAGATAGAAAGTGAATTAGGTATAATCCTTTGGACTCACCAAAACAGGATAATTAATGGGATATTTTGAGTTGTCAGTTGTTAATGAACTGGACATTATTCATATAATTATTGTTTGTATATATTGTATGTATTATTTTACTCTTGTATGTGGTTTTTCTTATGTTAGCCATAACCCTTTTTATTTTTGACACTAAAGGGGATATGTGGTAATATGTTATACATTTAATAAAACCAGTCTGGAATATCAGAGATCCACCCACAGTCAATCCAGGAGAATCAAAGAGTGGTAACTCACTCCTTTAATCCTGGGGTGGGAAAGAGGAAGAGACCTGGGTATAGTGACCTATGCCTTTAATCCCAGCAGATCTGAGTTTGAGGCCAGCTTGGTTTATAGAAGGAGTTCCAGGTTCCCAGGCAGGCAGTGGTGGTGCCACGCCTTTAATCACTTAATTCCAGAGACAGAGATCTTTCTGTGTTTCTGTGAATCCAAGGCCTAACTACCAAATAGTGGTAGCCCACACACCTTAAATATTAACCTGGATGTAAAACAACTTGGCAAAGAAGATATTTAAGGTAGGCGTAGGATGACAGAGACAGAGCGAGGCTGAGGAAGCTGAAAGATCTGACTGTGGTGTTTCCTCTCTTCCAGCCTTTCCCTGATATCAGGCTCTGAGTTTCATTACAACCAGAATTCACGCAACACCCTCCCACTGCCTACTACACTTAAATCTGTTTCACACCTGTGGTGGTCTTCTGTGATGTCCCCAAGTATGTTCAGATGTCAGTGGTGACTGGGACAGAGCCACAGCTTCACAACTGGAGGAGTTCCTATAATCCTTTAGGCATATCCATGCAGACAAACCCAGGATTCATGGGTTCAAAGCAGAAAAGAATTTCAGGAGTGTCCAGTATTAAATAGAATTGAGGTTTTCCTTGTAGCCCTGGCTGTCCTGGAACTTGCTTGCTCTGTAGGTCAGGTTGCCTGTAAACTCAGAGGTCCATCTGCCTCTGCCTCATAAATACTGAAATTAAATGTGTGTAGCACCAAAACTTGGCTTTATTTTTAACTCTTAAGTGTATGGGGCATTAACTAGAATTTTCCTTCCCACATTTCCATAAAATTTCTTTCTATTCTGCCTCTTGGCCAACTGAGGTTTTTCCTTAAAGTAAGCTCTAATGTATATGCTGTTTTCCTTCCAGGTATGTGTGATGTCTGGTGTTGAAGCCATTTGTTTGGACTAAAATCTCTTGCTGTGTCCAACAGAGCAGAAGCATGGTTCTCAGTTGTAACACGGGGCTTCAGTCATGTGTAAGGGGTTGTCTCATCAACTGCCAACTAAGCCTAACTTCTATGTTCTCTGATCCTTTCTGTCTTCTCTATTGCCTGGTCTGGTTAAAGAACTAGGTTTTCTTTGCTCTAATAGACTCTGCTACATTTAATTAGTTTAAGGCTGTGTGTCTTGTTCAAGACATTGTGAAACCCTGCATTGGTGGGCTGCTATCGAAGAGGTGTCCTGAAGAGCTGCATGGACTATTCTTTGCCTAGGCTTCAGGTCTGATCACAGCCCAGCATGGCCCCTCTAGAGGTTCCCTCACACTCTGCCCTCTTGTCTCTAGTTTCCCCTGTACTGACCATGCCCTTGGTTGAAGTCCTTTTGGGACCCCTTTTATCTCTGACCCAGAAGACTCAGACTGTGTCAAACTTTGCTTTATTAGAATAGAGAAAATAGGCAACAGCAATTACACTTGGTGCTGGTAGCTCTAGGTCCCCTGTACCTGCTCCTCTTGGCCCCAAGGCCTGGGACTTCCCATAGGACTTCCTCTCGTCTGGACTTGAGGAGGCCTCCATTTTGGAAAAGCCCACAAAATGGGAGCTTCCGATGTATATTCTGCTACCAGCTTTGTAATAAGCAGCAAAACACCCACAAGGACAGCAACAGCAACAAAGGACTGGACGCAGCACTTTAGGAGAGGACGTGGAGGTTATAGGTTCACAGTGCCACGTGAACAACAGTATCACAATCAAGGACAAAACAATGCTGCGTGCCTGGCCATGTCATTTCAGAGGCACAAAGACACTCTGGTGGGGCTGGCATACTTCTTCCCAGCATTAGGAAGAATGAACTCAACACACGTTCACATTCTCTGTGGGAGCTGTGTGGGGCCATGGGAAACCAATGTAAGGAATCCAGGGAGGGGAGAACACCTTTAAAAAAACACACAGAAGGCCTGCTTCCTTGCCCTTGCAGGTACTAGACTAGGCTGCACATGGCAGGTGGCCAGGGCTGTTGTGGCTTGCACTAGCCGGTGAGCTCCACAGGCAGCTCTCTGCCACAAAGGGCTTCCCACTGACGCGCCAGCAGTGAGATGAGCTTTTCTCGGCTCTCGGCACTGGGGACAAACACCTGCCACTGGACCTCCCGGCCCTGGCCAGCCCTGCCAGGATTACCTGGCATCTCTCCAAAGTGGT
The DNA here is from genome assembly GCA_033318265.1 of Phyllotis vaccarum. Taxonomy (NCBI): domain Eukaryota; kingdom Metazoa; phylum Chordata; class Mammalia; order Rodentia; family Cricetidae; genus Phyllotis; species Phyllotis vaccarum. The sequence goes on along the minus strand of JARWLC010000009.1, from coordinate 116,034,983 downwards.
CCAGGGTGACACTGCCCATGAGGTCATGACCCTGCATGTCATCAAACACAAGAGTGAGGGCCTGTGGGTAGGGCTGGTAGCCCATAAGCACTCGGTCCAAATCCCGGACACGGCGGCCATCATCTAGGCGGTATCTGTCCCTTTGTGGTGGCTCTTTGGCAAATTCAGGCAATGGATAGTGAATGTAGTCCTCATCTAAGAGAAAGATCTCAGCACTGGTGAGCAGGAGTGTCTTGGGTCGCAGTGAACCCCTGCTCCGTCCAGGTTGTGGTGTGGCCACCTGGAAGGCCTGTATGTACAATAAGATGCTGAGGGCTGGAGCCTTTTCAGGATCAGCCATCTTCTGTGCCACGATATAGGTCAGGTCTCCAACCTCTTCCTCACTGGGGTAGGTGAACTTGACTCTGCTGGAGTGGATCAGCTCATAGTTCTCCATTTTCCCTACAGGAAGAGATGACACCAGGGCTCTAGCCTGAGCTAGCCTGTGGTGGGGTTAGAAGCAACAGCAGCCCCACACCAGCCCTAGACTCCAAATGACAGGTAGTTGAAGGTGCTCCAAGGCCTGGGCTGAGAGCTATACCTGCTGGATGAGACTCCTGGGATGGAGTTTTGCCCATGGAAGAGGCCCACATAAAACCCTGGCCAGTTTGGTAGAGAAGGGGAAAGGTTACAGTCACAGGCAGTGAGGGTTCTGGATGGACAGGGTACCTGTGTTCTTGTCCCCAAATTCTGAGTAGAAGTCCTTGTCAACAGGCTCAGGTGAGGGTGTACGTTCCAGTGAGGAGAGCACCAGCATAAGGTGCTGGAGGAAGCAGTGTGTCAGGTAGCTGTCACGAGTCAAGCATGTGACCACCTGTGCTGGGGAGGAGCCTGAACAAGAAGGAGCTGATCAGAGGCACAGGCCACCACTCCCATCTCCTGCAAGGCCCCTGCCCAGAAAACCAGGACCCCAAGGGTCCACATAGGACAGCATCATGGACCCAGGGAAGTGGCCATATCTCAGGCAGGAAGGGCTGAGACATTTTTCTGGAAGGGGATAGAGGCATTAGAGGAAGAGCTTAACTTTCTCTCTTCAGGAAGTGTGAGTCAGAAACATCCTGCCCCTAGGCCCAGGGCCCACTCTGCTGCCATAAACCCTGGGGTGGAGTCCTGCAGTCTCAGCAGTTCCTGAAGCCACTTCCTCTCACCCGAGCAGCTAGCTTCTAAGTGGAGATACTGTGTGGGTGATAATGCATCCATGTGTTCAAGATGGAAGCCCACTGGTGACACTGGCCTTCACTCAAACTGGGACAAAATACTGGGTCACTTACCTGTCAGCCGGAAGTACTGGTCGAAAAGGCCAACATTGACTGACTGCAGGTCACTGAGCTTTAACACAAAGCATTGAGAGATGTGGAAAGGACTGTTGTTATAGTCTGTATTTTTCTGATGCCAGAAATCTGTGATGGAGAGAAGAGGCCAAGGTTAGGAATGTCACCTGGCAAGGAGCCATCACCACCTGCACATATGGAGGACATCTATGACTGGGTGTGGGGTATCAGCCTCATCTAGCTTAGCTCAGTGGAGTCACCAAGTCATTGGGTGAGGCTCCCACTGAGGTACAAGAGGCAGAGGCTTCCAAATTCCTGTATGTGACATCCAGTTCCCAAGTATTCCCTAGCACGACACATCCATATTTGGCCATAGGTCCTATGACAGTTCTAAGAGGGAAGCGCTGTTGTCAGATGAGGTACTGACCCCAGAGCTGCTACCGAGTCCACAGTTGGTTTTAACCTGCCCCTGCTCCCAGGCAAGGACACCTACCCTGTAGTGGTTCAGAAAAGTAGCGGCGGAGGCCATCATGCAGCACAAAGTATGCGGCCTTGGTGGAGAGCAGCACACAGGCGGTCACCTCCAGCCCTGGGCTCTGGTAGAACACCACTGACGACCATAGCAGGTGCCTCAGCTCCTCGTTTTCAACCTGGGCACAGAGGTGAGTGAGGTGGGGCAGGCCACACCTTCCCTCCTTTTAGAGCACACTTGAGGGTAGACTTGTGTCAGTCCCGCTATTGTGGTGACTCCTAGGTCTCAGGGATGGTTCAGGGCCATGGATGAAGAGGGATAAGAAGTTCATCTTATTTATCAAATAAACTCAGAGCAGAGAAGAGGTGAGAAAACGATGTAGGCATGGGGCATATACCTGCATCAGGGCCACACAGAGGGCACACCTGGCTGGGAATTGAGTGGCGGACCTCTTGACCCAGATCCTCAAGATGAAGCTGAGGACTACATGATGTCAGAAAAACCTGGGGCATGAGGATGTCTCCACATAAAACCCTGCCCTACCCTTAGGACTGACTAGTACCACAGCAGAGCCCACACTTCTCACCACACAAGTGCCAGCCAGCAAGACCAGCACCTGGGCCAATACCTCGGCAATGCTGCTGTGGAAGAGATCAATGATGGCGCGCCCCCGAAGACTGGCAATGTGCTGAAGTGACGGGCAGACTGGCAAGTGAGAGGGGATCTGATTCTCCTCAGATGTGGATTGGATCAGCCGCTTACTCGGGTACTGGGCAGGGGCCTCTGTTGGGGCCTCCACTGGATCCAGAGAAAGGGCCTCTGCTTGGACATCCACTGGAGCTGGAACCTCTGCTGGAGCTGGAACTGGAGCAGGAGCTTCTGCTGGGGCGTCCCATGGTCGCTGATCATCACTACATCTCCCATTGACCCAAGAAATGCTGATAAACATGTGGACCCCACAGACTCATATCATACACACATCAGAGTGTGATGGTCAACTGTATACCATTTGCTACCCTTGGAGTCACTGGGTGATCTACTTCATCACTAGGTTCTTTATGGGAGGGCCACACAGCAGAAGGAAAGTGTCAGACCCTTTTCTTAACAGATGTGGGCAGAGCAGACCACCCCAGGGTTGAGCCAGTCATACAACATGTAATAAAGGCTTTGGGTCATGGACTGAGAGTTCACCTTTTAAAAATTTATTTAACTTATTTCATGTGCATTGGTGTAAAGGCGTCAGATCCCCTCGAACTGGAGTTATAAACTTGAGGGCTGCCATGTGGGTGTTGGGAATTGAACCCAGGTCCTCTGGAAAAGCAGTCAGTGTTCTTAACCACTGAGGCATCTCTCCAGCCCCAAAAGTTCATTTAAAAGCACTGCAGAGGTATCAGAAAGGCCACTTCAGGGTTATGACTTGGGCGCAAGGTGTCAGATGTGTTAGAAATGCCATCCTAGAGTATTTATGTAAAAACCCAAGTTAGACTCTGGGTGTGTGTATGCAGGCAGCTCTTTAGTTTGTTTTGGGATTGTCTTTAGGTAGTCCAGGCACTTGGTCTACATGGTCATGCTGAAATGTCAATGGTCTATCCCAGTTATAAGACCTACTAGTGCTCAGAAACTTAATGCTCATGAGAACTGGAAGTCTCCAGCATTCAACCCACAGGGCCACACCCAGTGAAGGGGTGGCGTCCTTTGGATGTTGCCCTCTCCATCAATCAGATATAGCTTAACTGCTGCAATCCCTGAGGCCATAATCTTGCATTTGACCAAATAACCATGAAGTTGCTGGGTTACTCTGCTATCACAAGTGTGTAGATGCATCTTTAGGGGGCCTGGTTTCTGTAGTATTCCCAGGAGCAAGCCAGGTTTGTGGTAGCTAGGAAGGACAAGGTACATACCAACTTCATGTGGTGAGGGAGATAGGGGACAGCCACCTCTGTACTGTAAGAGAGGCACTGGATTCAGCTTTAGGAGTTGAAATAAAGCCCTTTGGATCATCAGCTGGGGACTGACTGAAGGGAAAGGGTAGACCCAGGAGAAGCAAAGGAGAACCAGAGGTGAAGACAGGGTCTCAGCATTCTGCCAGGATAGAGAACATGAACTATTAGGTTCTTACCCCGGCCCCAGATGGGGAAATTCTGCAACAGAGAGCAGGGGCACTCACAAGGAATCCAAAAGATGGGGCAAGAAAGACTATGCTCTAGTTGCTACCTCTTTCTACTGAGCACCTCTCCTGAAGAAAAGATGACCTACCCAGACACTTTGGTCTTCAGAAGGTCCTTTGGAAGGGGCTCCCAAGTTAGATATAACCTAGTCCTTCCTGAGAAGGCTTTGGTGTGTGGTACCAAAAAATAAGCTTTGGAGCTGGTCTCAGGAATGAGGCACCTGAAGCAGCCCCTAGCTGACAAAGCCAGTCACTGGATGAGACCCAAAAACCATGCTTGAGCATATGAGAAGACAGTGGGGGACCAGGGACAAAGTGAGACAGGGCTGAATTTGTCCTGCATTGGACAGCTTGTCTGAGCTGCTTTGAAGCCTGGAGATCTGGAGCTTTAAGCAAGGGCTGAGGGTGGTCAGTGTTGCAAAGAAGCTGGAGGAAAGGGGACAGTAAAGAGAGACTCCCTCGAAGTACAAATGCCCAGAGGTCACACCCAAGCCAATCCCATGCCCCAGGTCCCAAAGCCTTCACTAGACTCACCTGGCCCTGCCCTTGGCAGGCTGGCCATTTATGCGGGAGCTTTGGGATCTTGACCCAGCTGCAGGAGTCTTGGAGATGACGATAGTCTTCAGATCCTGCAGTGAGGCTCGTAGCTGATTGTAGATCCGCAGGAAGTGGAATTTCTCATGGGGCAGAACAAAGATGGCGGTAACAAAACGGTAGCCAACCAAGAGCTCGAGCACATGGCCATCAGCAAAGGCACCCCGTGGCTGGGTACAGCTGCGAGTGGGGTCTAGCAGCACAGTCGAGAGCGGCACGCGGCTAAGCTTGAAGCTGTTGCGGTTGCGGCAGTTGTGGGTGCCACGATTGGGCATGGGATTGAAGTCGGCCTTGATGACGTTGAGATGCTGGGGAGTGAGCAGCAGCCAGTAGGGGATGGCAGCAGACTTGACAGCCTCAGAGGGTGCACAGCAGGAGCGCCGCACTGCTGAGCAGAGTGTACAGCTGGCCCATTCAATGTTGCCTGAGTAGTCCCCAGCAGCTGTCTGGACCATGCGCTTGTCACTGTAGACCAAGTAGACAGGAAAGCAGCCCTGGCTGCGCTCCTGACAGCCACCATCCACCTTGTAGAAGGTGAGAAGCTGGCGCAAGAACTCCTGCAGGCTGGTGTGGCTGCCATAGAGGATGGGGCTGCATAGCATGGCCATGTGCTGTGGCGCAAAGCAGGAGCGCAGGTCAGCATGGAACTCATGCAGGTTGGCAGCATCTGAGATGATGAAGAGTGTGTTCTCACTGTGCCGCACTTTGAGTACCAGACACAGCTCTGGCATGAGGAAGCCAAATTCAGTGAGGTCGCCATGTGGGAAGCAGAAGACAAACCGCAGGGATGAGAGGATATGCTGACTGCTGCCTCGTGACTCTTGGTGTGGGATCTCGAAGACAGCAATGCCAAAATCAGTGAGCACAAGGCAGGCGGCAAACTGGCGGATGCTGCCCTGCACGTGGATTAAGAAGCACCACAGCACCTTGAGGATGCGGATGTGCTCCAGCAGAAAGTCCTCGTCAGCACCCAGGGCCCACTCCAGAGCTAGGCGCTCCTCCTCGGCCTCCTCATCTTCCTCATCTTCCTCATCCTCTTCTCCCTGGCCATTGCCTTCCTCTTCCTCTACGTCTGGGGGTCCCATTTCAAAGTAGCGGTTTTCAGCAACATCCTCCTCTTCTTCCTCCTCTTCCTCCTCCTCACCGTGGTCACGCTGGGCTTCCTCTCGCTGGTTGGCAGCTTCAATCCAGGCAGGGAGTTGCCGTTCAATGGCCTGGCGGATCAGTGTGCTGAGACGCTGGATGAAGTCCTGGTTGGTGGCTGTGTAGCCAATGCAAGTGAAGGGCAGGAAGATGATCTGGCCTGACCCAGGCACTACCTGAACCTCTGGCTCTGCATGTTCTGGGCTGTGCAAGAAGAGACTGGATCAGGGACACAGTAACATTCTATCCCCTAGTCTACTGTAGTATCCTGACCCCGGAAAGCCAGTCCATGGGTCACCCAGGCATCTCACACAGCTGAGCCTATTCAAGTGTTTGCCACCAGGATGGAAAGCCAGCTTGAGTCCTGGATTCTACATACTCAGACCACAGCTATCTACCATAGTCTGTACAAACCAATCTGCTTTCCACAACAGAAGTGCTACACAGATTCCTGTCATTTGGATGCTGCCAGGTGTCAAGGAGACAATTAAGTACTCTAAGGTGTGAATCTCTCTGTTGAAAAATGACAACCTTTAGGGACATTCTGGCTTTCAAGCAGCAAATCAAGTTGGGTGGGGCCTAGGACTATCACATTTAAATTCCAGCCCCTCTTGCCCTCTACAACCTCCCCATGAACAAGAATTAGAAATATGCTTCTATTGTCAGGCATGGTGGAATAAGCCCTCAATCCCAGAACTGGACAGAGGCAGGTGGATCTCTGTGGGTTTTAAAGCCAGCTTCTCTATGTAGTGAACCCCAAGCTAGCTAGGTGTATGTAGACATCTTGTCTCAAAAAAATAAAATAAAGTAAATAAAAATAACTTCTGTAAAGGGCCAAGGAGCTAATGTTTCATGATGTGCGTATTTTCCCTATCTATGTGATTTTGTTTAACCAGAAATTTAAGAATATAATAATCAGGGGCTCTAGAGGTGACTCAAGGTTTGTTTCTCAGCACCCACACAGTGGCTAACAACCATCCTTAACTCTAGCTGCAGAAGGTGTGATACCCTGTCTTGGTCTCCAAAGGCATCAAGCATACACATGGTGCACAAATATATACATTCAGGCAAACACTCATACACTTAAAATTAAAATCAACATTTTTTTTCTTTGTTTTAAGACAGGATCTTTATGTAGCCCTGGTTGTTCTGGAATTTGTTGTGTATACCAGACTACCCTCGAACCTATAGAGATGTGTCTGCTTCTGTTTCTTGAGTGCTGGGATTGAAGAAGTACACCACCATGCCCAGAAAGATTAAGTAAATGTTAAAAACAGCAGCAGCAACAACAACCAAGCAAGGTGGAGAGGCTTAGTTCTGCAATGCCAACGTCAGGCTGAGGTCAGCTTCAACTACAGAGAGACCCTTTCTCAGAAAAACAACAAAAAGCTCCACAGCAAGCAGAGACCACACAATACAAAACAGACTATAGGCCAAAATGGCTTTGATCTGCCAGCCTATAGTGTAAGATAATGTCAATTAGACAGCTGAGGAGAAACAGACTCACAACTATGCTGGAGTCAAGACAGACTTCTACAAACGAGCTACTAACACAGCCCACCGGCTGCTCCGTCTGCAGGGAGACTAAGGCTCTCTTCCTTACCTTGCACCACCAACAGCTCCCGGCACATCCCTTAAATCTTCAGGTGCAACCTGACAGGAGAGAACAGAAAGCCTCACCTGTTGCAGCTGTTCCTTGACACTTACTGGGTGCTGCCTCCACACTTCCAGACTCCAATCTAGGTGTGCTCTGGAACTTGGGTAAATGCTCACTTGGCTATCTGGTTAATATTCAGGAGGGCTGGCTCTCCCACCCATCTGACCTGAGCTTATACGCAGCCATGGAGTCTGTTTCCATGGAGGTCTGGCACCTGGGGGATCTCCGTGCCACCCAAGGGTCCAGGGGCTCTGGCCTGGTCCCAGGCAGTGGACGTAATGAAAGGTGGTCCTGGCAAGGTCCCCCAGTACTTTTTCTGTAAGAATAGAGTACTGGGACAGACAAAGCCTCTGCAAACTGTCTTAGCATCACACGACCATGACCCTGCTGCACAAGAATAAGGGAGCAGAGGTCCAGGCATGGAGCATAGAGATCATTTTCCTCTTCTTTTTCCAGGAACACAGAGATGGGCCCCAGAAGCCTGAACAGCAGCTACAAACAAGCTGTTAGAGTTACACCGTTCAGACCACCAATGTGACATGTGGGCAGGGACAGAGTGGCCTCAGGGTGCTAGGCATTAGGGGAGATTCCCCTTGAGCAGCCTGCTTTGTGTGCCCAAAGAATGCCAACCTTCCTTATCCCTCATGGCCCCAGTATTGTCTGTTCCTATGGGATGGAGGAGGCCAAACTCACACCCTTAATCACCTGGTCTATGAAGAGAACCCAACTAGAGATACATTCAAGGGAAAGATTTATGCCATGCAAAGTACCACCCTCCCCAAAAGCCCTAGCAACACATGCTACATCCTCACCAAGCCACATCCCACTGTGAACAATGCCAGACAGCAGCATCATGGTTGAGGAATAGTCCCCAAGAGCAGGCGAGGGTATTACCTGTCCTGTGGGGATAGATTCCAAGGAGTCAGAGCAGTCTTGAGCAGGGGGCCGGTCCTCAGGGGGCAGACTGTCAGTGGACGACAGGCTGCTGGCCAGGGCCTCTTCCTGTACAAACATGATTCCTGCAGAGACGGGGTAGGCAGGTGGGCAGGAAGAGCAGCTGTTCAACAAGAGGCTAGGCCTGGGGCTCATGGCCAGGCACTAGCCAGACCCCAAATCATCATATGGGTCACAGAATAAAATGCAGTAATTCAGTAACTCAGGATTGAGCAAGTGGCTGCTCTCTACTGTTGGGGGAGGGGCATGTCCCGAGCACACAAGCTGGGAGAGTAATGAAGACCAAACCCTAGAGGTGCACTCTACAGACTGAGGTAGAACAATACACAGAGAAATGGACAGAGAAAAGTGCCTGGACTATAAACCAAGATCTATATCTTAAGCTCTAAGGAATCCTTCTTACAGATTATAAAAATAGGGAATGAGTTGTTTGAAAACTGTGAGAATGCAAAGAATATAAACAGACATTCCATGGAAAAATGACAAATAGCTGTAACACAAAAAACAAAGAAAGACAAATTGAAACAAGAATACCTTTCCTCTCACTGTGGCCTGGGTAGAGCATGCAGCCTAACTAGGAAGAGGTGGGACTGGGCTACAAGCTGGTCCACTTGTCAGGAAAGTAGTTAGGTGATCTACTTATCAATAAATAGCCTTGGACATATCAGAACACTGTCCAAAAAAAGGATTATAAGCGACTCTGTGCCCTCATCTGGTATCTCTACAGGGCTTTCAAATTCCAAGCACAGGACACTTTACCAAGAAGCCAGGCTTTGCAGCCTTGATTCTTCTAGGGCTTGCTAAACTCAAATGGAGTCTGAACGCACAGGCTGCCTTACTAGGTGCCCTGCTGACTGTCCTACGGGCAGGAGCAGTCCTACTTATGCACTCTGGTTATTTAAGCTACACTAAGAATATTTTAATGAATAGTCTGTTTGGATCCATTATTTCACGCTAGTTTGTAACCCAGTAAAGGGGGAACCCCTCCTCCCCACCTAAAAAACAACAACCAAAACAACACCACCAATAACAAAAAACCTATGTTTCAAACTGTAGCTAGCTGGTCTAGAAGAGCCCTGCCTCCTGCAGCCTGGCTTTGCTACTAAACAGCCACCATGGCCCAATTAAATGACTGGACCCTCAGAGCCCATGATACCTTGTTCAGCTTGACTGCTGCCTAGGACAGGATAACTCACACAGCCCAAGTTCTCTGCCTAAGGGGTAAGGAGGCAGCCCAAGCCCAGATACCCCCATGAAGCTAAGCTGCAGAGGCTGAGAGGTGGAAGCCAGCAAGCACACAGCCATGCACCAAGCATCCCCAGCCTTTGCTTATGTTGCCCCTGATACTGAAATATCTTAACCCAACCTATCGATTCATCTCTGGTACCACCTCAGTTGCAGTCCTCAAAGTATTCCCAAACTGTTCTTCCATCTCCCTAAGTGGCTCCATGTTCTTAGAGGCACTATCCTCAAAGTCCAACTCGAGATGAAGGAAAAAGCCCCTACTGACCAATTCTGTTGAGCCTTAGCAATGCTAAGCACTTCCCCAGCATTAGCTCATGCGCACCTCTTATTTACCACATTTCATCAAATCTAAGATCTGTGGATGAGGTGCCATCTTGGTCATAGTAGATGTCCACGGAAGGTTTTCCCACGACTCCATCACGATTACCAGCTGGCTGACAGCAACTAGGGTATGCCACTGACTGAAAGACGCATCTCAATTTCAGAGCAGTCATAGGGTGGAAATGTGTGCATCTTAGAATCGATGAAGTAGGGTGTATCCACTTTACGGTTGAGAAAACAGAGGAGCTGCAAGAGGTTCCAAGAGGCTGCTTGATGCTTGAGATCTCATGGCCAGGAAGATGGAACAAGAACTCAGCTGCCTGCCTGCTTCTAGTCACTTCTACAACACAGCCTTCTCTCAGCCCCTAGACAGGGCTGGAGAAATGAACTCTGGTATTTTGGACATTGGCCCCTATCCGTCACAATATTCCACTGCTCTTACAGTTGTGATGACCACAGGCCTTGTGTTTCCTGGACAGCACCCCCTTCATGTAGGCCTCAAATACCCAGTTTTTTCACAAGTGTGTTTTCTATATGGGAGCCACCAAGGTAAGTCAGTAAAGCTGTCCTCACAAAGAAAAATTCCTGTCTGCCCATGCCAGCTCTAGTAACATATGGTCAAACACACAGAGATGTGGGTGCTTTACATTTGTGAAAAAAAATAAAAAGAAAAAAAAACCCCAAACCAGTATTTTCTTATCACTACCCCTTCACACCCCCCCACCCCCAGCCTTGTTTGGGCATGAGGAAATGCTGTCAGGACAGTCTGTCCACTTCCTTCCTGGACCATGGCCTATACAAACAAGTGGTCAGAACGGGCCACTCAGCAGATGGGACAGGGGACATCAGGAGTCCCCAGACAGGGGTTTGATCTTTGTCATTTCTCACCCAAAGGAAAGAGATGTGCACACAAAGACATCCACTGTAGTTTTATTTACAAGAAGTGTAAATCTGTGACAACATCTCTCAGTGTCCAATGACTAGGAAAAGGGGCAGACTACAGAGCACCCAAGGGTGAAAGGGCACCAAGAAGGGGGTGGGTAGATGAGGCTTGCCCCAGGCTGCAGAGACTTCACCACCACAAGGTAGAGGGCTGCTGGCAGTTCCTCCTGCCTAGCCAGGACCTGCTTTTGACCTTGTTCTTCACTCGCCTGTACACACAGACACACACACACACACACACACACACACACACACACACAGACAGACAGACACACACACACACACGCACACATACACAGACACACGCACATGCACGCACACACACACACACACGCACATGCACGCACACACACATATACACACACACACGCGCACACACACACGCACACGCATACACACACATACACACACGCGCACACACGCACACACTCTCTCTGACTCAATAAATGCTAGAACAGGTTACATCCTGAACCTTGGGACCTTAGTATTATTATCCTGCTCCCAGAAGTCTAAAATTGCATGCTTTCTATGTAGTATCACTAATATTGTGGGGACCTAAGAGAGGTCAGGGAAACTTCCTCACAGAGACTCAAACTTTCTTCCTCTTTTATGGGTGGAAAGAAAAGAATAACATTTTTTTTTTTTTTTGTCAATAGTCTGACAAAGCCAATGGACAAATGTGCTGGCTCCACTGCTGTATTTTCATGGCTTCTCCTCTGCACGGCACAGCTGTGACTTCAGGGTTTTCACCCTGGCGGGACTGCTATGGAGAGCTCTATACCATTAGCTGCCTTTCCCTGCTCTCCTTCATGTGCATGTCACAGTTCGATGCTGCTAGTGAGAAGTTCCCTTTTCCCAGGATCTTAGCCTTCTCTAGAAATGGATTTCTGGCTCTTAAAACCTAGGGCCAAACTAGTTTTTCAAGACCTCACACCAAGTTCTGCATCGCCAGGAGCCTGGGCAGGCGGCGTTCTTTCCTGTGTGTCCCGAGCCTCAGCTCCAGTTGGGACGGTATACCTGCCCCTCTTCCGTTGGGGCCAGGCCAGCAGCCACGCTCATGGCACCTGGTTCACTCACTCATCTCCGAGGATGCCTGGGTTCAGAGGTGAAAACCCTTTGAAAATGCTCACAAACAACGGGGACTTTTCTTCCATGGGTCTAAGGGGACAGACAGCCCATCTTGGTCCCATAAATGCAATATTTTGGGGCTTGGCCATATCTTGAGTGCCAGAAGTATCACAACAATGTAAGTAAGCTCTTCAAACGGGGATCAAGGGCTCCAGACTCAGTAAAGTATCAAGGCCTGACTTTCTATGAGCTGACCTGCCCACACTGTTTGCAGGGGAACAGATCCTCATGAGTCAACAGCCTAAGCCTGCTCAAAGGGCAGTCTTAGCTCTCTGTCCAACACCCCTATAGAAACTGATGTGATATAAAGGGACGGGGTCCTCAATAAGCAAACAACAGCGCTGAAATCAGGCCGGGCACCTCCCTGCCATGTGCCGCCCAAGGAGCCAGCCTGCAGAAGGTGCCACCCTCCCCGTGCCTGACCCTGTAGGAAGCAGGTGCCAACCTTTCTCTCTCAAGTCTAGCCCTGCCTGCGGTCCAGGAAGCACCAAGCAGCCTAGCTAGGAGGAAGGTCTGTTCATGATTACCTTGGTTGGAGAGGATAGGCTGAGGCAGGGAGGCTGAGGTGGAAGTTGCAGTGGCAGGGGAGCTGCTGGGTCTGATGCAGGGAGCAGCTGGGAGCCGGGAGTCCTCACCAACCTGAGGAAGAGTACGGAGTCAGTCCAGGAGAGGAGAACGAACAGGAAGAACAGAAAAAGCCAGCGATGTGGAGGAAAGCGCTCAACATTCTCCCAACTTGATGTTTCATGTGGGAGGGGTGTTAATGATCAGAGATCCTGAGGGATTCCATGGCTCAGTTTCCCCAAAGTTCCATCTGTGGCTGGCTCCCCCTACTCTAAAACGCTTACCTTCTTTTCTGTGTTGCTCAATTTGGACTTGACATCCTTGGCTTTCTGAATTGCTTTCAACACTTCCACAGTGTCCAGCTCCTTCTCTGTGGTGGCTGCATCATCTAGACAGATCTAGAGTTCAGAAAGTAGCTTAGAACATGGAGACTGGTGAAGCGTATTGAGAGAATGGAGGGTCCTGCTGAAGACTGGGTCTGAGCACCCCGATAGGCCCCAAGAAGATATTAAGGGAGGCTTCTCAACACAACATAAGTATCCCGAAACCACCTAGGAGGGCTCATGGAGGACCCCCAAAGTTTAATCTATCTTCAGGAGCCCCTCTCCACTAAAAGGGGACAGTAGCCTCCTGGAGACTAGAAGGGAGTGAATGTACCAAGTTCCCACTTAGAGGCAGAACACAAGCAGAGCTGAGCATCAGAGAACCTTTTGGACAAGGGACTAGTGGGGCAAAGATAACAGTGTATGGGGAGGGCAGGAGCCCTGTTCTGGAGGCTGTGGGCATGCATGCAGGCAGAAAGGACAGTCCAAAAGCACCACACAGGGTCTTACTCTATCACCCAGGCTGGCCTTGAACTCTGGGCAACCCTCTTGCCTCAGATCCTGAGTTCTGGAATTACAAATATAATCAGTTATCTCCAGCAAGAGATAATCTTATGAAAATTATCTTAGGGCCAGTAGTAGTAGCCCACGCCTTTAACCCCAGCACTTGGGAGGTATAGGTCAGCCTGCTCTACAGAGGGAGTTCCGGGACAGCCAGGGCTACACAGAGAAACCCTGTCTTGAAAAACAATAATAACAAAAGAAAAACAAGAACAAAACGACAGAAAAAGAGAAAATTATCTTAAGGACAATGTGGCACTTGGAGGGGGCAGAGAAGGGCTGGAGACAGATGCAAACAGACCCTCAGCTGCCTTCTGACCTGGGATCTGGAGACTGGAAATGGGGACACTGCCTGCTGGAGGCTGAGGGAGAGTATACCTGGTTAAGGACCTTCTTCATTGGCATAGTGGCACCCCATAGCCAGTGGGCAGCAGGTACAGGATTGGATTGATTCCGTAAAGGAAAAAAAAAAAATCTCAAGGCTGGTAGTTAAGTACCAGGAGTACCAGCTGTCCAAGAAATTGGTAATTTTAAGCATTCTACATAAATAAAAATCTTACACATAATTTTAGTCATCTTATTCTAGGCATCTTGTCTAAAATATCCAATGTATTTCTTTTCTTTTTTTGTTTTTTAAGACATAGTTTCTCTATAAAGTCCTGGTTGTCCTGGAACTCCTGGAACTCACACTATAGACCAAGCTAGCCTTGAACTCACAAAGACCCACTTGCCTCTGCCTCCCCAGTGCTAGAAATAAAGCAATGCACTACCAACACTTGGTTTCCAATATATTTTTTAAAAGTTGAAGACAATCTCTCCCTGCCTGTGTGTTACTGGAGTCTTCCCTGCCTGAAGTTTGAGCACACATGAAGCCTGCTAGGAGTATACAACTTGATGGGAGAAGGGTGGGAACTGCAGGGAACCTTTTCATAGGGGCAGTGGACTTGAAAAGCAGACACCCCTCTGAAGCAGACTTGCTTTGCTCTGCCTATGCAGACTTAGAATTCACTCTGCCAGTCTCTGGGCTCTGATGGTGGTTCTAGAGCTTACCTCAGAGGCTCGTTCTCCAAACTGGGAGAGCACCTTGGTCCGGTAGTCAGGGATGATGCTCAGTGGGTTGTTCATCAAGGCCACACGCTCCAGACATGGCAGGCTGCCTATGCTCTTGATCTCCTCCAACTGCAAGACACAAGTGCCACTTGGTCCTTCTTCTAATACCTCAGCAACGGACTACACACTTGATAGCTATTTTCAAGTGAACAGGAGTCTATAGTTTTCTTTCCTTTTAGATAGCAAACACCAAGGCCCTTGGGGCTGGGACTCACCTGCTCAATCCTGTTGTCTCTGAGGTCCAGATTAACCAGAGAGTAGAGTTTGTGGAGGCCGCTCAGACTCTCTAGAAAGTTGCCCGCCAGGTTCAGGGTTTTGACATTGCCCAGTTTAGTGTGCACACCTCCCAGGGAGGAGAGCTTGTTGTAGGACAGGTCGAGGTGCACGAGGTTGTATAGGTGCTGTGTAGGTGAGACACAGTGGCAGCATAGTCAAGCCTCCAGAGACAAACTGGACCAGTTCTATGAGGCAGCTTTGCAAGTCTTTGACAACTGTTGGGAAGGGAAGCCTCTCCCTCTTTCACATGCCATAACTTAGTGCTATCCCTACAGAGAAGTTAGGGGTAAGCACTGAAAATCAGCCTGCCTATCATCACACTCTGCATATACTCAGCTTTTCCAATACTTTGTAATTAAAAAAATCCATGTATCCCTGGAACCTATGAGGAAGGCAACAGCCTCTAATGCTTGCTACCCCTAGAGTGAAATGCTTCTCCAGCCTCTGGACCCATCAGTAGATCAGGGCTCTAGAGAACTAGTGGGCATACATTACCTGTAGGTTGTCCACAACTAGTACTCCGTTGTGACTCAGGTCCAGGTACTCAATCTTTGGGATCAGTTTCTTATGAAAAAAAAGAAATGTCCAGTGTTATTCAAGGAGGCAGGACTCTATACAGTCCTGTGGCTAAACACACATTTCAGGCTGGCTTGTCTTTGCAGGGCCACTGACATCTCCCACTGCCCACTCAGCAGAAATCCAAAAGAATCCACTGTTTGGACAGAACAACTGGCTTAAGGAATTACATGGTAATGTCCCCACAAGACAAGGGATCCTGTTCTTTTAACCCTGCCCACCCCCACAGGATCACAAAAAGAATGACACTCTTAAGACCTCTGGGATGTTGTCACTTTAACACAGCATACCTGTATTCTAAGAAATGAGTTTTCTGCTAGTCCTTAGAAGTGAATATTATCATTATCATTGAACATTGATAATATTAAATACATATACTTTGCTTGGTTTTATGTATTAATTCACCATTTTAAAACATTCTCATTTTGAAATTTAACTTAAAAACTACAAAAATGTGTAGAGCACTGCATAGATTTTTTTGTGGGTCTTCAAAAATATGATAGCCATTCCCAGGTCTGAGAGGACTGAAAACCTTGGACGGCTGCTGTTGTGAGCATACCACAGACTCGTCGATTTCAGAGATGCTATTGTGGCTCAGGTCTAGAGTAGTCAATGCTTGCCATGTAGGGATGATAGCAGTCACAGGGCCTTCAAGGGCTGTACCTTCAGGCTCCCACTCATCAAATTCTGAGGCTTCAGGAACAAGGACTTCCTGCATAAGAACATCTGTTGAGCCCTCACGCAACACTAAGTAGAACACGCTATCGTTGCAAAATTTAAGGAAGAGCTGGAACATATTTAGCATGTGGAAATGAGCTTGCATTAAAATGGGCTTTGGTTTACACGTCTTAAAGTGATTATGAAATAACTGAAGAGCTTGGAATACACTCTGGTCCTATGACTTCAGGAGCAAATGCTAGGCAAGCCTCCCTGGGCCTCTGCTATACAGTGGTATCTTTCCTGGCTTAACCTTCAGAGGCTGAAGGTCTGAATTCATGGTGTTGCCAGGCAACCATGCTTTCAGAGTGGTCTCCACTGAGGACAACAAATTCCTTAACCATTACTTCATATGGAGAGAATGATCAATCACCACAGGAGAGGGAGGCAGGTCTTCTTGGTTTGACTTTTGATGTTTACAAGACACCTCATATGGGATCACTCTGACAAGGTAGCTACACTCTGCTCTCTCTACAGCTTCTTTGAGTCAGTAGCCTCAAGGCAAAAAACTTCCCACAACCCCCAGTCTTGTTCAGAAGTCACAAAATGTCTGTATACTAAGGAAAGATTGTAACATTATTATGATGACATCCACATAATGATAAAAGAAACTCCCTACATTCACTGCTGATGATTTCTGTTACTTGGTCCAAACAGAGCCCAGCCCTTCCAGCCCATGGAAGAGGAGATACAAGTGAGTGCTAAGCTAGTGCTTGCAGAACTCAGAGGAAGTTCTATCAGCTTTACTAACAAAGGCTTTATTACCCCTCAGGCCAGGCCCCAGCAGAAACACAAAGGCAGAGCTCACCTTCATTGAGGTTGCTGAGAATCTGACACTCATTGTGGCTAAAGTTGGCTTGGAGGTGACCAGCCCTCGGATATGCTTAGCATCACAATGACTTATCTGGAACAAGCAACAACTGTGTCTCAGAAATGGTGTCTGAGCCCCTCAAAAACTCCAGGAATTACATGTTCATCTCAAAGGAAAGCTCAAATCCCCAGACAAGAGATGACTCAGTATCGGCCTACTTTATCCCCTGTGCTTCTCAGTGTTGATAAACATTTTAAGCATTTAGTAAGAAAGGCATCTAGCCAGTCATGGTGGTGCACACCTTTAATCCCAGCACTCAAGAGGCAGAGGCAGATCTGTGAGTTCGAGGTCAGCCCAGTCTATACAGTGAGTTTCAGGATAGCCAGGGCTACATAGTGAGACCCTGTCTCAAAAATGGGCTCTCAGCCACAAATTCCATTTTCGTGGTTCAGGGATACCCAGAGCTTGTCAAGTACACAGAAAAGATAGGATATGGGATCAGTGCTGGAGAACAAGGGACGTTTCCTCCACAGCACAAGGAGCAAACCCCAGTGTCCTCAGGCAAGAACAGGTCAATGGCAACAGGCTTCTAAAACTTAGTCAAATTCAATATCCTGGTCTAGCTTTCTCATTCTCCCAAGCCTCAGTGTTCTTTCTCAATTATAAACTGAGAAGAAAAACATCTACACTTCACAGAGAAGTTGGGGAGACTTGATCAAGAATACATGGGCAAGTTTAGGAAACACATGGTTTTATTTTATTAAAAAATAGCTTTTATTTTTATTAATGATCCCCTTTCTTTTTAAAAATGACAACAAAATTAGTGTTAAGAACCAGAATTCAGGAGGAATTCAGGAGGAAGTGATATAAAGCATCTTTTTGTTAGGTGTGGGTGCCCTAGAAGAAAAGAGCCTTTAAGGCTTTTTGACTTGGAAAATGAAGATTTGGAATTGCCTCCAGGTGGATTTTAGGATCATTTCTCTGACTGCTACCTGAATAACACATGTTCCTGACTCCATGAGAGGCCTGAGGGAACTAAGCTCTGGTGCTCTGCTCTCTAATACTTCCTGCTACGTACCACAAGGATGGAGATCTGCAAACTAGAAGGACATACAAGACCACTTTCTGTCTTTCTCCTTTTCTGGCTTATTTACTTGGATGGAATCTGCTAACATACTGCCAAATATGAGAGCAGTAGTGCCTTACTACTTGCTAGCCCAGCCATTCCCTACATAGAGACAATAGTGCAAGGCTGCTAACCAACAGCCTTGGGCCTTACCTCCACCTGATGAAGAGACTTGAATATAGAAAGATCAAAGGGCAGGAGCTGCTCCTGAATGTTGCTGGTCCCAAAAGGTCCTTCTGTGCCAGAAACCTAAGGCCAAAGATGGATTTAAATTATGAATGCTGTAGTGACCACTCAAGTTCTGCTCCCTTGGGTGAATGTGGCAGCAGCTGCCAAACTCAAAGCTTTGACACTTCACCAGTATTCAGATAATGGGCTATGATGCCCCCTAGTGCTCACAGGCAGAAGCACAGTATCAAGAACAGTATCAAGTGGCTTTCATCCACTGAGAGCCTTGGTTCCCTTCACACACTGCCAGCTGGTGAGCTGTGGGGAAACTGAGAGACTATCCACAGCTACCTGCTGCACTTTTTTTTTTACCTTTAGGTACCTAAGGCGACAGGTGAAGTCTAGGATATGCCCCAGGTCAGTCTTGGCATCACCACTGGCACAAGTAGGCTTTCCTTGCTGTAGCTGCTCCGTGACAGCATAGAGCTGTAAAGGCCTGATGGCAAAGACCTCACCGGCTCCCAGAAGCTGTTCTCCTGTAACAGCCAAACCCAAGGGTGAGTGTCCAGCCCCAGTTCCAGCCTGTTGTACAGCCAGGGAACAGAAGCACCAAGCCAACAGTCAATACGCATGCAGCAAACACCTATGACATGCATCTGCCCCACCCACCATGCAAAGCTACAGTCTTAGGTACACAGAAGCAGCCCTTCTGAGCTCACACTGGGCATAGGGCAATTCTGTCAATGATGAGAGATAAGGGATGGACTGTGGGACTGGGAAGCCATCCTGAAAAGTGAGGCTGAGTAGAGGCGCTGAGCCAAGAGAAGGCTGGGAGAGACAGTCCTCTAGGTGTCACAACTACTCTGCTCCTTCTAATATGCAGAGACCAAGGCCAATCACAGACCTCAGACGCTAGTGTTTAGACCTTAAATTGCTCTTTTAGCAGGTTTTTAAGCCTCTAACTATGAGTGTCCTTACCCTCCTCAGGGAAGGCAGTAAGATGCTACATATAGGACTGTTGTCAGGAGTGCTCATTCCACTACTGTTAGTATTTAATAAGACCATGACCCAAGATTGGCCTCTATTTGCAATCTGAACACTTTCAAGCAAAAACAAATCAGGTGCAAGATGGTAGCATGCCAGCCACCTTTCAACACCCGTGTGGGTTGGGAATAGATCTTGAGACTTAGGTGAGTCCCAGGCACTCACCTTATACAAGCCTGGCTACCTGAGTTTGATCCCCAGAACCTACATAAAGGCGGAAGGAGAGAACTGACTCTACCAAGTTGTCCCCTGATCTCTACATGTGCACTGTGACACATGTGCCCATATACACATACCCCACAATGATAAAATTATAATAAAGAATCTTAACTTAAAGGATCCCCACCAGCAGAGCAAGTAGGTAGGTAGACCTGGCTGGGGCCAGGGCCGGGACTTGACACACTCAAGGAGGTGGGACCTGGCTAGGAACTAACAGATGAGTCTGGTGCCACCCTGTGCAGCTACCTACCAGACTAGGCAAATGGCCCCCAGCATTTCAAGAGCCAATAGCTATGTACCTTTTTCAAAGAGTTCTTCAGCCAGTGCTGCAGTGATACCATTTATTTCCTGTGGGGGAAACAAACTGCAGTTAGAAGCCCACCTGCCCCATCACTGGAGCTGCACCCTCCCGCCATCCTCTCACTTCACTCCTGCAGTGCCGACTCTAGATCTCAGGAGGATCCAACCTTTTGACACGGCAATAAGACACTGTCACTTACAACATTCATGGCTGAGAACTGCACAGTCAAGTAACAGTACAATCACAAGAAACATCTTAGAATGTTTGAAGTAAGTTTACTGTTTTGTGCTGTCTGGCTTCTGTAGCTATCTTAGACCATGGCCCGTAGGCAGTAAGCAGAACACAGCTTCTAGATGGTGAACAACCGAGGGAGGGAGAAAACCTAGAATGAAGCAAGGAGCTTAGAAAGGTACTAAGTGTTTCCAGACAGAGGGGCATCTGAACGGTTTCCGCAAAAGCAACTCTAGGTCTGCACAGGCACTGGCCGAGCACACGGCTCAGGAGCCAACAAAGCTTGACCTAGGCCAAGAGATGGCTGAGGAGCCAGCAGCTCCCTAAACTGACTCTGGAGCTCCCAGGAGAGGGTGTGGCAGAGAAGAAATCCTGTTTCTATGGAAAAGAGGCCCTGATAACCCAAGTAGAATACATGACTCTGCATCACTAACTTCCCTAGGAATGACGATTTCTACCTTCCCTCATGTTGTTTCTTCAAAGAGATTAAAGTAAGGCAGCACTCAGGAGGCAGAGGTGAGGGGATCTCTGTGAACTTGGGGCCAGCCTGGTCTCAAAGTGAGTTTCAAGACAGCCAGAGCTATATAGAGAAACTCTCTTAAAAAAGAAAAAAAGAAAGAGACAGAGAGAGAGGAAGGAAGAAGGGAAGGAAGGAAGGAAGGTAGGAAAAGAAGTGGACACTTGTCTTTTTCCTGTGCACTTTCTCTCCAGACTCACAGCAGTACCACAAAGCCCCAGGGTCACCATAAAGACGCAGCCAAGGTTTTAAAATGACACAAAGAGGCAAGAACCAGCCCTCACTCACATGAACAGCTAACATGCTGGCTTTAAGTCACCAAACAATGCCTAAGTACTCGAAAGGGCCTGGCTTACTGACTTCTCCCCCACCCTACAGAGGAAGTTGTAACCACGTACTATGTTCCATAGATGAGCAAACATAGGTGAAGAGCTTTAGGGACAGTCCAATTTTATGTGGCTATAAACCAAGCTACACACTCAAGTACTTGATCTTGGTCCTCTTTGGACATAACCAATTGCCTCTGCACTCAAAACAATCCTGGAGACCCAGAGAGATGGCTCAGTGGTTAAGAACACTTGTTACTCCTCCAGGGGACTTAGATTTGGACTCACATGGTGGCTCACAATCACTGGTAATTCCAGTTTGAGGGAATTTAATTTTCTCAGGCACTAGGCACAGGCATGGCACATATACACTCACTTTAGCACAACATTCAGACACACAAAATACTAAAAATCTAAAACCAAAACCAAAACAATCATATGGTTTGGAGACACCCTCCCCACAAACCTTTAGCCCCATCTCCCACAGGCAAGAAATTACGTTGACTGATAGGAGGTCCACATGTCTTTGTGTAAAGAAGTCCAGATGGAGACTGCAAATTATCCCTCACAACTCACAGGAACCCCACTGCCACCAGAACACACAATTTACGTATCAGTGAGACTTTAAAAGCACTAGGTTGTGGGGGGCAGGGTGTCCTATTTTTCTTTTTGTTTTTCTCTTCCTTATAATCTTTCATACATCATAGCTAACCCCTCAAATACTGGGAACTGAATTTAGGGCCTCTATCTCTGAACTACAGCAACCAGTCCTTTTGTGTTTTATCTTGAGATAGAATCTCTAAGTTACCTGGGTGGCTTCAAATTCAGAATCCTTTAGCCTCAGCATCCCAAGTAGATGGGATAGATACAAACTCTTCACTCGGCTCACAACAGCAATTTTAACAGCTGTATATATGTGTGGTGGATTCAGGTGTCAGCTGATAAGGTTCGAAGATGCTTATCCAGGGTCCCGGGCTCCTGGAGGGGGTGTGGCCAACCCCATTGATAAGGGGCTGCTGGGACACGAGGAGGTCTCTTCCTGGTTCCTGGCTGTTGGAGAGACTGGATCGGAATCCATCGTCCGTCCATTGCTCGTCCATCGCTCAGATACTCCAGTCCCTGTTCAGGTGCCACTATAAGCTGTTACTAGTATTGTGAGTGTTGATTTATATTCTAATAAATATTAATCTTGGACTGGTGCCTTGTAAGTAAAACTCCGCCTACATATATGCATAAGCTTTTCCCCTAGTCTGCATATGATTTTACCTTTTGTTCAAAGTGGCTTTCTTAACAAAGTGAGGTTTTTTTTTTTTTTTAATAATTCTTTTCCTTTGTGACTGTAAGATCTCTTTTTTGACTACAAGACTGTAAGAATATTATCCCAGTTTTCTCTTGACTCTATGTTCTTAAAGAGTTGATTTTATTTATTTATTATGTATAAAGTGTTCTGTTTGCATGTGTGCCTGCAGACCAGAGGAGGGCAAATGGATATGAGCCACCAGGTGGGTGCTGGAATTGAACCCAGGTCCTCTGGAAGAGCAGCTACTGCTCTTAACCACTGAGCCATCTCTCCAGCCAGTTTTTATATAGTTTGCTTTTTGCTTAAAAGAATTTTCCTCTCCTACCTCACCCGTCAGTGTACAAACATCCAAAGAGAGAAGATAAGCCATTATACCTCAGGGTTAGAAAGCTCAGGGTACAAATCAAAATGTAAAAGGCTAACAGAGGAACAGGTTCCAGCTGGCAGATGCTATGGGTTCCCTGAAGCTGGACTTTCACTCTTACAACCTCCTAAACCCCATTAGTCTCCCTTAGCAGCTCTGAGGATCTGCAGTGAGGGGAAAGCTTGAAACGGCTTACAAATGGCCTCCCACACACTTCTTTCCTCTCCTTCTAGAGTCAGACCAACTTGTGCTGAAATTCCAGGGGCTACCAGTCTACACTTCCTTCAACTCCTCCACAGGCCTCTCAGCGGAGGGCTCCTGAGGAAAAAGGACTTCCTGCCCTATCATCAGTGCTAGGCAGTCCTCACCTTCCACAGTACATTTCTTTGAATAACTGGTGAAAGAATCATGCTACAAGACAGTTCTGTGCTTTCCAGAGGGCATAGAGAAAGCTGCTATCAGGGGCCAAGAGCAGCATTTGAGCATCTGAGGAATCTCAAAGCAAATTAACAATCTTTCTCCACTCTGGCACAGGAAGTACACACTGTTGGCCTTCCTACTTGGCTTCCTTGGGCTGACCTTTGGCTTAGGAGAGAGCCTGAAGCAGAGGAACACAAAAATTCTTCAGCCTGCAAATCTAGAACATTAGTTTCCTTTGGTCAAACTACCTGTGGGCAAAGGGATACAGAATCAGGCCTCTCTCTGAGCCAGGAAGAAATAGGGCAGGGGCTTCAGCAGCCCAGCTATTGCCTCTCATGTGGAGTACCACGTGGGTACCGGTAGCTCTCTATATACCATGTTAAATTTGTGCTGAGGTACCTGAAGAGCTTTGGGGCAATACAAACTGTAAAATAGCACCCAATACTAGATGTGTTATAAACTTAAGTCATGCTACTGTGAGCAGGATCATGTGTGGGTGTGCACTCTTGGGAAGAAGGTGCCTGCTCTCTCATGTGTGTTCTCTTACCCCCCACCCCCTTTTTAAAATCTGTTATGCTGGAAAGGAACCCAGAGCCTTTCCTAGTCTAGATAAGCAGTCTACCTTAGTTACACCTCCGCTCTGGGCGTTACAAAACACCACATGGACTAGTTAGGCTACTTCCGTTTTCAGCCTGCCTGCCCAGCTATATGTAAATGTATGTATCCCCAAATATATAATGCTGATGCTCAATTAGAAACCCCTCACCAGTCCCTGACACCTCTGCTTGGCTCATGCTAAAGTAGTGTGCCTGTCAGTGGGTATTAACCAGGGATTAGTTACATGCCACTGAGGCCATCAGCCAGGTGTAATCTAGACACACATGTTGCAGATTGAGGGGCCTTATCAAGGTTTTTTTTAATTTTGTGCTAGCAGGAGTCAGGCATGTTATATCAGATTCAACTTTAAGTGAAAATACCCCAGCAAAACACTCACATATAAACTTCAAGACTGTAAATTGAAAAACAAACACACCAAACAGGCTTGTTATCATTCACAACCTCAGCCCTTTGCAACTAAAACAAATTATAAAAATAAAATGAATCGAAAGACAACACTAAGCTAGTTGACAGTTTCATTTCAAATTAAAAAGTTTTTTGGTTACAGATAAGTGGTTTTAAAATAAGGAAATGATATAAACATTATCTTTGAAGAGAACTGAGTATCTTTCCTTACCAGAACAGTTTAGTGTGGTGACATGTGGTAAGCCCTGACCCATCCCTTTTTTAAGCCTCAGATATTCGCTTAAAATCTCATGCAGGCTTCAAAAGGTCTCCAGATTATCCCCTTCCAGCTCACAAAACAGAACAGGGCACAGAAAAGTTAAATGACCGACTTGGAACTAACTGGTTGAAAGAAGCAGGTCTGAGAGACAGACTTGGCTCTGTCTATTTCCAGGTGCACTGTGAGGTGACCTAACACAGAATGATTACAGTTCTAATTCATGGGATTGCATTCTACCGGGTTTGAGAACTCCTCCAGACATTCTGGAATGGGGTTTATCACTGTGTGTCTAGGAAGCTCAAAGTGCAGCTCCCTAGTGGAGCAGGAACAAAGGCTCAAGTTCCCCATTTTTGAGTTGGCTGGGAAGAGAAATTATTCTTTTTCCCTTGTCATTAAAATCCAAACTATGAAAAAAAATCAAACTGG
The DNA here is from genome assembly GCA_033318265.1 of Phyllotis vaccarum. NCBI lineage: Eukaryota > Metazoa > Chordata > Mammalia > Rodentia > Cricetidae > Phyllotis > Phyllotis vaccarum. Next base: position 116,010,388 of record JARWLC010000009.1, on the reverse strand, counting down.
ATCCTACTGTATACCATTTATAAAGATGAACTCAAAATGGATCAAAGCCCTAAATGTAAAACAAAACTCCTAAGAGAAAACATAAATTTTTGAGACACCCATTAATCAATGGTTTCTCAGATGTGGCAGCAATAATACAAGTGATCAAAATATAAAAAAAAATAAACTTTGTCAAAATCTAAAATATGTATGTTTCAAAGATTACTATCCAGGGCTCAGTGGTTAAGAAAATTTGCTGTGGGCTGGAGAGATGGCTTAGCGGTTCAGAGCACTGGCTGTTCTTTTAGAGGTCCTGAGTTCAATTCTCAGCAACAACATGGTGGCTCACAACCATTTGTAATGAGATCTGTGATGTGGGAATGTCTTTCTGTATGCTGTGCATATCAGTCTTTAAATAAAGGGCTGTTTTGGCCATGGTAGGCACCGTAGAAGAAGTAGGTGGGGAATCAGAATAGTTAGGAGAAGGGCGGAGTCAGATCAGGTCAGGCCAGCCGCCCAAAGAAGAAACATGTAAGGAACACAGGTGAGCCACGGGCCACGTGGCAGGACAGATTAATGGAAATGGGTTAAATTGAAAGAACTAGCTAGCAATGTGCCTGAGCCATAGGCCAAACAGCATGAAATTAATATAAGCTAATTTCATGGGGGGCCTAAGCAGCAGTGGGCGGCTAAGGGGTCTGAGGTAGCAGGTCTATGGGTTTGGACTTCTGGTGCCTGGGGCCAAGAAACCATATTGCAACAGATGGCACCCAATGTGGGGCGAACACCCACATAAAGCCAGAGAAAGATTAGAAAGGGTTCTAGAGCACAGAAATTGAGCCAAAGCTGCATTCAAATTGTGTATCTAAAGTGGGTCATTGTACAGAGATAGCGTGGCATTTGGGCCACATTCAAAATGGTGCTGGTGGACTTGCAGCAAGGAACGTAAGCTGCAACCAGGTCGGTCCTGGAAGTCTCACAGAAGACTCATGTGATTGATTTAAGGTTTCTGTTTATTTTGAAGAAAAGGTGAACAGAGTCAAAACAGCTTTTTGGTAGCAGCATTTCTTGGGTCTGCTGTTTGCTGGCGGCAAACAGGACGTGGCCCCTTTAAGAGAACTTACTGATTCAGCTTTTTCTGCAAAAACTATGCGAGCCTTTAAGAGAGTGCGAATATTTTAAAAGCTTTTATGGTTAGAAAATGATTAAGGATTCACAATAAAACAGATTCAGATGGGGAAAAAAACCTGTAAATGGGCTACAATGTATGTAAAATGTACATAGGCTTTAGAGAGAAAAGAAAGTGGAGAAAGTCTGTGAAAAAGAGAAACAGAGTAATAAAATACAATAAGCCACATAAAGATGGAAAATAGACACATAATCTGGATTATGGTTATTGTGTTTTCTTTTAATTTTTTAACTATTAATGAGCTAACTGCAGAAAGACAATGGATTGCAAAGGCTGCTAAGTTAAACAAGAATATATATTTTAAAGCTGTCTTGACTTTGAAATTTGTACCTAAGGATTTATTGCTTTGGAAGAGTTCTGCTTTTGTTTCCACAGAAGATGAAAACCTGTGGATTGCTTCCAGGCAAATACGGTTTCATCAACCAAGACCACCTGAAAATTCTCTGATGGGAAGAGATGGCCATATCAGCTTCAGGGCTGCAGACTAAGATGACCCAGTCTCAAGAACCTGTAAGATTGCCAACGCTCCTTAATCAGCAGGAAGTAGTAATGGAAAACTATGCCCAAATTCCCAAAGTATTGTTTCTAAATGTTTGTTTTCATTATAAATGATTAATTAATTAATTAATTAATCTCTTTCTAAGAAGAAAAAGGGGATATGGTATATGAGTGATTTTAAAAAAATTAGATTATTGAATTTACTTTAATCCAAAAATCAGCTGTTAGTCTCAAAATATTTTATATTGGTATGGACTTTGGTTTATTGATACAAACTTGAGGTCAATTTTGTTATGATGCATGTATTTTTCTACTCTTGTTTAAGGTATGATGTTTATGTAACTGATTTTAAATTGTAGTGTATAATTAAGAAATGCAGATTAATAGTCACCTATGATAACCAAACTTATGGTTATGTTAGTTAGGATTTTTTAGGTATACAAAGATATATTTCAATTAGATAGGTAATCTTCAAACACTTCTAAGACCTATAGAATATGGCATTTAAGAACTTAGACTTTTATGGACAGTGAGACAGGTCTCTTCTTGGCAGCACCAATCTACTTCAAGAGAAAAATGGGCATCAAAGAAACTCCATATGGATTTTACTTTCTTTGTGGCAACAGTTAGTCACTGGACAAGAACATGTTTTTGTATTGACTGCTTGACAGTATGCTGTTTAAACTGAACATGCAGGTTCCACAGGGAGGTGACCTCTGAACTTTGGCAGAACAAACCAAGATGGTCATTCAGGTTCCTGCTTTGCAGAGAAAACTGTCAGACATTCTTCAGGACTCAAGGAGAAGCGACTGATGAAATATACCAGAATGGGTAGAGCAGATTTCCTGCTCCACTGAAATGAAAAGAGACTCTGGGCCTATAGGCTAAAGATGGACGCCCCAACTTTATAAAGGAACTCTGGGTGACTGTCCAGGCAGATAGGTGTTATCTCTGTCATGTCTAGATTTTAGAAGTTGCTTGCACTTTCAGTTTGCTTGGGTAAATATTATATCCTTTTGTGGCCTTTGATGTAAAGATTAGATAGTTATAGGTATAGTTTTTCTTAGTTATTTTAAAAGGTATATTGGATATGAAACTATATTCACAAGGATAAGGTAGATGACAGGATGTTTTCTTTAATTTTGCTAAATACAAATAGACTAGATATTGTAATTTTAATTCTTTCTTGATAGCTATTTTGTTATATGTAATTTGTTATGTTAAAATTGAAACCTTCCTTTTTGATTAGACAGAAATGGGGAGATGATGTGGGAATGTCTTTCTGTATGCTGTGCATATCAGTCTTTAAATAAAGGGCTGTTTTGGCCATGGTAGGCACCGTAGAAGAAGTAGGTGGGGAATCAGAATAGTTAGGAGAAGGAGGGCAGAGTCAAATCAGATCAGGCCAGCCGCCCAAAGAAGAAACATGTAAGGAACACAGGTGAGCCACGGGCCACGTGGCAGGACAGATTAATGGAAATGGGTTGAGTTAAGATGAAAGAACTAGCTAGCAATGTGCCTGAGCCATAGGCCAAACAGCATGAAATTAATATAAGCTAATTTCATGAGGGGACTAAGCAGCAGTGGGCGGCTAAGAGGTCTGGGGTGGCAGGTCTACGGGTCTGGACCTCTGGCACCCGGGGCCAAGAAACCATATTGCAACAGATCTGGCTCCCTCTTCTGGCATGCAGCAGAACACTGTATATATAATAAACCTTTTAAAAACAAAACAACCCCCCCCCAATAAACAACCAAAAAACAAACTTGCTGCTCTTGCAGAGGACCAGGGTTCAATTGCCAGCACCCATGTAACTAACAACTATCCATGACTTAATGCCAAGGGATCTGACCCCTGTCTTCTGGCCACTACAGGCACTGCACACATGTAGTGCACAGACATACATGCAGACAAAATACCCATAAATATAAAATAAAAATAAATATTTTTTAAAGGATATTATCAAGTGAAGGAAGCCAGGGGTGGGGGACATGCCTCCAATCCCAGACTCAAGAGGCTGAGGCAAGAGGATGGTGAGTTTGAGGCCAAACTGGGCTATATGGTTCTGAGGCAGTCTGGGCTATATAGAGACCAAGTCCTAAGAAACAACAAAAACAAAATAAAGCGAAAAGCTTGGGTATAGCTCAGTGGTAGTCTATGTTTAGCATTAAAAGGCCCTAACTTTGGGCTGGAGAGATGTTCAGAGGTTAAGAGCACTGGCTGCTCTTCCAGAGGTCCTGAGTTTCCAGCAACCACATGGTGGCTCACAACCATTTAAATTAGATCTGATGCCTCCTTCTAACATACAGGCAGAACACTGTATATACATAATAAATAAATCTTTTTAAAAAATTCAGCATCATTATGGTGCAATAAGTCAAAATCACAATGAAAACTTCACAACTACTATGGGATCTAGATAAAGCAAATGTTAAGTACAAGTGCAGGTCAGGTTGTGGGGAAATGGAGCCTACCCACTGTGACTAAAAATGGAAAATCATCTGGTGGTTTCTCAAAAAGTCAAGAGTTACTCTATAACTCACCTTCCTCTTTTGTGCATACCCATCCAATAAGTGTAAAACACATTTACACAAATCCATGTGCAGTAGTCTCCAATTCCTTTTGTCCAATTTCATTTTCTATGGTCAAGCATGGTCAACTACAGTCCAAAATTATTAAATGGAAAATACCAGGAATAAATGATTTATAAGTCTTAAGTTGCAGACTATTCTGAGTACCATGAACTCTCCAGCTGTCCCACTCTGTCCTTCCTGGAACAGGACTCGGTCCTTTGTCTAGCATATCTACATAGTATACCCAGCACTGTAGTCTGTTAGTCATTCGCATCTTGGCCACCACAGTTTTGGGATGCATGTGTTGAGGTACTCTTACTCGAAATTAGAACAATCTAAAATGTGGGAGTAGAATGGCGGGAATTCAGATATGCCTAAGACATGTCTTAAAGTGGCTCCAGAAAAGAGAAAAGATAAAGTCTTTCTGTGTGCTGTGAATACCACTGGTTAATAGAGAGGCTGTTTTGGCCTAAGGCAAGCCAGCTTAGAGGCAAGCAGGAATTCTAACAATAAAGGAGGAAGAGGGCAGAGTCAGGAGAAATTCTTGAGCTCCTGCCCAAGGAAGCAGATGTAAAGAAAAAGAGGTGAGCCATGAGCCACGCGGCAATGCACAGATTAATAAGAATGGTTTGCGTTAAGTTGAAAGAGCTAGCAAGCGATGAGCCTGAGCCACAGGCCAAACAACCTGTAATTAATATAAGACTTTGTGTGATTATTTGGGACTGAGCAACTGCAGGACTGCAGGCTGGACACTGGGCCAGACAGGCCACAAACTTCTGGCTACATTTCTAATTTGATAGGAAAATAAATTAGTTAAGATCTACAGTAAAGATAAATCTTCTATCCAGGAAATTGTGAAGAAGAAATTCCTGCTAGATTTGCTGTGATACTTTAAACTGAAAAAGTTATGATTAGAATACACAAGTACTTAGGATAGAAAAAACAATGGATCTGAATATATATATATTCATACATATATATGTAGGAAAGAACATAGGTAGGTAGGGCTCAGTGTCAGCCTTTGTTTTAGCTGTCCACTGGAGCCCTTGCTCCTTGTATTTATTACCTCAGATAAGGGGATGATGAATGGATAAACACAATATGTTAGGTATGGCAGTCCTTAGCTATGGAGAGCACGCTCTAAAACCCACAGATGCCCAAAACTATACAGTTCACATATTCTGCTCTTTCCTACAAATGCATACTCATGATAAAGTCTAATCTAAAGTAAGACAGAACCAAACATTAATCCTCTAAAATAAAATTATTAAATAATGTTGTAATAAAAATTATGTAATGGGGATCTCTCAAATTATCTCCCACTTACAGTAAGCACTTCATGGCTATATTTTGGCATATCTCAATTGCCAGCATCGTGAATCAGGTGCTTGGGGCTATTACTACATAAAATCAGAGTTACCTGGACACAGCACTGTGACACTGTACCTGAAAATTGAGATAGCTATTATGTGATTAATGGCCTATTAGGTGATGTATGTATAGTGTGGAAACAGCAGACAAAGAGCTGAATCCTGTGAAAGAGTTCACCACAATACTCAGAATAGTGTATTTAAAACTTATAAACTGTTTATTTCTGGAGTTTTCCATTTAACGTTTTCAAACCATGGTTGCCAGTAAGCAACAGAAACAATACAAGATTAGATTAAAAAGAGATTTCTGAATGTATATCCAAAGAATATGTTAGTCATTAAAGAACTAAAAGATTAATGCTACAACATGAATGGACCTTAGAAATAAATTGCTATGTATTATGTGAACCACTTATAAAACACTTGAACAAGCAAAGTCATCGAGGTAGAAGGAACAGACAGTGACTGTACTAAATACAGGGCTGTGTTGTGGGTGATAGTGTTGTGGAATTAAGACAGTGGTGTTTTAACTTTGTGGATCCATTAAAAACTATTGAATTGTACACTGATGGAGAATTTTATGGTATGTGAACTATATTTCAATCTAAAAGCCATTTCTCCCTAAACAAAAAGGAAACAACAGCAAGACCAACACAAAGCCAGGCATGCTGGCCTCTACTGTAATCTCAGTGCTCAGGAGGATCACTGTAAATTCAATGATACAGCTTATGCCAACCACATCCATATAGTGAAGGCCTGTCTTAACTCAACAAAATATAACATTAAGTAGTCCACACCACAGAAAAATAGGGTTCCCTGGGTCCATCCACTTCATCCAATGTCAGCACATAAGAGCTAGAAGAATCTGAAACAACCCCAGGCAGACACTGGTTAAGACAAAGATTCCCTAGAGGCCCGCCCATTCCAGGCATAAAAAGCTGACCATGTTCTTAGACTGTGCTCTGTGTTGGTTCAAAGTTAAATTTAAAGGAGGTGACTTTGTCCCTCCCCACCAGGAGAAAATGGGCAATGTTTCCTCTAAAGAACAGAATTGTAGTGGATGGAACTGGGGGAAAGTGCTAGACCAACAAGGGTAGAGGTGAGGGTGCTCTTAGGCAGGACCCCTCACAGTTCAAAACGACACCAGTGCCATGGCTGAGTAGCCCCTCTTAATCTAATGACTGGTTGATTACTTTTAAAATCCTCAGGTTTATATAACCTGTGTATATGTTTGATAACAATAACGCTAAGTATGTTTGAACAGCTCCAAGGCCATGCTTCAAACCTGAATCACAGTTAGGTCTGCCCCAGAACTTCTGCAGGAAAGTCTAACTAAAAAGAGCACTCCAGGCCTTTCCCACCTCAGAGCTGGGCAAATCTGCAGCAGCCGGGATAGCCTCTCCAAGGAAAAGATTAGCCATAAGCAACAAATTATCCTTTCAAGGAGATGTTGATCAGATTCCTTCTTCAGAGGAAAATGGAAGTCTATTTGACAGACTCCCACAGGGAATGGGAATTTTTTCTTACACAAGGAAATGTAAAAAGACATTCACAACAAAAGATGGCATACAGATACATTCCAATGTGCATGGAGCCTTCTACCTTAGTGGCCGCAAGCTAGCCACATCACTAAACTTAAAATCTCCAGCCTCTATTTAGTACTCTAAAAAGGATTCAGGATTTTTCCTCTGCAATTTCAAAAAAGACTTATTTTAAAGAAAATACTTCCTGTAAGCCAAGGCCCATCATTTAAGGGGAAAATAATCAAGTGGTAGAATAAGTTATTAGAAAACCTCTCAAAGAAAATCATTCCATGTAGTTCTTTATCAGTTTGACCCCTTTTCTTATAAAACTAGATAACTGATCTGTTCCTTTGTGGAGTTTTTGGTTTTTTTAAAAATATTTTTCTTTGCAGGAGGGATGAGTATTGAGACAGTATCATTGTGTATTATTGGCTAGCTTGAAGCTTACTATGTAGACCAGGCTGGCCTTAGCTGTCTCTTGAGTGCCAGGAGAATGGCAAGGACTTGTTCCTCTTACACATTTTCCCACAACAGGAGGTCCACAGCTAGACCAGCAATATCATGTCCAGTTGCATGGCTGACCACTGTTTTTGTTGTTGTTTTTAACAAAATTAGCCCTGGAAAATTTCAAACTCAGAGATTTGCTTTCTTCCTACGGGATAAAAGGCATGTATCACCACGCCCAGCCTTGTTTGGATTTTCAAGACAGGTCTTGATGCACAGGCTGGCTTTGAACTACAGTCTGGAAAGTACTGGAACTGCAGATGTGTGCCATCATACCTCCTGGCTTAGCTTAATTTTTTTTTCTTCTTTTTTAAAAGAAACTTCTTCCCATTGATCTATGTAGTGCCTTCAGTATCTTGCTCCAAATCTTGAAATGACTACCTTTGTTCACATACCCTTTTACAGTTGCCTTATCTTTCTTTAGAATAAATTCTAGACATAAACTGCTAGTGGCTTTTCATAGTTTGGCTTCACACTGCTAAACTACCCACTTAAGGTCCAACTTACCCACTCAGGCCCAACAACTTAATTATGTCTTACTTTTTATCATTTTTGAGACAAAGTCTTACTATACAGATCTGCGCAGCCACAAACTGATGGTCCCTCCTCTTGACAGGATTTATTCTGTCACCAGTAACACATCACTCTCTACTCAGAAGGGAGAGTAGAGCTGCTCTATGATATAGCTTCTATACATTTACCATGAGCCATGATGGCAAATTGTTGATTAAGAATGACTAATTCTAGGCTGGAGAGACGGCTCAGCAGTTAAAAGAGCAAACTACACTTAAGGAGGACCCAGATTCAGTACCCTAGGTGACTCACAACCTTCTGGAACTCAAGCTCTAAGGGGCCCAACATCCTCCCTGGTTTACATGGTGTTTACACTGGTATGTACACACCCCACACAAATGTACAATACTAAAAATAAAATGATCTTAAAATCAAAGAAGAATGACTAATTCCCTCGTTGGTGTCGAGTCTGAGCCAACATTGCAACAGTGCATCTATATTTCAGGTACTCCCTCTTTCTAGGCCATCCTCACCCATTAGGAGGTAAATCTACCTTAAAAATTCAAGAGATATATTCAAAATGCCTTGTAGTAGAAGACAATATGTGGCCAGTCTAATTTAACATGAACCCACCAACAGACATAATCTGCTCTACCTGATCCCCAATCCTCTATCTTCTAACCTCAGTCAGGGTCCAGTCGGCCTCTCCTCAAAGCTGAGGTCTATGTCTTGAATTTCGGTGGCTGTGGGTTGATAGGCAAAGCCGAGCAGCCCCAAAGGAACTTACATAGAGGTGAAAATGCAGGAAGTGGGCCAGGACTCTGGGGGCCACGCTGGGAAAGGTGGCCAGGAGGGTCTGGAGGTATGCCTCCAGGTCCTTCTCCCTCTTCTCCACCAAGCTTCTCGAGTTCTTTCCAATTATCTTTTTGGGTGGAAGTAGAGTTTTGTCAACTTTTCTCTCTGCAACAAGCTGTAAGAAAACGCAAGCGCATCAACCACAGACCAAGAAGCCCTGTGTCTATGTAAGATCCAGGCTGGCAGTTATCCTATCTTCCACAGACACTCTGGGTAACAGTTCCAGCATCAGTGCTCCAACAAATGCACCTGGGATTTGGCCTCTTCAAATCTAAGTAGTACTGGGAATATGAATATAATTCCAAGTGAGAAAGTGCATCTTCAGTCTCTAGGGACATTAAGAATAGTGCTTAGACCCCTAGTTTGAAAACTGAAGGAGTCTGTGTTGTATCTTTAAGATACTCTCACTGTAAATATCCCATGGGAAAGCAGCACTTTCTAAAAGCAAAGGAAAAATATAATCTCAATCTGTTATTAAAGAATAAAAATATATTTTGTGGAACAAGTTCAAGCTTGTGCTCTCTTCAGGAATATGGTAATTTTAAAATCAAAATTTAAATATATTACTTTAGATGGTCTCATACTAGAGTTGAACTCCTGGAAACAACCAATTCTTTTGCCAGATGCATTAAGGGACCGGTCTACTAAAGTGAACTATAAAACCCACAAGATGGCTCATCTGGTAATGGCATTTAGTGCTGAATTTGATGATCTGAGTTCAATCCCTGGGGCCTATGTGGTGGAAGGAGAACCAGCTTTTACAAACTGTCTTCTGACCTCTATACATGGGCTATGGCATGTGTACATCCCCCTCCTACCTAAAATAAATACATAAATTATATATACATATATACGTATGTGTGTGTGAATTAAGACACAGTTTATCTGTGTAGCAGCCCTGGTTGCCCTGGAACTCCCTTTGTAGACCAGGCTGGCCTCAAACTCACAGAGATCCACCTACCTCTGCCTCCTGAGTGCTGGGATTAAAGGTGTGAACTACTATGACCAGCCACAAACAAATTTTTAAGAAATTAGCAAGCAATAAATGTGGAGGTGGTTTTGCCTTAAAATTAATGTGTGACACAATGGAGACTTGGTCCTCAAGCTTCTAAGCCCTGAGATACAGGTTCCCGGCTCTTAGGATTACCTTTTCATGTAGGTCATGGAAGTCACTATATCGGTGCTTGACTGTCCACTCATGGTTGCCATCAGTAACCTGTATGATATAAACCTAAAGGGAAAAATGATTCCTTGTGGCAAGGGAACCCTGCCCCCACAATAGCTACAAAGGATTTAAATCCCACTCCCCAAAAACCCAGAGTCAGGCACCCTTCTACATCCAGTATGCACCTGACCCCCATTGAGCAATGGTGATCCAGCCTTCCTCAGCCTCCCCACAGCCTTGTGCTTCCATCATCAGGAAGGAATGGAAATGTGACTAGCTCAACACACCTCTTTAGATGTTTACATCCTGCCTCCACATAATTCAAAACCCAACCTGAGTTGTAGGCAAGGCTACCTATTCTAAGGGAAGGGAGAGCAGAGAGCCTGGTTTGGCAGGACCAGTGTCTCCTGCTATACATCTTTTCAGGTCCCTGACTCCATCCTAGAAGCAGGTCTTTGGTCAACACTTTTCACAGGCTATGATTTTGAATTCTGTTGCTGAATCAGGAGTCGAGGCACCACCATGCTCCCAGAGGCAGCAGTGGTCCAATCAGCCTTAATAGAAGACAATATGGTTTTGGTGGTTAAGAAAACCTGGGTTCAAAAATCTGGCTATCCCATTTCTTGGGTGTGGCTTATGTGCAGCTTATGTAAGTGACTAGGAGCCTAAGTTCTCTCTGGGTCTCAACTGCTCCATTTTAAAACCCAGCAGGTTTAGGAATTAAGTAAAGCAATGAGTATGAAATGATTCGTGCAGTCCTAACATCTAACAAAAGACAGGTATGCTAATAACATTCAATGCAGCACACCCCGGGTCAAATGATGATGGTTTCTTGGATCACCACCTTGCTTCCTGTCACTTAGAGGAAGGGCAAAGTCCGGAACAGAAAGAGCTTTTGGAGATGAACCTCCTGACTGCAGCTAGTCACAGCTGAGTGACCTCATCCCTTAACTAGATGAGCAAGCCCCATGGTCCTAGCTTCCCCACCTCTGTCTGTAGCAGGGAAAGATGGGTGGAAATAGTTAACCAGAGGCAGCCATTTCTCCAGCACCAGCCTGTTGCTCCAGAAGGAGCACCAGCCAGAATTCCACCGAGGCAGTTCCCCCTCCTTGCAAGGGGAAGAAGAGCTAGAGGAATAGTCCTCAGGGTCCGGTATTAGGATGGGAGCCAATGGGGAGAGGCACTGGCAGAACCAAGGTCCTTACCACTGTCCACCCTCCTGGAACAAAGGACAAGGAGACATGGAGGTGCTCTATGAGCCCCCACAACAGAACAAGTTTTCAGCTGGCAGGTCTGGCATCCAACCCTATCCTGCCCCAAGAAGGCTTCTAACATCATTACCATAGCTACCTTCTTTTTTTGTCAGGCCTCCCTTGTAGCCTACAAGGATAGGTTAGAAGCTTGCTGTCCCACTTCCCTAAGCAGATTCTGTATCTCAGCCCTGGGGTAACTTCTCTTTTCTCACCGACTGGGGTCCAATTCTTTCCCACCAGACCCCAAGGGCCCATTTTCCTATATCCTTTCCTTACTTTGCAGGGCTGATCTGGACTGCGACTGGCGTGTGTGGGGGTTGGGGTGGAGATCAAGAATTGCCCCCACTCCTTCACCACCTGAGGATCCCTGGCCCTTTCCTTCGGTTGCATCTATCAGAGACCACCTCTTTCGAGCCCCCTTCCTCCCAGACTCCTTATCAAGGTCTCTTAGGCTGGCATCCCTTTTTGCATGGAGGATCTAGAGGGACTCCATCTCACCTACACATCCCTTCTTCCCTAGGTCTTCCTTTACCCATGGATTCCTCCAGCACGTCTCCTTTTCTGATCGCGCACCCTTTCCCCCAACCCCATCCACGCGCCCCGCCCTAGAACCTCCTCGAAGACCTATGCGACTCAACCCTTTCCTCTAAAAACCCCATTTCTGGGGCTCCCTCGCCGCTGCCGTGCAACCTTCGACCCACTCAGCGGATGTGCGACCCCGACCCCTCCTCGAGCCCCCGAGGACTCCGGCTTCCAGGCGCTGTGCCCGCCTTGGGTGCCCGTGTCCCCCAGCACACCGTGTACGTGTCCACGAGCTCGGAACCCACGACGCGCGCCTCCTTGGCCGGCTCGGCCTCCCGCTCAGGCCCGAAGCTGAGTGCCACTGCCGCCATGTTGCGGGCTCCGCCGCTGCCGACGCCCGGCGCAGACTGGCAGCAGCAGGGGGCGGGGTCAGCGTCCCACCGCCCCTCGGCCCCCGCCGCCCCCCGCCCGCACTCGCGCCGCCATCTTGGCCCCACAGCCTCCTCGCTCCGTCGCCCCGCCCCTCGCCCATAATTGACAGGACTGTCAATGGCACGCATGCGTAGCTCCCGCGGGCTTGCCTAGTTGCCTTTTGTATACCCGTGTAGCTTACTTAATACTTTTCTTGCGGTGGTGGTTATCGTCCGTTTGGCCCCCAGCAATGGAGGTCAGAGGCCAAGGGATTTCTGAATTCACTGAAGTCAGTCTACTTCGCCTGGCCTCGGTTTCCAGAAGGGACATTAATAGTGTCTCGCCAGGCAGTTAGGCTCTTTCCCTGTGAGGCAAAAGCAAGATGAAGATAAGAACAGACTTAGAGCTGGAGCAAGGGCCAGAGTGACTCTGATACTTGGGGAGTCTGTTGTTACATGTAGAAATGGAGAATTGAGTGTGGTGAGTCCGCATTGCTCAGCACATCCTCGTGTGCTAGGCTGCAAACTGGTGTATTCAGGGGAATATAGATGAAGCAGAGGTGCAGGTAGGGAAAGGAATATGTGCTGCCCTCCTGGTTCCCTGGATGACATCTGCAAGAGCTCAAATTGAGGGGGGATACAGACTAGTCCTGGACACAAAAGCTTCAGCGTTTGAGTGAGGGAACATCATTAGCCAGGGGAGAAGACCTAGCTGGAGAAGAGATGAGTCAACTAGAGAATGGGAAAGAGAACCCTGCTACGAATAGGCTTCTTTAGGAATACTTGTTGAATTACAGAGCATAGATGACTCAAGTCCAAAGTGAACATTGCTCTCCTTGAGAGATAGAAGGTTGGGGTATGGCAGATCTGGCTGAAGGCTCCAGTGATGTCTTCCCTTACCAGATTTATGTTATACTCTGAACCTCACAGGAGGCATTTCTTGGCAGGGCTTACACTGCCAGCCTGTGTGCATGTTATTCCCTCCTGAGATGAGTGATATAAGGTAGGGGCTTTCTGTAGGTACAGCTTCTTGTTTTTCCTACCTGGAAAATGAGGGTCTTACCCTCACCTCTCCAATTCCATAGAAGACTGAACTGTCTTTAGGGACTTGTTTGGCTCAGAGCACACTACTTCACATTCCCTGTCTGGGGCTGGACTCCTTGTTTTCATTCATTCAAGACACTTTTCCTGGGGTTGTTGAGATGGTGTATACACACACACACACACACACACACACACACACACACACACACACATTTAAGTGCTCGCTGTCAAGCCTGAAGACTTGAGTTCAGTCCTGGGAATCTAGGTAGTAGAGAGAGATAGAGGATTCTTGCAAGTTATCCTCTGACCTCCATGTGCACACATAAATAAATATAATAAATAATTTTTTTTGTTGTTTGGTTTTTAGAATTCACTGTGGGGTATAGGGAACAGGTGACCTGGTCCTTGTGGTTCTTCATAGCTCCTGGCCCAGACAGGATACAGGGACTCAGGCCAGCCTGAGATTACAGGGACCAGGGGAGGGGGTGGAGGATATTACAGGCAGTGGTGGGCTGGGCTGGGAATGCAGCAGGAGGTGGAGGGAGGCAGGGCTATTTAAGTCCAGGGCTGAGGGCTGGCTGGCTGGCAACCCCAGTAGCCTGTCCTGTGAGCTGCCTCCAGCATGGATGACATCTACAAGGCTGCGGTGAGAGATGATTCTTAAAAGGGTTGGGGTGGGTAGGCCCATTGGGGGTTCACTCTACTCAGAATGGGGGGTAGGGGTGCCCCAGGGAAGTGATGGAGGACTCAAAAGAGGCCTCATACATCTGTAGCTAAGGCCCTCAAAGGAATAGTGGAGCTGACATTTGGAGGGTATGGAAAGTTAGGAGTCTTGGGGTCTGGGGAGGGCTGCCAGGGTGGTTAGAGGTGTGGTCCCAGCTTTTAGCATCCTGTGTCTTCCTCTGTTTCTAAATGTCTAGTCTGTCACTGTCCTGGCTACACCTCTGTATTTGTCTTTTGCTTTTCCATCTCTGTTCCTTCTTCACTGTCTCTCCAAGTCCTTGTCTCTCTGTGTATCTCTGTGTATCTCCAGCTCATCCCCCCATTTCTGCCTTTCACAATCTGTTTCTTACATGCTCAGCCCCTGAGCTGGCTGAAGACACTTTAGAAGGTGGGAGGAGGGTGGAATAACTTGAATTCTGGGATGGGGAAGGTGCTTAGAAGATCCAGGCCTGGGAGAGGTAGGGGACAGGGAGCAGAAAGCTGAAAGCTAGTCCTTGTAAGGTCCAGCAGGCTCAGGGCTTAGGTAGACATTGAGGATAGTAAGAGCATCACCCCAAGACTCTGCGATTTCCCAAGGACCCTGAGGGGCTTTTGATATAACCTCTACCTGTTCCAGAGACCAAAAAGTCCTAGCAAACAGCTGTCCCCAGGGAATTCTCCCTCAACCCCCAAAATATGGCCCCTCTTGTGAGCAGGGAGGGGCTGCAGCTGGTTCCTATGGTATCCTTGCCTATCTTGTAGGAGTCTGTGGAGCTGGAGTGTGTGTGTTGGAGGGGGGTGGCCCTCCACCCAGTGCCCATACAAGGCCTGGCGGGGCTGGGGACTAATTTTGGCTCCTGAGGCAGCACCAGTAGGCCAGGGGGGCAGATAAGACTGCCCCACCCCCTGCATACCAACATCCCCAGAACAATCACCAGGTTTAACTTTGTCCTCCTTTAAAAATAGCTCGGTGGCCACCCTGGTCAGGTTACAGTGGATGGTTTTGCTCACCCCCACATTAGTTTTATTGTCTCAACCTGAGGGACAGCTGTCTCTTAGGCCAGAAAGCTTAGGTTTCATTAGGGTGATCTAAAGGACATGGAATGGTTGTTGAGTATTGTGACTCAGGACACCTTGCTCCTGGAAGGGGTGCCTGCCTGTCACTTTGGCTTCATAGCCGAGCCTCTGGAAGATCAGCGGGGTCACTTTAGGGCTTTGGGGACAGGAAAGGAAAACTGAGGAGTTCTCTGTAACATGGGAGTGTATGCCTCCTTCCAGTCTCAGTCTTCCCACCTGTGGAATGGGTCTGTCTCTAAAGCAGTCTTCACTAAGGCTGAGTCTGGGTCTTAAGTTTCCTTTTCTCTCCAGGTAGAGCAGTTGACAGAAGAGCAGAAGAATGGTAAGTGTCTCCCATTGAGGGAACAGTGAGACTAGGGAGAGGGAGTATAGGGGATGCCTTTCCAGGAAAGAACCCCGATTAGAGGCCACAGTCTGAGGGTTTCCTTGCTATGACCTTAATGAACTCTTGGACAGAGGTGGGTGCTTTTCTGGTGGTCACAGGGACCTGGATTTCTAATGTCCTGGTTGCTGATCCTGTCCCCTCCCCCTACTGTTGGACACAGAGTTCAAGGCTGCCTTTGATATCTTTGTCCTGGGTGCGGAGGATGGCTGCATCAGCACCAAGGAGCTAGGCAAGGTGATGAGGATGCTGGGCCAGAACCCCACACCTGAGGAGCTGCAGGAGATGATCGATGAAGTGGACGAGGATGGTGAGCCCCTTCACCTAGTCTAGTCTCCATGCATGTACACCTGGGCTCACTGGCCTCCAAATCTTAGACATCACATCTAGAAACTCAGCAAACAGCTTGTGCCTGTAATTCCAAGAGGGCTGCGGCAGTATGGCAGTGATGAGTCTAAAGCAAGTCTGATTGGGTCACAAAGGGAACTCTAGGCCAGCTTGGACTACAGAGCAAGATTCTGCCCTAAATGAGAAGAGTGGACAAGGGAACATACTATCCTTATAGTGACGGTGTGGTCAGAGCCAAGGTCATCCGGCACGTCTACAAAAGGGCTTAGCAGCCAACCAAGTGTTAACCATGCCCTCCCTTGGGTCTGCTGTCCTCACAGGCAGCGGTACGGTGGACTTTGATGAGTTTCTCGTCATGATGGTTCGGTGCATGAAGGATGACAGCAAAGGGAAGTCTGAGGAAGAGTTGTCGGATCTCTTCCGCATGTTTGACAAGTGAGAACATGGAGGGAGAGGGTAGTCTCAGATCCCATGATAGATACCCTGCAGTCTATCACCCATCCTATATGATGAGACACTAGACTAGAAGATGTCTAGTGTCCCTGCCCGGCCTCCTGGGGTTGTATGTGTGGGGTGCCTCTTTCCCTCCCTTCGCCTCTCTCCTGAGCTCTGAGGTACCTCTTGCCCCCTCTGTAGAAATGCTGATGGCTACATTGACTTGGATGAGCTGAAGATGATGCTGCAGGCTACAGGGGAGACTATTACAGAAGACGACATTGAAGAGCTCATGAAGGATGGTGACAAGAACAATGATGGCCGAATTGACTATGACGGTGAGAGGGTGGGAGGACCAGATCTGCTGCCATTCATCCTCTGCCCAGCTCTTAGCTCTGACCCATACATGGTCCTCTTTCTGCAGAGTTCCTGGAATTCATGAAGGGTGTGGAGTAGACACCGGCTTTGCACAGAGTTGCCCACCCACTCCTGTCCTCCCTCTCCAGACAGACTCTGTGATACGGATGCAATGGGGTTCTCTAGATTCTGAACCTGGTTGTGTCCTTTAACCTTGTCCCCCAGACTCTCTCTCTCCATTCCTGGGGAAATGCAAATAAATCCTTGCTCCCCAGAGGCCTGGTATCTTGCTTTGATTTTCCTGGTTCCACAGTTTTTCTCAGGGCTCCCTCCTGCCTAAGGACCTCATTCCTGTCAGGCTGGCTGCCAGGCCTGTGTTCTGACTACTCAACCTTCCTTCTGCCAGAGGAGTTTCATTAGGTCAGCGACACCTTGCTCTCTGTGTCTTTTTGATGACTGGGCCCTGCAGGAGCCCCAGAATCTGCATTTTAACAAGCTGCTGGAGTTCATGAAAGGTTGAGTAGACACTGACCATCACCAAAATTTGCCCATTCTCATTTTCCACAGACTCTGGAATGGGGTGAGCTGCCTGGATCATTCAGTATGGCAGGAAGAGAAATTAGTTCAGTGGGTACTGGATGGTCCTTGACACAACAACCTCTTCATTTTGGTTGGAATGAAACTAAATCTCATGAAACCCAGCAGGCTTATGGCGCTAACCATATGGGAACACTGCCTTGTATTTCCCATCAGGAATATTGACTCCTGGTCTCTGACTCCTCAAACCAAATAAAAAGATCACTTTACAGATGAGGACTCAGTGGCCCCAGAGAGCCAAGGTCATCTGGCAAATCTACAAGAGGGCTTAGCCACCTTGCAGCCAGCCAAGAATTCTCTAGGTCAAATGGACCCACTGTCTAGTTCCTTTGGTCCTCTCAGACTGGCCTTCAGTCACCCATCTGGTATTTTTCCCTGACAGGAAATGAAGGCCTGAGGCCTGGAGATACCCCTAGTATAGTGGTGGGTGCCTAGGTCAGAGATGCAGCCTGAACAGTGACTGGGGAGGGGGTGCTGGGGATTTGCAGGAAGTGGAGGTGTTGGTAGCAGTGCTTTTAGGACAGACAGCTGATAATGGCAACCGGGCTCCAGCTGGAATGTCAACAGCTGTCTCTCTCTCCCTGATATTGTGCTGCCCCTGCACCTGTGCCCCAGCATTCTCTAGGCAGGCTGCGCATTCCAGAGAGAGTCTTGGAATTCTAGACAAGGCTCTGGCCAGGCAAGAGCTGTCAGGAGTTCCCAGTCCCTGAAGAGCCATGGTCCTTGAGGCCTGCCCTTGGGAACAGGAGAACTTGGGGTCCGAGGACTACATCCAGAGTGACCCAGCAAGGATGATGTCCCAGAAGAGGAGGAGCCATAGCGGGTGGTACAGAATGCCAGGGCACCATTCAGTGGCCTCTCCACACAGTGTGTCCACAGTATAGGTCTAGATGCAGTGGTATATCAAAGCGAGGCCTTGCTCCCAACCTCAGGGTTCCTAGCCAACTCTGGGAAATGAAAAGGCAAAGGAATTCAGTGAGGAAAGCAGAATGATGTGGTGGCCCAACCTAAAGACATCTTGGAATGTTTCCTAGAAGAGGAGGTCTTGAGCAGAACCCCGAAGAACACCAAGGAACCAGTTGTGGGGTACAAAGGGAAACATTTGAAATGTATCTCCAACAGGGAGATAGCACCAGGACAGAATCTGAGCCCCAGCTGCTCAGGGAGAGGTGAGTAATATCAGGCCTCCTGTTCTGTAGAGCTCAGAGAACAATCTCTAGTAGTCTGCCTTTGGTTTATAAGTGAATTTATTAGGCATGTAGCAAACAAAAGTAAATGAATAGTCACAGACAGAGAAAAACAGTAGCTAGTAGAACATTATTAAAGCACTCAGCAGCTCTCTCCATGGGGCCGAGAGAGCAAACAGAAGACAATACCATCAAATTGGACATTTCTAACCATCCAGCCAAACTCAACTAGGGATGCCCTGTGTAGACAGCTGTCTGAAGTTCCCAATTCAGAGTCTTGAGTGGAAGAGACTCCCCGGTAAGCAAAAGAACAGATTGCAGCAGATAGATAGCATCAAATTAGGTTCTGACAACATCAGCAGATGCCAACGGGGCAAGCTGACCCGGCCAGCAGTTCCCAGGTGAGCTTTGTCCCCAGGCTTCAGCCTCCCTGCAGACATTTTTCACCATTTTTTTTAAATGAAATTTTTAACTTATTTGACATCCCTTCCCCAGTTTCCCCTCCTTCTCCTCCTTCCCCTCTTCCCATTCCTTCCCCCTACTTTCTCTCTGCCCTTCCCCCATCCATTCCTCCTCCGTTTCTGTTCAGAAAGGGGCAGGCCTCCTGTGGGTGTCATCAACAAAGCATGGCATATCAAGTCGAGGTGAAACTAAGCTCCTCCCTTATATTAAGACTGGGAGAGACAACCCAGTGTGAGGAATAGGTTCCCAAAGGCCGGCCCAAGCGTTAGGGACAGGCCCTGATCTCTCTGCTAGGAGTCCCACAAAAAGACCAAGCTACAAACTGTCACACCTATGTAGAGGGCCTCGGTCGGTCCCCTGCAGGTTCTCTGGCTGTGATCCAGGGTCTGTGAGACCCTATGTATGCAGGTTAGTTGTTCCCGTGGGTCTCCTTGTGATGATCTTGACCCCTCCCCCCAGGCATTTTTACATCATAGGATTAAATAAATAATAGTAATACCAGTGGGAAGGAAAACCTTCTGGTTGTTTTCAAGAACACAGTATTTTTACTTTTTATTTATTACTGTTTTATTTATCTCCCGCTGCAGAGCTAGGGGGCGAGTTTGCCACAGGAAATATTTGGGAGAATATTTGAAATAAACATGCTGTGTCTGGGACAGAAGAGTTTCCCCTGGCTCCCAGGTTCCACTTTCTACAAGCTTAAACAGCACATAACAATCTACCAATACAATATACCCTTCATGCTCCTGAACAACTCAGCCTGTGTAAGGAGTGAGGCATTCTTGGGCTGCAGAGGGAGAAGCGTTGTGAGAGCCAGGAGGCCTGTGCTGGGTGGGAAGGCCAGGGGCCCTTGGTACTGTGGGATGCTGGAGTAAAGAGGCACAGGAGGCACTAGGTCTGGGGAATATTTTGAAACTAGTATAGGTAGAGATTGCCGAAGGCTTTAACTTCAGAGGACTAAGGACTCCAGGTGACCCTTAGTATTTTGGTCACACTGACATTTCTTGAGATATGAAAGCCTGGGGAGGCACAGGTTTGGATCAGAGGTTTTGGGAATGGATTTTTTTTTTAAAATCCAGTTTTGGTATTTATCTTTTAAATGAAATTCTAGGCTTTAAAACAGTGCAGAAATAGCACAAAATACTCCCATTTTCAGGTCAGGGAGAAGCCTCAGTGGGTAAAGGCAGCTGTTACCAAGCTGGATAACCCGAGACTGATCCGTGGGACCAAATGGTCACAGTGCTGCCCCATTTGGACTGCTTTACTGCTCTCTTCCCTCCTGTTACATAGAGGGCTAGCCTGTTCCAGGAGGGGTGCTGGGAGTAGTTTGCAGAGTTGTTCTCTGACCTTCCCTCACACATGCACAGTGGCACGCTTGCACCCCCATCCCGCCCCTATCCACATTCACAAATATATAAATGCAAAAATATTTAAGCTGCTCTCAGCTGCACTTTAGCCCAGTTCCCCAGAATTTAGCAAGGTCCTGGTGATGTAGTCCAGGTTAGCCGCAAGTGTGCCACCCTCCCATCTCAAGTGTTGGGACTGCAGATTTGAAAACTCACTGACTTGAACTAACTTTCTTTCTTTCTTTCTTTCTTTCTTTCTTTCTTTCTTTCTTTCTTTCTTTCTTTCTTTCTTTCTTTCTTTCTTTCTTTCTTTCTTTCTTTCTTTCTTTCTCTCTCTCTTTCTTTCCCTCTCTCTCTCCTTTCCTCCCTCTCTCTCTTTCTCTCTCCCTCCCTCCCTCCCTTCTTTCCTTCCTTCCTTCCTTCCTTTCTTTCTCTCTCTCTCTTTCTCTCTTTCTCTCTCCTTCCCTCCCTCTCTCTCTTTCTCTCCCTCCCTCCCTCCCTCCCTTCCTTCCTTCCTTCCTTCCTTCCTTCCTTTCTTTCTTTCCTTGTTTTTTTTAAGACAGGGTTTCTCTGTGTAGCTCTGGCTGTCCTGGAATTTGCTTTGTAGACCAGGCTGGCCTTAAACTCAGAGATCTGCCTGTCTCTGTCTCCTGAGTGCTGGGTTTAAGGGCCTGTTCCACTACACCCGGATTTGGACTTTCACATTTTAGATAACCACAAAATCATGATCAAATTGAGGATGTCAACATGAACATAGCACTGTTATTTCACCTGTACATCTGACTGAAATTTTGTCAGCTGCTCAAAGTTTTCTTACTGGGTCAATCCCTGTGTGGTGAAGATGATACCAATGTATTTTAGCTATCCTAGCTCCTTGTCACTTAGCAACTATTTCTCAGTCTTTCTTTATCTTTCAAGATCTTGATGATTTGGAAGGGTATAGGCTCATTCTGGTGAGTACGTGTGTGTGTGTGTGTGTGTGTGTGTGTGCATACCTGCATTTGTGTGTGTGTGTGTGTGTGTGTGTGTGTGTGTGTGTGTGTGTGTGTGTATGTATGTGTGTGCAGGGCAGAGGCCAGCTTTCAGAGTGTTATTTCTCAAATGCTGTCCAGCATCTTTTCTGAGACAGTATTTCACTCACCCTGAGAGCTCACCAATGAGGTCGACTGAGCTGTGCACCCAGGGGATCACCTGTCTCTGCCTTCCCAGTGCTGGGATTAAAAGAGCGTGCCACCACACCTGCCTTATTAAGTGGGTTCTGGGCTTCCAAGTCAGATCTTCAGACTTGCAGAGCACTTTACTGAGCAAGTCACCTCTCCAGCTCCCAAGCTAGGTTTCTGGCACACTCTCTGGGTTGGGATGGGTTTCCTCAGTTTTCGTGGGAGATTTTTGATGATTTGATTAGAAGAAAGATGAAGAATCAAAACTGAGACGCTGTGACAGGCTGGTGGGAAGATGTACGGATGGGAACAAACAGAGGGGGCACAGTGAGGACCAGGAACACAGGTGTCATCAGAGCAGGAAACCCTTTTCCAGTTGTGTCCATGAATGAGGGCTCCAGAGAAAGTGGCAGAGACTGGATGCCTGAAGCTGAATGAGCATCCATTTGGGAGGACACAGATAAGGGTCAATGGGTGTAAGAAAAAGTCCTGAGTATTAGCTAAAGGCTCTCCTCTGCCTCCTCGCCCTTCCTCGCCTTCCCATGAAGCCTTAGCTATTTGGATGGGACAGTCCCAGAGGAGCAGGATGAAAGCTAGATTAGAGGGGTCTGAAGAGAGTGAGCAGTGTCCAGGGAGATAGTGAATGGTGCAGACAAAAGCCCAAACCAGAGGAATGGGCAGGGGCTGAAGGAAGAACAGGGGATAGGGAAGAAGATTTCAGAATGGGTGGGAAATGACTGGTGTGCTGGTGAAAATAGCCTATAAAGGGCGATGAAGAGGCTGGGCAGCTCAGCCACCATTGCCCACAAGGCTGGGCCATAGTGCTGGGCCCATGATTTAAACTAGGCAAGGAGAATGAGGCTTGAAGCGATGAGGATGTGGGTACTGAATGTCATGGTAGAGTCCAGAGGAAGGAAGGCATGTTCCAAAGATACACACAGAAAGGCACGTCCTTCTTAGTGACTACTTGAAGAGTGTCTGAGGTATGTATGGGGAGAGAGGGGTGATGGGTAGTGACTGGGGAGGGGAACAGAGTCAAGCCCACTAATGGAAAGAGGAGGGTGGCCAAACCAGCTACACAGCTGCCTCTTTGCCAGGGGTGGGGTGGGGGTTAAGAGTGGGAACTGCCTAAAAGGGACATTAAAGAGAAAGGGAATGTCTCTGCCCACCCTGACTCTCTCCATCAGCTTCCAGAGGCGGGAACCATTCTTTGAGAGATGAGGGAGATCATGACCCATTCACAGAAGGGAGTTCTAGGAAATGTCATGGGAGGACAGAAATGGGGCAGCCAGTCTTTCCAGGCATTACTGCTTCAGAATTGTACCCTGGAATGACTGGTCTATACAACCCTGGATGTATCCACCTGGCGGCACCTGCTACATGAGTATACACATGCCATAAGAATCAACCCACAAATCCCAAGTGCCCACCAGCTAATGCCATGTCACTTGTAGGCACCACCTATTTCTGCCCCCTCCATTGTGGAGTTGTGGCATCCTTTGCCTGGATAGTTCTTTCTCAGTGAATCATCCCTTGATTTTCTCATGAAAAGAAATCACCGGAGCATCTTTCTTGCTTCCGATTCTTTGTGTTGCGGTGTCTAGATAACTGCCGGATTGCTCAGAAGGAGGTTTCAGCACAAAACCAATTTGGCACTTTTGATCTGTCATGAAGTTTCAACTTTGACCATTAGGTGGCACCAGATGTCTATGCGAGGCTCTGATCTTGACCCTTCAGGGTGCCTTTGGGTCTGTAGCAGACCAGATCCTTTCGGAAAGATCTATATTCTGCTGTCTAGACTGGGAAACTGAGTAAGAGAAGGAGAAATGGAGGGATGGAGAGCGCGCGAAAGAGTGAGAATCCTGTCTGAGTCCACACAACTAAGTATGGGCCTCCAGACTCTACAGGATTTTTTGGCCATGTGAATTGCCCCTGCCCCACCCCACATGCCTGTGCTGATAGACTCAGACCTCCCTACAGCCACAGCTGGGGTATAGCTGAGTATAAACCTCAGGGTGGTGGCCTGAGGGTTCACACTATCAACTAGTGGTCACATGGTGTCTGAAGGGCTTGTCCAGCCCAATCTCAAGCAATACAGAGCCTCAGCTTGGGCTAGGTAGCAGGGAAGTGGAGGCAAAATGTCTCCACCCTACTGAGATTCCAGGATAGACTCCACTATATCATCCCCTGGAACCATTCTTCAGTGAATAAGTTCATATCCATGATGACTGGAACCTTGGCCTCAGGAGGAGAAGGCAGACCCAGGTTAGGGTTCTTCAGCAGGATTCGAGGCAGGGGTGGGATGGGGTCAGTTGCTAGTGTCTCTAAGCAGCTTTCTAGGTTTGCTTCTAGGTTAAAAAATTTAATGTTCTAGGGTTCGGGGAGATAGGGAGGTGAAATTTTAAGCCTTGGGTCTTTCTCATGCTGAGCCAAGAGCTAATCTGTTTCCTTTCCAGAGATGAGAGAGGAGAGATAGGGTCCCAGGACTCCCATCCCCCAGAAATTCCAGAAGAAAAAGAGGGCCTGGGGCTGAACTGAGCCTATTTGTGATTCAGTTCCTCTCTGAATATCTGCTGGTGAATTTCCTGCCACCCACCTTCCGAGGGCTCAGGCTGCTCATTCTGTCTCGGAGGCCCACCCTATAGGCACTTCTAGATTTCTGGGACTTCTAACTTTGAAGGTTGTGGATTCTGAAAGGAGAGTTGGGGGTAGGGTGAGGTAGGAACTGGATGGTGTGGACAGAAATGCTCTGAAATGGTGGTGTGGGGTCCCCACTTACCCAGATCCACTTCCTTGCTGCATCAACCCCTTGGTTTCTTTTCATGGTACCAGAATTTGGGGCAGAACAGTGAAATCTGGCAAAACCCTGGTATGTAGGGTCCATGAGCTTGGGAAGAACTCTCCACTGACCCACTGTGTTGTGTTCCTGGGCCTCTGAAAGACCGAGCCCTGAAGGAAGCAAGACAATGGAAGTTCCCCTGGGCATCAGATAATCGTGTCCCCACCCCAGAGAAAGCCTGCTGAGCAGAGAGGAAGCCCTCGTAGATTCAGGGAGGGGTTGTGGAGCCTGAGAGGTCTGTGTAGGAGATTTTAGGCTTATGTTTCCCGATCTTCCTAACTCCCTTATGTTGTGGTAACCCCCTAACCATATAATTTTTTTCATTGCTACTTCATAGCTGTAACTTTGCTACTACTATAAATTGTAATGCAAATATCGATGCTTTCCAATGGACTTAGGCAACCTTAGTGTAAGGGTCTTTCAACCCCAAAGGGGTTCCGACCCACAAGATGAGTACCACCCCCTTAGATTTTTATTTTTTAGCAATGCCTGACTTGTGATGTGTGGTTTGCCTTACGCCCCTACCAGGATGAACTCTGGGTTAGAAATGAACCCTCTATCCCCAGCAGTTTAGGCACTTCAGGAGAGCTGGGCAGTCGGAATGACTGCCTGGCTGGCCCAGGGGTAGTGATAGGGGTGTCTCTGGAGAGGCAGAGAGAAAAGGCAGCTCCCACCTGATACCTGACCTCTTTTTTCAGGTTTTCTTGCCCCTTTGCCGCTTTGCTGGAGCCTGTGTACTTGCATTTGCGAGTGTCTGCCGTTTAAACCATCCACTCCTCAGCGGGAGGGGGGAAGGGGGGCAGTCTCCTACGGGAAACAGTCTGGTTGGCTGTGCCAGCACTGAGTGTGCTAGTTGAGGTGGCTGGAGAAACTGCAGGTAGATGGCAGGCTTGGAGCTCTGTTTCCCTCTTCTTCCCCGCCTTCCCGCCCAGAATTGGGTGGAGCCACCTCCTTATAAGTGGCAGGGTCCGGTGGCCGCAGCTCAAAGTACACCCAGCAGCTGGATCAGAGGGCAGCTCCTTTTCCCCAGCATGGCCCCCTCGGCTTGGGCCATCTGCTTCCTGGGGAGTCTTCTGTTTCATGGGGGCGATCCCAGCCCTAGTGTGCCTCGTCTGCGGCTCTCCTACCGAGGTACTGCCCAGTGCTCCCTATTTGTGTGCATCTTGTGAGTGTCTGTGGCTCTAGAACATCCTGCAGCCAGCCAGGAGCAATGGGGTAGTAGAGGCAGGCCCTGAACATCCCTTGGGAAAAGCTTCCTGGTCAGCCACTGGATGGAGCTAAGAATGACTGTGGGCAAGAAAGGTAGTCATATCCTGGGAGCCAATGGCCAAAGTGGGAAATCGATGCATGGTGGAAACTGAGGAGGCTGTTACAGGGGGAGAGGGGGAGGTGGGCACAGAGGTGGGAGGGGGACATAGGGACAGGACAGAAGGGAGGAGATAGAGAAGGTCTGGGCAGACATCAAGGGAGTGGGTAGAGGTCTGACCTAGTCCTCAGCCACAGGAAAGGGAGGAGTCTCTGCCACCTCTTGCAGCCTGCCCTGGCCTCTCATTCAAGTTCACTTTACCAACCCCCTTTCCACCTGCAGTCCAGAAGAGTCTCTGCTTCCCCCTGCCATCCAGTGGTGTGTGTGTGTGTGTGTCCTCCATTCTAATCTAGCTGTGTGGTACTGCCTCCTTTGATGGTCTATAGGGAAAGTTGATTGAAACTAAGATTTCATTATAGATTCTTCAACAAAAAGTGTATCACATTTATTATTATTTATTTATTTTGAGAGAGAAGATGAAAGAGAATGTGTTGTCTACGTGCACATGTGCTGCAGTGTGTGTTGTACATGTGGGGAGGTCAGAAGACTGGTTACAGGAATTGTTTCCTTCTACCACACGAGGCCCAAGGGATCAAACTCAGGTTTTCAGGTTTGGCAACAAGCACCCTAACCCACTGAGCCACCTCACCAGTCCTGCAGACTCTCTTGGGAAGAGGAATCACCTTCCCTGGGAACCTCAGTTAGAAAGTGGAAGGTCCAAGCTTGCTGTGGAGACCAAATGAGAAAAGCATCCTTGTTCTGGGAGCTATTGCTTTGAGGGGAGTGTTCAGGTTGCTAGAAATATCCTGCAAGAGGAAGTTTCAGAGTCCTTGTCAACGAGGGAGGGATTCCTGAAGAGGCTACCGATGAATTTGGGGATGGAGTGGTGTGCCTGAGAAGCTCTAGGCTAAGGATTACTCTGGGCGTTCCTGAGAGGGACAAATCTGTCAGTCTTTTTCTGAGACATCACTTCTACTTCCCCAGGGAACTATATCGAGACCTGTAATTCTTAGAGCCCTTGATTCCCCCATCTCTGGAGTCAGCTGGCAGGGCAGTGTCTATGAGGAAGAATGTCATTTGCCCACAACTCTGAGACTGGAGTGTTGTCTTGCTGTGCCTAATCTGCCCTGTGCTGTGCATGGTACTCCCTTTGCCCAAACCTGTCCACCTTCCCAGCGGAGCTGGTCTTGCAAATGTTCATATTCTTCCACGTTCTTCCTGGCTCTCCAAGCTCTTTGCCAGTCTTGCTGACATAATTTCTGTTTGTGTGGCTGACTTCCCTGGGCACTTAGCACAGTGTAGGATCCTGGGAAGCTGTCAGCTGGAAGATCAAGGGTCTGAACAATGGAGGAGGGGAGGGTTTCTGGGAATTTTCTTGGTGGCATAATGCTTGGGTGCTGAGCATGATGCAAAATGGCCTTAAGTTCAATCTCCAGGACCACTTTAAAAAAAAATGAAGATAAACTGGTCTAGACTGGGTGGGGGCTGAGAGCTGCTTGTATGTCCCCAAAGCCTTCCAGCAACCCTATGCATGACAACCTTTTTCAGATGTACGTGTGTGGTGAGTGCCCAGCTGGAATCTCTAACCCCAGCCCAGGCCTGGCCAAGGAAGTAGGCTGAATGGCAGACTCTAACCTCTTCCCTCAACCTCCACTAGATCTCCTGTCTGCCAACCGCTCAGCTGTCTTTCTGGGTCCACGGGGCTCCCTAGACCTCCAAGTCATGTACCTGGATGAGTATCGGGATCGCCTCTTTCTGGGAGGCCGCGATGCTCTCTACTCTCTGAGGCTGGATCAGGCATGGCCAGACCCCCGGGAGGTGAGCAGGACTGATGAGGCATCTTCAGATGGGAGGCCAAATGGTGAACTTGAGACTATGAGTTTAGGGACATCGAGGCACTGGTTGTGTTTCAGGTCTTGTGGCTGCCACAGCCAGGACAGAGGGCAGAATGTGTCAGAAAGGGAAGAGATCCTTTGGTGAGTATTGTTGACAAGAACCTTTCCAGCTCACTCAATGCCAGGCCTTGGTTCTCAAAATGGTCTTCAGCTACTCCTTCCCCTGGTGCCTCTGCTTGGAGCATTTGGAGTGGATCCTGAGTGTTTGGGGGAAGCCTGGGAAGAATGTGACCTTCACCCATGTCCTCAGAGCTAATGTGAAGCAGGGCTGAGCCTTAGAACCCAAGGACATGGTGCACTCTCTCTCACCCTTGGGGCCCCTCCTTCTCCTGCAGACAGAGTGTGCCAACTTTGTGCGGGTCTTACAACCACACAACCGGACCCACCTGCTGGCCTGTGGCACTGGAGCCTTCCAGCCCATCTGTACCCTCATCGCTGTGGGGCATCGAGGAGAGGTGAGCCTGCTCCTGGCCCCATGAGAGATTGGGAAGCGGTGACATTTTCTCCCCGCTGTCTGAACGTTTCCCATTGAACCAGGGTAGAACAGAGGGGATAGGGCTTGAAAGACGCCTTTGTGCTGGGGTGCTGACCCCATCAGAGAGGCCTTGAATGAAGATTTCTTCCCCCACCACCAAGCCTATGCTCCAGTTGCACGCAAGGGTCCCTGCCTGGGTTGAGGCCTGCTTCTTTCCCAGGTGACAGCCTTCTGTGCCCTTTTCCTGTTTCTAGCATGTGCTCCACTTGGAGCCTAACATTGTGGAAAATGGAAGGGGGCGTTGCCCACATGAGCCAAGCCGTCCCTTCGCCAACACCTTCGTAGGTGGGTGATACCAAGCCAGAGTGGGCCCAGAGGGTGAGCTGGCATTGGGAAGGGATGGGCTGGTTGCTAGGCCTGGCCTTTCTCTTAATTTTGGCCCCTTCTAGGTGGGGAATTGTACACAGGCCTTACAGCTGATTTCCTGGGACGTGAGGCCATGATTTTCCGGAGTGGGGGTCCCAAACCAGCCCTGCGTTCTGACTCTGACCAGAGCGTCCTACATGGTGAGGCTCCCCTGAGGGCAATGCTGCCTGGGACCCATCCCTCTAACTGGGATGATAAAAGATAGATAGAGCATGGTACAAGACAGGCCACACCTCCAGCTCCTGGGGTGGGGGAAGCATGTGGCTTCCCCTGACACATCATTACCCTGTCACTCCCAGATCCCCGGTTTGTGATGGCTGCTCGGATCCCAGATAACTCTGACCGAGATGATGACAAGGTGTACTTCTTCTTCTCTGAGACTGTCCCATCACCAGATGGTGGCCCAGGTCATGTTACCATAAGCCGTGTGGGCCGAGTCTGTGTGGTAAGGAGATGTGGTGGGGTGGGTGACATCCTTCCTAGACGACCCCTCCTCAGTAGAGAAGCTGAGGCAAGGATGCAGTGCTGACCCATCCTGTGGTTGGGGTGGGGGAACAGGAGGCGAGGCCCACCCTCATGGTGCATAAAGCCAACTCCAACTTCTCTTCCCCCAGAATGATGCTGGTGGCCAGCGGGTGCTGGTGAATAAATGGAGCACCTTTCTCAAGGCCAGGCTGGTATGCTCTGTGCCTGGCCCTGGTGGGGCTGAGACTCATTTTGATCAGCTGGGTAAGGGAATGGCCAATCAGGACTGGGTTCTGGGAGAAGGGAGGGCTCAGAGTGGGTAAGTCAGAGCACTGGCAGTCACTATAATGCTTATGTGTTTTTCTATGTCCCAGAGGACGTGTTCCTGCTGTGGCCCAAGGCAGGGAAGAACCTTGAGGTGTATGCACTGTTCAGTACCGTCAGGTGGGCACGTTTTGTTTCCTGCACTCAGCCACTCCAGCCTGGTCCCCTCACCCTTGGTTTCTCTGTCAAGACCTGCCCTCATGCCACAGCCTTTTGATTCAGTAAAACTGTGGCTATTTTCGCATGCTATCTCCATCTTGCCATTGCACCTGTGTTCTGGGTTCCAGTCTCTGTTTTCAGCAGACACTGCCATCTTCTCTATCACCTATTGAATCACTTTGTGTCACCCCCGACCACTTCAGCCTGGCCTGACTGTCCCTGTCTGTCTTTGGCAGTGCTGTGTTCCAGGGCTTTGCTGTCTGTGTGTACCACATGGTAGATATCTGGGAGGTCTTCAATGGGCCCTTTGCCCACCGAGATGGCCCTCAGCATCAGTGGGGACCTTATGGGGGCAAGGTGCCCTTCCCTCGCCCTGGTGTGGTAAGTAACTGCTTGGGACCAGGCAAAGGAGCCCTAAGTAGATGATCAGGTGTGTGTGGGCTCCTCCATAGAAAGCTTCAGGTTTACATTCATCTCATGGTAGTAGTGGGCTGGGCCTCCAGAGGACTTAGGAAGGGAGCCTCTGTCTGCTATGTGCATGGTACCCTGGAGGGCTGGTGGTGCCATCCTACGATGCATCCTAGGGTGACCTCTCTGTTACCGCAGTGCCCTAGCAAGATGACTGCACAGCCAGGGCGACCCTTTGGCAGCACCAAGGACTATCCGGATGAAGTGCTGCAATTTGTTCGAGACCACCCACTCATGTTCCAGCCTGTGAGGCCTAGGCGTGGACGCCCTGTCCTGGTCAAAACTCATTTGACTCAGCAGCTGCACCAGATTGTGGTGGACCGAGTGGAAGCTGAGGATGGGACCTATGATGTTATCTTCCTAGGGACTGGTAGGAGGAGGGCTGAACAGAGGTAGTCAGGTTTGTGGGGAGAGTATATATCCTTCCTCTGGTCTCTCTAACCCTTGTTCCTCTGCTCCAGATTCAGGTTCTGTACTCAAAGTCATTGCCCTCCATGTTAGTGGGCTGGCTGAGCCTGAAGAGGTACTTCTGGAGGAGCTCCAGGTGTTTAAGGTGAGCTCCACCTCCCACCCTCGGGCCTGGGGTTAGTTCCAGGGGAGTGAACCTAGGAAAAAGGCTCCAAAGATGGCACACAGTGCTGAAGAGGCTCTGGGACGCTTCTGAATTACTGGGAGAGCTGAGATAGCACACTGTGGATTCAAACGCCTAGTGCTTTCTAGGTAGGGGGAGCCAAGGTGAACACCTTTGACAAGGCCTTGTCAGGCTCAACTTGCAATAACTGAGTCTGAGCCTCCAAGTCCCCAAGGGTTCTCCCCTATCTATCTGGACAAGGATCGTCTCTGTTGGGGCCTATTTTTGACTCTGGACATGAGATAAATGATTTAGGGCAGCCAGTTCATGGCTGGGGAACATTGTTGGAGGAGACAGTGGAGGTCTGTGTCAAGCCTTCCACTTGGCCTGGAGGCCAGCCAGGATGAGGAGACCTTTCTGGATGTAGGGAAAAGTCTATCCAGCCATTTTTTGTTTGTTTGTTTGAGGCAATATATATGTTAGCATATATACATATAAACATATACATGCATACATCTCTATCTCTATCTATGTCTATATATTTTTGGCTGGCCTGGAACAAACTATGTAGACTATCCAGGACTCAAACTCAGAGAAATCTATCTGCTTCTGCCTCCTGAGTGCTGAGATTAAAGGCATGTGCTACCATGCCCAGCATTTGTTCATATGTCTCTCTATGTAGTTTAGCTTAGTCTGAGACTTATTGCATAGAGAGGGCTGGCTTTGACCCCTCCATCTTCCTACCTTGGTTGCTCACGTGCTGAGATTACAGGCAAGTGCCATGTTTCCTCAACCATATTCATCCTGTACTGTCATGAAGTGATCAGGTGTGGGGGGGGGAGGGGCAAATGGCTCCCACACAGGGCTTGGGGAATGCTGAAAAGCAGGGATGCTGTGCATAGCCTTCACCAACCCATCTTAAGACCCCCATCTCTTCTCTAGGTACCAACACCCATCACCC
The DNA here is from genome assembly GCA_033318265.1 of Phyllotis vaccarum. Classification (NCBI taxonomy): domain Eukaryota; kingdom Metazoa; phylum Chordata; class Mammalia; order Rodentia; family Cricetidae; genus Phyllotis; species Phyllotis vaccarum. The sequence goes on along the minus strand of JARWLC010000009.1, from coordinate 115,979,050 downwards.
AGATGGAGATCTCTGTCAAAAGGGTAAGGCCCGCCTCTCCCCCACAACCCTTCTTCTAAACTTGCCTTGAATTCCATTGAAGAGCTGAGCCTATCAGTTTTGATTAGGTTTTATAGCGAAGGCCAACTGGGAGCAGAGCTTCTTGTGTTCAGATAAAGCTGCAAGGCCCCTGGGTTGGCCTTCTAAGGGACACGAATGGGTTTGGAAACAAAATCCAGATTTCTAATCAAACAAGGTTATTCCTTTTAGCGCCCTAAGCCAATTACAGATACTCTGTCCCAGTTTGTCTTTAGGTAAATCACAGTTTAAGATTTTTGTTTATGTTATGGTGCGTGTGTGTGTGTGTGTGTGTGTGTGTGTGTGTGTGTGTCTGTCTGTCTGTTTGTCTGTCTGTCTGTCTGTGCATAGGCTAGAGAATCTCTTCAGGTGTCATTCCTCAGGTGCTGCTCATCTTTCTTGAGATGAATTTATTTGCCTAGAGCTGATCAATTAGGCTAGAGTGGCTGGCCAGCAAGCCCTAAAGCCACATGTCCCTGCTTTTCCAGCCTGAAACTGCAAATCAGGCCATCATATTCTGCTTTTTCATACGTGGTTTCTGAAGACTGAGCTATCTCCCCATCTTCTGCCAGGAAACCCCAGTTTTTAAAAATTTAAAAAAATATCCTGTCAAGCTCAAGTTGCAGTAAGCAAATGACTAAGTCTACAGGGCCCCAAAGTTTCTCATGGCAATTGGAGGGTGGAGATCAGAGAACAGTTTGTAGAGCGGATTCTTCCCTTTGAGTACATGGGACCTGCGGGAGCAAACTCACATTGTCAGGCTAGGTGGCTAGTGTTTACCTGCAGAGCCATCTCACTGGTCCAGATCTCAGCTTTTATACTGGGATTACGGAGGATGTGTCCAATCCACATCCCACTGCCTACCCAGGGCCCAACGCAAAATCATAAACTCACATAAAACATGAGCTGATTTTTCCCCCAGTTTGTTTCTGATAGCTCATTTGCGCGTACATGAACTTTGCAGATGACAGTGTCATATCACAGTATCAAAAGGTTGGGGCATGCTTGCAAGGTACAATTCTGAAGTCAGAGGCCAGTTATGCAAAGTCCCTTAGGCTAGGGTGCAAAGGCTGACAGCAAAGGCCTGAAGAATTCTTACAGAAAAGCCAGCTGGCCACCCCCACTCACTTACAGCCTAGCGCAGTATCTGGAATACACTCAGCATCTCTAGTCTTGTGAATGAATCCAAGAGGTTCTGGAAGCCTTCCTGAAATTGATGAGTCTCAGGAAAACCTTGGGGTTGAGAGCTGTTGGTGAAGCCCAGCTCACCATGGTTCTGCTTGTGTTCTTTCGCCAGCAAACACTGTATGTGGGCTCTCCGCTGGGCGTGGCCCAGCTGAAGCTGCACCAATGTGAGACGTATGGCAGTGCCTGTGCTGAATGCTGCCTGGCCCGGGACCCGTACTGTGCTTGGGATGGTGCTTCCTGTACACGATACCGCCCCAGCTTGGGCAAACGCCGGTTCCGCAGGCAGGACATCCGACATGGCAACCCTGCTCTGCAGTGTCTGGGCCAGGGCCAGAGCCAAGACAGTGAGTGGTGGGCTCCGAATGGGGGTCAGTCTGTAGACAGGGCTCCATCCCTGGGAAGCATGGGCTTAGAAAAGTCCTATTATAATCAAGTCCCCAGTTTCCCTATCTGTGCGGTTCTACTCAGGGGCCTTGGAGCCCTGCTTCTTAGCACTGAGAATAAATTGGCACTGATGGGTGTCTTAAGTCCTCATCACACAGATATCCTATGGGAGTTAGTTTGTGGCTCTCAGAGCCTGGATCCCCAAGTCCTCAAGCTGATCTGACCTGGTCCTCTCTACAGAGGAAACTCCAAGACTGGTGACCAGAGTCTTTGGCACAGAGCACAACAGCACCTTCCTCGAGTGTCTCCCCAAGTCTCCCCAAGCTACAGTGCACTGGTTCTTACAGAGGCCAAAGGATGAGGGGACTGACCAGGTGAGTGAAGACCCTGCCTTCAGATCCACTTCTGCCCACGAACCCCAAACTCTAAGGTCCAGAAAGGGACTCTAAGGTGAAGTGGCAAAGATCATCCTGAGAAAAATTATACCCTGGGGCTCCTATAAGGACCTGCCCATATTTCTGCTTCTGAGAGTCTGTAGGCTGGTTGTATCTACAGCCTCTCTAGTCTGTGAGGGGAGGGGCAGAGGGTGAAGAGAAGGGATAGGGTTTGGGTTGGTCTGGAAGCTCGCATGCTAACACATGTGGTTCAGCTTCAGAGGGATCTCTTCCCTAGAGTTTCTTAATTCTTCTCGGCTTCAAGCCTGGTGGTCTCTGACCACTATATCGCCTCTGATTCCTTGCCCCATGCCTCTTCCCCAGAAGCCAGTTATCTGCTCAAGGCTCCTCTTAATTGAGAATGTCTATCAACCTCCAAGATGGCTTCAGTCTGGGGAGTGAGGCAGAGCAGAACTGGAAAGAGTTTTCCCATGGGGAGGAAAGAAAAGGCTTGATTTCAGGAGGGGCTCTTCCACCAGCTTGGGAGCCAGGGAGGGCAAGCCTGGGACCGGCTATAGGGCTGGGTGCTGAGACTCCCTGGAGCAGGAGGAGTAACAAGTTGAGGTTACACAATGCTAACCACCCAGGCTGTTCACCCTCAACAGGCAGATGCACAGATTGAAGTTTAGACACAGTTCATAGAAGAGCTTGGGATCAGAGCCAGCTCTTGCCTCCCACACTCAAGTGGGCATTTAGCCCACCCTAGGTTTGGGCTGTGGGCCTCACACTGTGGGGGAGTGAATAGGACAGACCAAGACAGGAAAAGGCCAGCATGATTGTGTGTGTGTGTGTGTGTGTGTGTGTGTGTGTGTGTGTGTGTGTGTGTGTAATTTTCCTTAGCTCAGAGTAAAGCCTCATTAGACAGGCACCTAACTGCTCTGCTCCCTGGGTGATCCTGCAGAGTTTATGAAAGTGGTGCCTTGGGGCTCTGACCTGGAGATACACAGCCATTCAGTCTTTGAAAAAGGCTCATTCATATATCCTTGTCCTGTGCTTTGCTAAGATGAGGGCCTGCCTGCCTTCAATTAGCTCATGGTCTTCTGTCTTGAGATCCCGTTAAGCTACTAGATTCATCTTTTGGAGGAAGGACTAGGCAAAAGGACCTGAGGCTTGGACTCTCAGGATGGTAAATGTGGAAAAGCAGGGCGATGAAAATGAGGTGAATGTCCTCCCAAACTCCTTGCTAATGTCTCCTGTGCTTTCCTACCCACCCTGTAGGTGAAGACAGATGAGCGAGTTGTACAAACACAGCAGGGGCTGCTGTTCCGGAGGCTCAGCCGCTTTGATGCAGGAAACTATACCTGTACCACCCTGGAGCATGGCTTCTCCCAGACTGTAGTTCGTTTTTCCCTGGAGGTGATTGAAGCTGTGCAACTGGACAGCCTGTTTCTCCAGGAGCCACGGCTAGAGGAGCCCTCAGCCTGGAGAGGCCTGACCTCTGCCTCACCCAAGACTTGGTATAAGGACGTCCTTCAGCTTGCTGGTTTTGCCAACCTGCCCTATGTGGATGAGTACTGTGAGCGGGTATGGTGTAGGGGTGCTGGAGAGCGCTCAGGTTCCTTCCGGGGCAGGGGAAAACGGATGAAGGGCAAGAACTGGGCAGGGATGGAGTTGGGCAGGAAGGTGAAAAGCAGGGTGCTGGCTGAGCACAACAGGACGCCTCGTGAGGTAGAAGCCACATAGAAGATGGCTGAGAAGGGGGTGGTCAGCCTGGGCTGGGGGATTCAACAGCATTCTACCCAGCTAGGGCAGAGGAGGCCAGGGCACCTGGTTGCCTCATAGAGATAGAAATGTCTACCACCTATTGGAAAGCTAGAGGCTGATGGGAGAGCTGTGCATCTCAGTCTACCCCTGCCCCTCTGTGCTCTCAGTCCCAGGCTGGAGCTGCACCCCCAGACTAGAGCTGGTACCCCCTGGCTGGAGTTGGTACCCCTTGACTTCTTGTTGTCCCAAGGGGCCTGCTATTTGTTCTCAGAGATGGTGTGGCTTCCGGAACACATTTCCGGTTGTGCCCAAAGGCAAGAGGGTTGGGTGGTTCTTTCTCAGCTTGCAGAACAATGGCCATTCTGAGTGTGGGTGTATGGGTGGCTCCTAGGGGATATATTGGCAGTCCACCAGAGAAGGGGAAAGTAGCTTTGTAAGGTGGCATCTGTGAAGAAGCACTTGCCCCCACAGAGGTGTGAGATCAGGTATCACAGGAAGGAGGTAGGGAAGCCTTCATGTTTGGTATCTAAATGTTTCCCTGCTTCAGTCCACCACTATCTTAGGAATTGCTGGAAGCTGGAGGTGACCTGAAGAGTTGTATCGCAACATGATACCCATTTCCCAGGTCCCAAACTGTCAGGCTCTACCATCATGGTCACTTCCTGAGGTTCAGGAGGAGGATCTGTGGGGTGGAGAGAGGATGAAGGCAGCTGCAGGATGGGAGCAGGAATCGTGGACTACCTTCCTAAGGGTGAGGCAGGCACACTCAGGCCTGTGAGGTTAGGAGTGGGCTCTCTGAGAATTGTAGTTTATTGTCAGAATCAGCATCCTGGGCTTTGTCTAGGGCCACAAAGAACTAAACGAGGTGGGTCCATGGGTCCATGACAGGTGTCCTCAAGGAACAAAGTGACACCAATTGGTTCAGGAGTCACTGGGTAGGCTAGATATTTCCGACCACGGAGCCTATATTTTCTGCTATACACAGGGTGGTCATCATGGTTCAGTTATAAGACTCCCATGCTTTTCCTGGTACTTGAGATTGAACCCAGGGTCTCATGCATGCTGGAAAAGTGCTCTACCACTGAGTTATATCTAAGGTCTTTCTCTCTCTCAGAAGAAGAAAGGCAATCCTGCTGTTCTGGGGCAGGGATCAGAGTGTCAATAGCACATCTGGCCTGGGATGTAGGGGAGGAACTTTACCACCAGCAGTCTCTCCAGCTGGGGAGCAGAGTGGAGAAGGAGAACAATGAAACGATGAAAAGTTATTCCCAGCCCGAGGGTGAACAAGTTAGTGACGCACAAGATGAACAAGAAGGAAAAAGGAAGAGAGAGGGTGGGGGAGGAGATGCAAAGGCGAGATAGAGGTTCTTGCTCCTCTGAAGTTCAAACCTTGGGTTTATTTCCTCTACCCTGGCATTCCTAGGGTGCTGGGATCTGGACGTGTATCCCTTCTCCACTTTGCTCATCTGGCAAACAGAAGCCCTGAAATCCGTCTGCCCAAACCCAGGTTCCTTTGGCTTGTGGGTTATTAGTGGATAAAAGAAGAGGAGAGAGGAGTGGGTAGAAGCCAGAGGAAAGAGGGGATGGGAGACAGGGTAGCGGAGACCCTGAGAGGATAGAAAGCGGCAACATAGACCTTAGTGGCCTTTGAACTGAGTCTAGGTTTGACAAGCTCTGGGAAAATGGCCCTGGGAAACACAGGGAAAAGGAACCTAATATCCTGAACAATAAACCCCCAGGCCTCGGAGTAAGTCAGTAAGCCACCCTCCCTGTGCTACTGTGGTACGAGCCTCTGGGACACCCGTATGTGTGAGTTGTGTTTGTGTTAGAGATTGGAAATAGGCCTTTTGGCTTCTCGGTCTTCCAAACATACTCACTGAAATCGCTGTTGATAATTTTATTGTCATGGTTGCCTTTGAGCTCTGATGAAGAAAGCAAAACCCCTAAAGAAAGGGATGAAAAATATTTTTATCACCCAATTATATCATAACTGTATCTGCGTGTTTTTGTATTAAACTGATGCGTATGAGCTGTGAACAAGGGAAGAACGTGATGTGTTCCCGGAAATGGTTACCCTAGATGGCATTTTTCTAGCAGACAATGTATGACAGAGGAAGGAGGCGGGCGGGGGTTTTGCCTATAAAGCAAGGATTGCTTAATACACAAGGAAAATCATGTCTTGAGGGCTTATAAAATTGACCTTTGTGGAACTTCAGAAGGACTTTGAGGGGGCAGGAGAAGCTGGCAAAGGGCAGACAGGCTCTGCCCCTTTTTCACAAATTCTTGACATTTATAACAGTGCCTCTTAGCCTGGTACTGCCTTCATTCCAAGCCATACACTGAAGCCCAGGCCAGGCTAGACAACTTCCTGGAGAAGGAGAAGCCTTGAGAATGAGCTACTGAGATGTTCAGAAGGCTTTCTGACCATGATCTCCATTGCCCCAATGACATGCGACATCCTTACCTAAGTATGGATTGTATTGATGTTAGGGGGAGGTGGGAAAAACTACAGAACATTTTGAAGACAGAAAGGAACAGCAGCCTACGTCTCCAGGAAACTGGCTGTGGCATCCAGGTCCTTTGGCGATTAACAAAACAGGTTAACAATTAGCCATTGGTCTCATCTTGTAGGTTGGCCCTGGACCCAGGTCCTCTTTTAAACTTGGGTCCTCTCTGTAAACACCTAGGCTTCATTGAACCTGAAGTTCCATTGCCCACCTCAAGCCATCATCGCCACTGACAAAGAGACATCACCACTGCACTTACTTGGCACTAGACCAGCGAAGAATACAAATGTGGCTCCCATAGACCCCTCTCCTCTTGGCCACACCATGCAGCCCCTGCTCCCAGCTACTACTGCCACTCATGTTCCCAAAAGTCTTCTTCCATCTTCCATCCCCTTCACTTCCTAGGACAAGCTCAATTTCTGGTCTCAGTAATTTCACCGTCCTCTCTATCTTTCTCCTGCAGCTTTTTCCTCTGAGTCTCATACTTTCCCTGCTGTGCAGACCCCTGATTTCCCAAACAGGGTTAGATCTGAAGAGAGGCATAGACAAAGAGACTAGTCAAGTGCTGTCAAAATGGTGTCCTGTGAACTGATAATCCCAGGAAAACCTTCAGGACCTCAAGGCCTCCATGGCTTGTCAGATTCCAGGATTTCTGTGTTCATGGCTGCCCCGGCCTGAGGGCTACTGCCCTGTGGACTTCTGCAGTGGCCTCTCATGCATCTCCTCCCTCCTGTGGCATGGCCTTTTGTCTCTTGTTTTCATTTTAGAAGGGCTGCTAACATCTTGTTTCAAACATTCTCAAGAGCACATTTTTAAAAAGTGCTGATTAGATTAATTCCTTCTCCTTACACATGAGATTAATTTGTTAATTGCTGCCTCCCAAGTTGGTAAACACTGGAGGTCCTGACTCCCAGATGTCAGTCTCCACTTTACCAAAATAGGCCCTAACACCCTGGAGGGCAGAGCTTTAAACCCACTAGCATAGGAACTGTGGGCCTGGGGTCTTTCCTGCCCTTCTCCCACTCTGCTACCCTTCTCCTCAGCCTGCCTCCTCCATCTCTTCTGACTCTTCTAGTGTCTCATATGGTTATCTGTGTGTACAGGGAAAGAATGGCTGAGTTTCACCTAAAGCCTGTGACTGTCCTGAAATTGAGCAGAGCAATCTCCGAGGGATGGTGAGGAATTGTCAGAACAAGAGCTAACAGCCTCATTTGCTGTCTCAAATGGCTTCGTGCTTCTCTTTCATTTAGTTAAGCTTGGGTCAGGTCCTAGACATCCCAAGAATCTTGAGTGAACATATAGCAGCTGTCTCCTTTAAGACAGTCATTGCTACAGGCTGACAGCAGCCTGGATCTGTGGAAGACCAACTCACATGCCTCTGTCAGCTCCAGAACTGGAGGCACTTTTTTGTTGTTTTGGTTTTGGCTTTTCTGAACCGTAGCCCTGGATGTTCTGGAATTTGATCTATAGACCAGGTTGGTCTCAAACTCACAGAGATCCACCTGCTTCTGCCTCCCTGGTGCTGGGATTAAAAGTGTGTATCTTTATTAAAAGTAGCAGAGAGGTACTCAGAAATAGTCCAGTTTTCATCAAAATAATGACCCCACCTACTCTCTGTTGTGTCCTGGGCTGCAGGGGATGGGACACTCCATGAGGAGAAGCTTGAAATCACAACAGCAACCAATCTCCATGTTTTTCTAAGATTACAAGAAAGGATTTGAATGCATTATCTGATAAGAAACTTGGGATTGTTGGGGTCCCACCCACTCCTTTTCCGGACTCACCTTCCTCTCTGTTATATTAGAGATGAGGAAGGTAGCAATGGCCTGGTGCCCACTACCTCCTGGCCAGCCTATCCCCCTTGGCTCCCTTTCCTCCAAGGCTGCCTTATCATGAAGACTTTCACTTTTTTCGATGGAGTTTCATTAAGGAAATTTCTAGTTCCTCAATCATTCTGTGGGGGATCAAAAACCGCTGCAGAGTTTCCAGGGAGGCTTGGAAGGGCTTCTGGGCTTTCTTCCCAGAGATCTCCAGCCAGCTGGTAGCTGTTCCCCAGAGCTCTGCTGATGGGAGAGTGCAGGAAGGAATAGGCTCATAGCTTCTAATCCAACAATGATACCTGTTTCCCATGGGTACACCATTGGACAGAGAGGAACAATCAGGACCATCAGAGAGATGTGACCTAATTAAGATTCCAAGGTCAATTAAAAAAAAAAGGAGTTCTGGAACAGAATCCAGGTGTCTACCTTCAAATAAAAAAGACTGTTCTAGGGACACTGTCAAGACTGGTCTATTGGGAGGTCAAGGCAGCTCTGTCTGCTCTCACAGATACAGATATAGAAGAATTGTCAGAACAGCAGCTAGCTTTATGGACATGATCTCATTGTGCATACCACCTCCACCCGTCTCAGCTGATAAGAATCTGCTGCTACTTCCTGTAGTCCAAAGGGTCTAGGACAATAGTGTGAACGGCTGGCCCAAATGGAAAGGACATTGTTCAGGGGAGAAAAAACAACACCCAACACAAAGCCAGGGCAGGATCTGTCTAACTGTAAGAGCCTGTTTACAAATTCACCATTTCCAAGGAGTGGAACACAATAGGGGATTGTTTTCTTGAGGATGGTGTCCATTCTAGTCTGATCCTGATGACTAGGGATGGCTTTGATGGCCCAGACAAGTTTCAGATGCACTTAGATGGATGGACACTAATGGCGCGGATGCTTTCCTGTTTATCAGGCATTCATGCAGGCTAGGGTCAAGAAGCCAGGGTCACAAAGGAGTCTTTCTTCATCTGGAGGCCTCCATGATGCTGTGATTCACCTTCTCTCAGCCTGGAACATGCTGTGGGGGTGGGAATGGTGTTGACACTGTCTATAGCATCAGGACCAGTGGAGACGCTGCTTTTCACAGCATCTCTGTTCTGTTCATGCCTTTGGACTGTCAACCAGAGACTGGTAGCTGTGTGTGGGAGTCTGCATTTGTGCACATGTATATATGCAGATGTGGTAGGAAGGCAATGCAGAAAAGCAATAGCAACATATTAAATATTCCTTGGGACTGGGAATCACCGGTTGGTGGTAGGGGGAGGCAAGCCAAGGTTAGGAAGGCCACTCTGAGTCTAGAGGAACTATAAAGGTAGTCTTGTATAAGGATCTGACCTAACATAAATACACCTCATGGATAAACTGGAACCTAACGTGTTTAGAAAAGTGAGGAACATTAATGCTGTGTAACTTCCCCAAACAGAAGCAAGTTTTTCATAATCTCTTTCCTCAGTGTGCTAACACTGCCCTCTGGTGTTTAACATCAGAACATGATAAAGAACCCAGTGTGGCTAGATAGCAAACTAACTGCCTTGGAAGGTGGCTGGGCTAGGCATCACAAACAAAAAGAAAGGCTAACAAGGTATGTCTCTGAGAGGGGCTTCCAATCCAGCAGTAGAGACAGACCCACGATTATAGGGCTGACAGAGGATATGGGCTAGAATGTAGCAACCAGAAGTGAGAACTTCCCGACAAAGCGGTGGCCATTGTGTTCAGTTCAACAGGCCGAGGATAAAAGTTAGGGCTCTCCACTCTGGGGACCTGATGCCCAGCAATTCATAAAAGAACAGAGAAGAATGCCCATAGGTGGGGTGTCGTGGGAGATGCAGCTGTGTAGGACCCTATTAGTGAAAAGACCACAGATACCAATCCTAAGCAAAAAGCTATCATATGCTATGTGGTAAGACAGAAGGCAAAGGTGGGTCTGAGCTGAACTGGCAATGGCAGAAGAGCAATGGCGTGAAAAGCAAATAATTGGCAAGAAAGGAGGGTGATCGTGGAGGAAAGCAACAGAAAACCTTGGGGTTTCTGACCTTCGCTTAGGGTGGCTCCAGTAAAGGAAAGCAGCACAGGGAGATTTCATTGAACATTTTATTTCTGTCCTTCACAAAGGAAGCATTTGTTCAGGTCCTCAGTTATGAAATAGCCATTAATTGAGTAGGTACATATATTAGCAATTTCTTCCAGGAGATCCTACTCATTTCTGACTTCCATGGGCACCAGGCATATAGGGGGTACACATGCATACACTCAGGCAAAACATTAATATGTGTAAAATAAATCTTTAAAGAGTTTGTTAAAGAGAATTTGGATATCTAATAGACAATGATTGGCTTGGCCCAGAGGAAGAGCATTACAAAACTGATTTTTCTGGCCTATAGGAATGAGATTAGGTACTGATGTCAGAGACTGGGTATCAGTGGAGAGTATAAATGTAGAGTAAAATATGGTCAGTAGGTGTGTGTGCGCATGCACCCATAAGGCCATATACACACACAGGTAGGACAGCTGAACGATTGAGTACAAGCTTTCCTACACTTTTATCATAAACTCTATCCTTTAATCAAAGCTAAAGTTTTGAGATCACTACTGGGGAGCCAATATTTTCAGTCAAGATTATGGTTTCTTGCATTTTAGTACTATACAGATTGATTCTTATAAATAGAAAGATATCAACACCAATTTCTAAGACAATAACACTTAAAGTAGCTTTAGGTTAAGAAAGTAAAACCAGGCAGTGACAGCACATGCCTTTGATCCCAACACCTGGGAGTCACATGCAGGCATATCTCTGCGAGTTTTAGGCCAGCCTGCTTTACAGAGTGAGTTCCAGGATATCCAGGGCTACACAGTGAAATTTTGTCTTGAAAAAAAGTCAACTAAAGTCATGGTATCTCAAACCTGTCATTTTAGCACTTGAGAGGCTGAGGCAGCCTAGAGAGTTCAGTGCCAACTTAGGCTACAGTGAGTTTCAGGCCAGCCTGTCCTGCCCAGGGCCCAGTTCCTGGAAGCCCTAAGACAGTAATTGTTCAGAAGGCCAAGGAGCAGCCCAGTCAGCTTAGGCTGTAGAAGGCAGGCTCCCAGAAAAGTGGTACACTAACAATGCTATACTATCTAGGGTTAGCAATAGGTGTGCAACAAATACAAAGGCAGTGATGGCACACACCTTTAATGTTAGCACTCTAGAAGCAGGACATGCAGACCTCTGTGTGTTCAAGGCCACCCTGATCTAACTACTTAGCAGCTGCTAGGCCAGCCAGGGTTCCTATATATTGAAAGACTGTCTCACAACAAAATAATGCCTCTTAACCTCCACTCCAAACACAAAAGAAAATTAAAAAAGGAGAGTTGCTAATTAGGGAAAGAAATTTAAAACAATAATGTATTGCCTAGATCAATAGTAAATCACATTATTATAGTCATGATAATATAAATTATCATGGGAGACTGAAAAATGGGAATTTCTTAAGTATTAAACCCATTGTAATGAAGAACCCAATGTAAAGAAGTCAATAATGCCTAATATTACTAATCAAGAAACTGCTTAAAATGGCAGTAGTTGCCTTTAGGAAGTATGACTAGAAATAGAGAATGGAGAGTAAAGAGTGGTTTTCATTATTATCCTTTTAGGACTTAATAGTCTAATGACTTTCATATGTAAGTGTTGGAGGGTGAGCACTGCCAGCACCTTGCACATGGTAAGCATGTGTCTTTCCACTGAGCTCCACTCCTAGGCACTCTGGATTTTTAAATGAATGTATTGCAGATTTAAAATTACATACCTTTCCTGTATATTTTGGTAGTAATAAAATAATGCTTATGTTTTCAAGTGAATCAAATCTGAAGGCAATCACCATATACGTCTTGGATCCAAGTCTGCAGGATTTAGCAATATTTGAAATGAGACCACTGTCCTCCACTCTTAGTGACAATGACTCACTGAAACCTTGGGGAATTCAGAATATGGCAGTTCTCTGAGTCTCCCCACTAACCCAAGCCCCATGAAATCACTAAACACATACAAATGTAAGATAGGCTCTATTCAATTTTTCCCCAAGTCCTCTGCCAGATTCCCACCCTAGCTTTCTTGCCTAATGTGGATGTTGTAGTATTCAAGTTCATAGTTAGACTAGTCAGAAATGCCCCAGCCACCAGCCAGTGGGGCTTTGAGTTGGCTCACTCTAGCTACAGAGCTAATACCACATTGGCTAGAGTGAGTGGAAGCCTTCTGCCCCACATAAGCATGGCAATCCTATTATACTGAGTCCAGGGACCCCAGCCTTGCTTCAAGGGTCTGTTCTCAGACCAAAGTGGACTACTAAGCTGGCTCATTGCCCAGAATTTATACACTTATTTGCAAAAGGGTGACACTCCAGTTACCCTGCAAGCTGATTTCTTCCCAAAGAGTACACATCTATCTATGCTCTATGTTCAACAGTTCAGTGACTCATTTGGGGATCAGAAGGCCAAGTTCTCTTATTCCCTCACTCTACCCTCCACATTTCTTAGTGTACTAGATAGATTCCAGAGAAATTCATAAAGAGCCAGCATTGGAGAGACAACTTTATTTGTTAGTAACAAACAAGTGAAGCAAGAAGAGGCATATGAAGACCATCTATGGTGGAAGAATCTTGGTGAAAGGACAAAGAACTGGGAACAGAGAGCAGAGGTGCCCTATGCTCAGCTGTTGGCATGTAGACCCAGCACTTCTCTCAGCCTCCCGAGACCTTTTCACTTGGCTGCTAATCTCCTGCTGGCCCCTTCTGTCTCATGTTTTCAAGGTGCTACCTCTCGAAACCGATGCAGCAGTGCTGCTCTGACCTCCACTGTCTTTCTCAGCAGGACTCCCAAGTTTTACTCGGACTTTTTGCAGCCCTTAGTGATTCTGACTCCTTTGGGTCTCAGGAACGGCTTCTTCTGCCACCAGAGGACTCAGGCTTTTCTAATAAGGAAGGTGGTAGACTCTCAGTCCAAGAAGAGCCTGGATTCTCTTCCAGGTTGGTGGCCCTTAGGACATGTTCCTGGGAACAGAAGGTACTGCTGCAGGAGGGGATGTCACTCCAATCTTCAGATATATAATCAGTGGTGAGAGAGAGAGATGGGAAGTAAACTCAGTCCTTTGTTTCTCCTGCATACAGGTCTTAAACCCCTTATCAGCTGCTTTCTTTCCAAAGTTATAGTACCTAAAGTTCCCCTCTGTGACATGCTTTCTCATTCCCAGGCATGACAAGTCCCCATCCCCACCCCAGTTCTTTTTTTTTTTTTTGGTTCTTATAGCAGGCCATCCTTCCAGCCTTACCCATGGTTGAAGCAGGTGCACACTCCTTACACTCCCATTTCTTCCTGTTGGGTCTAAGAGAGGAACAGACTCGGTGGGTTCCATGGGATCCACATGTAGCACACAGAATGAGGCGCCACTGCCTACGGAAGAGCCAGGGAGAGATGAAGGGTCAATCAGGACATCAACTGTCACTTTTGAATGTTACCTACCAAACAGCCTCAGCCATGAGAACTTCTGGGAATTTAATTTTTATGAGTTTCTGTGTTTTGCCTACATCCATCTATATATGTACCATGTGCATACAATGTCTATGAAGGCCACAGAAGGTGCCAGATCCCCTGGGACTGGAATTTCAGACAGCTGAGAGCTGCTATGTGGATGGTGAGAATAAGGCCTGGGTCTTTTGGAACGGCAGTTGGTGCTTTTAACCACTGAGCCATCTATCCAATCCCAAGGGCATTTTGAATTAATTTAACTTTTCTATACACATTTACTACACTCCATGACTCTGGAATGCTGACCAGTAGGTAAATCCCCTGGCAGGATGAAATCTGGAAAGGAAGTGACCAAGTGACCCTGAGTGTCTCTCCAATGGGCACACACAGCAAACCCTGCAGAGGAGATCTGTCAATTTGTGCGTGAATAAGTCAGGGGCTGGTCAAAGCTGGGACCTGGCAACTGGACTCATGCAGAAGGTTGTGGACAAGAGCAGACTTCCTGCTTTGATAACAGTGCCAAGATATAAGATGGCGATGCTCAGGAGCTTCTTCCTACCCTTCTTTCTCAAAGCTGTCTCTGCCTTCTTTGTACAGACAGATGGGGGCATCACAATGCTGATAGCGATGATACAGCTCTGAGAAAGCCCCTGGCTCCAGTTCCCAGGCAGCATCTCTGCAGGGGGAAAAGAAGTTGTAAGGGATACATAATCTTCTGGTGATCTTTGTCTAGTAGGAAGAATCCAAGCCTCGCACAGCAAGAGTTCAAAGGCTGCTTGAGCACGGCCAACAAGCCTGAGCAAGTAGGCTGCCTTTGAAGATTGACGCATTGAGAGTGGAACATGGGGGGTCCCTTAGTTCCAGCCTGGAGTTCAAACTTCCCATCACCAGAGACTTCTGTTTTGTTTTAAAGTGCCTCTTTAGGAAGATGCCTTCTGCCCACTTCCCCCTCCCCTTTGATGATTGAAAAGCAACTTTACTCAGCTGCTGCCAATCTTCACTCATCTCCTGTCTAGAAATCTACACAGCCCATTCCCAGCTCAGTCCCTGCGGTGCAGACGTCTCACTACCTGTCTGGAATATGAATCCCCATTCTCAGCATCTCTTGCGGAAACTCTTCTCTGTTGTTGCACTGGGGGCACTTGAAGAAGTGCTTTGCTGATGTGTGGGCATATTTCTGTAAGAGGCGAACACACTTATGAAAACAGTCAGACCACCTTCCATGCCCATCCTCACTTCAGGAAAAGCAGTCTGAGTGTATTAGATGAGGGCTGCCACCAGGTGAAGAGTCCTGGGGGTGCCTCAGTTGTCATCTATGGTTATGGGGATGGCTTGGCAGTGCTGACTCAGCAGGAGTCAGGTACTTGGATACACTCCATTTTCTTTCATCCCAGTAGTGAGGCTGATTTTGAGCTTCTTGACTCATTCTTGGAAATACCCATTTGTTTGTGGCAATCCCAGATGATTTGACCTAGCCTAATCTTATCCATAAATGAGACCCTAGGCCAAGGATAACCAGAGACTGGTTTGACTGTTTCCTTACTGACCTGGAAGCAGTTCCTGTACACAGGCTTGCAGTACGTACTTCTGAAGCTTAGACAAGCCTGAGCATTCTCAGTTTGCCTTGGTTCCAAGCACAGGGCTAGGACAATCATGGAAGGTCCCTATAGAGCAGAGAAAGCCCACCTGGATACACTTTCGGTGGTAGATAGCTTGACTACAACATGGGCTCCGGATATTCTCAACACTTGCTTGAGATAAGTTTTCACAACACAAAACGCAGTTTTCTTCCCTCAGACTCCTCTGTTGCATGTCCTGTATTGGGCGATGTTTTCCACAAAATGATCTGTAGTGGGTAAACAGATTTGGTTTCTGGCCTGTCACTGATACAGATTCCCAGCTGCCTGACCTAGGAAGGCAAGGGCAATCAGCTATTTGCTTGGTGCCCAGTGAACAGCTATAACCCTTAGAAAAGCAGGACCTGCCACATGACCTCTTATGGCTGCTAACCCACTGAGCAAAGCTCTGAGGACTGTCTCCATAGCTTCCCATTACTGAAAGTCCTATTTAGTTATGAGCAGCTGTCTTAAGAACCCCAGCTGTTTGTAATTTAAGGAGGGGACAGGAAGCAAGAAGAAACCCCTGTGAAACTTCCAAGTCAAGACACTGTTTCCCATTATTAAGTGGAGGGACAGATTTGTTGGAAAATCAGCACACTCTGGTGAGAACTGGGTTTTGATTTCAGTGGTGTCTAAACAGCAGATTACAAAAGGGAAACCCAACTTTCTCCTTCCTCACTCACTTGTACTCTCCAAAAAATTGTGAAAGGCAACCCATTTCTTGGCCACAAGGCAGATGGAAGTTTTTGACACACTGATGATTCTGGCATTTGATAGCTGCTCCCTTTTTCTTGCACACAAAGCAGATCTGCAAATGAGATTCCAGACAATGTTTTGTGAACCGAGAAAGACAAACAGAAGTTGTGGTTCTTTTTTCTACAGACTAGAAATTCTGGGAAGCAACAGCTATCCCCTTTCCCTCAGTGGTCCAGAGCTGAACTTCAAGAAACATTGAATTTTCTTGTTTTCTCAGGATGCTGCTTTCTTTCTCTACTTAGGAAATATTCCAGAAGAGATGGAACATAAGAGAAGGACTGAGGCTAGGGGTGTAGCTCAATGGTGAAGGGCTTGCTCCTCATACCCTAGCCCTGGGTTTGACTCCCAGGGACGGACGGACAGACAGACACACACACACAGATTCTGAAACGTGTGAGAAGAGGCCTACTCCAAGGCTGCCCTTTCAAGAAATTCTAACCTTCTTAGA
The DNA here is from genome assembly GCA_033318265.1 of Phyllotis vaccarum. Classification (NCBI taxonomy): domain Eukaryota; kingdom Metazoa; phylum Chordata; class Mammalia; order Rodentia; family Cricetidae; genus Phyllotis; species Phyllotis vaccarum. The sequence continues at coordinate 115,962,634 of JARWLC010000009.1, read as the reverse complement.
AGCCCGGGCTGCCTCCTTTTTGATGTCTTCAGGCATAAATCCATGGAGACCTCTGTTGAGTTGGCCCTTCTGAGGCAACTTGCTAGATAGGATCTAGGGAGCAGCAGAACCAGGCTGTCAATGTAAGACTGTCAGTGACAGTGGATGACAGTGACCAAAGAAGAAAGCTAAGAAATGGAACTGATGGAACACATCTATGTATATAAGACAATTGATTTAATGGGTCTGATATAATGGTATATGTTGGATACTCCAGCACTTTCTAATTACTAACTCTTTGGACAACCCAATAAGGATTGGTTATAATATAACTTGTCAAGGGCCACTGGGCTTCAGAACCAGTACCTTTATGCAGTGCTATTCTGTACCTCATTTGCTAAGGGCTGCTCCTGCCATTATGAGATTCACTTCATGCTCATAAAAACTATATGACACAGAAGCAATTGTGGCTTTTATTTTACAGAGAAGGCCACTGAAGTGTAATGTGGCAAGTGACATGGCTGGAACCACATGACAGGGAATTCAAAGCTAGGATTCATACTTAGGCCACAGAATTCACATTCTTAACACCTTTTGCTATATTCCCCTTTAGTACAGGATTTTAAAATATTTTTTTCTCATTGTATTGCAGGAAGGTATATGGGATTCTAAAGTTTCCTCTTTAATGGTAATTCTGCATTAATAGGAAAAAGTTAGAGGTTGCACTTTTAAAAGCATACTTTAAAGGGCTGTTTCTTTAAAAGTGTTCAAAGATGGTTCTATGGGTAACTGAGAAAAAAGGAACTATATCATTGGGACATCTTGCTCATATTAAGAATATTTCAAAAGTATTAGGGTGTTGAGTTTCTTGCAGGGTTATAAAATGTGTAATTAAAGCTTAGGTTATGTGTTTATTTTTTTAAATATGTATGAGTATCTTCATGTATGTGTGTGCAGTCCCTGAGGAGAGGCAGCCAGAGTCACTAGAAATGGATTCTAGACATTTGTGAAATGCTGAAGGTTCTAGGAACCAAACCCTGGTCCTTTGGAAGAGCAGTGAATACTCTTAAGCACTGAGTCATTTCTCTAGCCCCAATATTTCTGTGTAAGGCTGGTCTTGAACTTGCGATACTCCTTCCTCAGTTTTTCAAGTCTCTAATGTAATCCTGCCTTAACATTATAGAGAGATGATCCTATAAAGTTAGATGACTTGGATTATAGTTATAGGTTTTTAATGATCCTTAAAATATTTCATACACTTTATCACTGTCTCTGTTGGGTGCTGGCATACCCAGACCCATATACTCTGTGTCAGGCTAAAAAAGCCTGGGCAAGGTCAGTGCCCTTTTGTTTACTTCCCTGATCTTTGTTGATGCACCTTGTGTGCATCAACATCCTGTTTTGTAATCAGTGGTTTTCCTGTTATGAGGAGGAGTCTTGTACTCGTTGCCAGAGAACACACTGACAGGCACAGGAACCCAGGGCAGGAGAACTTAAGGGGTATATAAGCTGGCTAAATAAAGGCTGAGGGAGCAGAAGCAGCTGATCTCCCTGGATGATGGAACTGACTGTCTCTTGAGTGCCGATTTAACACTGACGACCCTCTCCAGGCTCAGCTACACTAGGCCGGACGCAGCAGTCTCAAGGCTTTATCATGAGTGATGTTTTAGTTTAAACATTAGTCATGTTTTTACAATAAGCATGTGCTATTTTTCTTTCTTTTATTCCCTTCCTCCCTCCATTTCTCTTTCTCTCTCTCTAAACACAGGGTTTCTCTGTTAACAGTCCTAGCCATCCTGGAACTCATTTTGTAGACCAGGCTGTCCTCAAACTCACTGAGATCCTTCTGCCTCTGCTACCCAAGTTCTGGGACTAAATATACTTGCCACCACGCAAAGCTTTTTTCAAAAACTGATTTACTTTTTTTTTTTTTTCCATGTTCATTGGTGTTTTGCCTGCAGGTGTGTCTGTCAGGTCTCCTAGAATTGGAGTTACAGTTGTGAGCTGCCACGTGGGTGCTGTGAAGGTCCTTTGGAAGAGCACCTAGTGCTCTTATATGCCGAGCAGTCTCTCTAGTCCATCCTTTAAATTTTTTGGTATCTATTTATTTTTTGAGACAGTATTACATAACCCAAGCTGACTCTGAACTCAAGATCATCTGTTTCTGTCTCCAAAGTGCTGAGATTATAATTGTGCACCATCATGCCCAGCTCTAAATAATCTTTAACAGGAGTATAATATTTTGGGAACATTCATACAAGGAAACACCAGTCAACTCTTAAAAACTAGGTTTATACGTTGTATATGTAGAGATCTCCCAAATACATGAGATAGAAAGAAACCGCTACAAAACACTGTATATGTTTAATTCTATGCTAAAATGCATATACTTATTAATGCACTAGAAGTAACCAAGCCCTAACACCTAGCAGGACTTACAAGAAAGGAAAATCACAGATCAAATTTTCTCATGGGGATAGATTTAAAAAAGAATAATTCAGCATGACTAAGAAGGGGCTGTACCAAGAATGCAAGATTAGTTTAACATCAGATAATCCAGTTGGTATAACGAACCATAAAAAGAGAAAAATCAAGATGACTCCAGTAGATGCCAAAAACATTTGCAAAGCTCAATACACATTTGTAATGTCCTCAGAGAACTAGGAATAAGAGAATTTCAGTATGACAAAAACATATCTATGAAAAGAGTTTAAAGCTAATGTACTTATAATGAGGAAAAATTAGATGCTATCTCCTAATTCTGTGAGAAAGGCATAAGACAGAGGCTCAGGTTCAGCTTCTAGTATCCGCATGGTGGCTCACAACCTTTTATAACTACAGTTTGAGGGGATCAACCCACTCTTCTGACCTCCTCAGGCACCATGTGGGTAACACTCATACATATGATTTTTCAAACAAACAAATGCCTGTAATCTCAATACTTGAAAGTTGAGGCAGAAGAATCGGAAGTTCAAAATCAGGGTTAGAGAGATGGCTTAGTCAGTAAAGTCCTGCTGCATGAGAGTTCAAGTTCAGATCGTCACCATGGATGTAAAATGCTAGAGATAGCGATGTGTACTTATAATCCTAGCACTGAGGAGGCAGAGACAGGGGATCCCTGGAGCATGATGGTCAGCTACTCTTGACAGACTGGTGAGCTCCAGGATCCAGTCTGAAAAAATAAGATGGAGAAACAGTGGACAGCTGATATGCATTTCTATATGCACACATGTATGTACACAACTGAGCATACATACACACATACATGAATCTGTACCTTCCACTCAACACACAAGAAAGGAAGTGCAAAGTCACATTCAAGCTACAGGATGAGTTTAAGGCTAGCCTGGGTTACAAGAGACCCTATCTTAAATGAAAAGGAAAAGAAGTAGAACTGTCTTCAATTACATATGACTGACTATATATACAGAGAATTAGAGAATTCCACATAAATAACATTTTGCTAAATTGGTAAGTGAACTTAACAAAATTATAGAATGTAAAATCAATATACAAAGTAATTGCATTTCTGCAATTCAGCAACAAAATATTTAGAAAATATTTAACAAAAGATACACAATACCCTTTCACTAAGACTGCAGAACATTATGGAAAAAAATTAAAGAAAGGTGTTGTGGAATATTAGTTTAAGGTGTGTTACAGTCATTTATACTATGGAATATTTGTCTAATGATGCAAAGATGTGCTGCATTCTTTATGTTGCATTTGTGTAACTCTGTGAAGCTGCGTTACATTACCTGCCTAAAATACCTGATGGTCTAATAAAGAGCTAAACGGCCAGTAGCTAGTCAGGAGAGAGGAATAAGCAGAGCGGTCAGACAGAGAGGATAAGTAGGAGGAGAGATCTAGACTTAGAGTGAAGAGTTAGGGTTGAGAAAAGGAAGAGAGGAGACCAGGGGTCAGCCAATCTCACACAGCCAGCCAGGGAGTAAGAAGGAAAGAAAATATAGAATAAGAAAGGTAAAAAGCCCAGAGACAAATGTAGTTACAGAGAAACAAGATAATTTAAGTTAGAAAGGCTTGCTAGAAATAAGCAAAGATAAGGCTGAGCATTTATAAGTAAGAATAAGTCTTCGTGTATTAATTTGGGAGCTGGGTGGTGAGTCCCCAGAAAATTAAAACAAAACAAAACCTCAACCCAACTACAGAAAGGAATTGAGCCAGGCATGGCGGTGCACACCTCTGATCCCAGCACTTGGGTGGCAGAGGCAGGTGGATCTATGAGTTCAAGGCCAGCCTGGTCTACAGAGAGAGTTCCAGGACAGTTAGGGCTACACAGAGACACCCTATCATGAAAAAACAAAAACAACAACAAAAAAGGAGAAAGGAATTGATACCAGAAAGGCTGTAAAATTTACCATATTTGATTTTAAGACAATATAAAAATCACAAGAATTAAGACAGTGGAGTGGTAGTATATACATAGACACACATAGACGGATGGTATAAGTAGATTACCAACATCCATAAATACATAAAATAGCCAATTTAGTTTTGATAAAGGTATCTAGGTACTTCAGTACTATTTAAGTACCACTTAGGACACACAAAAAGTGCTAACCATAAAAGAAAAACTGACAAATATAACATTAAATTTTTTAAAAAATTCAAGACACTATTAGAAATAATATATATGTACATATAAAATGATTTGTATCCAGAATATATAAATAATTCTTACAATCAACAAGACCAAAGAATCCAGTTTCTTTTCTTCTTTCTCTTCCTTCTTCGAAATAGGGTTTTTCTGTGTAACCCTGGCCACCCTGGAACTCACTCTGTGGATCAGGCAGGGTTTGAACTCACAGGGATCCATCTGCCTCTGTCTCTGAGTGCTGGATTAAAGGTGTGTATTACCATCCTGGGTTTATAATTCAATGTCTTTTAAAAAATATCCAAACAGATTCAAAAGAAAATATGTGAGTAAGCACACATAAAGCTCAGCATCTTTATTCCTCAAGAAGTACAAAGTAAGAGCACAGTAAAATGCCAGCAGCATCCAGTAGGAAGGCGAGATGAAAAAGAATGACAATAACAAGTTTTTGCTAAAAACAAACAAAAATAACTGTCAGGTGCAATTCTCATAAGTTGCTAGTGGGTGTGTAAACTGGTACAGCAACTTTGGAAAGATGACTTGGTAACTTTACATACATAATCAGTAATCCCACTCCTAGACATCCGCCCAAGAGAAGGAAGAACACAAAAGACCTGCACATGAATATTCTTAGTAGTTTTATTCACAAAAGTCCACCAAACTAAAATCAATCAAATTTCCACCAACTGTTTAAAGATAAGTTTAATATGTTCCAACATTGCTGGGGAAAAAAAATCATTTCAGCACCAGACATAAACCAGGCTTAATGGATACTCTGAGTCTGGGGAGGGAAAGAGATTGGGGCAGGAGAGAGGAGTTGATGAGTCTAAGGCTCTGCCAGGCAAACTAGAGACAGAGAGAAAGACCAAGAAGGAAGGAAGACATCTTCAAGGGTGGCACAAAAGAATTTACAGGGGGAGGAGGAGAGCTGAGACATCAACCGGGGCTGTAAACAGCAGTCTTGCCAGAGGGAGGATTCCAATAGCATAGGAATTCCATACAGGGAGGGTAAGTGCCATAGGGCTGACAGAACCTCAATCTGAGCTTCCCTGGGGATCACGACTTGTTTAAGAAATGCCCAGGATCAGTGGACACACAGGGAGCACAGAGCATATAGGAAGTATGATATTGTACTGAGTTCCAAAGAGTCAGAGCAGCAACTCAGAGAAGATGCTTAGCTGAGAGAAATAAACAGAGTAGGTGGAGGAGAGGAGCTGGCTGGGGAGGCAGACTCTGAAGTCTGCAATCAGAATGGTAAGTGGCAGGATCCAGACAGACAAAAGGCCAAACCAACAGTTGGTTACAAGAAGCAGAGCCTTTAGGGTGGGGCCCAGTGCTTCCTCCCTTGCTTCTGCACCAGATATAAGCACCACTTGATGGGTGCAAAGAAACACTTATTGGAAGCATAAAACTGCTGAATGGCTCTCTCATGTGACAGGTAATAAGGAGCTGTTTTTGGGAAGAGGAAGGTGAGTCAGCTACAACAGCCTGGGAACTAGCACGGGGCTTTTATCTTTGGAGGCTTGCTCCAGTTAACAGGAAACTAGATGCCCTTTCCAGAGGCATCTGAGGGGGAAGGTGGTGCAGATAAGGGAAGTGATGACTTTTCTTGACAAACAGAAACCAACTTTACAAGATTTCTGAGGAATGCCGATCTTAACAATCCTTCTGTTTACCTGTTCAGAGTCCAGCCTGAGCTGGGCCCTGTCTGTCAATTTGGGGGTTGGAACCCAACAGAAAGAATATAAATTGTATGGTTTAACTTATATTGAGTAAAATAACAGGTGAAAGTAATCTATTGATCCTTCAAGTGACTATCTCTGTAGAAGAGGGCTGAGAGGAATTTTCTGAGATGACTGACAAGTTATTTTGATGTGGATGGTGATTCCATTGAGACGTACAATTTATCAAAAGTCAAGGGCTGGAGATATGGCTTAGTGGTTAAGAGCACTGGCTGCTCTTGGGCAGGACCAGGGTTTGACCTCTAGTTATCCACATGGCAACTCACAACTGCCTATAACTCTCTCCTAGGGGATCTGATGCTCTCTTCTGGCCTCTGAGAGCACTGCACATACATGGTGCATGGATGTACACACAGGCAAAATATATAAAATAAAAATAAATAAATCTTTAAAAAACGCATCCAACTATATGCTTAAGATTGGTTCATTTTATAGTATTCAGGTTACATTTATTAAAAAGCATATTGGAAAAAATTAACTGGAAATGCAATCCAAATGGGCATTTGCTTTCTTGGAGTCAGGGAGAAAGAAGGAATATTATTGAACGAATAGGATTTTTATGCTTTACACTGTCAGGATTTTAGATCATGTCATTTATTATTTTAAAATAGATTTTAAAAGATTAAAACTGTAACAAAATCAAACAGTTGTAAATTTGAGACTAGATGCAGAAATACCCGTCTAGCAAAAGCTGTAAGGACATGTAGAGGAGAGAGGGGCCATATACTCACAAGACAGAAATAGTGCACAAAAAGATTATCTTTCTGAAGAAATTCTCCTAGTTTTTCAGGATCACCAGGTTCTTGAAGGCATAGCAGGCAAACTGGAGGAATGAACATTAAAAATAAGGGCTTGGCTCAAGTAGATCACTAAGAATAGAAAAGTGGGGCTAACCATCTAAACACAGCAATGAGTCTAGAGGCTCCTTTATTTACAAAGGGGTTTTATGTAGAATAAATCTCCATAAATGAACACATCCTAAGTTGGAAGAACATTTACTACGTGTAGCCTGTTGAATCCCATAGCTTAGCAGCACAGTACACTGCAAATAGTTGTTTTCAATTATGCTTGCGTGGCTTACTATGGGCTGTGTGTCTTGCTGCTACAGCCCCATACTGCATGAGAATATCATACTATATATCATTAGCTTGGGAAAATACCAAAACCCCAAATGTGGAGTATGATTTCTATTGATGCATGTCATTACTTTAACATAAAAACAAAAGGTAAGGTATTGCAGTCAGGAAGCATCTTTACCAGGAATAGGGTAATTCTGGCAAGGATAAAGGTTGACTCTTGTTAGGTATCAGGCCTTGCTATATAATTTTGGTCACACTGACAAAGTAGGCTGTGACTTACACTTCATACTGTTTTGTTGTCAACTGGCTTTAATTACATTCTTTCTTGAACTTCATATAGGAAACTTTAAACTACAGACATTGAATTCTTTAGAATCTTAAACAAATTCTGGAACATAAGTAGGGCTGACAATGAAAGAAGCACTGCCCCACTGGAGTGGCCTTCTGTGCTAGTGGCTGGAAGCTGCAACTGAACAACACCTCGTGTCTCTTACCAGGACCAGAAGATAGCTTCCTCTGGGTTAACTTCTTAGTCCTGGCAGTTTTTCTATGAGAGAAAAAAAATGTAAGGACACTTTGAGGACACTACTGACAAGCCTGAATTTCCCTTAAATTGCCACTAATAATCTGATTAAGGACCAAATTCTCTAAAGGCTCTTCATATTTCATTTTTAAAACATAAAATATACTAAATTATTTGAGTATAGGATCATCTCAGTGCCTATGCTGCCTGGGTGAATGAATTCAGGAGTAAGCTTTTCTTCTGCCAATTGCCCCAAAGTACATGACACTGATGTTTTTTTCCCAGTGTTAGGCACTAATTTTGGTACTTTATCATGAACTAGTTCAATGAATCTGCAGAACATTCTACAAAGGGAGTACTATTATAATGCATATTTTTGAGACGAGTAAACTGAGGCATAAATGATTTGTCTCAGGTCTTGTACTGTCAAGCAGCATAGGTGTGATAGATTTAGGTAGTAAAGTTCCACAGTTGTCACTTTGCTACTGGGGACAGAATTGGAAGACTGGGAGGGCTACTTTGAGGGAAGATGCTGGTGCATGCTTTGACACTGTCTAACTCTAGTGTTGCCCGAATAAAGGAAACTCAGAGCCGGAAAAGGCTGAGATATCAGAGAGTAAACACCACAGTCAGATCTCACCCAGCCATCTTCCATCTTCCTCAGCCTCTGCTCGCTTGTGGCTTCTACTGCCTCATTTGTCTTTCTATGCCTGCCTTAAATACCTTCTTTGCCCAGTTGTTTCACATCCAGGTTAAGATTAAAGGCTGGCACCACCTCTGCCTGCCTGTCAAACTCAGATCTGCTGCGATTAAGGGCATAGGTCACTACTCCCAGATATTCCCTGAGCTTGGATTAAAGATGTAAATTACCGCTCTCTGATCCTTCTGGGTTGACTGTGGGTAGATCTCTCTGATATTTCAGACTGGTTTTTATTAAATATGAAACATATCCCCACACTCTAGCTCCTGATAATATGCCAAAGGGAGCAGAACATGCAACATGTATCAATAGCTACTTGAATTTCCCCCAACTCTTTCAGATAACCTACTCTACCTCAATCTTGGACATTCCTTCTTTTCTTTTATAGTCTTCATTCGCTTCTGTCTTTCCTCTCTATCTAGAATTCGTTTGTACTATTGTGAAGACAACACAGGCTTTTCCAGCTATAAATATAAATAAGATAAATAAATTAGCAATTTAATTTTACATTTGTTTTTATCAAGTTCTCCAAGATCAAAGCAACAGTGCACTTTTCAACTCATTCTATTAAAAAGGTATGTCTAAATTAATGCCAGTAATGGCCAATAATGATTCAATTGTGCCAAGAACTTGAGGGACTTACCACACACTGAGACACAATCATCACCCTTATTTTCAAACTGAGGAACATCTTGGCCAAGGTCAGAATCAGTGATCCAAGGAGAGGCTCGAAGTTAGCAGAGCCTAACACCAAGTCCCACATTAGAGTGCAATCACACAGCAGTGTAAGACGTTGCAGCCACTGACAGACCTAGTTGAATGGTTCTTTGTTTTTACTAAGTGCACTTTCTGTATTTAAGTGTGGGTGCTTTTTATATTCTGTTAGATAAAGTAGCTCTTTCCTAGTGAAAGCAATCTGAGAGCATTGGCAGCTTAAAGGTCACAACTGCACTTCAATGAAGGAGAAATAACAGTGAAGATCACCCCTTTCTTTAGCTCTGTCACTTTTACCAGGTTCAGATGATCACTGAGGTCTGGCCTGTCCCATCCTTGTCTCATGTAAACTCAGTAAAATTCATTCCTGCTACCAATATAAGTAGATTACAAAGTTACCCAGGTTTCACTGGCAATTAAAAAGTCTCCAGTAGTGAACTGAGGAGGGGGGGTGAGGGAGGGGGTGAGTCACCTCCTGAAGGGCTGTCTAGTAAGGGGAAGGAGGGCAACATTTCTTAAAGAGAGTTTAGTGAATTACGTCACTCCAGAGACATACTATATACTTCAGTACCCAGAGCCTCAGATCAAGGCTGGGGATTATAATATCTTCATGAACGTCTAACTATTCTAATAAATGCTAGCTGCTACAAGCCATCAGAACTTCTGGCTAGGTTTTCCCAACACAGGAGTTGCAGTTAAGAGTTGTTGACATCGGCTTGCTTTCTTACTTAACGTGGACAGGGCAGGAATGAGATGTTGTGGCTCTAACTTTGCTATTTCCCTATGGGATCTAGTTTAACTACTTCATAGTTGTTGGTGCTAAACCCAACCGTGTTAGTATAGAAATAAAACTTGCGATTTCAGTCCTTTGCATCGCTGGACCACGACGTTACTTGAGGAGGAGGAGTCTGTGCACACTGGTAGTTACAAGATGGGGACAATCTTCAAAACAGTTGAGGACAGACGTAGGCAAAAGCAAGTTGCTTGGTTCGTGACGTCCTAACCAGGCGGATGCTCGCTCAAAACGCTTACCAAGTTGTTTCACTGTATAAACGTATTGGGTAAATGCTTGCTGAAAAAATTAAAAATACAGTAAGGTGTTCGGGCCCGCCGCCGCAAGAATAAACGATTTATTTGGAAAATAGGTGTCGGTGTGGCCACAACCGTCCCCGGAAGGTAACAGCCAGAAGAGGGGCTCAAGCAGCATTCCGCGCATGCCAGACCAGGCTCAGGTCACTCCTGCCGGGCAGCTGGTGCGGGGCCAAGCTGGAGATTGCTTCCGCCTCTCGCCCCTTACGGAAGCTTCGAGTCACGGCTCCCAGCCCAGGCTGCCCACCCAGCTGTCGTCGAGGGCGCCGCTGTCCCGGAGCTTTATTCGTTGACACAAGCCGTGGTAGCTACTTCACGGGCGGCCGCCCCGCGCGGTGACTGCGCCGTCGAAGGAGGCGAGCGAGCTAACGGGGGCTGGGTCACGCGGACTGTATGGGCCAGAGACCTCAGGGTAGCAGGCAGTTACCAAAACGAGGACCGCTAACGGCCGCGCGCCCGACGCACCCTCCGTGCGTGCGCGCGCCCGTCTCAGTGCGCGCGAACCCACCTCGGCACTTCTGCGGGCGGAAGGCGGGCCCTGGGCGAGAGTAGTCGTATGATGATGACGTCGTATTCCCGGCGCGGGATAGTGACGCGGCGCGGCCCGTTGTCTGTGTGGGGCTGAGAAGCCCCGAGGGTGGTGGGCGCTCCCATTGGGAGCGGCGCGGGGTTGGCAGGGCCTGGACATGGCGCTGAGGGGTCGCCCCGCGGGAAGATGAATAAGGGCTGGCTGGAGCTGGAGAGTGATCCGGGTACGGAGGGGTCCCGGCGGGCCGGGGGCTGGGGAGGCCGGATGGGCCCCGGACGCGCCTGCCTGATAATCCCTCCTCCTCTTGTCGCCCCCCCTCCCCAGGCCTCTTCACCCTCCTGGTGGAAGATTTCGGTAAGAGCCGCCCCTGACCGCTGGGACCTGGCTGTTGGGGGTGTGTGTGTGGGGGTGGGAGGGGTGGTGCTCCCAGAGTTCTCGCTGCAGAGTCTGGGGCTGCCCTGCCGACTTCTCCTTTCCTGATCATAGGTGTCAAAGGGGTACAAGTGGAAGAAATCTATGATCTTCAGAGTAAATGCCAGGGGTGAGTAGCTAGCTGGGCCTTTACCTCTGGAGGGCTGGGAATGGGCAAGAAACAGTACTTCTTCAAGGGAGGCCGTATTAGAAAATTCGTTCTATAAAATGTCACGTAAGAAAGGTTCACTCTTTTAGGGGGCCCTCCTTGGACTATTTTCTTTAAAAAAAAAAAATTTCCAAGTTTTCTCTCAGCCCTTTCCCTTAGGAAGTAGTAGCTGCCCTTTTAACCCTAACCACTTTTGAAGTACAGTTCAGTTGCTCTTTCTTGTTTTGCAGCAAGAAGCCTGTGGTTGCACAGTGCCTTTCATGTAGTGTATAATCCGTTAATTACATAACCATGTGTGCTATGCCTTTAATCACCACACATACTTGTTCTGACCAGGAGTGGTGGTGGTTTCTTTAATCCCAGGGTTTGGAAGGCAGAGGCAGGCAGATCTCTGAGTTTGAGGCCAGCCTAAGCTACATAATGAGACCATGTCTCAACAAAACTAAACAAAGTTGGTTGATTGGTTGGTGTGACAAGGCCCTTTTCAGGTACCTAAACTCAGGTTCTAGTTTTGGTGAGCTGTAGACTAGAGGAACCTGCTAACAGCAATAATCCAAGAAGTCTGCTCTCATTTCCTAGAAATGAGGGGACTGGTTCAGGAGTTCATGTGCTTCCCTAGTTTTAGGGTTTGAGGCTAAGGCCCACAAATGAGAGTTGGTACTTACTCCTCATCAGAGTTTTTATGCCTTATATTGTGTTTCCACCTTGCTCCATCCTGGGCCTCCAGTTTCAGATTTCCTTCTTCTCTTGCCTAGACTTCATAATGAGATTAAGTGGGGTTTCAGAGCATCAAGTTCATACTTGACTGTCTGTGATAGGCTTCTGGGTGTGTGGTTCAGAGCCACGTTGGATATAGTATTGGTAAGAGTGAGGGGCACAGAGCAATAGCACTCCAGTGCAAAGGATTAGGGAGAGAAAGAAGGGGATGCTGATTGTCATCTGCCTCTTCCTTCTCTAGGCCTGTATATGGATTTATCTTCCTGTTCAAATGGATCGAAGAACGCAGGTCCCGCCGCAAGGTTTCTACATTGGCGGATGATACATCTGTGATTGATGATGATATTGTGAATAACATGTTCTTTGCTCACCAGGTTTGCTGAGTTCTGAGCTTGTTTGAAGGGCAGGATGCTATTTTTTGATTTTGGTTATTACTGGTTTTGCATGGAGAATAACAGCGGGGGAAGCAGGAAGGTAGACTGTTATCAGGTGTGGTTGTTGCAGAAACTCCATGGCAGACAGAATCTACATCTTTTTTACTGAAGGGAATACCTTTGAGTAGAGTGATTTCTCAGGATATTTCCATGCCCTTAGATGTATTTAGTTGGCCTGTGTTAGATGAGTAAAGACTGAGCAAGACAAAGGAAAATGATGTTGACATTGTTTTTCAGTCTTCTCAGTGAATGTGGGCTGGGGGAAGCTTGACGGGTGTGTGTGGGAGGGGGCTATATGAGTGACTATTTTGATTTACAGCTGATTCCCAACTCCTGTGCCACTCATGCCTTGCTGAGCGTGCTTCTGAACTGCAGCAATGTGGATCTGGGACCTACCCTGAGTCGAATGAAGGATTTCACCAAAGGCTTCAGTCCAGAGGTATGCTGTAAGTGCTTAAGTCATGGCTCACAGCTGGCTGGGCACATCTGATCCTAAGAGCCATTGGTAATGCCACTACATGATATTTTGTGTGTTTGGTCATTTCTTTTTAAATGATACTTATTTGACTCATAAGTATGTGGAAAGTGGTTGATTTTAGGCTTTGCTGTTAAGAAAGGAGATGATAGAAGTAGAGATGGAAGAGACTTATGTCACCTCTGTCAGAACCTTTGCTTGTGACTTTTTCTAGCAGGCTCCCGTAGCCACTGACTCCTGATGAGAGCCAGTATGACCCATCCCTCTCGGAGGTCCTGTGCTCTCATCTGCCACCACTACCCTCTAGGAAAGTTATCTGTGCTGCTTGATACTGCTGAAAGGCCTCTAAGCCTGCTCTTTGCAACTCTGTTCTTTCCCAGAGGCTCACCTAAGAACCTGTTCTTACGCAGTTTATTTTCTTCTTAGAGCAAAGGATATGCAATTGGCAATGCTCCTGAGCTGGCTAAGGCACATAATAGCCATGCTAGGTAGGTGAGAGCTATGATTGCTGGTATGGGGTAGGGGTGGTGGGGGATGTCTCTGACTTTGTCCTTTTTCCAGGCCAGAACCTCGTCACCTTCCTGAGAAGCAGAATGGCCTCAGTGCAGTGCGGACCATGGAGGCATTCCACTTTGTCAGCTATGTGCCTATCACAGGACGGCTCTTTGAGTTGGATGGGTTGAAAGTTTACCCTATTGATCATGGTAAGCACCCTGAAAAAGGGCCCTGTTGAATTTGTCATGCTTCCTTCTGGTTATTTGGGTCTCAGAGCCCTTACGTCCTTGAGACTCAGTAGCATGAAGTGGGTGGCTACCAGAGACCTTTAATTCTGGTCTTGATTTCATCTTTCACTGAGTTATGTGACCAGTTTGGACCTGGCCCAGTGACACTAATCTGTTTTCCTTCTTATTCCTGGTCACCCCATCTCTGGGTTTCCCATCTTGTTCTACCATAGGGCCCTGGGGAGAGGATGAGGAGTGGACAGATAAAGCCCGCCGGGTTATCATGGAACGAATTGGCCTCGCTACTGCAGGGTAAGGATTTGCCCTGTTGTGTCCTTCTAGAACTATGTCCCCTTTGGGAGGGAAGCCAGATGATCTGTAAATTACAAGGCCGCATGGTGTGACTGGCAAGATTAGGCTTGGGTCTTGGGCTTCTAACTTCTTGCCTTCCTGCCTGGGCTGCCTGTGGCTTGCTGTGGACTGGGCTAGAGGAGGGGCAAGCCTCTGGTGACTGGAGGCTTGGGTAGTACAGGTGTGCTGACTCACTTGTCCCTCATACAGTTCATAAAAAAGTACAGCTCGGGTTTCTGGGTATGTGGTTGGCTGCTACCTGCCTATTGGAGTGAAGCCTATACCTACAACCATAAGATACTTGCCTCAATCTGACAGCGGGGCTGGGGTGGGAATTGTTCTGATGGCTGTCACTGACTGCAGGGAACCATACCATGACATCCGCTTCAACCTGATGGCTGTGGTGCCTGACCGCAGGATAAAGTATGAGGCTAGGCTACATGTATTGAAGGTGAACCGACAAACAGTCCTGGAGGCCCTGCAGCAGGTAAGTAGGCCTCCTGCCTGGCCATGCCAACCCTAAGGATCCCTGTCTCTCCTACACCATAGCCATCTGTTTCTAATTCCAAAATCACAGTGTCTTGTAGATCCAAGTTTTAGTCATTTGACCATTTTCCTTTGTAGGGGTGGCAAAACTTAGGGTGGGAAGCTTCTAAAAAGAAGTTGTGGTTTGGCATTTTTATTTTCTAGTAAATAAATGAATGAATAGGTTCAAGGCCCTTAGCTGTCTAATGTGGAAACCTGTGGCTCTACCCCTCTCTAAGCCTTGAGTTCTGTTTTAAGCTGATTAGAGTAACACAGCCGGAGCTGATTCAGACCCACAAATCTCAAGAGTCACAACTGCCTGAGGAGACCAAGCCAGCTAGCAGCAAGTCCCCCCTCGGGCTGGAGGCAGGCAGGGCCCCAGCGGCCTCTGAGTGCACTCATACAGGTACTTCAGGGACTTGGGGCCTCAGCCATTAGGAGGATAGCTTGATATGGGAGACCCAAGCACTTCCTTTGATATTTGGGCAGTAGTGCAGGGGCTTCAGCAGGAGGTCTCAAATCCCAGTACCTGAAGCTTTCCCCTCAAAATACCAAGAGAGAGTAGTGTAAGCTTTTTCTAAAGAACACCTGTAAGGGACGGTCATGATCTTAGACCTGTGCCCCTCTGGAAACCCTCTCTGTTCCCCTCTCCCCCACTCCTGTTATTTTCTGTTGGCTGCCCTTCTTGTCACTAAGTTTTTTTTTTCTGTCTCATTGTGGAACCATGACTTTGAGCTTACTTGCCTATCTTATTAGCCACCTTCACTAGGGAAACAACTGTCACAGGACTGGGGAGACTGTAGGCTTTTCTTAAGGATCCAACTGAATGCCCTGTCTATACTCTGCCTTGTCTCAGATGGTGCAGAGGAGGTGGCTGGTTCATGCCCACAAGTTCCGACCCACAGTCCTCCCAGCAAATCTAAGCTGGTGGTGAAGCCTCCAGGGAGCCTCAATGGGGTTCCCCCAAACCCTGCCCCTATTGTCCAGCGCCTGCCAGCCTTTCTAGACAATCACAATTATGCCAAATCCCCTATGCAGGTAAGATGGAAGCACCTTGGCAGGATTTCATATGAAAAGCCACAGTGTCGGGTCCCCAGTGTTAATTCTTTGACTCTTCTGCTTGGGCCTTGATGACTGTTCTGATAGTCATAGGCCTCACCATAGCACAATAGCATAGCCTTAAAGGTTGTGGGGATATTTTCAAACATAGTAAAAACATTCGGAGATAATCAAGAGGACAGATCCACCTCTTCCAGTCTTTGTTTTTTTTTTTCTTTTTTCTTTTTTCTAAGACAGAGTTTTCTGTGTAACAGTCCTGGCTATCCTGGAACTTGCTTTGAAGACCAGGCTGGCTTTGAACTCACAGAGATTCTCTTCCCTCTGCTTTCCAAGTGCTGGGACTAACAGTATGAGCTATGGCTTCTGCCTGCTCTGTCTTTCTATTTCTGCCTTAAATATTTTCTCTTCTCAGTTAAGGCGTGGCACCACCACTGCCTGCCTGGGAGCCTAGACTTCCTTCTGTAAACTTAAGATGACCTCGAACTCAGATTGGATTAAGGTCATAGGTCACCACTCCCAGGATATTCCCTGTGCTGGGATTAAAGGTGTGTGTGATCCTCCTAGACTGACTGTGGGTAGATCCCTCTGATATCTTCGAATGTTTTTATTATATTTGAAAATATCCCCACATATGGTGGCCAAGAGGGCTTCTTTGGCTTTAAATCCATTTTGTGGGCTACACATTTGGGCATACTCCTTGGTTCTATATGAGATGGTTTCTTGTGGTAACATAAAAGCATGGTAGGGCATTCTGTTTCTTTCAGAAGCACTTTGCATAGCTGAGAGCCAAATTGCCTTCCTCCATAGCTGCAATGCCATGCTCAGTTTAGGTGAGAATCCTCATTATTAACTATTATTGTCTGCCTTAGGAGGAAGAAGACCTAGCAGCAGGTGTGGGCCGCAGCCGAGTTCCTGTCCGATCATCCCAGCAGTACTCTGATGATGAAGATGACTATGAGGATGATGAGGATGATGTGCAGAATACCAGTTCTGCTATCAGGTCAGTCAGGTCTTGAGTACTCCACCCTGTATCTGAGAAGGCATTTCAACAGAGAACACTAGGCACTTAGAGAATATAGGACTTTGGGGGTGGCTGGCCTGAGGGGTTAACCCCAAGTCTTCAGGAACTTGAGGTGGGTTTAGTGAGAGATAAATATCTTACCATGTATCAAGGCATGTCTTGTTGAGGTAGTCTTTCAGCCAGACCTCAAAGAATTGGGGTAGAAGAGGCTGGAGAGATGATTTATTGAGTAGGATGGCAGTTTTGTTGGAGGATATAGCTTTGGAAGGTTAGAAGTAAGGTAGCTAGAATAAAGGAGATCCTTTGAGTCCACCTGCCTGTACTGTGGCACAGAGGGTGCCATTGCTGGGTCAGATTGCTTGGACCTACTTTAAGAGCTTCCAGATTGTCTTGGGGAGAAGAAGATATATGTGAGCCCTCTGGACACTGCTGGGTTTGGTCACCTGGCCCATTCCCTCTTTTTACCTCTTATTGGACTTCACAGATACAAGCGGAAGGGGACAGGGAAGCCAGGATCATTGAGCAATTCTTCAGATGGGCAGCTGTCAGTGCTGCAGCCTAACACCATCAATGTCTTAACTGAGAAGCTTCAGGAGTCTCAGAAAGACCTTTCAATTCCTCTGTCCATCAAGACTAGCAGTGGGGCTGGGAGTCCAGCTGTGGCTGTGCCCACACACTCTCAGCCTTCACCCACCCCTAGCAATGAGAGCACGGACACAGCCTCTGAGATCGGCAGTGCTTTCAACTCACCCTTGCGCTCACCCATCCGCTCGGCCAACCCAACACGACCCTCCAGCCCTGTCACCTCTCACATCTCCAAGGTGCTTTTTGGAGAAGATGACAGCCTTCTGCGTGTTGATTGCATACGCTATAATCGTGCTGTCCGTGACCTGGGTCCTGTCATTAGCACAGGCCTGTTGCACCTTGCTGAAGATGGTGTACTGAGCCCCCTGGCACTCACAGGTGGGCCTTGGGCTTCTTCCTTGATCACTAGGTGCACCCAAGAAGGGAGGTGGCTAGGTGACTACAAAGTAGCATGTATTCTGATTTATCTTTTTATGTCCTCTCCCAGAGGGTGGGAAGGGTTCCTCACCTTCTGCCAGATCAAGCCAAGGCAACCAGGGGTCCAGCAGCCTAGAGGAGAAGGAGGTGGTGGAAGCTATAGATATCAGAGACAAGTCTGGGCTGAACAGGCCCAGTGAGCCCTTGAGTGGAGAGAAGTATTCACCTAAGGTGAGTTTCGGAGCTTTTCCTAGCAGAGGGAAAGATCCAGGGCCCTACTCCTTGGGTCTTGGGTTCTTTCTTTGGCTTTTTGAGACAGGGTTTCTCTATGTAGAAGCGCTTGCTGTCCTGGAACTTGTTTTGTAGACCAAGCTGGTCTTGAATTTATAGAGATCTGCTTGCTGGGCTCAAAGGTGTGAGCCACCACGTCTGGGTGGCATTAGGTTTTTGATTGGAATTTTATTGTGAAAGTTAGTACCTTTCACAATAGAGTAGAGCCAGGTAGAGCCAGGTGCCTGATAGCCTTCCTAGGTTGGGTGGCCTTAACCCCATGATGAACTATGGCTGTTCATCCTTGCTTCTAGCTGCTTTTTGGTAATGGAGCTTTGGTGCCAGTCAGACCCCTAATGTACAATGTTGGATTCTGGCAGGAGCTGCTAGCACTACTAAAGTGTGTAGAAGCAGAGATTGCAAACTATGAGGCTTGTCTCAAGGAGGAGGTGGAGAAAAGGAAGAAGTTCAAGGTGAGTGATGCCTTTACTGCCTGTTCCTCTGTCCTCTCCCAAGGGCAGTTGCTCTGAGAAGATGAGTTCTGGTGCTCTCATGTGTCTTCTGTCCTACAGATTGATGACCAGCGAAGGACGCACAACTATGATGAGTTTATCTGCACCTTCATATCCATGCTGGCTCAGGAAGGTAAGGGCTCCTACAGTGTCCTCATTGCCCTGCCTGCTGATGGTCATGTCCCTCACACTCCCCTGGCTGATCACACTAAAGCATAGGGAAGCTAGCACCTACTAAGGAAGTTTCTGCTTTACACAGGAATGCTGGCCAACCTAGTGGAACAGAACATCTCAGTGCGCCGCCGCCAAGGGGTCAGCATTGGTCGGCTTCACAAGCAGCGGAAGCCTGACCGCCGGAAACGTTCTCGCCCCTACAAGGCCAAACGCCAGTGAAGACCTCTGGCCCTGACTCTGCAGCCTCTCTTGCCACCAGGCCCTCACCAGGGCCCTCCCTGTCCCATTCTTCTTTTCCCAGTATTACTGAATAGTTCAGCTAGAACCTAGGCCCTGGGAGTGGGAATATGCTGTGTGTCCTGCAGTATGCTCAGGGGCCTGACAGAGGCAAGTCAGTCCCATAATGCTTAGGAGATAGCAGTTGAAATTGAAAGGTGCTGTGGCCTCTACAATCATCTGTGGGGTAGCAGGACCTGGCCTGTTGCCTGAGCAGCAGGATATACATTTTACCTATGGAGAAGTCTGTTTTTGGGTTTCCTGCCCTTCTTGCCACTGTATTATGACTAGCTTCCTGACTGCTTTCTCTCCTAGCAGCTGTCATCCTTCTGGGGATGACACCAGGATCCCAGCTGGGAAATTGAGAAGGCATTGACATCTGGTGCTCTAGCTCCAGTTCCTAGCCTATCCTTGTTGTGAAGAAGCTTGGCTTACTCTTCATTCCTCTTGGAAGAGCGCCAGACTCGGACATGGCTGCTGAGCTGGAATGGGCATGGGATGTCCTAGTATGATGCCCAGCCTACCAGGGTCCCACAGTTGTAGTGGAGAGGAATGTTTGTTATCCCAGTGTGTGCAGACTGTCTTAGTTCCATCCAGACTTGCTAATGCTGCCAAAGCAGGGCTCTGGGCCTCTTTGCCTTCAGTGTTGTGGCCCTGGCTATGGGCCTGCCTTGGGCTCCTAATTTATGTCTCCGGGGCTCAGAGGAGCCTCTACCCAGCCCCTCAGTATTATATCTCCTTTCTCTTAGGAATATCAGAGACAGGGCTGCTTGAATGAAGCTGGCACTATTCAATTCTTCCTACTGTATCAGCTTCCTGGGCCTCTTGCAAGGTACTCAGGGTAGGGGACAAACCCAAGATGAATTAGAGCTCCTGTGTTACCACAGGGCTTGATGACAAGGGGTAGTAAGCACAGCACTGCTTCAGGCTCCAGGCTCCAGCTCCAAACAGCCTTGTGCCCTCTGCTAGATGTAGGGTGATCCAAGCAGGTCCCTTATCTGTACATAGTAACTGTGGGGGAGATGGTGCAATAGTCTCACCCCTTTAGTTCTGTAAATATTGGATAAGTGAGTGAATAAAAGTGTGCTAAGAAATGAATGATCCTCGGTTTGCTGTCTTGAGATCTGTAGGTGGGGCTATGGTATAATGAGAGACTTAGTAGACTCTGACCCTAAGCTCTGTTGATAGTAAGACAGTATGTATTCCTGGGCCAGAAATGATCAGTTGTGATGGTAGGTGTGGTGTGGAATTCAGGACCTAAACTGAGGGAAATATTTCTGATGGGCTGTGGACAAAGTATACTGAAGTGAGAATGCTTGGCTTTCACCAGATCTAGTGGCTTTGATCCCAAAAAGGTTCTGAGCTCTGATTGAAGGCAAGGCTGCCTAGATAGCTACTTGGTGAATTCTTGGAGGGGCATTGGGACCTGAGAGGTTGCAGGTCTCATCTCTTACTGCATTTAAGCAGGTAGAGCAGGGCAGAGCTGTCTCTGCCCCTTCTCCCTTACTGACTATTCTCTTCTGAGACTGCTATTTCCCTTTTCCCTACAGTGGTCCTGTAGATGGGGCCTTGTGTACACAGCCAAGGCACAGTAGGATGTACTGAAAAACTTTTAATGGCCTTGGCCCTTCTATCTGGGTCTAGTAATCCAGGGCACAGATGAGGGCTACACCACGCTTTATCCAGTGTCGCTGAGGCTGGTTGGAGGGGATTTCCACAGCAATGACGTAGTTGGTTGAGTGGCCTGTGGTTGATAATGTTCCTGAAACAGGCAAGAAAGAGGGACAGTTAGATTATACTACTAGGTTCACTACAAGAAAAGGGCTGGGTTAGGGGGAATAGCAAGAATAGCTGAGTTTGACAGATGTGAGTTGGGAATAGGAAGGAAGGGACGAGGGCCCCAAAGTCGGGCTCATTGGTGACTTGATCTGCCCAGGGTTCAGGCCTGCCTAGAATTACGACACTGATAATCAAGTTGCTATCATTCATCTCATTCCATTAAACCCAGCACTGACTCATCTTTGACATGGCCTCAGTTCTCCCTTCTGAGCCCCTGGTGAAAGATGGGGCCCCTAGGCTCCTAGGATGCACAGAAGGGCAAGCAGGCAGAGGATTAAGGCCCTAAGTACTAGCTTGCTGCATTGGGTTCAGTATTGGCCCAAACCTATCGGCCTTCCTGGGCAGCTAACCTGGACCTATGTAAATTGACCTAGACTTCCAACTGTAGTGTAGATTGCCTGTTTTGGTCTACCTTACCAGCACGGGTCAGAGTCTTATAGATAGGACACAGGTAGAAGTCTTGGGTCTCAACCTTCCGGTTGGCTACTGGCAAGAGCCAGATAACAGCCATCTCTGTATACAGTTCTTTGGGCCGCGACTCAACCAGCTGGAAATCCAAAGGGTCCCAGCGAGCACCTTCCAGGAACAGTCCATGGATATAGCACCCAATTTCGGGCCTTTCTTCAATTTCTGATGGTGTCCTGCACAGCACCTGTGGTGGACACAGATACCCACATTGAAAGCAAGGTTAGAATTTGCATCAGGAGGCACAAATCCCTCCTGAAAGCTGCTGCCTGCCTATCACCTATCTGCCATTTTAGTCTGTGGCCTGTAGTATGCATTGCCCCTCTGAATATCTCTGGGGCTTTTGGCCTGGATCTTTTCACTTCCTATTCAGGATTGCTCCAACTTTTAGGTAATTATGGCCACAGCACATCTCTCCCCACCCCCATGTTCAGACCTTGAAATCAAAGGTGATAGTGTCAATAGAGATGATGAACTTCCGGGCAAAGTTCTGCAGAGTGCCTGTTAAGAAAGCCTGAGGGAAGAAGAAGCCGCTGATCCAGAAGACAGGTGGGATGCCATTTTCAATCCAGGACTGCACGAAGCCCAGGCGCTGCAGCAGGTCCATGATCCATGAAGCCAGGGGCTTGAGTGATGGGTAGGCCTTGGTATTCCAGAGCTCAGGCACAGTGTTGTTGTAAAGACTGGTGGACATCAGCTCCAGTTCTAAGGACATTACCACTAGCCCCTTGAGTGCCTTGAGCATGTCACTAAGTGTCTGTGTGATCACCATTAGGAGCTTGTTGTACCTGTGGGGTCAGTGGCAAGGTATTAGTGGGCTGGGATTCTGTGGCAGTATCTATGCCCTTCCATCTGGGGTCATAGACAATGACAGAATACAAGCTAAAAGTAGAACTGTGTGAGGCATTCTGGGTACAATCCTGGCTCTGGCTCTTAGTAAATATGTGACAGCCAACCTTGGAGCCTCAGTTTATTCATTTATAAAATGAAAACAAGCAGCTGAATTAGAAGACATATGTTTAGCTCTTAGCCTGACAGCTGGCTAATAGTAACACCATTGTCATTTCTCTGTGGCATAGTGGCCCCTGACTCAGTTGGCTAAGGTGTGGCAAGAAATTACCTAATGACCTCTTGTACCAACACTGTATTCATTGACTCCTCATACAGCACAGGGAATCTGCTTATCACCTCTTGCAAGTCAACAGGTTCAGGGATCTGGTACAGAATGTCCTCAGCCACATCTTCTACTAACTGCAGAGGCACAGAGATGAAGGGGGCAAGGCCCTTAGCCATGGCAGGATTTTACTTGAAGAGTTATACTCACAGGTGCAGGCAGGATGGGGCAGCCTGGCCTTGCCCAAACCTTGGCCCTTTCCCTCTGCTGCTACCAACCTCCTCCCGGCTCTGGCCTCCCACAGAGGATGATTTAGGCTGCAGCTGGAGAATGGCACTGAATAGGGCGAAAGTCTCATTCTGGGCAAAGGTGATGTTGGCATTGTCATGCAGACCAAAGATCTCAGGCATGTCATTGAGTGGAAGGCTCTTGATGTAGGAAAGATAACCCTAGGAAGCAAGATGGCCAAAATTGAAGGCCTTGGTCTACTCTCCCCAGCCTTTGGAGTCAACATCATCCTTTCTGGTTCACCTTCCTGTGGTCTCTGCGATGCTATGTATTGTGGCTCTTGCTTTTCTCTCATTTACTGCTACCCCTCTACTTGTTTCTCTCTGCGGCTGCTCAAACCTAACTTGCTCCCTCTTGCCCACAGGTACTGGCTCTCACCCAACCTAGCCTCAGTTCAGGATGCTTCCCCCATCACCCTAGAAGAACTGTGTCCTCAGGGAGTGTCTCTACCCACCTCCGTACATAGCCTGCATTACCACCACACTGAGCGATACTTGGAATGAGTGAGGCAGGGTTTACCTCCCCCCACAGAAACTGGTCTCCATTCAGTGTGACTGACTGTCCCTTGCTGTGGGATGGGATTTTCATTAGAAAGGAGTTCTGGAGGACAGGGCTGTACCTCCTTTCTACTGTCCCCTTCTGCGTCAAGGTTCCGTGGGGGCCCAGGAACCCCTCTGGCCTCCTCTTGTGGACTCACATTGAGGTCATAGGTAGGTGGTATCTGGTGGTAGATGCCAGAGTCACTGTAGCTGTGCTCGGAAGAGAGTACATTAGGGTTGTAGAAATCCTCTAGGATGTTCATAACACAGCGGCGGTCCCAGTCATCAGTGACACGGCCTCCATAGTTGATCTCTCCAGCTGTGTACTTGAGAACCTATGTATGTGGTGGGTGAGTAAGGGTCTCTATTTTAGGTGCCCAAGTCATTGGCCCCAGCCTGCCCCTTGCCTACCTTATAGGGAATGTCATCATATTCATCTAGAAACATTTTGAGCTGGCTGATGCAGATGCGCAGGTCTCCATCTGTGAACTCATAGGGGATGTTGAAGCCCAGGGGCCCAAATTTACGGCGTTCAAGTGCATTCCCGTGGAACAAGCACAGAGATAGCAGCAGGGACTTGAACTCTGCTACCTGCAGGATAGAGAGGAAGGGATGGGACAGCTGGGTGGGAGCTTAGAATGTACTCACTTTAAAAAATTAAAAATCATTTTAAATTATGTGTGTGAGTATGTGGGTATATGCACATGAACACTGTTATTCACAGAGGCCAGAGATATCAAATCCCCATGGAGTCTCAAGTCATTATGAACTGCCTGATGTGGGTGCTGGGAATTGAACTAAGTTCTCAGGAAGAGCGGCCAATTCTCTTAACCACTGAGCATCTGTCCAGCCGAGGCCTCACCTTTTGACAGGAGTGAAGGAAGTCATCACTGAGGCTGCTGTAGGACTTCAGCAGGTTGGCTTTGACACCACGAGGTGGTTCAATAGTCATTTTGGAGCCATTCTGTAGGATGGACACTGGGAACTTGTTGCTGGGCAGGCTGGTAAGCCATAGGCGGAAGTCCCGATGTACCTGGAGGCCACAGCACCTCATGAGCACAAAGACCTTGGCTTAGGTCCCTTCCTATCCAGAAACTCAAACACTCACCTCCTGACTTACTCCTTCCTTGAGCTGGTTAGGATATAAGGGTATGTGGACAACTGGCTAAGAACAGGGCTTAGCAAATCCTAGGGTCACCAGTCTGTGCTGGGTAGCCTTAGGGAAGTCACCAACCTCCTGAGACTCAGCAACTTGGAGGGCAAATAATAATCTGGTTAATAATCCAGAATGGCCAGGTGGTAGTGGCTCACACCTTTAATCCCAGCACTTGGGAGGTAGAGGCAGGCAGATCTCTGAGTTTGAAGCTAGCCTGGTCTACAGAGTGAGTTCCAGGACAGCCAGGGCAACACAGAGAAACCCTGTCCTGAAAACAACAACAACAGTCCAGAATACTCTAGTTGTATCATGGTGCACATGCTTTGTATCTAGGTTTGGGCTGCATACTTGGGGGACTGTCATTTGATGGGTCCTTTCACTGAGAAGGGCCCAATGACAGGCAGCACAGCACACCTTGTCAGGATTAATGTGCTCGATGAGACGCTCCAGGGCTGGCATCCAGCTTGGTGCCAAGTGGCAGTTCTGAAAGAAGACCCACTTGCCCCTCTCTATGGAGCTGCGCATCATGGCTTCTGCTCGAGGACCCTGAGGGATGAGAACATTGGGTGGGTGACAGCTGCTCACCCTCCCCAGCCTCCTCCTTCCCTGCCTTACCCTTACCTGCCCCTGGCCCAGGGAGATGGCAGAAAGTTTCTTGGAGAACTTCATTTCCTCTGCAAATTTGTAGAGGTCAGCAGCAGGGTCAGTACCAGGCGACAGCACAAAGATGAGCGGTGTCGTGGAGTTGGACTCTTTGAACACCAGAGACAGATTGGCTGTCTGGAAGGACAGGGGGAGATGCTGAGCCCAGATGGTGCTGATGAGAGTCAGGGTTCAGGGAAGGGAAAGGACTCATGAGGTTCCCAGAGCAGTTCCAGAAGGGCCTTCTAGGTCCTAGAATGTCCCTGGACAGCTCTGGAAGATAGTCATGAAGGCAGCCATGTCTCTGAGACCCAGGATACCAGCTCTGCCTGGAGACCAGCACTTGCCTGAGGCTCAATGAAACGGGGTTCCAGGTGGTTGGCCACAAAGTCCTGCATGGCATTAGTAACTTTGTCCCCACGCAAGCAACGGAGAACAAGCAGTTTTTGGAACTCATCCAGGTATGTGTTCCAGGTGCCAGGCAAGAGCTCCCTGCAACCAAAGCCCATATCTCCCTGTGAGCTGGTCCACTGACTTTGCCAAAAGGGTGGGGTACAGGGCTAGAGGCACAGGGAGACATGACCATAAATGTAAGGTACTGTTGGATAATCTTTCAGACTAGGCAAGCCTGTTCCCTGGGGTCTTATCTTCTCTCATGTTCCTAGTGGTATATTCTGTGATCCAGCTTACCGGTGAGGCTCGGCACTGTCAAAGATGGCCTGGAATTTTGGGAGGTACTTCACAAAGTCAGATGAGAACATGGCAAAAGCTGGAAGGTTTGAAAGTGCCAAGATGTCTCGCCAGGCCCGGTCAGATAGCCAGTTTGGCGCAGGGTTTTCAGTCACGGTCTGGATGGAGCCTCCGGACAGGAGGTAGCGCCACTCAGCCTAGCAGAGTACAGGTCTAGTTGGTGCCCACACTCGGTAGTCAGGATCTTTGTGTCTCTAGGTACCTCACCTGAGTAACTGGGCTACTCCCAATGTCTACTATCCTGTCCTTTCCTGTATGTAAGGTCCATAGAAGCTCCTGACTAAACAAGTATGGGCGGCTCGGGACAGTTTGTCCTTGGGCACAATCTCTACTCAACAACACATTTAAGGATCTTAGAAGATCTGTGTTTATAGTATCATTTGGGCCATATTAACCCATATTTCCCTGTTGTGTTTAAGCAAGAAATTGTGCTTCCAAAGATCTCTGTTCCCTTTAATTGTGCTATGCCCTTATTCCTGGCTCTCCTGTAATATCTATGCTGTGCCCTCAGGCCCACAATAGAGTGACCTCAGGCAGACAGTCCCTGAGCCATCTGCCTGCTTCTGTACCTGGTTGATCTTGCCCTCGTTCATCATGATACGGACGCACAGCAGGAAGGCAAACATGAGCTTGTGCTTCTCAAAGAGGCTGCGGCAGACATTGCTGTAGAGGCTGTAGGTTAGGTAGCGGTTAATGTTGCTGATGCGCTTCTTCAGGTTGTCTACAGGGTAGAAGCGGAGGCAGAGCATTAGGAAATTGAAAAGAGATAATCTCAGGGTCTAGCTCATCTCCCTGGACAGATAGTGTCTCCAGTGAAGGGGCTTTAAGTAGGGGAAGCATGAGAGGTGGTGTCTTCATGAGTGTATGATGTAATAGTGAACATATGTGAGGGTTCATATGTATGATCCACCATAGGAATGTGGCAGGCAATAAATGCTCCATCTGTTTCCGAGTGGGCCTGTTGTGCCAGTGTGCCAGATCTACCTGCCCTCTCTGAGTTGGCAATGCCTGAGAGGAAGATGTTGAGGAACCACTCAAGGGAGTACTGGTACATGGGGTCCACGTTAGCCAAGTCTGACACGCAGAAGAAGAGGATCTGGGTGCGGACAGCCACGGGGATGTACTCCATGCGTGTGAGGTCAATGTCCTTCTCTGTCTGCTCTGCAATCCTGACCTTAGCCTGGGAAGAGGGGCAAAAAGGATTCTGTTAGGTCCAGGGATCCTGCAAAGAGCAGGTAAAGGTAGATTGGAGCAGGGCTGGGCAAAGTGGGGGGTTAGGTTGGTGGGAAGACAGTTCCTTACCTGGATCTCAGCAGCCTTCATTTTGGAAGCCTCTAGCACCTTGATAAGTTCCATGTCATCTACAGGATTACCCTCGGAGGAACTGAGGCGGTACAGTATCTGGTCTTCAATGTCCTTTAGCTCTTGGCGCATCTTGGCATTACTGACAATCAGCTGGTTCTTGGCTTCTTCTAGATCAGGTCGTTCCTCAGCCACTACCTGGCCCAGTAGCTGGTCCTCTAGGCCACTACCGGGTGGAAGACCATGCTTATAATACCTGGGGAACTCCAGGGATCAGTGTTAGCCCACACTTAGCTATCAAGAGCCAAGCACCACTGCCACTGTCAGCCTAGAAGGCCTAGCCTCAATCTTTAGGACTGATATAGAACTGCTTTTGAACCAATATTCAGCGAGAGCTTGAATGACAGGGGCTGGCCAGCTAGATCCTGAGTTCTTCTCTGGCAAAGGGGGCTATGAATGATCAAGTAAGATAAGGCTCAAGAGTGTCTGTTTCTCCTCCCGCTGCTTCTGGCTACTCAAATGGAAGCATTTTAGTATGTAGCAGACCTCTCTCTCTCTCTCTCTCTCTCTCTCTCTCTCTCTCTCTCTCTCTCTCTCTCTCTCTCTCTCTCTGTGTGTGTGTGTGTGTGTGTGTGTGTGTGTGTAGGGGGAATGAGAAATACTGTTAGGTGGAAATGAAGTAAGAGGAGCCAGTGGAGGATCTGTAAAATCTTGGGATGCCAGAGTATCTGGGAGAGAAGTGATGGAGTCCGCTAAACAGGAAAGACAGACCTCTTGAGTCTGAAGCTCAGGGATGGTCAAGAGATGACCAAAGGGCAGATGGCAGGCAGGGACAGCTGATGCTTGTGTTCTCTTGGGTAGAGGCTTACCTGGGTGACAATGTGAAGTTGATGAGGGTGAGTTTGGTAGAAATCTCTGGAGTATAGTGAGGGTTGGGCAGCTTGGTGGTAATGTACATCCTGAAATCTTCATGGTAGGGGATCACAGTGTCTCCCAACTTCAGCACTGTATTCCCTTGCTGCTTGTATGTCTGTGGTAGGCAGGATGGGTGGGCACTGTGGTTAGAGTGTGGATGGCTCCATGTCCAGGCCTATGGTCCATAGCTTCCCTTTCCTTGACAAGCCTACCTGCTTGAGCAGCACAGGCTCCAGGGCTGGGTCCAGCTCCTCACCCACATTTTCTAGAAGGCATGGCTTGCCAAAGCGGATAGCATTCTCCATGCTGCGCAGGAAGTCACGGTCACTCAATTTGAACACATCTAGCCCATTGTCCTTCTCCTGCAGGGAAAGGTGAGGATGTGGGAGCTCAGAGCCCATCCAGAGCTCATTTGCTTCCCCAGAACTGGCTGAGCCTGTCTGAGGAAGCAGCATTAGTGGGTCTGCTTACCATGTTCTTGATCCACTTGTTAGCCTGACTTTGAGGGTCAATGAAGTGGGTCCAGCGATTGGAGTATTGATTGATGACCCCATTCTCCACTGACAGAGTGTCATTGGGGAGGCCAGCAATCTGTGGGAAGTCGGGCACCATGCTGGGTCAGGGCTCTTATATGAGCATATGAGCACAGCTGGCTGGGACATTAGCTACCTCAATTCTGCTCTAGATGTAGGTTTCTCTTTGCTATATGCTTTGGATGGGGAGCATGAGGAATACAGGTGACAGTGTGGATAAGGTCCTGTCTCCAGGACTCTCTTTTGCTCCTGGATGGTCTCCTGATGCTCTCCTTTTCAGGGCCCTTCTGTCCACATGCCTACTACATCCTTGCTTAGTGACATCATCTCCACGGTGCCCATGTTCCATTGGCCCTTGTTGCATTTGCCCATGCTTGATCTCTTGGATCTTACTCAGACATCTCTCCCCACTCCTCACCTCTCAGCACTTGGGAGGCAGAGGCAGGTGGATCTCTGTGAGTTGGAGGCCAGCCTGGCCACAAAGCCAGTTCCAGGATGGTCAGAGCTGTTACACAGAGAACCCTCCTCAACCCCTCCCACACAAAAAAAGAAAGAAAAAGGAAAAAGAAACTTCTCCTATGGCTGCTAGCTCCCATGTCACATCTAGCTGGTTCTTTCTTCTTCTCCCACTGCTCTCTTGCTATACCCAGGAGGGCCATTGGGTGGGGCATCCATAAGTTAGGCTTGGGCAAAGGTGGGGGGGGGGTGAGAAAAGAGGCAAGATGCTGTAGGCCCAGACATCTCCGTTAGTTACCTGCCAGGAACGGATCTTCACCGGGTTTCCCAGTGTTGCAATCAGTGTGGGCTTGGAGGTGTGCGGGACCTGGTGAACTGTGAGCTGCTTGACCCACTGGTCATAGAGTATTGTGCGGTACTGGCCCTGGAAAGATGTAAAACTTAAGGCCACTACACCAGACACACAGTGATCTCCTCACCCCTGACCACAACACTGCTTGGTAAACACATGCAGAAGTCAAAGCTCAGATGTGGAGCTAGACATTACAGACACTTCAGACCTGCTTGGATCCTACAAATCATGGACCCTTGTACATGAAAGGGGTCATGGCTGCAATGTCTTCCCAAGAGATGGCTGTGAGAATTAAATTGTACACACAATGAAGCATTTAGAGCAGTGCATGGCACAGGTGCCCATGCACGAGCCTTTTGATACTCTCAAGAGGTGGGGGGAGGGGGCTCTTCAGACTGTGCACAGCTATGTGCCTGCTCAGCATCTGCGAGCTACATGAAAGAGGGAAGGAGAGGTACTTCACAGTGGCTCTTACAGAGGTAAGGCCTTAAGGTGTGGGGAGGGTCCCTGTAGGATGAAGCTGATCAGGGGTAGGGTGGGGGATTACCGTGAAGGGGCCAAGGTAGGCCACAAAGCCGGCAGCCACCAACACATCACCAGAGATGTTGTCAAGCATATTCTCCAGATTCTCCACAGTCTCCTGCCAGCGAATCTTTTCATCTGATAGTCCATTGATGAGCTGTAAAAGCAGTCTTGTGGAGCTGGCTCTGCCCACTGTGGCCCCATCCATCAGTTGCTAAGAAGGGGACGGGGAGAGCCAACCCATAACTGCCCTATATCACCAACTCCTTTTCTACTTGGTGGGCCTGCCTGTGGGCTCTGTTGAGGGGGGTGCGCACCTTGTCAGCTCGGCCTAGGCGCTGCTCACACTGTTCACACTTCATCTCCAGCTCTTCCTTCTTGGTAACACACTCTCGATACTTTGCCTGCATTGTGGCGATGCCATCTTCCACTTCGTGCAGGTGCTGCTTTGCCTCTTCTAGGATCTTCTGTGTTACTTCCAGGTCATCCTGGGCTTCCCGTAAGGCTTGCTGAAGGCAGACAGGACCAGCTCAGAGCCCGTGCCTGGGTAGGGAGCTGCCCCCACTAGCTCTGAATAATCCTCACCCGTTTGGGCTCCACGGCCTTGGCTACAAAGTGGTACTTGTGCATGGCGCGCACCCACTGGCAGATAGATGTGCAGGCCTTGGACACCTTGGCAATGGCAGCTGGCTGGAACTCTTCATTGTCAATATATGGCTGGATGGCTTTGATAACTGCCTCCCCAATGTTGTCCTGGGGTGGAAAGCATAGCTCTCAGGGCACTGCTTCTTTAATCTCAGGGGCTGGATGGAGAGCCTCCCACACCCAGACTCTGTTCCATCTTTGTTGGTGATAAGTCTGTGAACTGAGCTTCTAGCAGGTTCTCAGAGGTCAGAGCTAAGGCAAGCCTAGGGGAGTCAGCTCATGTTGAGAGCCCTCCTGGATTGGGTGCCTCTCTGAGAAGGGTGTCTCTGGTTTTTCATCTAGTGGAACAGTGGAAGGAAGGCTAAGGAATCCCTGAGGGGGTCCAGTTTCTGTGACATGTGGTGGCAGGTGGTAGCCCATGTAGGCCAGGCAACTGTCATTCAGTGAACTTCTGGACTGGAGAAGGGTTCACTGAAGGGGTTGTGGGCTCCAGGATGACCTAACCGTGGCACGGCCCAAGAGAGCAGATACCCACTGACACTGAAAATTCTAAATGGACAGATGTAGAGATGACCTAGAGACATCTAGAGGAAGCTGACGCTCAGGGAGAGAGATATTATAAAGCAGACATTAAATCTCTTGACTAGGACCAGTGAGGGTGGGGATCTCTGGGCTGTGGAGCCTTGGAGTGACATCTTACAGGTACAGGAGCCTTCCCCAATCCTAGTCTTCTCAATAGACATCTGATGGGGAGGGGAGGCAGCTCCTAATGTCCCCCAGGGGCGTGTATGCCGCAGCAGGTGGTGGGACCGACAGAGGCAGAACAGAGTTGACAGCACCTGTAGATCCCTGGTGTGACAGGCACTTCTCCAGTTCCATCCTATTGTGTCCTACCCCATGGCTTATCCAAATGCTTAGTGTGGTTACCTTGTCAAACTTGAAGAGGCTTTCAAGGAAGCGGCCTGGGTCTTGCAGCAGGCCCTTGCCTGGCTCCCAGTAATCATCCACTTTGGAACCTGGTTTCTCTCCAGGTACCTTCTTGGGCTTGATGCCCTTCATGATGCACACAGCTTCTATGACCAGCTTCACTCCTGGGGGTGGGCGCTGCATGGCACGCACCTATGGGCCAGGTCAAGAGGTGTATAAGGGGAAGGTCCTATCCTTGGGTAAGGTCTAGTTTACTGCCATAGGTCCTAGAGCCTTGGGACTGCCTGGCAATGGCACAAGGGGAGCAAAACAAGAAGCTAGTATCTGGTCCTTATTCTGCCCTCACTTATTGGTGTACAGTCACCAAAAGATGTGCAGAGGGTGGGCTTGGGGATGCCATTAGGACCTACAAGGACACCAGAAAGGGATATGACAGTGAGTGTGAGCAGATGTCTGGCTGCACACCTCAGTCACATCGTTCTTGTTGAGGTTTCGAAGGCTGGCCAGGGCTGCATCCAGGGCTGGCAGTGCCTCATCCAGATCCTTCTGAGCATCGTCAGCAATAGCTTGGGCCTTACTGGCCTTCTCATTGGCCTTAATCTCTTCTGCTTGCACTGATTTCCGTGTTTCCTCAGCTATGGCCGTGTCCACCTGGGGATGGGAGGCAGCGGATCCAGTGAGTGGCCAGTGGCAATGCCATTCACCCTTTTCTGAGGGCTGAGATGTCCACCTCTTCCTTATCTGCCATAGGCTGAAGAGACCTGGGAAGGCCAGGAGTTCCTCCCATATCTCGAGTGCCCACAATAGGGCTTAGGAATTTCTAGATTTGGGCATTCCAGACCTACAGGTCCACATGGCCATCCATACATGATGCAAATATGCACTTCCACATTTCTTAAGGGAACATCTTGTAATGCTCTGACTCTATAGAGCAGAATGCTTGAATACTGGCAGAAAGCTGTTGCACTAATAATGGCGGCATGTGCTGGGAGCACTGGATCCTCACTGTAAACCCCGATTCTGTGCAAAATCTGCCTGTGTCAGTCCTGCTGCACAGTCTGGCCTATTTGGATCCATCTGCCTTGCTCTGCCTAGTGAGTGCCTGGCTTAAAATATTAATAGTTCTGACAAATAGTATTTGTCAAGTAAATGGACAACTGGTGAATGAGAAGAATGAAGTACACAAAGGATAAAGGACTTGTGAAAGCCAGGGGCTAGTCATTTGATGTTCTGAGATGTTGAGCATCCTCAGACAGGGTCATAGAGGTGGGTCCAAGGGCTCTCTGTGAGCACCCCAACCTTGATCTGCTCCATAGTGAGCAAGGTGTCCTTGGCAGCCTCTTCCAGCAGGGGGCGCATGATCTCCAGCTCCTCCTGCATCTTGGCCACATCCTCAGAAGTGCGCAGCAGCTGTTAGGAGAGAGCAGAGAAAACACAAAACAAAACAAAACAAAACAAAAAACAAAACAGAACAGAACAGAACAGAACAGAACAGAACAGAACAGAACAGATCTTATAAGGACCAGAGAGAGGCTGTGTCTATGGGGTTCTGAGGAGTTGGCTCTGCTGGATCACCATCATTCATGGCCCCCAGGTTGCTTGGTGATTGCTAGAGGAGGAGGCCTCACTTATGAGAAGCTACGGCGTCTTTGTTGGTCCTTTCCCTTCATAGCTAATTTCTATTCTTTTGCTGAGAAGGAAGTCACCCTTTGCAGCACTTTGGGGCTATAGTTTGAAATGCTGGGTCACCTTGGCATCAAAGACTACTAAGACCCAGCAGGTAGAACCATCAATAGCTGGCCACTATCTGTAAGGTCTTTCTCAGGCCTACCTTATCAAGGCCACTCTTCATGCGGTTTTTAGCAGTCTTCAGCTCCATTTTCTTCTGCCCAATGAGGATGGAGAAAATATTGAGCAGCTCCAAATAGCTCTTTGGGGTCACATAGTTGTGGCGGGCCAGCTCTGCCAGATACTCAATACACTTCTTGGCCACAGTCTGGTGGATATATACGCAAACCTGAATCTGTGAAGGGAAGACCATGGATGCTTGCAGCACTTTAGCAAAGACCAGGAACCAGGTACCCCCAAAGCCACTGTGTCTTGGCCCTGAGGAAAGAGCTATAGAAACATTCTATACCTCATATTCACTGTTTCCTAAGATCCTCACAACCTCCAGTCAAGGTAATCCTTTATACAGATGAAAAGCCCAAGGCCCATATTAGTCAAGAATAGAGCTGGCCCTGGACATGGGCACAGGTGTCTCCCAGCTGTGGCCCAGAGCCCTTGCCATAGCTCCCTGAGCTGCCCCTCTCTCTGAGAGTTCTAAGATGGTGTCTCTTTGGAGGCTGGGTCTAAGACAGGGAGATGTAGAGTTCATCTTAGTTCATGACCCTCTGAGAGCCAATGTTCTCTGATATTGAAGCAGATTAAGTCTGGCTTAACCTGCCTGTGGTCTCTAAAGGAGTGTCAGAGAGCTCTTGGAAAAAAAGGAGATGCTGGCCATGTGTAGAACATTAGGTCACTTTATGATTCTTGGCCTCATTTCACAGATGGGAAAAACGAGGCATGGACAGGTCATGCCATCTCACCAAAGCTTTGCTGCAGTCATAGGACTCTCACCCAGGCCTCAGTGACCCTAAGCCTCTACCCAAAGAAACTGCTTCTCACCAAGATACATACCAGCCCTTGAATCACTTCATGGGAAGCTTCCAGTTCTGGGATCTCATTCAGGAACGTGGTGGCCACAGATTGCAGGGCCTCTGCTGGCCACTCGTTAAACCAGTCAATGGTACAGCAGTTGACAAGGGAAGGGAACTGCCTTAAGCGAGCTCGGAAGACTTCTCCAATGGGGCTGAGAGAGAAGGATCCATGTAAGGCCTGAGGACGGAGCCTATCTATAGCCCCATGTCACAGCTACCAGACCAGCCTAGAAGTTTGGTCTGAAAGGCATGGTGGCCAGGCCTGGGGACACTTTTCGTTTCAGAAGAACCCTCTATGATCCCTGAGGCCCAAGTGTGCTGGTGACAACTGTGTGTACCTCATGCACAGCACCATGTGGATGTTGCTGCGCACACGTCCAGTATAGGCAGCCATGAGGTTGGCTTTGGTTGGCTGCAGGCCCTGCTCCTGTATGTAGGGCCGCATGGTATTAACAATCTGATCTTGCTCATCTGCGCTGTAGATGTTGGGGATGTCACCTGAATTCAGAACGTTGTTAATATCCTCTAGGAAGGACTCATTTTTGATCTGGAAAAGGATAAGGGATAGAAGCTAAGCCTTACGGAAGCCCCTGTGTAACACATTCTAAGAAGTCTTCCTGGACCTTTGTAACAGCCCCACATATGGACTAGCCAAGGTCACTCAAGTGGTCTCCTAAGTCCTGGACTTATACTCAGATTTGCCCCGCTGTGCGAGCTCTGAGTATAGCCTATGGCTGTGGCAGGGCCTCACGTCCTGGGTGGTGTTGTAGCATCTTCCTGATCCCTTTCTAGCTTTCCTCTAGGCCTTATTTTACTACAGGAAGAAACCATAGCACCTGGCAGAGGCATTCAGCATGGGTTAGAAGGAAACTTCACTTTCTTGACCATATAAAGGGGTTGGACAGGTCTAGGAGGGGATGGATTTGTCTAGGGTTGAGGCATGATCTTGGAGCCTAGGTTTCCCCGACACAACCTTTACTGCCAATGATGCCCCTAAGAGTGGAGCTCTGCATCCCCTACATACCAGGAACAAACTTGTGGTCGGTCCTTAAGATAGGAAGCCATTGGCCTGTGCATGGTGTGCTATCATACCAAGGTGCTTCTTTACACATGGAGCATTAATAATGATCTCTGTCCCCCTTGATCCCCAAGAGGCTGGGTTTGGTTCCTCTCTTGACCAATTCAACCATAATCCTACCTGGTCATGATGTATTGAGCATATAGGACTGGCCACTTACAGGATACCACTTGGGGACACCCTGCTCATCCTACCCCAAGCCCTGCCCACTGCTGTGGGGGTTGCACCTGGGTGTCTGAGAACAGGAAAGTGATGGGCAGGTTCTGAAGGCCAGCCTTGAGAAGAACCTTCTTGACATCTTCACGCCACTCGGACATGCCGTAGTTCTTAGATAGTTCAATCTGGAAGCACTCATACTCGGCCCTGGAGGCAGGAGTTTGGATCAAGGTATGCCAGTGACCCCAGGCCAGGCACTGATGGATGGTGGGTGCTCATACAACAGCTAGTCACCTGGTATCTTGCTTCTATCCAGGGTGGACTTACAGGTTCTCTAGGTTCTGCACCTACTCTCTTATTTCCTGACCTTTGCCTAGAATCCTGTCCCTTCCATCCCCAACCCTCCACACTCTGATTCTGATAGCAGGCCCATGGATACCTTTCCTAGGCATCCTTCTGGGATGCTTGCCTCTAACCTCCCTCTCATAGCACCAAAGGGTATTATTGCTGCCTCTTCTTGGGGTCCAGGTCTCATCTGCACTTCTTCCAGAAGCTCACGTGCTGAGGAGGTTTATGTTGTGGCTACACCAAGATTCTACCAAGATGGAAAATCATCTGTTCTAAACAGTCTGCTACATGCCATCCACTGCCCATCATGATCCCTTACATGTGGGAGGCAAGCCGAGTGAGGGAGCTGCGGCCACTGCCTCCCACACCCAACAGGAGTGCATTGCCCAGTGCTTGGCGCAGAGTACGGCTGATGCGGCAGATATGACTCATGGCATCCACGAAGAGGACCAGCCTCAGCTTGGCTGTGTTGATCTGGTTGTAGTCCTCCATGTACTCCTCAATGACCTGCATCATCTGGGAACAGGGAGATAGTGAGGAATGGCAGGTTCTCCTCCATGGAAAGGTCCTCACTGCTCTCTGTTCAGACCCAGAAAAGTGAGACTGAGCACCCTGTAACCTGACCAGCTGCAGAATTTCTCCTGTGGGCTAGAACTCAATCTTGTGCCTTGTATATTGTCAGGTACTGATAAGCTGGTTTAGGTTGTCGCTTGACATGCTGAAAGAACCCTATGCAGATGTTAGTACTGCCCTTGCCAAGTCTCTATACTCACATAGCTCTAGTGCCCACCCTCACTGTGGACATACTAGGATATATTGCCTCACTGTGCTTCATGTAACTTCTTCTATTCATAAAGTCCCCAAAATGCCCTGGGCTGTAGGGGTATTGTGTTATTTCATGGTAAATAATTGTCCCACCCACTGGTTTAATAAAAAGCGCTGATTGGCCAAAGGCAGGCAGGAAATGTGGGCAGGGCTACCAGATTAAAAAATCTGAGAACAGGAAGCACAGAGCAGAATGCCAGAGAGAAGCCGGAAGAAGCAGGGGACAACCATGCTGCTCTAAGAAAAGGTACCGAGCCACATTGCTGAACAAGATAAGAGACATGGGTTAAATGAAGGGTAGAGAGTTAGAAAGTTATATGCCTGGGCCTGAGGCTGATCAGCCAAAAACAATTGAAAGCATCTGTGTGTCTCTGTGGGACTGCGGGTCTGCGGGTCTGTGGGCCTAGACCTTGAGGTTAGGCCCAAAAGTCAGGGCCAGAAACCTCCTATTACACTGGGCCCATCACCTAGTGTTGCTTTCTTTGGATTGTGGTCATCTCCACCTTAGAAGTGTTTGGGAGGCCCTTGTAGGAAATCCTCTGCCACTGTGTCACCTCTAGGTTTGGTTGGAACATTGGAATGATGAGTACCAGGCCCTCTTTGACAGAGGGGACCCTTCCCACGACTAGTTCTTCTTCTGGACATGGAGGGAATGCTGGCTTTCTGAAGTCAGGTCTGCCTACGAGATACACCTCAGAAGCAATGTGGTGAGACCACCTGGGAACTAGGAGAGGATTTGTATGGGGAAAACCACCAAGAGGTCCATTGCAGCCTCACAGCTTTGAGGCCACTGTGGGGGG
This sequence comes from Phyllotis vaccarum, assembly GCA_033318265.1. Classification (NCBI taxonomy): domain Eukaryota; kingdom Metazoa; phylum Chordata; class Mammalia; order Rodentia; family Cricetidae; genus Phyllotis; species Phyllotis vaccarum. The sequence continues at coordinate 115,925,195 of JARWLC010000009.1, read as the reverse complement.
CCACCGGTGAAAACCTCAACCCTGTCTCCTAAGCTCCTAACTGAGTTATGGCGCACCAGAACCCTTCTGCCCCTCTGTGTGTGAGTATGATGGTATCTCAAGGGGACATGGTATGTCACAGTCTGCAGATTTGTTCCAGATGAACTCCAGGTGTGTTCTCACAGATGGGCTGCCTAGCTAAACTTACATGAAGGGGAAAGTGGGGATTCAGAGAAGCTGAAAGCTTGTTTGACTGTCTTGACTCTTTAGTTTAGTCCAACGATTCAATAATAGTAATGGGAGAGGGCCTTGGGTCTTCCACTCATTCTGTGTAGACTTTTAGACTCTCTATGCACGACAATTGGGGGCTCCTGGACCTACCAAAGTAGAGCATCAACTCACCTTACTCTCGCTGGTGATGAGCTCATAGGACTTCACATCGGAGCCCGGAGACATGAAGTCCCCATAAAGGATGGGTTGGAAGGGGCAAACTTTGCTGAAGGCCACCCCCAGTTCCTCCATCTGAGTCTCTAAGAGCTTGTCAAACCAACTGCGGTCCTCCTCATTCACCAGTCGGTCACGGAACACACGACAGTTCTCATGGTACCACAGTCGCAGCAGCTGCACCTTGTCCTGTGAGTGCCCAGTGTCAGTCATCATTTGAAGCACCAGGGGGATAGATAGAGGGTAGGAACATGCTTCATGGGACTAGTCTCTTTCCTTTGACTCAGAGCCAGAGCCACATACAAGAGCTATTGGGAGATGTGCCCCTGGCCAACTGAAGACCAAGTGACTTGCAGAGCACTGCTTGGGCCTCCCTATCCATAGCTCCCAGTGTCCAGGTACCCAGCTGGTCATGGGTATCCTAAAGACATCACTTCCCTTTATTTAAAGCTCCAAACTCCAAACCTGGGAAGGACACCTCCTCCTACTGATACCTTCCCAATACCCCACATCTAACTGCTGGGCAAACCCACCAATCTCTTCCGGTGTGCTTGGATCCAGTGCCTACTCTTCCATCTTCCATGCCCCCCCTCTCAGGTAACTGGGCACACTAAGGAAGTTCCAGAGTTTTCTCTTAACTCACTGGCTATGAGCTTGGCAGAGCCAGAACTGACTTTGGTCTTATCCACCTCACTTTCCTACGGCTAGCCTCACTTTGGTTAGTTAGCCAGTGGCTCCATACAGCTCCCACTGCCCACTTCTGCACATATTTAGTTCTCAAATGCCCTTTGTTCACCTCTACCCAAGTCTTCTCACACAAAAGGCATCTACTAGAAATTCTCCTGCCTTTTTGCCTTCTGGCTTGTTCTTTGTGTGACTGTCACAAATTTGAACATGAGTTTGACCAGCAAGATAGGCTTAGCTGTGCTAAAGTCTGGCTCTGGTGGTCCTGGCCCTTTATACCCCAGTTTCTTCAGGGCCTAGCTAGAGCAGGGCTCGGGACTGTTTAGGTAGGAAGACCTAATATTTGGAGAGGTCTGGAGAGGATGTCAAGGGAAACTCGGGCATAGGGGAGGGACCTGGCAGATCCTTACCTCAACCTTGGATGGCTCAGCCATGAGCATACCCTGGAAGACTTTGGAGAGGTCCCTCAGATTGAAGGTATAGTGGGACTTGGCTGGAGTAGGCAGCAGCTGAGAGGTGATGGTTGCATATACCCTGATGGTAGCTTCCACAAGCGGCTCCGTCAAATTGACAATGTTGGGGGCCCCAGCTGTGGGGACAGGAGAGTGGGCTGGGTCACACAGACAGCAGTGCCTTCCTGATGTCCCTACCTTAGAATGTAGATCTCTTGTTCTGTGTGTGCTAAATTTATACCCACATTCCTGACAACTGACCATGCACAGGGCACTGAGATATCATAATAGAAGTGTAGGTAGCAATGAGCTCAATACTGGCTGGGCCCTTTCTGCTTTGCCTTATGGGCCTATGCTAAGACCTGAGCATGGCAGTACTGAGTCACATATGGGCAAGGCCTGCTTAGTCTACACAGGCTTCAGGAATGCTTGATGGTGGATATAGAGTGACTTGGATCTTAGGCCTAACACCAGGGGCTTACCACCATCTGTGGAGATGCTAAAATATCTTGCTTTTCATTGTTATCATACCCATATTCTTGTTCTGTGAAAACTACTCTCATCTCTACCTGGAACTAAATTCTGAGAGTGCAAATTTGGGGTACAGGAAAAACTCAGAAATGTCCGAAGAAAAGGATCAGGAGAAGAAACATATACACAGAGGCTGACCCAAATAGACACCTCTCACGCTTAACAAGCCTTGTCTTGGAAATGGTTTGACAAAGAGACAGCATCCAGGTGAAAAATGCTGTGGAGAGACTTGCAGCAAGAGAAAGGTTTGGGAAACCTTGACGTTAGGCTTTGGAGTGATTGCAGAAATGCTGTGGGATATCACACCGGGAAGGGAGAAGTGGGACTGCAAGTGTGTGCACTCATTGATGGAGAGAGTGTTCTGGGCAGAGGGTCCAACAAGATCATCGCCCTGGAGAGAGGAAGAGGAGGACCAATGAGGGGAGGTTGGGTGGGAGATGTCATGAGGGATGTGAAGCAGAGACAGTGTTCCCTGGCACTGTTGTGACTTGGAATATTGTTTGGCCAAGACAGCTGAGCAGAAGAAGAGCATAACTTGATTATATTTTTGGATTTCTATATTTTTGAGACCAGGGCCTTGCTCAGGCTAGCCTTAACTGGATGGGCTGAAGTGACTCCATCCCTCACCTCCTAGATAGCTGGGCCTACAGTCAGGCACTAGCTCACTCAGCTTGATCTAATGTTTTGTTAGTTTCTATTTTTTGTTTATGTTGATTTTTGAGACAAGGTTGCTCTGTGTTAACAGTCCTGGCTGTCCTGAAACTCACTCTGTAGACCAGGCTGCCTCAAACTCACAGAGATCCACCTGCCTCTGCCTCCCTAGTGCTGGGATCAAAAGCATGCTTCGCCATCGCGTGGCTTGATTTCACATTTCAACAGGTCCCTCCAGCTGCAAATGTCAGGGAAGGGGCTGTCCCAGTGATTAGGTGAATGAGTTGATTCAGGACAGACTCTGTAGGAACAGCCAAGAGATTTTATGACAGTTGTCACATGGTTTGTGAGGAAGGGGATGATGGGAAAGTTCTTGTCAGGAGCATCTGGAAGGATGAAGCTGTTGTCACCAAAAGTGAGGGGACTGAGAAGGGGGCTGACAGGGCATCTGGGAGCTTGGATTTGGAGAAGTTCAGTCTGAGATACCACAGTGGGCACCTGGGAAATGTGGAATTGGAAGTTTAGGGGAGAAATCTGAGCGGAGAGTGAGCTTAGATGCTGGTGACATAAAGATGACTTTACTTTTGAGCCAGGATGAGACTGTCTGAGGAGGGAAAAGGGACTGGAGGTTAAAGTTTAGTTAGCCTATGATGGGGTGCCTAGTATGACCGATTGTGTCTGAAGTGTCTCCTTGCAAAGGCTGTGGTTTGAAAGCATGGGTCCCCTACCCCACTGGGAGGGAATTGGCTCATGAGCACACTAACCTCATCAATAGGCTAATTAATTGATGAATGCTTACTGAATGGGGTTTATAATAAATATGTGAAGAAAGCAGGTCGGGCTGGAGGAAGAAGATTGCTTGGGCAGCATCATTGAAGAGTATACATTGGCGCTCAGCTGGCTTTTGGGAACCCGTTTTCCATGCTGGATTACCTTGCCCAGCCTTTATTTATATAGGGGGAGAACCTCAGTCCCTCAACTTGACATGTCATTGCTATGTTTAAGCCCATGGGAGGCCTATCCCTTTCTGAATGGAGATGGAAGAGGACTGGGTGGATGGGGAGAGAACGGGAGGTGAGAAGGGAGGAAAACTGTAGTTTCTATGTAAAGTAAAGGAAAAAATGTTTTTAAAAAGGTTGATATATTGCTCTGAAGCCCCCCTGTCTGTCTGCCCCCATTTCTTGGCTGCCATGAAGTGAACAACTTTGCTGCACCATGCCCTTCTGCTGCCAGGGTGCCTTCCTCACCACAGGCCCGGAGCAGCAGAGAAAGCCAAGCATGGTGAGAAAAAAGAAATGGCTGCTTCCTTGGGCTATTATATCAGAGCAACACAAAGCTCAATAGGCAGGGAGAGAGGAGGGCCCGGGAGAAGCTTCTGGAAGAAGAGACTGTTTTCAAAATAGACGAGGTCTGAAATGACTACTGGGATGGCCACACTCTCATCACTGTGAGATAACTCAGTGGAAAACAGGAGAGATAGGGATTCACCAGTGAAATGAGAAGAGAGTTCTTGAGTTTTGTTATAAAGCCAGGCAGAGAGGCAAGACCATGGTGAAGAAGGGGTCTGGCTGCTAGAGATAATTTTGTGTTTTCATTAATACAGGAGAAATTGGGACATGATTATAAGCTTTTGTTTTGTTTTTAGATAGGGTCTCACTATGTAGCTCTGGCTGTCTTTAAACTCACTATGTAGATCAGTAGATTAGGCTTGCTTCAAACTCACAGAAATCCACCTACATCTGCCTCTTGAGTGCTGAGATAAAAGGCATGCCACCATGTCCCACAACATCTTTATATGTTGACAGTGCGGCCCAGGAGATCAGGGAATACTGGCATTGGAGAATGTGTGACTTGCATCCTCCATCAGGCCAAAGAGAGGAATCTGGTCTGCATTAGAATAAGAACTTCACTCCTAGTCAGGGTAATGGGAGCCACAGAGGAATGCCACAAACAGGCCGAGAGCTAGAAACTGAGGTCCAAAGAGCTTGACAGAGAGGAAGAGGGGGGCACCAAGACAGGGCAGAGTCTGAAGTGGCCAGCTGCCCTTCAGATTAGTTATGTGAGGCTGCCACAGAGAGATGCCTGCCTCCTAACAGCAAATCGCCTGCTTTCTGCTCATGCCTGATCCTTGGATTAAGGCTGGCTTCCTCTTTACCTCTTTACTATGGTTCTTCTAGACAGTAGAGTTTATTGGGTTCCTTTTAACATCCTTACATTTCACTTCCTGTTGCCAGTGTGACACTAACCTACGCTCCAGGGATGGAATGGCTCCAAGGGTGGTAAGTAGCCTGAGGAGCAGTCAGTGCTGGTGCCAATGTGAGCTCTGGCTCCCTGAGAGCCCCAGGGGGCCCACCATGACCTTGATCCAAATGTTAACATACCAGCTAAAGCTAGAGTCAGGGGTCGCCCCCAGACTAGAGTCCCTTTCCTCCAAGATCCCTCCAGCCCCAGGCCACACTTACGCACAGGCTCTCGGTAACTTTTTTCTCCAAGGAGTCCATCTGCAGGGTTGAAGGACAGATACAAGGTTCAGAGTTAGGTGATCACTTGCTGGCCACTTTGGCCAGCTGTATCCTATTGGAAGCTCCTCAGGAAGCTGCCTCCCACCCTTCCTCAGAGCAATGTGCCCTTGTCCCAGCTGTATATAAAGAAGAGCCCTGGCCCATAGCTCTGGCAGGGTGGCTCAGACCAGATGGAAGGCTTGACTTTTAGCACTCTCTGCCCAGCATGGTGTGAAGTGGCATTTCATGGTGGGGTGTGCTGGGTGGGAGGTGGGTTCCTGGAGAAACAGCATCCTGGGTGGACTCTTTCCAAGTTCCAGGATAGAGCAGGGCTACTTTGTTCCTTTGGTCTTTCTGGGTTTTTTTACTCTACAAAATTTAAAGTCACATGAGCTTCTGGGAAAACACTAGCACGTCTCTATGTTGGATGAATGTATATATGAGGTATGTATCTATCACATGTGCAAATATGCAGAATTACCACATGGCTTTTTAAAGGTGCTATGTGTCATACCTTAATTCTCAAGATTTGGAGAGGTAGGTATTAATATTAGCACTCATTGGTAAGAAAACAGAGATTCAGAGAGGTTCATGAACTTGCCAGCTGTAACAATTGAGTGAAGGGGTAAAGCTAAGGTTGCAGTTAGTGGCTCAGTGCCTTCTTCTTGCCCAGTGCTGTTCAGCTGTCTTTGGTGTGACAACTAGGTTGGGCCTCTGTCTTTGTTCATGGCCTCTCCTGCCCTGACCCTATACTCACCCACCCAACATCCCAGGATTGTAGAGAAAATGCGTTTCTTGCTGACTTCATCCATCTCAATGAAAGACAAGTAGTTGAAGTGGCGTGTTAGCCTTGGAGTGATAGCATTCCTGCCTCCCCCTGGGGGGCCCATGGCACAGACAAAGTTGATGTCCACCAGGTTCTTGAAGGCTCCTGCGTGGGAGCAGTAGGTCAGTTGGGGTGTACTCAGAATGACATGACTTTTGTAGGTTCCTTGCCCAGGATAAGAATGTATGTTGAAAGTGTAATTTATGGTGTTGGGGGAGATGGCTTAGAGGATTTGTAAGCCTAGTACCCACATAAAACCCAGGTAGGTGTGGCAGCGTGTCTGTAATTCTAGTGACTCAGCAGGTAGAGACAGGGGTAAACTGGCTAGCTAGACATGCTGAATCAGCAAGTTCTGGGTTCAGTGAGAGCCCCTGCCTCAGTTAAGTGGACATGAACCCCCCAAAACATGTGCCCACACTCGTGCAAACACACATGCCCATGTGCATTCAAAAAGGTAATTTACAACAGTACTGATAGAAAGAGTAGGTGTAACAGGCAAAGGCTTCTTTGATCTAGCAGTTCATCCTTTCTGTTTTAGAAGGAATTAAAATATTTTTGTGAACTCCTAAAATGGCCTTTACCCTGCACATACTGTGCTCTTCACCCAGTGCATGTAAGCCCCTCCCTGCTGTCCCAGGATAGCACGCACCGATGATCTTGCGGTCATACCAGCCACCATGGTCCATCCACTGGCGCAGCAGCTCAATAGGTGGCTGTGCACCATATGTCTCCAGGGCTGGCATGTTCAGATCATCAATGAAGAAGATGAAGTTGCGCCCTAGGGGTGGCCCAAACACACCCTTTCGCCTGTGGAAGGGGCTGTGTAAGCTCACCAGCCATGGGCACCAAGTCCTCTGAGAATCCAAGAGGCAGCTGAATGGCACCTCACTAAATTTTAGTCTGCTCTAAATTGCTAAACCTCATGACCAGTCCTCTGTCTTGGGACATGTGGGACCATCTAACCCGTACCCGAGTTCTTTAAAAAGAGTCCTACTTCCCAGAAAGGTGGATAATATCCTTCTCTAAGGCAGTCCACAGCCCTGCCTTACTGGCCAGTAAAAACCCGGCAGAAAGACTTGGAGGATCCTGAAAAACGCAAGGTGAAATCTGAAAATCAACCTAGGGCCCCTAGTGGGCTTTCTGGCTTCTGCTGTGTCATTTTGGGCAAAGCCAGGAGCAAAATTTGGTGGGGAGAGGTGAGACAGCTAGTTCACTTAGACTGGGGACATTGTGGCTAAGCAAGGAACCCCAGGAGTCCTGCCTCTTGTCCAGCTTGCTATCAATGAGGTCCTGGGTCTGGTTGGCTGAAGTGCGGGCTGAGAAGGTGAGGAAGTGGCTGATATATTCCAGTGGCAGGTTCCTGAGAAGCTTGTTAGAGACGGTGAGCGTCTTCCCAGTGCCTGTCGGCCCAATACACAGCACCTGGGAGAATGGCGATCAGGAAGGTGGAACACATACAGGGCTAATGCAGAGGGAGCTAGCAACTCGTCAGTGTGGAAGACTAGCCATGCCCTAATCTGAGCCTGGGTGCGCTGGGATAGGGCATGGTGGGGGCACTTACAGGCTTCTTGTTGGTGATCAGCATACCCAGCAGGTAGGACATCTGCATGGTGTCCATGGTGGGCACAATGATGTTACAGTAGTTGGTGTCTGGCATCATGGTGAAGGGAGTTGAGGAATCCATCCACTTTACCCAGGCAACCTGGAACCACATCTGGTTCAGGGTGGACCTGAAATTTCTTCCCATTCTACTTCTGGCTGTGGCCTTATTGCTAAGTAGAGCAGGAAAATGAGGGATTGTCCTGCTGGGTCTTGGCAAGCACATCTAGGGGAAGGGCGACTTCTGACAGAGAAAGGAATTCCTGTGCTCTGCTCTTTGCATGGGATGGGAGGCGCCCAGCACAAACCAGCAGGAATACAGGTTCTCTGAACAGAGCCAAGTAGGTGGCTCCCTGACTGCAGTTGCTGAGTTCCTACACACAGTCAGTCCCTAGGTCTCAGCAAGAAGATGCTCTGGGAATTGAATAATTCAGGAATGCAAAGGTGCTGACTGTTTACTTTTAAGTGGGGACACCATAACCCAGGGCACTGACAGCTACATGTGAAGAGGCCACCTCACACTGTCTAGTCTCCTCGCTGTTCCTGCCCCATGAATTCCCTTACCCATGGCCCTTGCAAAACTCCTTTGATGAAGGGCTCACTTTGGCCAAACCAACATGTCCCCTGGTAGCAGTTCTGAAGTTCCACAGTAGGACTCTACATAGTAACTTTCTGTCCCTTCCTTGGTGGGGGGTGGGAGTGGGGTGGGTTAGGGCCCTGACCTTGGAATAGTGGGCTCAGAAGCTCTGATTGGCTGACAGTTGAGATGGGGACATTAAGGCAGGATACCAAGGTCCTTGAGGAGCTCTCTTCCAGGGAAAAAGGGGCTGCTAACTAGAAAAGAGACTCTAGACTCTGTGTTGGACTCCGCTCAACACAGAAGAAACATTTGGGAAGTGAGCACTCTGAAGCTTCCAAACTCCATGGCCAAGTTCAGCTCTACCCCCGACTAGGTGATTATGACTGTTTTGTGTTTCAACAATAAACACCTGGTAGACTGTAAAGTTCCAGGTAGTGACAGAAAAAAGCCAATAGCCTCAGACCTGGTGGCTATCAAAGTGGCTTTCTCTAAGTGGCCATTATTCATTGAGGGGGTGGTGCTTTACCCTCCCTCATCCCTGGGAAGGCCCAGGGTCACCTGCTTGCCCTCCTCCTCATCCTCCTCCTCTTCCTCAGTACTGCTGATCCCAGCGTCATCCAGTCTGTAATCATACACCAGCCCTTCTTCTGGGAACTGTAGCTTCACCTGTCAGGACCCAGGGAAGCAGCCTTGTGAGCCCCAGTGGGTGGCCTGCCATGGGCCCCAGAGGCCTGGCCTATCAGTTATCACCTGCTCTACCACCATCTTCATCCTTAGCCACTGGCTGAAACTGATGCGGCTGAAGTAGTCCCCTGTGGCGCCTACACTCCAGACCAGAGAGAAGATGAACCAGGGTTCTATTAGCTCTGAGATATGATTCAGCTTTTCAGAGGGTATCTTCTTGAGTCCCTGGGAACAAAGGAAACAGCATCAGGCTAAGTCGGGGCAGCAGTGGGAAGTGGGCATATCATGTAGTTTGTTTCTCTGACAGGGTGGGCTCATGATCTTTGGGATGTCAATTTAGTTCTTCCAGGAAGCTAAAGGTGGAATTCATAGGCTCTTTGTGGCCCGAGAAAGGAGAACAGGGGGTGGGAGGAACCAGGCCTGCAGCCCCACTGTTTGGGCTGTACCTCTCTGGGTAGAAAAGGTCTGAAGAAACATTCTAGTAGTTTGAGGAGACTCATTGTCAGGTTGCTGTTGGTTGAGGCAATCACTTCCTTCACTGTAGCTCGAATAAAGAGGATGGAACTCTGTTGGGAACAAGCACCAGGCTCTCATGGCTGCTGGTAACCATACTCCACTACTCCTTCGGCTGGGTGGCCTTACCTACCTCCAGGAACTTGAAGAACAGGATACTGAACTGTTCCTCATAGGGCTTTATTATGGAAGGGAGTTTTTTTAGCCAGCACTCAACAAATGGCATGAGTCCTAGGATGCTGGGCTCCAGGTATACCATTCCACAGCGGGATACTGTGGCTGGTGAGGCCACTGCCAGGTCCTGCACCTCAAACATCATGGTCATTGCCTGGTGCCAAGAGACAACATGTAAGTGGGCCAACTACCTGCTCCCAAGTAAAGGAAAAGGATACGGGACTTTGGGGATCTGCCTGCCTCTGGGGCAGTTGTGGAGTGGAGCAAGCCTGGGGCTGAGGTGCAGAGATCCCAAGATCCTCATCTGATAATGTGGCCATCTACAGAGCCCCGAGGGAGAGCCAAAGTTGTGGAGTTCTGGCCAGTGTGGAGTTCCTAGAGGCCTGGGAAACCTGGAAGCACATATGTGCTCTGCTTGGGAGCTCCAGTCACACACACAGGCTCACATTAACTGCCACAAGGTGTCAGGAGCTTAGTGCAGCATGCACTCTGAAATGCTCTCATTCATAACCAAGCCATCCCTGGCTTTCTCAAGCTGAGAGCTACACAGATAAAGTAGGTCCCTGTGGCCAGGTTTGTGCTTTTGAGTCCCCAGCCCCTGAACACATTGCTAGATCTGGGTTAATATATAAAGCAGAATGGGTAGACATGGTCAGAAGTGGAGTGGACCTGGGAGGCATGAGGCAGAATAATCTAGGGAACAATAGGGTGCCTGTCATGGTCCCAGGCTTGGAACACCATAGGAAGCAGGTCTTTTGAAAGAAGAGGGAACTCAGGGCAAGGACTGGTGCTGGGGGCTGGGTCCAAGATCCTTGGTGAAGGGTAGAGTGGGGTGAGACCTGGCTATCATGGTGTAGTGTCCAGACCCCACTGCAGCAAAGACTGGGTCGGGGCAGGCAACGCACCTCTGTGAGTTTGATGATCTCCCCAGAGCTGAGGCACAACTTTTTGTTGTCATCTAGCACTGTGTTCATGTTCTCTATCCAGACAGCATCCACTGGCCCATCGAACATGTACCATTTCTTGTTGGTGTCAGCAGCGATGGCCCCTGCCCGGATGAGGGAGGAGAAAATCCCATCTGTCCTGTAACCACCAAGGAGTAGAGAGCTATGACTGCCAGGGACAGAAGATGTGGGCACACATGGCTCCCAAGGAAGCCTGGTTAGCCAGCTGGCTCTTATCTTAAAAATTTTTATTATCATATGTTAATTATGTTTAATAATTATATTGTCTTCATACACTGATATTATGCAGTTTTTGATGTGCTGGCCAATCAATTACTGAGGTATTAGTAATTTCGCAAAACAAAACCAAAACCAAAATAGGTTTCTTATTTAAAAACATCAACTTATCTTCAAGAAATATATTCCAAGACTTCCCCCACCACACACTATAGATATCTGAAATTGTGTAGTACATAATACTATATAAGCTGTTTTATCCTATATACAAATATGCATGAGAAAGTTGATCTGTAATTTAGATACATTAACAAACAGAACAGTTGTAACAGGATACGGTAATAAAAGTTTACACTATGAGGCCATTGTTAGTTAAGATAGGGGTTATTTAAATATAAGCAATGAGACCATGAATCAATGTAATAACCGACACGGCTAACAAATGCTAATGGGGGGGAGTGTATACAGGACAAAGGACTGATTCATTTCCCATGGTGGGATGGAATGGCTCAGTACAAGATTTATCCCCACTACTCAGAACAGTATACAATTTAAAATGCATGAATTCTGCATATCTGGAATTTCCCATTTAATATTCAGAGGTAAATGAATCTACAGAAGGTGAAATGCCTGAAAGGGACAGCCAGGGTTCTACTATGTTTTGAATAAAACTCTAAAGTACATATAGATAAAAATGTATCTGCAAAATCTATGACCTGTCTATTGATTTCCTTAAAGGTACCTAAGTTTTTTGGATATTACTTACATAAAATGTATTGCAATCGGGTTTCATCTTTTTAACTCTTTCATATCTTCACTCATTAAAAAATTATAATAAGATTTTTTTAGTGCAACATAGTATAATGAAAACATGTTTATATCCCTCCCTCCCCCCCCTGCTGAGTTCCTATGGAAGTCACATTAAATAAAGATAACCTAATGTGGTAACCCAACGGTGGGAGTCGACAGCAGAGTCGGAGGCACATTTAGTGCTGAAAGATGGGAAGAGCTGGAGAAGGGCCAAGTGCTGTTTCAGAATCTAGGAAAGACCTAGTTTAAAGAACCTATATGCCAGGGCAAGTCTCTGCTCAGTTCCAGAACTGAGAGTCTCCTAGGCTCGTATGTGCACTTCCCCATAAAATCAGCTTTAGAAACCAGCCCTGCTAAGTCAGTTTAGACAAGCTCTCACTCCCACACTTACCTACCAACACTTGTTCAGGTTCCCATTCCCCTCCTCCTCCAGCTTAAGAATACTGTGAGGTCAGTTTAGTCAGGCACACTGTCACCCCTGATGTGCTCTCTTGGAGACTTTCTACCCACTGGTATCCACTCTGCCCCACTGGCCTATGTTGGATTTGGAGTTGAGCCCACTCTGTCCCCTACCCTGAGACCAGGCCCCAAAGGTCCCTATACTTGTGGTCATGGTCCTGAATAAAGTCTTCTTTAGCGTGCTTTGAAAGATACAGTTAAATAGCTTTTTTCTTCAATGGGACATTTTCCTGGGTTCACCAAGGAGTCTGGAGTAAGCACAGGGAAGACCATTACACAGAAACGGGGAAAGCATAGCAGGTTCACATTGGGAAGGAAGGTGACTCTCCTCACCCACCTCTTACTGGGATTATGGAGCATTACAACTAAGAAGATGCTTCCAGAAGGAGAGGGTGGCTTTGGAGAAACAATAAAAAAGATGCCCAGGAGTTTTTTTTTGTTTGTTTGTTTTGTTTGTATTTTGTTTAAAACCCCTCAGGCTTCAGCATTCAAGGAGGTTTCCACTCAGTTGCCCTTCTCTCAGACCCACTCATCTTCCTAAAAACTCATGCCCTAGCTGGGGAGCAAGACCTGCAAGTAACCTGTTCAGCCTCTCTCAAGGAAAAGAGCCGTTTGCTAAATGTTCATCCATGTCAGCCACTGTTCTAGGCACATCTTATGTGGTAGGTTCCTGTCCGTGCCACAGCAATACTGCCATTATTGCCATCACCGTGCAAATGATGTAACTGAGGAATGTCACTAAGGGAGGAAGTGGAATGGATGCTGGATATAACCCCAGGCTTTCTGCTCAAAGCTTACATTTCCAACTGCCACTGCAGGCAGTTTGGGGGCACATCCCTGGAGCAACTTGGGGCCACTCACCACTCATGGGTGAGCAGGTCAAATTCTCCATATAGCTGGCCCATTGTGATGGACTTGGGGTTGAGCACATAGTAGTTGACAGCTTCATACACACCACCGCTAATGGATGGCTGCCCTCTCAGTGACGTCATGGCAGCTGCCAGGATTCTGTAACACTGTGGAGTCAACACCACAAAGTGAACCTCTTGGCTTCTCTGAGGGCTGGGATGCAGTGGGCTGGGGACTATAGAAAGTAAAGAGGGCATCCCAAAGGCCAATGGGATACAGGTGGAGGTTGATGTCTTTGTTGGAGACACACATCCCCCCACCCCCTGGCCCCGTGGTTGGTTCTGCTTACATTACTCTTGCCAGAGCCTGTGGGCCCAACAAGCATGAGGCCATGCCGTACCACTGTGGTCTCATATAGCTGGATGCACTTGATCATGAAGCCTAGGGAACAAGATATCTCTGAGGCTAACTTGTGTGGCCTTACGCATGCATGCCACTTGACCCCCTGAGTGTCTTCATTTGGAAAGTGGGGAAGGCAGTAACATCTATGCCTTATGTAGGGGCAGGGGAAGACCCAAGCACAGGGTCTACAGGACACAGAGTAGGACCTCTCTAGATGCCAGTCAGTATTATTGTTATCACCATTGTCTAACATAGTCTAGTTGGGTGGTCAGCCATATGGGCCTTAGAGTGAACTTCTTTCCTGAAGCAACTGCCCAGCCTTCTGAAAGCACCAGCCTGAGAAAGTGCTTTCCAGTATGAGGTAAAAGGATCAGAACCCCAGTTAACCAGGAGTTTTAGAAAAGAGAACATTGCTTTGGCCCAAGGAGTTGGGGTGGTTGTGGCTTTGTCAGGCCCAGGGCTCCCTGCCAAAGGGACAGGGTCCAATTCGTGAGGGATGGCAAAGCTGACCCAAGGCTGTGGTGGATGAGAAGAGTCCAGGGCTTGATTTAACAAGCTTGCTGGATCTAAGTGCAGAAGGTGGCCAGGGGAGGGAGTGATATGCTACATACAGAACAGAAAGTTGTGGGAATCACTGAGGTAAGGGCCCTGCAGTGCTGAGCTGAGCAAGTCAACTGATAAGGCTCTAACGGAGAGCTGTGTGGCCAGATGTGCCTTCTGTAGAGAGCCCCCAGGCTTAAGGACCTTACGGAAGGAACTGGGAGAAGAGAGAACAGATGTGCCAGGAAGACTGTGGGATCAAGAGCACAAGCTGCATGAACATGTGATCAGGCTGAGGTGTTTTCCTGCACCAGCAGCCGGACTGGGGAGAGGAAAACCTCAACCAGTGTATGTCAGTTTGATACAAGCTAGGTTCATTTGGCAAGAGTCTCAGCTGAGCAACATTCCCGTCATATTGGCCGGTGGGCAAGAGTGTGGTACGTTTTCTTGATGACTAATGTGAGAGGGCCTGCCTCACTGTGGGCCACTGTGTTGGTGGTCCTAGGTGTTGTAAGAAAGCAGGCTGAGGCCAGATAGGTGTCGTGGTGGCAGTGGCGGCAGTGCACGCCTTTAATCCCAGCACTCTAGAGGTAGAGGCAGGTGGATCTCTGAGTTCAAAGACAGCTCTATTCTCCAGAATAAGTCCTAGAATAGTCAGAAAAACCCTGTCTCAAAAAACCAACCAAATAAAAGGCAGGTTGAGCAAGCTATTGGAGATGGCCAGTAAGTAGCACACCTCCATGGCCTTCACTTCCGTGTCTGTCTTCAGGTTCCTGACCTAACTTCCTTCAGTGACGGACTGTGACCTGAGAGTTATAAGACACAATAATAAACCCCTTTCTCCTCAATGTTTTGCTCAGGCTACTTTGTTACATCAATAGAAACCCCGACTAAGACACTAAACAAACACTCATTGCTGGGTGAAGCAAGGCTAGAGAGGGGACCTTGCCTTGGGATGTCTCTTACCTTGGGCAGAGGACCTAAACTGTGGGGTAAAGAAACATACTACCCACTAACTGGAGCACTAGCAAGGACAAGTCTAGGGGAGCCTTGGTCAGTGCTGGGGGCCACTGAGACAACAGTGCCTTGTCCCTGCCACCAGTCCTGGACTCCAAGGTGGCTGGAGCCAGCCTTTTTCAGATTGGAACACTGGGCTGGAGCTTACCCTCCACATCTTTGAGGTTGTTCTTCACACATGCCTTGCGGATGGCCTGGTCTAGGATGCCATAGTCAGTCTCCTCTTCCTTGATGGTAGGAAACAGGTCGGATACAATTCCTGCAAAGAGCTTGAGGTCTTCCTGCAGGAACTTGGGCACATTCACATCCCGGATGGCCCGAAGGCAGATCAGCTCCTGTAGTAGGGGCCAGTAAGGGCTTCAGGGTGGAGGGCTGGGTACCTCTCTAGGGCTGGGACTCTCCTGAAGCCTCTCCCTGGGAGCTCTGTGGATAGAGCTCACCTCATTCATGGTGGGGTTTTCTCTCTTGAGGTTCCCAGCAGCTGAGATGACAGTCTTTACAGCTCTCATCCCAAAGTCATAGTGATCCTGTTGGCACAACAGGAAGAGGCATGTGTGGGTGCTGTTCTTGGTGTTCTGCCTTATCAACACTGCCTTCTACATGGAACCTGGTCATGCCTAGTCCATCTTGTAGCTGGAGATGTCCTTTTCCTCACAGGCCTGCACATTGTAGCCTGGGCTAGGTGCCCCCTTTTTGGGCTTCTTTGGTACCTTCTACTTCATCATCCCTAAACCTTCTGGCTTATAGGGGTGTCTATTAGGAATCTTCCCAGAAGGTGAATTTGGAATAGCTCTAGAGGTAGGAGTACATGGTTATGGTTCGATCTGAGATCGTGGAGTTAATCATGGCCTTACCTGAGAGCTGAGCTGCTCAGAAGACAGCTTGAAGGTGGTGGTGATCTTCTTAGCCAGCACATTAGCCTCATTGAAGCCAAAGGAATAGAGGGAGATCTCAGCAATCATGGCATAATCAGGTACCATCATGGCCACAGGTCGGAAGAGGGCCTGGACATATAACACACATGTGAAAGGCAGACGGACCACAGTCCCACTCAGGGACTTAGCCCATTATCCGGACTATCTGATCCGTAGCTGGGATTCTTCATGGCACATCTGCCACGCTAAGGCTTCTACTCTGCAGTGGCTATGTAGTACTTGCCATTAGAAACAGCTGCTTTGTGTTGGTGATCACCTTCTCCATGTAACTTCCAGGGGAGAGGACCCCTCCTGATTCTCGTCTTCCCATGTTTCTTACACATCTATTTTAGCAGCTTCTGCCAGATGCCCTGTACCCTACCCCACAGGAATCCAAGGCTTCTCCCATGCCCTGATGACAACAAGTCCAGGGCTTCTCCTCTGTAGCTGGGTGTGGTCCAGTGGGTTCCCTGGACAGGAATGCCACCACAGGAAATCCCAGTTCTTTATGCCAGGCAGCTTGCTATGTGTTCTTGAGTCAGAGCTTCAGCACCCTAGAGTATAAGGTTAGAGCTCTGTCACCTTTTGGTCACCTTGGGCCTGAACTTACCTTCAGGTTATCAGGTAGCTCTGTACGGCCGGCATATCCTGGGTTCATGGTGATAAACACGGCACAGGATGGCACAAGGGGGATTTCAACACCCTCAAATACAAAGCGTTCCACCTGTGTGTGGGGTACAGGGGTTGGCCCACATTAAAGAGATTAAAGATGCACAGACCTTCCCCTCTTTTAACTGGGCTCCCTCCTGCCATTGACCTGATATCAGAGGTCAGCCAGGCTGGATCCCTGGATATAGGATAGATATCCCAGGATCTAGCCCAAGACTTTAGGTCTCAATGATCTCCTATGGGCTTCTAGGGCCTGGCTCTAGTTCCTCAGAGGTTTCTAGGCAGTTTCTGCTTCCTCACATCCACTATTTACAGTTCTGACTGGCCCCTTAAGACTTACTAAAACTCAGCCCAGTGCAGAACTCAAGGCACTACTTCAAGTGGTATGTGTCAGCTTCTCAGCTTTTGTCCTCTGGGTGAGATCCTTGGCTATCCTGAACAAGGTAGGTGACAGAACCAACCCTGGAGTTTCCATAAGAGCCAGAGTGGAGGACAGGACTCCCTTTACCTGACCACAGGCTGAGGTAAGGACATGTAGTTTGGGACTGACCATAAAACCCTTGTAGACATAGCACTCAGGGTGATGGGGGGCAATGCCATCCCTCTACAGTGCCCAAGGCTCACCCGTTGCTGCTGTGCCTTCTGAATGGTGGTGATCTGCTGCGCCACCACAGACAGCACCTCGATGTCGATCCGATTAAACTCATCAAAGCAGGCCCAGGCCCCAGCACTAAACAAAACAAGGAAGGCCTTCGGGAAGGGCATGCACCCAGTGTGTCCTTGCTATGTCCTTTCACCTCTGACCTCACTGGGGAGAAAGTACTCAGTGGTGACCACCAACTCAACCACAGTCCAGAGCCTGACCCAACCCTAGCCTACTCAGCTGAGCCATTGACTCCTGCCACTGCCACCTCACCCTGCCCCTTGTGAGACTCCTCCTAGGCAATGTTCTCCCTACTTCTCCCTGTATCATCTCACCCAGCCTCACCTGGCCAGACCCTTGAAGAACTTGCCCATGGCCATGAAGTCGAGCTGGTCAGAGCAGTTGAAAACAACTGTCTGTATGGCCAAGGCTTTTCCCAGGTCTTTTGTGGTCTCTGTTTTCCCTGTGCCAGCTGGGCCAGCTGGTGCACCACCAAACTTGAGGTGCAAGGCTCCAGTCAGCGTCAAATAGCACCTGTGAGAGTGAAAGGAGGTGGGCATGGGCCATACCCATCCTGGGTGCTCCCCTTCCTGGGGTGGTCCACAGACCTGAGGCATTACCCCCTTTAGGACCCTGAGGATCAGCAGCTCTTTCTCATCTTTGCTCCTCTCAGGGCCAGGTATGCCAGCCCTGACTGCCAGGGTTAGGACTGGAACCTGGGGCTGGCTACCTGTGTAGTTTCTGCACCTTGCTGAGCTCTGTCCAAAGACACCCCCACCCTGGGCTGGCTGACCTGGAGCTTACCCTTTTTTCTTGTTCAAAACCCAGCTGTGGAGGGGCCCTCACCTGTCAGTGAGTGGTGTGATCACCAGCCTCCCGCTATTGCCTAGGTATTCATAGCCATAGATGAACTCAGCGTTCACAGCACGGATGTACAGGTCATTATTTGTCCAGTAGTACCTAGCAATGCAGGGACATGGGTTTCTGGACATGGGGCCGTAGGCCATTGAGCAGGTATACAGTTAAAAAGAGGGAACTATTTTAGAGAATAAGGACTCAAAAATACCCCTATCAATCTGAACAAGCCTCATGTGGATCGACAGTATCCCCACCCCAGCCTCATCCGTCCTGGACCTGGGGTAGCCACCCATGACCTCACCTGAGCTGTGAGATCCACTCAAAGTCATTTACACTAACTACATTCTCATTGATGAGCTTGTTCACCACATCCTTGGCATGGACCTCAATGACAATGAGTGCCGAAAGCACTGCCCGCTGCATGCGGGACAGTTTTCCTCGCACCAGGGCCACCAGGTCACTGAGCTGAAACAATGGGGAAATCACTATAGAGATCTGAGATCTATAGGGAGTCCTCGTCCCCTGTACAGAGGGCGGGCCCTCTGTCACAGATAACTTCTGTATTCTTGGGCTTCTGCTGGCCTGAGATGGGAGGAGGGCAAGGACTGGGCCAAGGAAGAAGAAGACACACAGAGCACACCCATGGCACCTGCCTCTGGGGAACAGTGCCATCGGTATGTTCAAGGCTGGGAATGGAGTCTGGAGTGTGGCGATTAGCATGGATCATGGATAATCCAAGGGACAGTACAGGTAAAGCCTAGTGACAGCCTCACTGATCACCAGGAGAGGGGCATGTGCCACGTTTCAGAGCCCTCCTTAGGTGGGCTTGCTGGTGCTATAGAGTCAGATCCTCTCCTTGGACCTCACCTTTGCCCTCTTCCAGGTTTGATGCAGGAAAATGTTCCTAGGATAACTGAGTGAGGGGTGCTGGAGTGTGGGGAGCACCAATCTTATCCAACCCTACCTGTCTGGAGAGCTGGGGGTACAGCTTGCTACTGGTGTTGCCAGCCTCAAGTGCCTCGGCTACTTCCATTGTCCAGTAGGTCTGGCAGCCGGCAATCGTCACCTGGCCTGGCCAGTTCAGAACCCACTCAGTTCTGGGCATCTGGAAAGACAACATGAACAGACTGACTCGGATGCTGCCAGCTCTGACCCTGTCCTCTTCCTCATTTCAACAATGTGCTTCAGGGTTTCAAGCTCTGGGTTCAAATGCTCCCTCAGAGAGACAGAAGCTATTAAGCACGGAGCCTCTTGAGGGCTAACAGAATGGCTGGAGGGGGAGGTGGGCTGGGAGAGAGAAGCACTGGCAAGGGAACACACTGGAGGCTGAGCAGGAAGGCTGCACTCACTGTGGGGTAGGCCTTGATGGCCCGCTCGATGATGTCATGCACACTGGCCTTCATGCTGTGCTCCACCTCCAGCAGCCAGTCCTCCACATTGTTGGAGGGGTAGATGGAGAAGGACAATTGCACCTCCTCACCCTCTGCTGAATACATGTGTGTGATCTCCAGGTCCTCCTGGAACAGCAGCTAAGGGCAATGGGGGTATGTGGGAGTGGATTACTCTGGTGTGCCAGAGGGCTTGCCCTCAGCTCCAGCCTGATCTGGCCAGAATCTTGCCCCTTGCTCTGTGCAGGGACACCCACAGTGTTTGCCTTCACTTGGCCTTGCCCAACAGCAATTTGACAGGATATATTTAACCCCCTGGAGAAGAGGCAAAGCTTGCCCTCTGCATTTCCACCCCTCATGGATCTTACCACTTTGGAGGCCAGGAGCTGCTGGCTGAGTTAGGAACCCATGGCCCTCCTAGACTCAAGGGGAGGGGTGGGTTCTTTAGCTGCAACCTGATTCCCACTTCAAGTATGTCTCTCTTGCCATTTCATCTCTAAGAGGGATTGGCATGAGAGGAGAGATGCCCCGCCCCCTCTGGAGATTCCCCAGGTACACTGGGCTGCATACCCGGGCGATGTTCTCGAAGCATTTGCGCAGGTGGGGCTGCACGGCTGTGGGGTCTTTTGTCTGTGACAAGATCTCCAGTAGTTCATCATCAGACAAGAAGTAGAATCTTCCAGGGGAACATGGGTGATGAAAATGGTCAGGTGGACTTGTTTGGCCCCGGCAGCCCCAACATCACTGATATGCTACTTACTAGCTTGGAAGAACACTCAAGGGCCCACAATTTGGTCTTAGGCTGTGATGCCTACCTGGGGAAGGCACTCCGCTTAGTCTCCAGGTACTCGCTGAGGCCTTTCTGTACCAGGTCCAGTAACTTGTTACAGTCCCTCAGGCTGTCCAGCAGCCTCTGGTCAGCACACACATTGATCACCTGCACAACCACACCCAGCCAGGGAGAGTGAGTGAGTGGGATGGGTTCACCAGACAGTGCCCATGCCAGCCAGACACCACCATGGAGGGGCAGGAAATTGAACCCTGGGCTAAGGAGTGCCTCAGTCAGCCCTGAGAAACCATTCTGTAGTCAAAAAGAAGGGAAATGAGGCTAGGGAGCTGTCTTACTACAGGGTTGGGCAGGAGCTCTAAAATGCTAAAACCACTGTTTCTGAGGGGCAGCTCTGGTACCAGGAGTCCACTCCCAACCAAAGCCTTCAGACTGATCCTTCATCCTTATTTAGGGAGGGAAAGACCAAGAAGTCCCCACCAATGTAATGAGGGTCCCTTGGGGGTCCTAGCTGCCTTTCCTGTCCCCCGGGGCTCACCTCCCGGTTTTCATAGGCAATCTTCATGATTTTCCTCCAGATGCGCTCCATGGTTTGATAGCGCTTGCTCTCTACAGGCAGCTGTCGGGTGATGTCCTCAGAACTGAAGATGGGCTCCAGGTAGAGCCAAGACCGCTGGCAGTTCAGCCATTCCTCCAGCACTTCCTGGCAAGGCAGGGCCGTGTATGTACTGTCAGAGTTGGGAGCTCAGGTTGGGTTTAGTGCCCATTATGGAGACATTTCACCCCATTAGAGTGTAGGGCAGAGCACACGCATCAGAGCCAGTGTCTACTGGGTAACTTTACACAGCCATTATTTTTTGCCTCCCAATTCCCCACCTAGGCTTTACCTCATCTCCCATCAATGCCAAGTGATTCATTCACCTCTGTTCACGAAAGATGAATGATTATTAACACCATGGTTAGCTCTATCTCAGGCCTATGCCAGGCTTAAATGGGCTCCAAGATCAGGGGACGTGGGCATGAGCTTCTGTTCTTGAGGAATACATTAGTGGTTATTCTGCTCCTGTATCAGTAAAGGCCCAATATGTATGAAACCCTTTTAAGAAATGCTGAGCAAAGGCCTCACTGGGAATATCCTGGAAGCAGGTATTGGTGAGTTGGTAGTTGCTTGTGTTAAGCTTTGAGGGGAGATGGGAGGTGGGGCTGGAATTACAGTTGTGGGGAGCAGTAGAGCAGTATGAACAGGGAGGCCCGTGATCAGTGCTGCAGATAATCCCCCTTTACCTGACTTCTGGTCTTCACTGACATATGTACAACAGCTAAGGACGGAAGGGATGCACCTTCAGGCCTACCCTCTAGGGCTCTGTGGGCAGCCCCTGCCTCTGGTCTTGAAAGCCTGAGACAGCTGTAGTCTCAAGCACCCTGGCCTCTCTCCTCAAAGTATCACCAACTGGGATGGAAATGGAAGGCTCAGGACAGGGTGGAAAAGGATACTGAGGTGCCTGGGTGCCTCATAGTGTCCAATCCATAAAGTTCCAATGACTAAACTGTCCCAAGCTTAGGCAGCCACATTGTTTAATTAAGGTTAACTCTTTCCACAGCCTTGACTGCCTCTTTCAGTTGCTATACTATCAATGCCTTTGGAGGGGGGACAGAAGGAACAAGGCCCACCTGGGTCAGCTTCAGTTTGGTCTCCCAGGAGTTGATGCGCTGCTCAAAGGGTTTCTTGTATGGTGAGAAAGACATGCTCTGGGTCATGACAATGTGGTCATCAAGCAGCTGTGATGCTTCGTCTGGGCTCTTGAGGATGTAGGTGTCTGTCTCCTTGTAGGGCAACACGTTGAACAGGATGGATGACCATTCCTTCTCCATCTTGTCTAGTGCCTGGGGTAGGGAATAGTCAGATCTATGTGCTTGGAAAGACTGGCTGTTATGCCATCTGACTATCACTGCACAGGGAATCATGAACTCTGCCAGGCCATGGCCTTCTTAGGGGCCCCACAGCTTGCCTAATTATCAAGTTCCCAGTGGGCTTCTGTCTGAATCCAGGGTTGACTCAAGCTCACATGGGTGCAACATGAGAAGCAGTTGGGTGCCAGCTGGGAATGAGGTCACTCATAAAGAATATGTTATTTTGGCTACCGTTGAACCTCAAAACCTTAAGGTTCTCTAATTAATGAATTAATTTTTAGCAGGGTGGTGCATTAAACCCATGTATCAAGGTTGGCTACACTCTCAACTCTTGTACTCATCTGTTAAATGATGATAATGCTATTAGCTCTTTGCTAGTCTTGAGAGGGAAACTGAGTATTATATCAATTAATATATCAATAGTGGGTATTATGTCAAAGACTCCACATACATTATTAATTTTTAATAAGATTTACTCTCACCTCAGGGATGGAGCCATTACTGTTATCTTTCCAAATGGCTGTCATTGCAAGAGCTAAAGACCAAGAAGCCTGTTTCTAGCAGGGGCCATGTGGGATCAGGCCTGCTGGTAGTAGAGACCCACCTGTTCAATTGCATACTCCTTGCCAGCCACCTCAGCCACCTTGCTGATGCTCTCAATATGGTCCTGAAGATTCATCTCAAGGCAGCGGGCAAAGGTCAAGTTGGCCTTGGGTCTGACATTGATGTTGATCTCATTGGACAGAATCTCCCAGTGCCGGTTCCTCATACCAGGGTTGCGCAAGCCTTGGATCAGTGGGATGTAAGGCTTAAACTCCTCTATACGTGCTCGGATATCCAAAGCCACCTCCTGGCAGGCTGTGGGGTGGGTAAGAGGGTATGAAGATTAACGTGTCCATGGAAAAAAGATGGCAGGCTGGGTAGCCTGCTGCCTGATCAGCATTGGGCAGGGAACAACAAGCCCTGCCAAGCCATCACTTCTGCATGGTCCCCACTGACAAATATTCTCAAGTACCTGGGATGTCCTTGAACTGCTTCACACACTTATGCATGGTCTTGAAGGACTCAACAACATTTTTCTCTAGCTGCTCAGCATCAATGGCTGATAGAGGGTCATTCATCCAGCTCTCAGACCAGCGCAGCCAGTCTGAGGCTGTGGTCCAGAGGTCCAGGTACGGCTGGAATTCCTTCACCATTCTTGAGAGCTTGTCGTACTACAGGGGCAGAGAGGGTAGGGCTACCAGGATGCTCACAGGGCTTTCTCCATACCATCTACACATTGGCCAGGACTCTCTCCTTTGTTCCTGGCTGCTATCCCTGCTCTTGCCCCACGACCCTAGTCCAGACCTCCATCTCCTGCCAAATCTAGGTTTTGGATGCTGAGCTCCCAAGGTCTAGGCTTACTCTCAGAAACCTCCTGCTTGTTTCTGCGGGCTTTCCTGTCCTGAGAGCCAAGGAAGGCTATCTTTACCCTGTAGCCAGCTCAGTTCTACCCCAGCACTCCTGAGCTCTGCCCCATAGCAGCTGGGCTCAGCTGTGGCTGCAGATCTAAGTGTAGGACGAGGTGCCCCCAGTAGGCCTACATTGGTGATGGGCAAGCCAAAGATCCGCTCCCGGTTGTTGTAGAGCATTGCCAGCTGCTGGCAGTCCTTGAGCTGTTTCTTGACTCGTCGCACCTCGTTGGCAATCTCGTGCGCTCGTGCAATCTCCACATGGGTGGAGAAGCCAGCCACCACCAGCTGTGGGCCAAGGAGCAAGGGTTAAATGCATCTGAGTCCTATAATGACCGTGCATTCCACAAACCCAGGGCACTGACTCCTGGCTGAAAGAAATCTGTTTTGTGGTGAGCCATTTGCCAGAAATCACAGTCAGGGTATTACAGGATTGGAGAATAAATGTGGAACTTTGAAAACTGTGCTCACTGCCCACTGGGATGCCTGTTAAACAATCAAGAAGGTTGGGTCCAATATTGCTAAGTTTTCTGAAATGTCCTATCCAGGCATCTCTTTGCCTTTCAGTTCATTCCCTAATTGCTTTTTAAAATTTGTCCATTCAGTTATCCATCATATATCAACATGGCATCTCTGAAATGCAAGATGTAGGAGACAATATTGTACGTGTGTGTGTGTGTGTGTGCGCGCGCGCGCACATGTGTGTGGTGTATGTGTGTGTGTGGTGTGTGGTAAAAAGCACGTACTAGTAGAGCCCCAACACAAGCCCCACCTGCAGTCCTTCCAGTTTCTCCTGGAAGTTGTTCTGGTCCATGATCTGAATTTTGCGGAACTTCTCTTCATCCTCAACATGTTGCTGCCGCACCATCTCTATCTGGCCAAGGATCTTAGATGGCCAATTGTTGGCAGCCCATCTGGCAGGGAAGAGTATCAGGAGTTGGTAAAATGCCACAGCGGGAATGATCGGATAGAAAAAGCCACCCTTCCAGGTGCCCAGGCACCAAACCAAAGCAACTATGGTATGAGCAGGGTTGGTTTGGGGTAGGATGAAAGAAACACAACATCAGCTGCATCTAGCTGGAACTGGGGAACTAGAGAACTGGGAAGTCTGAGTAAGCTGGAGGCTACCACTGACACCTGTGGGGAGACACCCCTGCCCTGCCTTCTGGGGGCGTGGCCAGCATCCAGTGAGCTGAGTGACAGAAGAGTGGGGGCCACTGTGCTGGCTGGCTTTATGCCGACTTGACACAGGCTAGAGTAACTGAAGAGGAAGGAGGTCTGACTGAGAAACTCTCGCCATAAGATCAGGCTGTAGACAAAGCGAGAGGATCTTTTCTCAATTACTGTTTGATGTCAGAGGGCTCAGCACATTGTGGGTGGGGCTACCACTGGGCTGGTGGTCCTGAGTGCTATGAAAAAGCAGGCTGAGTGAGCTATGGGGGGAGAGCCTCTAAGTAACACTCTTCCATTGCATTCCTCTGCAACAGCTCCAAACTCCAGGTTCTTGCCCTAACTGCCTTTGCTGATGAAGTGTGATATAGAACTGTAAGCAAAATAAACCCTCTCTTCCTCAAGTTGCTTTTGGTCATGGTGTTTCATCACAGAAAAAGAAACCTTGGCTAGGACAATATATTTCCTCTTAAATCCCTAGGTTCTCAGATGAGGCAAAGTAAAGTCTTTAGCCTGCATGCCACTGTTGACCAACCAGGGCCATCAGACCAGTTTCCTACACACCAGCCAGCTCCCCTGCCACCTGCCACAAGGTCTCGGTGGAACTTAAGGTTTCTAATTGCATCTGGCTTAGGAGTGTCCACCCTTGGTAAGGCTCCTTCTGAACACGAAGCCTTGCTGGGCTGATGCATGGGACCTTTGTCTGTAAAACAGAACCGAGTGAGGGGTTTCTTGTGTTCAGGAACTGCCCAGCAGACTAATTTTGCTTCCCCCCACTGTTCCCCAACCACTCCATGTTCAGGGTAGATGTGTATACAAGATCATTGTCAGGAGAGAGATGTGGTTCCCAGATCAAAATGTATTTCCTCTATATGACTTCTTTCTTCCCACTGGCCTCTTGACCCTGCCTGACCTTGACCCTGGTTTAGAGCATCTTGGCAGGGTATTTCTGGTATGATGTCAGAGCTTGTGACAGCTGGTACATTTGATCATATTTGATGCAGCTCAGCATCTCCTGCTGCTCACCCAATGCCCAGTGTCTGGAACAATACTCCACTCACTTGTCATTGAAGTCCTCTGTGGTAAGGTTGTAAAAGAATTCATCCATGACCTCGTAGTCAGACATGACCTTCGTAATCCGCTCCTGCATGAGCGGGAGATGATAAGCCATGCTGGGAGAGGGAGCTACTTGCATGGGTTCCCCAAAGTGTCTGGGGAACAGGGAGAAGGTGCTTTCATCCAGAGAGGGAAAGCTTCAACAGCAGATTTTAAAGCCAGGTCTAAGGCTCCAAGAGCCATGGCCCCCACACATCTGGTTCTTTTCTTCTGACATATGCTTCAGTTCTCCTGACTGCCCAGAGACCACAGCTCCAAATTGTCACAGCACCCCAAACCTATAACCCTTGGCCCCTACCAGTTCCTGGGTATCTTCTTTGCCTTACCACCTGGCTCTGCTCTTCTAGCCTCTGCCTGTCCCAGCCCCCAGGCTCTGACCTAGGTATTCAGCCCCTGGGTCCCTAATGCATCACCCAACTCCAACTTCTGGTCCTAGCCAGTCTCCTGGACACCCAGCACCAGCATGCCTGCCTTACCTCCAGCACTACCAGCTTTTCAGGAATGCCTTTCATCCAGTCTCGGAGCTCAGCAAGCTCCTCAATGCTATTGGGCTTCTCGTAGATCTTGCGGCTAATGCTGCGGAACTCCTCACAGATCTGATGGGTGAGGGTTGGAGGGCTCTAGAAATGGTTATATGCCTTGCCCACCCTGGAGCCTGTTTATATTCAAAGTCCTCAGGGCCTGGAAGTCAATTGTTCTACTATGGCCAAACTCTGCCATGCTTTTCAAGAGAGAGGTTCCTGACAGGCTCACTTGATTACTGAGGTCTCTTCAGAGGCAAAGACAATGCCCAGTGTGCTCTACTCACTTAGTCCCCTCAGGACCCAGGAACACATTTCGGCTTCTGATGCCTGTACTTGCATACCCTCAGCTCCATAGAATAGCTCAGTCTAGCTCAGGCTGTCCTTTACAAGAGCTTCTTAGGTTTCTAAAAGTCTAGGGATGGAGGTACTGGCCTTCTATTAATATATGGAGACAGATGAATGCAGTTAGGGATCCAGCAAGGGTGACTTCCAGGTCCCTTCTTTGACACAAGCACCTTAAGACACCCCAGACTTTATCTAGGGCATCTTACTAGTAGGAGTACACTATGTGAACAAGGCTGCTGTGTGCTGTGGTTGCTGGGGCCATGGCAGTCGTTACTTACACTGTCTACTTCCTTGTGTAAGTTCTTGGCTAGGATATCCAGCATAGAAGTGGCCAGGGCCTTGCGCTTTTTAGACAGACTCTGCTTAACATTGTCGACATTGATGTAGAATGGCCCGATGATGATGCTGCTGGGCAGTGAGTTGTCTAGGATCTCCTTCTCCTTCAGGTGGGTAAGTACTACTTCTCGTACCTCCTCTGCTGATGGGCACTGAATCTGATAGGTTCTGAAGGCACAGTATACATGTGCAGAGAGCAGAGGGTCTTAGCAGGATTGGAGGGGATGCATGCACAGACACACCGACACACCGACACACCGACACACACACACACACACACACACACACACTCTGAGACACACACACACACACACACACACATGAACATACTTGAGGAAGGTGGTAATGTCATTGTTGTTCAACTCCAGATACTTCCTGTACTCCTTAGCATAGGCCTGCAGTGGGAGCATGGCCTTGCGGATGGCATTCGTGATGCTAGCCCGTAGCTCCTCTACCAGTGGCTCATGGAGCCCCACTGATTCCAGCAGAGGGTCTCCACTGATAAAGATGTCTTCCATCACCAGCTTTATAGAAAGGGACAAGAAAAGGCAGAGCTGGATGAGCTCTGGAGTGGGTGGCAGAGTGGTCTAAAGACTGAATGGGCAGCAATATGGGCAAACACATATGGCATGGAGTGGGGAAAGGACTGCAATGACATGTCTGAGAAATGAATATGGACTAAAACAAATGTAGAAGCTACTGTAGGGCCCAAGGATAGGAGAAGATGAGGCAACCAGGCTGATAGCAGGAGAAACAGGAAGGGACTTGAGTTATGGAGGCTCTCGAGCCTGGAGAGTGGGCTGTGTGCAGGTTGGTGTATGTGCAGTGGTGGTAGCTGCATGTGGAATTCCACCTGGGTCTACACTTGAGGTGGAGAAAGGGTCTCAGAGCTGGAGAAGATAAAGAGGGTGGGATATAGGGCAGACATGGCCGGATTACTCCAATAAGTCTAAGATTCAAACTGATATCCTGAGAGTTGTCTTGTAAACTAGGTTTAACTTCTTTAATTTCTCTGGGTCTACAAGGCAGCGATGCTGGTAATTCTATCTGTGGTGGGAACTAAAGGAGATACTTATGAATTTCAGAGTCACATCTATCGCCCATTAAGTGGAAGGCCATTGGTAACAGACTATTCTAGTATTTGTGTGGCTCTCAGCAGCTAGGCTTTGCCCAGCCTGTAGCACATACCTTTTCTAGTTGGGGTACAGCATGGGTAGCTAGGATACCCTTGTCAAAGAGGTTGAGCAGAGTCATCTCAAACTGCTCTAGGGGTGTGCTGTAGTGCACCCCTGAGCTGTCCAACACCAAGTCTACGATGAAAAGGGGATTCTTCCGAGGCCTGGAGGCAAATAAATGGGCTGATTGAGAATGCCTATCCCTTCTTACCAGTATTGTTATCTCATACTTTTTAAACATAACACTTACCTTTCTTTCCCTACAGGAACCTACAGTTTATTAGAAAGAAAGCTCGGGCCAGCCAGAGAGGTTCTTTGGCTCTTGCCCCAGAAATCCTGAGGATACAGAGGTAACACCATCCTATCTGGGTCCTGAGGTCACTGAACAGGTTGGCCAGGCCAAGGTGCTTTCTAGAACCCTTATGCAATTTCTGGGAACCTGCTATCCTCAGCTTCTGAAGTCTGAGGTGCATCAAGAGCCTTGCTGATAGATCCCAGTGAGGGCTCTGTTTATAGCTTCTGACTAAAACTAAATCCAGTCCCTAGCACTGAATCCAGGAAGTGTTTGCTCTCTCTAACCTGTCTCATTTCCTCTGACTAGGCCTATGTGCCCCTCCACATTCCAGCCACACGTGCTAGCCTGTCCTTCCTTAGCTGTCTCAAGTCCCTTCTACTGGTTCCATTTGGTCCGGCCAGTTACCTCCAGTGTCCTCATACTATCTCCTCCCTGACCACAAGCAAAGGCCTATCCCCAAAGTACATTATAACATTGACAATGATAGTATCTATTAAATGTCTTGTTATGCTTTATTCTCGCCTAAGTAAGATACCGTAAAATCTATATCTCAGAGTCCCCTAACACCAACATCTGGTTCATGGCTCAAGATTATCAAAGCAATTCAAAGAGTGACAGCGTGAATGATGATCACCAGAGCTTGAGGGGACACGTCTGTGTAACCTGGAGATGGCCAAACTCTGTGATGTCAAGAACATGATGTGTTGTGTACCCTGCCATTGGTTGCTCAACCAAGTCATTTTCTAGTGCCCCTGCCCATCTGGACCTACCTGTAGGGGCTGTTGACAAGGTCTTCACCCCAGGCCATGTCATCAATGCAGTCAAGAACACTGCAGCAAGCATCACCAATGAACTGTGAGAAGCTGCCCAGTGAGTCCTGCACCAGGAAGCGTAGTGTGTCCTGAAGCATGTATTTGATGAGCTCCATTAGCTTGCGCAACTTTGACATGAGATATACCTCCCAGTTGGTTTCATAAAGGTTGTACCAGCCCTTGCTCATGTCTCGAAGGCTGCTTCTCATAGCTACTTTTAATGTGCTGACCCAGCTATCCTTGAGGAACATCTGCACCTGGAGTAGACATACATGCCATCAGAAAGCCACCCCAGGGACCTGCCATCCATAGCTACAATGCTCAAAGGTAATATACCAGGGTTCTTGAGACTCATACAACAATGGAGGGCAATCTCCCACCACTTTTTGTAAAGCTCTGTGGACCAATACCTTCAATGTGACATCTGGGGCCCAGGGTTGTTTGGAGGAGAGGCAGAGGACATGAAACTCAGAAGCAGTCATGGGAAACAGACAGACACACAGAAGAGAAGTAGGCTGAGAGGGAAACACAGGCATAAAAGTAAGACAGAACTGAATGGAGAGAGGCTGCAGCCATGCTCCTCACACCCTGTCATCAAGTGTTGTGATGGGGGTGTGGTTCCTGATCTCCCCTAAGACAAAAGATCTGCCCTAAGGTCACCAGGGCTGGCTCAGAGGTACTGTAAAGAAAGCCCTCCTGGGTTCTCCTTGCCCTGCTAATGAATCCCACCCTTGCCCCACCCTTCTCTTTCCCACAGGGCCTTGAAGCCTGTACTGTTGGCTGTCTGGGCCCGAGGCCCCCATCCTCCCTGCTCTGATGCCCAGGTACCTGGGAGAAGGTTTGAGACTGGATCTGCTCAAATTCCTCCAGGCGGCTGTACTTGGAAAGGCTTGAGTGGAACAGGGACATAGAGGTCACCTTGTTGCATTCAGCCCGCACCTTGCTCAGAGCTGTGATGACTTCTGGCCGGGTGAGCAGGGACACAAAAGTGAAATCCTCCTTTTGCTCCCGGAAGGGGTACTTGGGGATACTCACCAGCCCTGCAGGGGTTGAGGCAAAAGACCTGTCTGGGATACACTGAGGGCCAGGACTCATCTACATAGTGCTTGATGGAGGAGACACAGCTGCTTCCTTCCCAGGAGCATCACCCTCATTCTCAGAACCCTTCTTTGCCTACTCTAGCCTTTGGGAGTAGCCCCAAGGCCCATCGTGTCACCTGCTCTGAGATTCCCTCCCAGCTCATTAGTGGTCACTGACCCTTTGAATAGTGGGTAGTTCCTTTAGGCTCCCTCCCTAACTTCTATCCAGGCTACATGAAGCTGGAGGCTCATCTGAAGCCTACCCTGGATCCCCAAAGAAGGAACATTTGGCTACAAGCATGCTTGTTATCCACAGCCCAGCCTGGGCACATCACACACAAGAAACTGGGGCCAGGAAATGTACTCTGCATGCATGGACAGGCTCAAAGCAAGGAGAACTCTTGGGGTTTGTTTTAAGACTTGGTTTTCCACATGTCCATGGACCTGTAGCAATGCCAACTCTATTCTGTTACTGAAGGAAGAAAGGCCTGACTATCCTAACATCTTCTTTTGACCATGGCTTTCCTGGTACTTATTTACCTTGTGGACTCTACATTACTGGGAAACACACACACACACACACACACACACACACACACACACACACACACACACACACACACACACACACACACATGCATGCGCATGTGTGCGCGCGCACGCTCATTGGACAAGATTTCCCTGAGTATCTGGAAAAAGAAAGGTATAAAGGCTAGAAACAGGGTGAGTACAAGGGAGTACAAGTTTTTGAGGCCATTAGTGGCTAAACATAGAGGCAGAGGTGGGGTGAGCTAGTCAAGTGGGCACCTAGAGTCCAGCGGCTTGCAGAGGTGGGGTGAGCTAGCCAAGTGGGCACCTAGAGTTCAGCGGCTTGCAGAGGTGGGGTGAGCTAGCCAAGTGGGCACCTAGAGTTCAGCGGCTTGCAGAGGTGGGGTGAGCCAGCCAAGTGGGCACCTAGAGTCCAGCGGCTTGCTCTCACCTTGATCTGGCACCTTTTCTTCCTCTTTTTGGGGAAGAGTCACATAGGAGAATGTGTCTGGCTTAGAGGAGACAATTTGGTCAAAGTTGATCTTGT
The DNA here is from genome assembly GCA_033318265.1 of Phyllotis vaccarum. NCBI lineage: Eukaryota > Metazoa > Chordata > Mammalia > Rodentia > Cricetidae > Phyllotis > Phyllotis vaccarum. The sequence goes on along the minus strand of JARWLC010000009.1, from coordinate 115,893,771 downwards.
TCATGCTTCGTTCATAATCCAGGCTCACTTCTCTGGCCAGGCTGCTCAGATGCTCCAGGACCCTGCCACAGAGAGGAAGATAGGAATTCAAGGGGTTTACACACCTTACTGAGTATAAATAATTAATGCAATATAATTCCTATGTCAAAGAAACAAACTGGGGGCCAGTGAGTAAGCTCGGTGGGGTAAAGGTACTCGTCACCAACTCTCATGGTTTGCATTTGATTCCTAGAATCCACATGGCAGAAGGAGAGAACAACTCCCAAAAGTCATCTTATGACCTCTATATATACTGTGACATGTACACATTCTCTATCTAAGAAAATGTAATTTTAAAAGCTTAATTTAAGAAAAATTAAAATAACTGAGCTAAACTACATCTCATAAAATATATAAATACCTGCTTGTGAGAAAGAATCAAAGAAAATCATTTCTTAACACACTATTTTGACTATAGTCTCCCATCCTAAAGAGAAAAGAGGACAGTGCCTGCCAGAACAAGCCATGCCTGTAATCTAGCGCAGGAGTGGCCACTCCAGAAGGATGGTGAGTTGAGTTCAGGACTGTCTCAAAACAAAGCAAAATAAAACAAATAAAATTTAAAAGCTGTAGAGAATTTTTTTCTTCTAACTGGCATGGAGCAGCTATTTGAAGCTACTTTTGGTGTGTTCTAGGACAGAGCATCTAAACCAACATGTGTTGAACAATGGGGACTAAATTTCTTTTTGTCAAAGTGAGACTGAGCCACGTGGTGTTAGAGACAAGACAGGCGCAGAGAAAATAAGGTGTGCAGAGGTGCTCTCTATAAGATTAATTATGCCTGTGAACATTTTCTTTTGGACGTGTCTGCTCTAAGAACTTTGCAGCAACACATGGAATGCCTAAATATTCCCCACTAAAAGCAACTGGGGCTTCTTGGAGAAAAAGCCTATTTCGGGGATTGGAGAGATAGCTCAGCAGTTAAGGGCACTGTGTGCTTTTCAGAGGACCTGGGTTCAGTTCCTAGCATTCATAAAGTACCTCACAACCATATTAACTCCAGTTCTAGGGACTTCCCGCTGACCAGGAAGTAAGAACATACTCAAAGCATGATAGGGCGTAGCTAAAAGACACACCGTTAGCCTGAAGAGGCCACATGCCACATTTCAGGATGGAAATTAGAAATAGTGGCAATGCACTCTAACCCTTTCAACATAGCAACAATTCCCGAGTCCATAAGGCTCTACAGTGAGGTAACTGGAGACAACCAGATATTTCTTGGAGTCTGAGTCCCTATGTAGACAGCAAGTCAACAGTGCCAACTTAATACAAGTTAGTTTTATTTACAAAAAGAAACCTCAGCTGAGAAATGCCTCCATCATACTGCCTGTTGGCAAGTGTGCAGAGTGTTTGCGTGATTAATGATTGATGTGTGAATCTAGCCCACACGGGGCTGGTGCCACCCAGGGGCAAATGGTCCTAAGTTGTATAAAAAAAAGAAGGCTGAGCAAGCTAATGAGGAGCAAGAACCAAGTACTCCTCTACAGACTCTGCTTCAGCTCCCGCCTCCAGGTTCTTGTTCTTGAGTTCCTGCCCTGACTTCCCTCAGCGATGGACCCAGAAGTACAAGATGAAATAAACCCTTTCCTCTCCAAGTTGCTTTTGGTCATGGTGCTTTTACCACAGTAACAGAAGCTTCAGCTAAGACATCACCCCACAGAGATGTGTCAGCTATTTGCTCTGTATCCTGGCAACACCACCCCAGTAGAAAGGTGCAGGGATGCTGCAGCACCCGACTCACTGCGGCCCCTTGCGCATGCGTGGTGTGCTCAAAGCCCATTGTTTTATCTTGCTCAGGCTCTGCTCACTGATGACCCGCTGGCCCTCGGTGGGCATGCAATCCACATACAGGTTGTACAGTAACAGTGCCTCTGTGTTCTTGCGTAGAGCGTTGGCCTCAACCACCCGCTGTGTGAACACACGAGGATCTTCAGCACAGAAGAGCAGCTGGATCCGTGGCACCCAGTACTGGGAGTCCAAAAGGGGTGGCCTTCCTGGGGGTCAGAAGTCAGGAGGGAGGGTGAAAGGGACACATAGTCAGGCTCCTTGGGCTGGTACTGGCTTCTGGTCAGCTCTGACTCAGCTGGTGGCTCTGAGCAAGTTGTCATTGTATCAGGGGGTGTGGTGTCCCTCACGGTCAAGTGTGTGAAATGGGCAAAATGATATTTCCTGTCGTTTCCACTTCATAAAGTGTTATGGATGCATGTGGAACTCTGGCAGGAGTTATACAGGGGTGGCTATTCAGGTGTCCCTTCCTCCATATTTGAGAACAAACATGACTAACAGGCCTTGGTTCCCTTTACAACACCATGCTGAAAGCCATTGGGCCAGCTAGAGGCCATTTACCTTCTCCAGGTCCTTTGCTTCAAACTAGTCAGGGGCCAGGCCCTAATAAATAAACCCAGTAAGGTAGACTTCAGAACTGAGCTGGTAGGATTGGGCGTTAGTCACAGGTTAGGTCGAGCTTGTACCTGTGGGCGTGACTCCTCCATTCACAATGGGCATCCCTATCCCGTCGCGCACCAAGCCCCTCTTGTCAGTTTTCTGCACCAAGTACAGTTTCTTTTCTTCGTCATAGTCAAGGACACCAACATCACACCACCTATAGTCCAGGTTCTGACTCTTGGGGTCCTCTAAAACAGAGGGGATACCATACTGTACTCTCTGCCATGGAGCTGGAGAGGGATTTCTGAGTGCAGCAGTTGATTTTGGGAATGAAGCTCAGAGGTGACTAGACTGGTGTCTCTTTCCTCAGGACACCCTTTCTGGCTCCAGCTGAGTCGCAGTCCCACTTCTTCTCAGATGAGCTGACCTCTGAGGAAGCCTCAGTCACTAGAGGACTCAGAAAGACTAGTTCTCGGGGCACAACCTTCACCAGAGCAGAGAGAGACATGTGGGGAACCATGAAAGGTGCAGCCAAACAAAAACCCTGCCTGCTGAGTGCAGAGCCTGGTGGCACATGCCTGTAATCATACCTACTTGACTCTGTGACAGGCAAGTGGCAAAAAGTTCAGGGCCAGGCTGGGCTACAAAGTGAGTGTAAAGGTAGTCTGGCAACTTGGTCACACCCTGTCTCAAAACAAAAGTTTTTTAAAGGGGGTTAGGGGTTGGAGAGACAGATAAGCAGTCAAGAGCACTGGCTAGTCTTCCAGAGGACTAGGGTTTGATTCACAGTAATTACACAATGGCTCTCAACTGTCTGTAACTCTGATTCCAGGTGATCTGACACCCTCTTCTAGCCTCTAGTGGTACCAGGTACATACTAGTGCACAGGCATACACACAGGCAAAATATCAATAGATAAAATAAAATCAGAAATACAAACAATACTGTTGTAAGGTGACCAAGGCACCTCTGAATATAGCTGACCTCTGTGTGACAGGACAGGACAGGGCAGGCTCAGAAACAACCACTCTGCTCACATGCTGCATGTCTGCCTGTCCTTGTAACTTTTGGGCTTACTCTGCCCCAGGCCCTTTGCACTGGCCATGACCACTGCTTAATGATTTGAAACATTGTCAGTGTTAAATGTTATTGAAGAAGTAAGATGTATACACATTGTCCATCAGAGAAGGTCTTCACACAGAGTAGCTTTAAAAAAGCTGGTGGGTTCTCCAGCTTGGGTTAAGAAAGGGCTAGAATTCTGGGAAGATGGCACCTGACTCTGCCATAGATAGTTGGAGAGGCCACTGATGTATACCTTCACCTCTTTGGTTTTACTGTGCTTTTATTTTCTTAGGATGTTTTCCTTTAGAAAACATCATTTCATCTTGGCTCAGCTTATAGGAAAATCTGTCCCAAGAGACTACCAGCCAAAAGTAAGAAGTCCTTGGCAGACGCTCCCTGTGGGTCCCTCTTTGCTCTAGTGTACCTGCTCAAGGCCAAGGCCCCAGAGAAACGAGGAGGCTGACATTCAGTGCATTTAAGGTTCATGCAGCTCCATTCCTTATGGGTTCATTGCCAGGGACTGGAGAACTGGAATCAATTTAGTTAAATATTTCTGTAGTTTAATCGCAAAGTGAAGGAAACACTCTGGGCTTTTTGTCTACTTCAGATAAATTGATTCCAGTACAAATGTATTTTTTTTTTAAATAAAGCATATTTGTAGCCTGCTCAGAGAACTGTCATGAGCCTCTCTGAGGATACACAACTTTAAAGCCTGTCCTTGCTCAGATAGTTCTGCCTTCCATGCACTGACTGGGTAACTGGACTACTCATTCCACACATTGCCATCCATCCCAGAACTGGGAGTCCTGCACAGCCTTCAGCTCTTCCACTACCAACCTTCATATATGCATTAATCTTCCTAGTAAGCCTGCACAGGACCCAGTCATTCAGGCCAGAGTAGCATCTACAGTCACCTGTTACCATTCCTAACAGCAGCAGTCTAAGAGAACCTCTGCGGCCATTGGGGTAGATTAGAGGCCAATGGAGGAACCATAGGCATTCTATAAACAGAGGAAGTCAAGGATAAGACATATCAGTCTGGGTGGCATTGATGAGTATATGTGAAAAGCTGTGTCAGTGGTTGTGAATGTGGGACTGTGTAATAGATACATGAGTAAGTGTGATGGAAATGTGTTTGAATGCAGCAGCATGCCAGGAAAGGTGATGATGTGTGAATACAGTGAATGTGATTGTGAATGCATGCTCCTGTTTGCCCAAGAGGGACAGAGGTGTCTTCCTTTATTGCTTTCTGCCTGTTCCCTTGTTACCAGATATCTCACTAAGCCTATAATTCACCACTTTTTGGGTAGGCTGGCAGCTAGCAAGTCCCTGTGATCTCCCCATTTCTACATACATCCAGAGTACCGTGGTTATAGGTATGCCCATTATATTTTGCTTTTTACATGGCTGCTGGGGATTTGAACTCAGGTTCTCATGCTTGGGCAGCAAACTCTCTTACCCACGGGCCATCTTCCTAACCTCTTAAAGTTTATTTGTTTGTTGTCCTGTCCCCAGCCCTCCTGACACTGCTGTCCTTAGTCTCTGTGACCCTTCCTTCCGTGTGACCAGATTCTTGGACTGCATCACAGCTGGGGCACTTCAACAGACACACTAGCTCTCCTGGCTATCAGGTTCCGGGGGTCCTGGCTATCAGTGTTTTGGCCAGGGGTTGTTGAGACAATACAGTTTTCTCAAATCCAAGGGTGATTCCACTCACCGTGGCCCAGAATGTCATCGGTGGGAAGAAGAGCTTTTCCAGGGACAGGCTTCCTCTTTTGAGACCCTGGCTCCAAGCCCATATCGAGCCACTCTCTGGGAGTCCGACAGTCAAATTCTTCATTATCAAACACCTTGGAGAAAGCAGGCAACTGTCCAATAAAACAGTTCCATAGTGGCCAAGCAAAACTGAGGATGCCATTGGTCTCTGCAGCTCAGTAGTTATAGGCCATACTAGACTAATCAGTAAGACTCCTGCTCTGTCCATTGACCCCAGTGTTTGAATGAGGGGGGTTGTCCTGGATCTAAGTCTAGCCAAGCCACCCAAGGCTCAGTCTGAAGGTGTCTAGGGTCTTAGAGGAGGGTGTGCACTATCTTGACTACTGTGGGAAAAGACCTAGCTTAAGCCCAAGGACAGGTAGCTGTGGGATTTCCTGAGAAATCCATGTTGGTGCTATCAGCAGGCAACCTTAGCAGAGTGACATTCAGCTCTGTTTCCCACAGCGACTCCAGCCAAGGGATACACAGGGCAACAGAGGAAGGGTGGAGAGGACATAGCTGGGCCTGGCTATGCTCCCTCTCTCTTTCCCAGATCCCTTTCCATGTATGTACCTTGAGAAACTAGTACCAAGTCCTTCCTACATCCCCATTCTCATTTCCTAAGCTCCTATCCTCAGGGGGCTCTATTCAGGGTGTCAGGACCCTACTCCACATTTCAACTGTGGCCAGGGTTGGTATACAGAACAGCCACATGAACTAACTGTCCAGGACTGCAGGAAAGAAGTAGGGATTGATGACGACTCATTGGTTTCAGGACCACTTCTGCTTCGACCCAGGATCTTCAAACACCTGGGGTGACTTCTGTTTATTTCATTGTGTGACAAATGAGTGCCTATGACTTGAGGGGGCATTTCCTTTGTCATGTGACTCCTTGAGCTTCACCTGGATTTCAGGACCACTATATGTCAGCCATCATGGCAGTGTGGCTCACCTTCAATGGGAGATATATGGGGAAGAGTGGGTCATGGCCCTGTTCGATAGTTTGTGGGTGCTGCAGGTCTGGGTGTCTGGGCATGAGCTTGTTGGAGTCGATGCCCTCATTGGCCAACAGTTGCTCAATGTCCAGGCTCAAGTACTGTTGTTTCCTCCTGTTCAGAGCAGGGAGAGGTACAGAATGACAGCTTATGATGTAGCTTTAGGAAAGTCAGTAAAGATGCAGGCCCCAACTTCCTTTTCTATTCTGCCCTAGCAGCTCCACTTCATTGACTTAATTTCCACCCTCTCAAATTCCACAAAAGGAAAGCCATTTGTTCCTATTAAAAGAAGAGTTGCTCCCACATTTACACATGCTCTGCTGTGGGGCTTGTCACCTCTTGGTCTGCAGTCCCCCAGTCCTCTAGCCCAGCAGATACTGTCTCACTGGGACAGGCTTCCCTCTCCAACCCTCTCAGCATACCTTTCAATCTCAGTCTTACGAGGACACTGGCCGGGAAGCACATAGAATGGGATCTGCACCTTGGGCTCATAGGCCTTTGTTGGGAAGTCAGTCTGAGTGAGCAGCTGCGTGGTAGCACCAATGCACTGCTGCTCCACACGCTCCTGAAAGTCCTCAGGAATCTTGAATGACTCAACTGTGGGTAGAGGAAACAGCAGCAGCTGAGGGTTTAGGCCAGGTCAACATCCCTACTCTTACACCATCCCATAAGGTACATCTTCAGACAGGAACTAGGTAGGCATGTCCTGGCATATGGGATGCTTAGGTTTGCCTGTGGCTTGGCAGAGTCAGGGAGAAATGAGAAACCATGGGCTGTTATGCCAGTCCAAGGCCAGCATTGCCCATTCTCTTTCAAGCTATCAATTATTCCAATACTAGGGACCAATGCTTGAGCTACAACACTAGCAAGGGTCACAGCTGGACAGAAACATAAAAAGGGTCCCTTCCTCCTACTCATCCCAGACAACCACAATGTGATACATGTTGGAATCTGAATCTCGCATGTTATTTGGGCTTGTTTCCAGGAATGAGGAATTCCGGATACTGTAGGAGTGGCCTCCACGGAACCCTTATGCCACCAAATGGTTGCCACCCCTATTTAGACAATGGCAGACAGTAGTATCCATTCTAATTCTGGGAGAGGGAGACAGTGGGAAGAGAGTTGTAGATAAGTTGACCTACCATCTCAGCTGGCTAGGACAGGGGTATCCTGGGACACATAATGCTCAGGGAAATGTACAAGATAAACCAAGACCATACAGGTAAAAAAAAGGGAGCATGGGAATATGACTTAGAATGCCATGGGCTACTACTTTCTCCTGTATTCTGTGTGACCCTGGTGATCCTCTCCTGGGACCCCATCTCTTCTCTGGGGGTATAAAAGCAGTTACATGCATGAGCTAACTTTAGGAATATCCTTTGGAATCCCACAGAAACCTGGGCTAGTATCTGAGATTTTACAGAGGCCTGAATAATATTCAGTGTAACTGATCAGTACTTGCCAAGGCCTTTGCCTGGCGCCACCCTGGGGCCTGTTTGGGTTGTTCTCCCTTGAGAGTAGGCCTTCCCTATTGCCCACCCCTGCTGTGGATGGTAGGAACACCATCCACATCTTCCATTGGCTGAGACTTATGGTTCATCACCATTTCTTGAATTCTAGGTGCTTGTCAAACTATTGAGAACAAGCTAGACCCTTGCATACCCACACAACATGGTTGTGATGTTTTGCAGGTCATTTTAAGGGGTTCATAGACTTGGGGGCTGACATAAATACTTTGAACCGTGGTAGGAAGGAGCAGGACTTTCCTGGTGTAGCCATAGGCATAGATGCCTTGGGCCATGGGGCATCTGGGTCTGATGAAAGGGTGCACTATCTGTTGGAGGAGGAAGACAAGGAGGTCAACCTTCTTATAACCTGGACTCTGCTGAGGTCATTTTCTCTCTGCCTCAGGCATGCTCTGAGACTTACTATGAAGCCCATGGCAGTTCTCTTTCCTTTAGGAAAGATTTCTCCGGCATCTACCTATGCCACACTCTGTTTCAGGTACAGCTCAAAAATGATCTTGGCTTCCCTACAGCCCATATTCTGGGGACGAAGAAAACTCAAACCCTACTGAGCCTATTCCAGTAGAGAGTGTTATGGCTTTCAGGAGCCCAAAGCCAGTGTCTGGCTGTTACTTAGCTCCTGTGAACTAAACCTTTGCAAAGCCCATAATTCACTATTATCATTTCACTCTTGAGGAAACTAAGGTTTTCTGCCAGGAAGAGGTCATTTCCCCAAGGCCTGAGCAGTAGTATGAATGTCTATTAGTACTATGCACCCAATCTTCTTGCACTGACCTTTTGGGGTGAACTTGTCGAGGTCAGCTTTACGAATCAAATTCTGGGACATGTAAGGGCCGTGGCACACATTCTGAAACAAAATCCTAAACACTGAGTGTGTACAAACATTCCACAGGGAGTTAGAAGCCAGAGGTGACTCCAAGACTGGGTATTTCCCAACTGCCCACCAGAGAGCACCCCAGGAGCTTATTATACACATGCTTCAAAGTCCACGGTAATGGCAGACTGAGGCCACCTGGGACACCGCTGGCTATCTTATTTGAGTCCAACATAGCTTTTTTCCTTCCAGAAAACACTTCAACATATGTTCAAAGGTCAAACCATAAGGAGTTGTTTCTAGGTGTATTTCCTCTGACACTACTGGTAAGCTGGGTACCAGTGGGTCCTCTCTGCTTCTCCAGTCTTTCTCCTACCTAAAATCTTCCTAAGGTTGCTTGGATCCTACAGGGCTCTGGAACCCTCTTCTAGCTATTTCCTTCCCATCTTCCTCCAGGCCCAGCATCATCCCTTGATCTCTCTGTTTACATTATACACCCACTTCTTCACATGGGCCATGCCTTCTCTCAGAATCCCAAGGGCTTTATACCTGCATTTCTCCTTGCTTGACCTGTCCTTCAGCCCTTATCTTTGCCTGTAAGTAACTCTGCAACTTTAAGATCTCAGCAAATGCTGTCTCATCTATATACTCCTTCTTAACCAGAACTGGTCCTGGGCGGGGGGGGGGGGCTTCCATAAGGTATTATACTGGGTATGTGACTAGTGTATGTCCTCAATGCTCAGTCCTAGGTCTGGCACATAGGAAGAGATTAACAATGAACTGAAATATGATGGAGCGATCAATGAGATATCTAGGTAGGTGGGCAGATGGATGGATAGAGGGATAGATACAGTTGGGTAGCTAAGCGAACCAATGAACTGACACCGAGCAGGACAAAAAGGTGGGTGGATGGAACCCGCACAGAGGGATAAAGGCTAGCAAGGGATAGCTGCCATACTCACCCCAAGGTGATCTAAGGTTCCAGGGGTGAGGATGTCAGAGTAAAATCCACGCTGCTTTATTAGGGGATACTTCTTATCAGTGCCTGTCAGAGGTGACTTCCGGGGCTGCCCTAAGTCTGAGAGGGGTAAAGGTGGGGGCTTGGGGTCAGGAACTGAAGGCTTTCTTTCTAGATGAGCTGATTGTTGGAGTATCCTCTCCAGGTCATATTCTTGGCTTCCAGGATCCAGCACTTTGCAGCATTCTGAGCCCTGAGATTTTCCTTTTTTTTTCTTGTTACACTCTTCCATGTTGCTCTGCAGACAGTTGCCTCAGCCAGAGCACCTATGAAAAGATACGGCATCACTTCCACTTTACAACTTCTGTCTCCCCAGGAAACAGCATCATTTATGGATGGAAAGGCTGCCTCTCTACATCAAGGCCAAGTCTACTGTCTTTGGATAACAGAAGAGGACAATGCCAGGAGTCCCACAGGTGTCAGTGGCCTTCCTTGGAGTCAAGGGTTGAGGGAAGGAAATGGTAGATACCTCCATCTTGGTGCCTTCTGAACTTCCCATCTTTCCCTATTTTTTTTTACCAGCAAGACCCTGCCTGTCCTACTGTAGGACATGAAGGGGGAGATTCAGCAAGCACCCACTCAGTGAATTTCCCCCCAAAGACTTTTATACATTCAAAAGTAGGCCCAGTGCCCCAGCCCAGACCTGCTGGACTGGCCTCCTCCACATGTTCTATATGAGCATAAGGCTGCCATACCCACCCACACCTATGTTTGCCTACTACATTTTCCTCACATCTCAGGACTCAGAGGATGCAATGATCTTTCCAATAGGATGAAAAATTTGACTACCCATGGACCCACAGATCCTCATATAAGCCACAAATTGGCATGTACTCACCTTGATCAGCTCAAGGAATGTCACCTTCCTGTCTTCACAAAGGGAGTAGCAGGTGTCTCTGGGCTATGGGTACATTCACCACCCTGAGGACGAGAGTTTGCAGGGTGATTATTAGCAATCCCTTCCCATACCACAGTTGTCCTTTACCCATCTCAAATATCACTAGGGGAAATCCTTAAGCAGGAGAATGCTACAGTAAGTTAGATAAATGTGTGGGGAAGAGGAGGCTTTCATGTAAGGATGATACAGAAATGAAAGAAAGTCTACAATCACCTCAAAACATTCAATGAAAACTATCATGTTTGTTTGTTTTGCATGAATGTGTGTGCACATGTGTCTGAGTGTACTCATCTGTGTGAGCACATAGAGAGGCCGGAGACTTAATTCAGCTACATTTCTCCAGACATATCCACATTTTATACCTTTATTTAGTGTGTGTACATGTGTGTGTGTGCAATTGTGTGTGTCTATGTCTTTTGTCTCCCTAGCCCCCAGTTGGTTTTCTCTGTCAATATACCTATTTCATTGATTCCCTCTTATCCTTCCCCCAACTCTACCATCCTTTTTCTCATGCTCTCTTCCCACCCCTTTCCCCTCCAGGCTACCAATTTACTAGGAGATCTTATCTATTTCCCCTGCCCAGGGCACTCATGGATGTCTCTATCAGGGTCAGAGGACAACTTTTGGGAGTCATTTCTGTTCTTCCTCCATGTGAGTTCTGCGGATTGAATTCAAGTCATCAGGTCATCAGTGACAAATTTCTTTACTTAAGTTTTTTTTTTTTTTTTTTTTTTTTTTTTTTTTTTTTTTTTTTTTTTTTTTTTTTTTTTTTTTAAGACACAGTCTGTCATAGAACCTGGAGGACACCAGTTCAGTTAGGCAGGTAGGTCAGTGAGCTTCAGAATCCACCTGTCTCTCTGCCAGCACCTAATGCTGGACTTACATATATGTGTCATCACACCTGGATTTCACATGAGGTCTGGGGATCTGATGCTTGTGCAATAATAACTTTATCCACTGAGCCATCTCCCCAGCACAAAAGAAGCCATCTTAATAAAAAGAAACAGAGGGCTGAGCTGGCAAGCTCTCATCTCATTTCCTCACTTCCTCTACACACCTGACAAAACAAAACAAGAGCTTGCAATGTAGGCCATGGATGTTTTGAGAGACTTCCCTTCTCAATGGACTTCCTGGCATCTCCTTATACATTGTGGCAGACAGTGTCATCTACACTGCCATGAGGAACAGGGTGGGCCTATATGGACCAAAGTTGCACAGCAGTCCAGAAGCCAACTCCAGAAGCTGAGCACTTTCTAAGTAGAAGATGGTGAGTTGGAAGGTCATTTTCAGGACAAACAAGGCATCTAGTTCTCTAGTAGAAGCCCCAGATACTCAGTGTGAGGCTCACCATTCTCTAAATAGGCGTACCTACAGGCTTCCCTATGGGAAACTCTATCTTAACCTACTCCTGGTGGCTATCTGCCTCCTGGGCAGACACTAAAGATAATACCAAGTCTGCCGTACTTGTAGTCACTGCCCTTTCCAGGACAACATGAGGAACAAGAAGACTCCATGAGGCTCAGCTTCCTTATTCTGCAAACCCACAGACATTATCTTTGAACAAAATCATCAAACAGACAGCTGTGCCTGGAGAGGCCAGGGACTATCTCCACAGGAAAGAATTCTGGTCTTTGTGTCTCATCCAGTATATTCAGTATGCCTGGCTTGCTTTATGGGGCACAGAGGTTAGCACACACATGACTGTCCAGGAAACTGCAGTGTGTTAGGAGCAAAGGATTATGAGTGAGTGGATTCATTACTCCCTATTATAAGCTGTGTTTCTCTGTGGAGGATGCAGTGGATGAATGTGTTTTTGACAGTGGGGGAAAATTCATGAAGACATAGCTCAATAAAGGAAGAAAGAGAATACTTTAGACTCAGAACTCCATTTCCCTCTATTTCCCAACCCATCACAACAAATTCCTTCCAGTCCTTTCCCAACTTGGGAAGCCTATAGTGAGTCAGTGTGTGCAGGAATTGTAGTAGATAGACAAATTTCTGCCTTCTTACATAATAGCTCCATGGGTATGAGCAGTCTCTACCTGGGAATATGTGATTAGCAAGAGAGAGCATGTGGCTCACAGCAAGACCTCTGCTGATGGTCCCCCTTGGGACTCCTTTCCATCCATTTTGTGTGTGTGTGTGTGTGTGTGTGTGTGTGTGTGTGTGTGTGTGTAAATAAGGCGGTGAGGTAGCAGGTTTGGTCCTGGAAGGTGCCCAGAACTAGGGATGGTGAGTGTTATTAGGCTGCAGATTCATTACATACACAATCCCATTTAAACTTACATGGAAATTGAGACTATTCTTATTTTTCAGATGAGAAAATGAACCCTCAGAAGGTTGCATGGCTTGGCCAATGTTTCACAGCCAGCAAGGGGCACCCACATACTCAACTACTTGGTTGAGTGCATATAGATAAATGGAGGTGGGGACTGGGAAGGGAGGAGATGTGTGGGTCTCATAATAGGCACTAAAAGTACTATCAAGAGTTACAAAGAAGGAGACTCAGGTCCAAAGAAGTGTACAGATAAGAACTGGGATGTGTGCAAAATAGGTACCCACAGAGGGCTTCCAAGTTACCCATTCCCCGGCTCAAAAAGATCCCTGCACTTTACTCTTTTGAACATCCTAGCCTACCACATAAGCTCTCATTTCACAAAGGATGTGAACTTTAAAAGATCTCGGAAGTCTCTGCCTCTGCTGAGACGACTGGACAAACAGTACAGTAGGTAGGCGATCCTCTCTCTCATGGGCTTGGGGTTTTCTTCATCCTTCTGATGTATTCAGCTGAGGAAAACTATCTGTGCCCACAACTTCTTGTACCATTGGCCAGAGCAATATATATATATATATATATGGTGCTTTGCTCTCCTCTGCCTGTCTAATAGGGATTTTAAAGTAACATTGATCTCTGGAAACTGGATGCTTACCACGGGATAGTCTTAGCACGTAGTAGGTCCTCAGAATGCACTTGTTGAATTATTGTGTGAACCAACAAATAACTGGATGGGGTTTGTAAAGGAAGAGATACAGTCGATCTCTGTAACTGTAGGCAGATAAGGAGAGAGAATGGTGTCTAGTGAGGTCCAGAATCTTGGCTCCTTCCTTGCAGGGGCCTGCCATAGGAAGGAGGGCATTGAGTATCACACTCCTGCATGGTGGAAGGATCTGCACCCCAAAGGTGTGCTAAGGTCAGGACTTTGCAGCAAGGCTGCTTAAGTTGCCTGTTCCGGCGGCCCCACTCCGCCCCGCCTAGGTAGGAGACCTTAGCTCGTGGAAGAGAATGGTGATCTTAAACAGGCAAAGTCACCTCCTCTGTGTCCGTGTCCACTCAATTGTGAGCCCTTAAAATTTTTCCCAAGCCCAGTCAACCGTCTGTTTCACGGACCTACCTGCTCTCCTAAACAGCGAAGTTGTAGGTCCCTTCTGTCTCTAGGGAGGGACGCTGGGCCCGTTGCGAGGGGGCGGGATTATCCAGCGCCGCGGGGCGGGAGCTTCCGGCTCCAACTCCTCCCCACTTTCGGGTTACGCAAGTCCCAGAGGTCTTGGTTTTCAAGGGAAGTCAATCAGTACACCGCTCCTGAGGTGGACATCTACATCTCAAATTCAGGCTCGGTTATCCACTTCCCCCGATAGGGCCATCTAACAGTCAGAAACAAAACAGCCAAACGCAACGTTAAAATTTGGAATAATGGACAAGGAAGTGGGGAAGAAAGGGCAAGAGAGGTGGCTCAGACCTGTGGTACCAGCATAGCAGGTGGAGGCAAGGTCATCCTGGAATACATACCGAGTTTGATGTCAGCCTGGGCTACCTGGATCCTCACAAACAAGGCTCTTGGAGCTGGAGATTTACTCATTTGGTAGTGCTGACCTGTCTGCAGACTGGTGGTACACATCTGTTATCCCCGCAGTAGGGAGGTAGAGGCAAGAGGACCAGAAGTTCTCGGTCATTCCCGGCTGTGGATACAAGAGACTACCTCCTCATAGTCGTAGGTATCTAGGATACTTCTCTTCACTGGGTAGGTATAGCCTGGCTTCCTAACAGGTCAGAATACCTTTCCCTTCAAAGCTGTAACCTTGCAGGTGTAGTTAGTTAAACTTGAAACACACTTACTGGAAATTCAGACACTTATCTAAGGGCTCTTTATGCAGGAAACCCTTGCTGTGGTGGTGAGTTCTCTGATTTTCCCCTTTGGATCCCACAAAATCACTACCTAGTCAGTGCCAGTCTGTTGGCCTCAGAGTTCTAAAATTAAACTCTAGGTTTATTTATAAAATCAGTATTTTTTACTAAGCTAAGAACTGTTATCTCCCAAGCCAAAGAGCATTTTTTTTTTTTGGGTGTGGACATAAACTTGAAACAATTAAATAAACAAGATCTTCATGGTACTCTCCCTCGATACTTTAATACCCAAATTTGTCTCCTTATCTTTCTCATTTCCCCCAGTTTAAGTCTCATCTCTAAGATGTACTAATTCATAACAATTAATTCAATAGCACAAGATTTCCATTTATTGTACAATCATTTATTTTTATTTAAATGTTTAATCTTATTCTTAAATTTGTGTGTATGTGCGTGTGTGTGTGTGTGTGTGTGTGTGTGTGTGTGTGTGTGTGTGTGTGTGTGTGTGTGTGTGTGTGTGGTGGGGTGGATGTGAAGGCCAGAACAGAACTTTTGGGAATCAGTTCTCTTCTCTACTCTGAGATCTGGGGATGTTACTTACATCATCAGGCTTGCGGAACAACTGCTTTTACCCCTGGAAGAGCCATCTTGCTGGTCCTACATCCTTTATGTTAGAGTTTTAAAATAAAACCCAATTCTTAGACAAACTTTGCTTTGCTGTGTTTCTTGACATTTATTACCAAAAATATGTGAGAACATATTTGAAGAACAATCTTTTCTCTTAACAATTTTTCCATTTTCACAAATGTTTGCTAAGTAGGATAAAGCTGTGGCCTCTAAATTTTCTTCTATTTTAAAGCTGGAGAGATGACTTGTTAAATAACATCTTTACATAACTCATATAATAGTGATTAATAATAATAATGTAGTGAGGGATTGAAGAGATCACTGATGTCAACTTTTAACCTACACCTACACATTAACCTCCCCAACACAAATGTACAAGCATGGCCATGTATATGCACACAGTATCAATATTTTCAGTTATTGCTTTGATAATTAACCCATTTCAAAACATTTTCATTTGGTAAACTTTCAAGCTTCTGTATGTAGAAAATGGAGCCATGTGTCATTGTTAGATGAGCAATGGGAATGGGATTAACTGATTTTACCTCTGTTTTGGCTTTAGTATGTGCATTGTACTCAAGCATTTGGTTATCTAATGATGTGTTTATCTTCGACACAGCATAGTGTAGAGCTGTGCTCCTGTGAGAATCCACAGCATTTGGATCAACACCATACATCAGTAAAATGGCCACATGTTTCTCACTGTCACATTGGGTAGTCTGTAGGTATTTTACAAAGAAACACATCAACTAAAGGAAGTAGAGACAAACATTTCAAAAATTTCAATGAATAGTTACCTTTAAGTGAGATATTTTTGTGCTATATGTATATTATCCCTCTCCTTTTGAGGCAGTTTCTTTATGTGGCTGAAGCAACCTATAGTCAAATTCTCCTGTCTCAACCTCCTAATGCTGTTATCACAGGTGTGTGCCTTCACATGTGCATATTCTAAGAGTCTAAACTGAATCCATCTCAACTGAAGCTGTGGTTCAGGATCTACCTTAATCAGAGATGGGGCAGTAGCTATTATCACAGGCATTAAAGTTACACTGCTTCACTATTACAAGAGTCACCAGCTCTGACTGGTCAAAGGTGCAAGCATAATGCAGAACAGCCCTGGGAATATAAAAGGAAATTTTAGGAAATCACAGAATAATGCATCAAAGCAATCCATTAATACAACTGTGAATATTAGTATGTAATTCATTTTTTTTCTGATAATGGAGACCTACTGGAATTCATTTCTTTCTCTACTCAGTGTTTCACTTACGGTGCTAGAGAAATATTACATGGCTTGCCCCATTCAAGGCAAGTGCCTTATCAGTGAATTACATCCCAGATCAGAGCAGTAAAGGAACAAGGCCTTTAGATTTAACTCATCTTGGATTTAAATCCTACTTTAATCTGGTTCTTACCTGCTACCTACTATATAGGTTTTCTATAAGCTCAGTTACTCATTTTTTTCATCTGTACAATAAGTATTAGAAACAGTAGTTATGGAACTGGAGAAATGGCTTTCTGATCTTGCAAAGGACCTGAGTTTGTTTCCCAGCACCCATATCTGGGGGCTCACAACTGCCTGATATTGTAGCTTGTGGGAATACATTTAAATTTGAAACATGTCCCCACAGTAGCTCCAAAGGATCTGATGTCTCTTGTCTCCACAGTGTGCATATAGCCCTCCCTGGCACACATACACACGGCTTTTGTTACCCAGATCACTTTAAAGCGACCAGTAAAGGGCTCTAAAAGATGAAGAGTGGATGGTGGATTTGATAACTGGGGGAAAGTTGTATTTATCCTAAAGATGTCTTGAATTAGATATATGCAAGTCCCAGATCCCTGGAAGACTGAGGCAGGAAGAAAGCCCAACATCCTATCCCCTCTCTCAGAACCAAGTTCTAAAAAGTGATGCTTCTCCCATGTTAGCCCTGCCTGATACCAATATCGTTCTCTTCTCCCTTCCCTGCTGGTCCCAGACCCATCACTTACCTGTCCATCATTAATGTCATATTCCTGAAATGTGAGGAAGTGCTCCCTGGTCGCCACAGCATTAACACTAGTAATCTTGTGGAGCAATCCCACAGCTATGTAACCAGTGAATGTCATCTGGGCACTTGGTGGCCACCACTAGCACACCTGAAACATAAACATGTGGTTCACAGATGAGTGTGCTATTTGAGGGTTCTGAGCTACTTTGAATATGGACATCATAGTCAATGTCTTCTGTTGATGAGGTCAAGGACCTTTTAGCTTCCTACCATGCTTCTCTTAACATTAGGTCGTTGAAGGTAAGTCAAGTCTCCCAATTCTCTTCAAGGAGCATCCTACCCTTGGAAGCCTGGTGATGCCTTACCTGTCAGTGCATTTTGTCTCCTAGGAGCATGGCCAAACACAAGTAGACTTGTGCACAACTCTGAGGCATTTAATATTTGTCAGTGGCTTATTTCATTGCCAACCCATTTCATTAAAGTGTGTGCCATAGGTACTCATATAATGCCTCTGACACTGGTGACAGGAGCCTAGCCAGTTGAGCACAGGATATGTACAAATCCCACCTGTCACTTGCATCTCTGGAGCACACACCTGGAGCAGGGTGATGGTCCACATACTAGATCCAAAGGCATGATCATAAGTTTTTGGCAGCCCTGTGGTTGGATCCTACAAGGTGCCCTGTTTTTCCTGACTGATGCTGATCCACTATTCAGATTGCTTACTTTCTTTTCTTAATATTTTTTGGAATTTAGTTTAATCCCATCCCTTAAGTTAAAAGATGGCAGTCCCTTATTCATTTGATGTACTTGGATTCTTAGGAACAGCCCACACAGACTCTCTCTCTCTCTCTCTCTCTCTCCCTCTCTCTCTCTCTCTCTCTCTCTCTCTCTCTCTCTCTCTCTCTCTCTCACACACACACACACACACACACAAACACCTCCATTGGTGTTTAATTAAAATTTTACTGTCCCTAACTCTTGGCTCTGTCCAGGCTTTCTAGAATTCCATGGGCAGTATAGAGTTTGACATTTTGTGACTAAAGATTTCCTTAATATTTTTCTTTCATTTTTGAGATTTTATTTATTTTACAATTATGTGGATATTTTGCCTGGATGTTTGTCTGTGCACCACATGAGTGCCTGGTGCCTGTGGGCCAGAAGAGGGTGACAGATCCCCAAGAACTTCAGTTACAGACAGCAGTGATTTGTTAACTGTCTTATGAGGGCTGGGAATTGAACTCCAGTTTTCTGAACAACAGCTAGTACCCTTAGCTAGAGAGCGATCTCTCCATTCCCTCTTTGTTTTGATGATGTTTACAATGTACTTTAAGTTACTTCTAGGGGTGTTCACTGATAATGTTCAGAAACACAGTTCCTATTTATGCCTTGACTTCACATCCTGTGCTATTGTTAAAATTCTCTACTTGATTTTTAAAAATATATCCTGTGTGAAGATATTTCACTCTGATTTGTTTGTTAAAATCTGAACAGCCAATAGCTAGGCAGTATTTCCTGTCATAGTGGATTCTGTGAAGAAGAAAGGCAGAGCTGCCAGATTCAGAAAAAGCAGGATGAACAAAGGAAGATGTGGTAATGAGTGCATGAGAACAACATAGATGAAAAGTTACAGGTTAATTTAAGTTATAAAAGCTAGTTAGACACTAGTCTAAGTTACTGGCCAAGCTTTTATAATTAATTATATGTCTCTGTGTTGTTTTTTTTTGTGAGCTTGTAGCCCAAAGAAAAATCAGCCTCCAAGATTATTAGTGCAGGTTTACAACTTTTTGTCACATCCTTGGAGTAAAATGTGTTCTAGGATTTGCAATTCACAAAGACTTATTACCCTATAGTAGGACTGTATCCTGATATGGAACCAGGCACACTTCCAGGACCAGGGAAGCGATGCTAAATAAAATGTAGAATCATATACCTAATCGGATTTCAAATTGTTTATGAGCTGTCACACATTTTTATCCTCTGTACCCCACCCAACTTTGGAGAAAGGTCTCTTGTAACCCCGTTTGACCTCAAACTCCCTATGTGGAGCTGAGGATGACTTTGAAATTCTGATTCTCTTGCCTTCACTTTCCAAGTGCTGGAATTATAGTTGTGGCCCACCACAGGCCTTTTTAATTATTTTTGAGAAGGTTTCTTCTGTAGCAATAATTCTGTGCCTTCATGTTGGGTGTGTGTATAAGCAGATACTTTAATACTTTCATTCAATTAAAAAGGGTAATGTCCAGAACTGTACACCACACATACAGTCAACTTATCTCTACCATAAATTTGATTTATATGACAAGATCCTGGACTTGAGTCTGATGCTACTATAGTTTGAGATCCAGGAGTTCTGGGAGTGTATTTGACTCTATTAATGATTTGTAGCCAAACAGTATCCTCTTTCTAAAGTAATATAAATATCAATATTTCCAAAGAGAACCTTGACAGCCTCCCCACCATCATTAATATCATGAGCTTTTGAGAATGTTGGCTGGGTTATTCATATATGTATTAGAGTCACTTAGTATTCTGTCGAGTGGACCAAGTAGAAACATGGAGGACAAGTATGTGCCTGTTATCCTACCTTCATGATTTGGAGAAGTGGAGCTCAGCACATGATGTGATGAAAAGGAGTGGTGTATGTTATTGAGAAGGTCAAGGGGAGGAGAGCAGGGATGGTACAGCTGCCCAGTCAGGCCTAGGAGACAGCTCTAACTGCCCAGGCTCTAAGTAACCATGCTGGTCTCATGCTTTCCCTTTATCTACAGAGGGTTCATTTCCTCTACATGTGTCAGACCTCCCCCTCTTGAAAGACTTGAAATGAGTGTGACCACTCCAAACTGACCTGGGCTATAAACAGGAGCATTATGAGAGGTCTTAAAATCTCAGTACTAAAGAGAATGTCAGGTGCTGTATTTTTTTGTGTTACTTGAGATATACCATTCTCAAGATAGAGGATTAAATAAAATATATTTCAAAAACAAATTTCACTTGTTTGAATTCCTCTGTATGTGCCTATGTGAGTATATGAGTATGTCTGCACACTTCCATGTATGTGGTTATGGGCACATGTGATATAACACATATGTGGAGATCAGAAGCAACCTTGGGTGTCATTTTTTTTGTTGTTCTTTTACCAACACATGTCCCAGGCTAGCAGCCCATGAACTGTTAGAGATTCTTTTGTCTATATGTCCCGTCTTCCATTCACATTTATTTATGACTAGGCCCCTGGGAAGTCAGCCAGCCTTGTTTCTTCTCACTTCTGACAGAGTTCCTTTAAGCCATGGAACAATCTCTTCATTACTTTTTGTTTGCTTATAAATTCCGTTTATAGGAGACAGAGACAAGAAGACTCCTGCAAATTCAAAGTTGACACATGTACATTGAGTTCCAGGCCTGACAGTAAGACTGTTTCCTTAAAAAATGAGTAAAATAAAAGACAATAAAATGTTAAGTAGAAAATTTACATTGACCAATGTGGTTAACATCACACTCTCACTGGCAGCATAATTGTTAGATTAACAATGTGTCCACCCACACATTATAGACTGTAGTTAGCTTTCTTGTCAGGATCTTGATGGTCATCCACACATTATAGACTGTAGATTAGCTCTCTGGTCAGGATCTTGATGGTATTCTCTAGTTTTGTGTCGTATACTAGGATCTTAGAGAATCATGAGACAACAGACTACTAAGAATAGCACTGTGAAAGGAAATGAAGACAGAAGGGAAGGGGCTAAGGGTCATTAGGCAGACCTGACAATATCTTCCAGACTCATAAGTGTTGTGGGATTCAGGTGTCAGCTGATGGGGTCCAAGGAAGCTTATCCAGAATCCCGGGCTCCTGGAGGGGGTGTGGCCAAACCCATTGATAAGGGTCTGCTGGGACGCTGGGAGGGCTCTCTTCCTGGTTCCTGGCTGCAGGAGGGAGGATCCCATCGTTCGTCAGTCTGCAGACTCCGGTTCCTATTCAGGTGCTACTGTCATCTATTACCTGTACCGTGAGTGTTGGTTTATATTTTAATAAATATCTATCTGATATTGGTGTCCTTGTGGGTAAACTCCGCCTACACATAAGTAACTTGTATTTGGTGTTGTCTCACTTTGGACAGAAATAGCAGGTCCATTGTCTTGATCAATGATCATTGGGGGTTGGCTACCTAAGTCCATGTGTGGTACAATCCCTAAATACTATCTGGGCCAATCTAGAAACAGAAGAAACTTATTTATCACAGTTCTGGAGTTGGGGGTCCAAGGTCAAAGCTCCAAGCTGACCCTCGTAAGTTGCCATGTACTCATTAGGCAGAAGAGCATAAGGATCACAATGTCAGATATTGTGTGAAGCCTCATAGAGGTGATGTCTACTGTCCAGACTTAACCACCTTCTCTTTCTACTGTCTCCATGGTGATTAACTGCTAGTTTGAATTTGGTTGGCACACATACAGACCACATGAGGAGGATCTAGGAAGAGAGCACCTTTGGTCTGGAAGCAGAAGGAGACCATGGGGAGGCCAGTGGCTGCCACATCCTTCCTACTAGTGAGTTTTCTCTTGCACAGGGACCTCTGCTACATTCTTACGTTGACCACATCATGTCTAAACATACCCTCAACACACACATAAAATTAAATCATGATAAGCATTTAATGATGTATACCTCAAAATAATTGGCATTTCTATGTACATATTTAAGTACATTTAATTAAAATATACAATAATAAAACAGCTCCAAAACTCCAGATTTCCCCTTTTATCTTCTCTTAGGCAGTATTAACTAGAAATAACCATTATTCTAAGTACTCTCACTTAGATTAGTTTTGTCAGATCAAGTCTAATTAAACTGAATCATAGTTACATACCCCTTTTGGCCTGCATCCTTTTATTTATTTTTAACACAATTCTTTATTGATACCTTGGGAATTTCATATTATGCACCCCAATCCTACTCACCCCCCATACTCACATATCTGCCCCTCACCCCCGCAGCTTGCCTCCTCAAATTAATTAAAAACAAAACAAACAATTAAACAAAATACTAAAACCAAACCAATACAACCCCTCAGAACCTTCTTGTATGCTATTCGATTGCATGAATATGGCTTCATTCATCTACCCATGCTATTTTCTTAGATTTTATGTTATTTTGTTTTATTTTATGTATTGGTGTTTTGCCTGCATTATGTCTGTGAACCACAGGAGGGTCTGGTAACTTGGGAAGCCAGAGAAAGAAGCTGAGTCCCCTTGAACTGGAGTTATAGACAGTTGTTAGAACTCCTACTAATGAGCCTCTCTCCAGCCTCTACCCGTTCTGATCTTGGTGAACACTAGGCCATTTCTAGTTCTAAGAATAAAGTTGATGAAAGCATTTTTATCTATGTCTTACAGAGGACATGCACAGTTATTTCCCTTCAGATGGACCTGGAAATGGATCCGCTGAAAAGAAGCTAAGCTTCTTTTAACTTTTTTTTCAGATGTCAAACCATTTTAAAATTGATTGTTCTAGTCTTTACACCCATCAGCATGGACTCACAATGCTGCTTCAGATGCTGTTCCTGAGGTCCTCCCAGCCCTGACAGCTTCCTCAGTAATCATTCAAAGGTGCTGCCATCTGTTGGCTGGTGCTTGTTAGCAGATGGGTCACCTTGCTTTCACACCCAGCATCTTACCCACAGTATTTATTGAATGCAGTAATATTTACCACTGCTCAGCTGGGAGCTTTAAAGAGAAATGATAACATGACCAATAAGTCACATTTATGAAGTCCTTCCTATGACTATTTTTATACTTAAAAGCCATATTTAATATAATGAAATTTCTAAGAAATAAAATGCAAGATTTTAGGGGGATAATTTTTAAATACTCATAACACTAACATTTTTGAGATTTTAGTGATGCGTCCCTATCAGCCATTCTATCCAACAGTTCTAGGCACATGCTGACATAGGTTCTGTCATTACATGTTAGTTTTATGTTTCCTTGAGTGCTAGAGATACAGGGTCAGAGAACATACCCCTTTGTCCCTGCTTCCTTTGCTCAGAATAATATTGTTGAGATTCATCCATGTTAGTGTCAATGATAAGATCAAGCCATGTTCATTGTGTCGATATATCATGATTTCTTTATCTATTCACTTATTTGTGGACGTTTGGATTATTTCTGGTTTATAGCTAGTAAGAATAAAAGTACATGCATCTGTTCACTTTATTTAACTTTTCAAATATATTTTTAAGGCAGTACATTATACACCATGGATATGTATATATATATATTTATGAATTGCTAGATATATTTAAAAATAAAGTTTCTATGAACATTTGTCTTTTAGTGAAAAGTACTCCTTTTAATAATATGATTAGATTTACTTATTTCAGGTATTTGAGTAATTTGTTGAAATGTAGTCTGTTTTGTGGCTGATTTTCTAGGAGATTAGATGAGGGTGTTGAAATTGGAGGTACAGAAGTTGTGTACCACTAAGTGGATGCTGAGAATTCTCCAGCGTCTTGGGTAGGAACATGGGCTCTTAACCACTGAGGCACCTGTCCAGACCTGGGAGAAAGTACTTACCCTCAACATCACTTCTTGCCTTTTATGAGCAGTCGGATGTATGAGAATGAATTTGAGTTCTTTAACTCAAATGAGGGGATCACAGGGTTCTTGTTCCCATCTTGCTCCAGCAGAGGGGAACATCTCTCACTGACTCAGAACTTGGGTAAAGCTGTAGAAATATGAAAGCTAGTGGGAGAGATAAGGGTGACTCAGGTGTGCCCTCTCCCTGATCAAGGGAAGATGCAGGTAGGCCATGTAGACACACAGCTGCTTAGGAAACAGATTGGGCTCTTTCCATTTAGTGCTTTATGGAGCCCTGACTCACTGGAATCTTACTGATAAAATCCTCCATGTTGCAAATGCAGGCTTATTATTCCAGAGTGTCTGGGTAAAAATACTGAAAGATAGTGAAGGCAAAGGTGTGCAGATCTGTTATTTTTATTATTATTATTACTTTAACCAATGTTTGATACTCATGGGTAATTCTTGAGGAGGTATGCATTGCCTCTCCAAATGACGACTTAGATAGTCTGTCGGTTTTTGAACTGGCTGCAAGTTCCTAAATTTTTTCATGTGTGATTTGATTTGTGATTTTGAGAAAAGTTTTCTCTGTCTAGCACTGGCTGTCTGAACTAGCTCTGTAGCTCAGGATGTCCCCAAACTCCCCGAGATTCTTGTACTTCTTGCTCTCTGGTGCTTGGATTAGCCTGGCTTATAAAGGGAATTAGAAGACAGCCAGAGGCGTTACACCCAGAAAATCCAACATTCTGTTCTCTGCTTCGAACTCTATGCACTGTGCCTGCCCGGGAGCTTCCTCCCAACACTGTTAGCTAGAGATCTGTCCTGCCCAAGGCCAAGGAGGGTCTTCTTAATTCTGCACTGCATCAGATGTACTTAATCTACTTTGTCTTCCTAGATGAGAGCTGACAGATCTCTTCCAACCCTGATAGTAAATGATGCTAGAATATGATCCTGAGCTCACAGAGGTCAATGGGGACACTAGAGCCCTGCATAGAAGCCTGGCAGCCTAAGGCAATCAGCACACACACCTCATTCACCTGTCCCTACACGCCTTCAGAAACTTCTCTGATTGGTAGGGGCCATTCAGACTAACTGAAACAACATATAAGGCTGGGATGTCAAAAGACAAGAACAGAACCTAGAGAGAAGATTCAGGGTAAGAACACTGGCTGCTTTTTCACATGGCATCTCTAACAGCTATCTATTACAGAGGGTCCATTGCCCCCTGGTGGCCACTATAGGAACTGCAAGTATGTGGGACAAATGCAAGATCAAGCCTCTATAAGCAGCTATTTCCCAAAGTGACTTGGAAGGTCCTTCTCTCTGTTGTGTGGTTATCACTGAAGCTGTATTGCCAGAAAAACAGAGGCAGATAGCTCTGGGATTCCTGGTTTCTTTTAAAGTCCCCAAATGAATGCTTTTATTGCCTGAGTATAGAGCAGTAAATGTGTATTTCTCAAAATTTTGGTCCTTATGACCAATTCATGAAAGTATATCTATAGAGTATCATATTTGAGGCATAGCTAAAATACAGGACAGCATGGACACAGTATACATACTGATTCCATCGTAAAGTCTGTACCTACAGACTGAGTCATGCTACACACACCCAGGACACCAATCCCCTGTGTTGCTCTGGCTGGAAACTTACTATGTAGACTATGATGCCTGGAGCTTGCAGAGATCTATGTGTGCCTGTGAGTTCTGGGGATATAGGACTGTGTCACTAACTACACGAAATAAGTTGGGCTTATTGTGAAGAGTTTGAAATAGCTTTTTATTCATAAAAATACATTTATCTCAAAGGGGTTCTAAAGGACACTAAATATAAACAGTGAATGAAATATGAACAGCTTGTGAAGAACAGTAACAAGAACAAATAACATCAAAATAAATGAACCAAATCAATCAAAACCAAAACCTAAACCAAAAACCAAAGAAAATTAAGATAAGCACATTCAGTTTGTGCAGAGTGAACAGCACAGATTTACAGAGGGTGGCTGGCCTTAGAGACATGGTAGGAAGACAGTCATGAGTTGTAACTGCATTTTCAAGATGAGGACAGCTATTCCTCTTTGGGGCTTTTTATGACATTTCTTACACAATAGCTAGGTCCTCTTTCCTTGTAAGTTCACAGATACACGTGGGTGTTTTATTCTGAAGAGGTCGAGATCCTAGGGTAAAGAATGTCATGGTTTCAAGTTGTGTGTGACTTCCTCTGGCTTCCTCAGCTCTTAGAAAAGATGTCAGGAAGAAAATTGAGTCAAAATCCAGAAGCAGCCATGCTGGGTCACTGGCTACGCACAATCAAGGCCTATTCAAAACAGAAACCCAACGATAAAAAGTGCATCCCAGAATTCAGTAGTTGCTGGGAATGGGGATCAGCAGGTGGATCTTACTGTAGAGCCTCCTTCTCCAAGTGGCTCTCATCCTGGACTGTGGCCTCATTCATCTTAGGCTGAAGATTTCTGGACCTGGGAGAGAAAAGCAGTTAAGACACAGGTCAGGACATGACCTGTTATGTCAACCTCATCTGTGCTGAAAAGTCAACATTGATCTCTTGACTTTTGTCAGTGTTGTTACCTCAAGGAAAAAGGATCACAGAGTAGGTGGACATAGAACTTTTCTCAGCCCTAAACACACATCATAACTTAAACTGAGTCTTGTATGATGTCCTTTTTAATAGAAAGAATAGCACATTCTCCTGCCATTAAGGGATAACATTTTGTAATTAGTA